>JAKOOJ010000005.1:25803617-26403617 GCA_022577455.1 Arizona elegans
GGGAAAATAAAAAGATACATTTTAGTCAAATGTTTAGATGTTGTCTAGAAAGAGGAAGTTGCACATTCTGGATCCCAGCTCACAGCATACTTGCCATAACTAAGTGTGTTTTCAACATATTCATTTCCCACCCCCACCCCATGTCCACGTAGCATTTCATGAAATCATGTAGCATCTTCTGATGAGGAGTCAGATTTTCTCTTTTTTATTTTAGTGGATATATATTAAAAAATGAGCCAACAGTGTGTAGCAGCTGCCAAAAAAGGCAACACAGTTCTAGGCTGCATAAACAGAGGGATAGAATCAAGATCACAAGTGTTAATACCACTTTATAATGCCTTTTAAGGCCACACTTGGAGTACTGCATCCAGTTTTGGTCGCTATGATGTAAAAAAGATGTTGAGACTTTAGAAAGAGCGCAGAGAAGAGCAACAAAGATGATTAAGGGACTGGAGGCTAAAACATATGAAGAACGGTTGCAGGAACTGGGTATGTCTAATTTAATGAAAAAAAGGACTAGGGTGACATGATAGCAGTGTTCCAATATCAAAGGGGCTGCCACAAAGAAGAGGGAGTCAAGCAATTCTCCAAAGCACTTGAGGGTAGGACAAGAAGCAATGGGTGGAAACTAATCAAGGAGAGAAGCAACTTAGAACTAAGGAGAAATTTCCTGACAGTTAGAACTGTTACAAACAATGGAACAACTTGCCTTCAGAAGTTGTGAATGCTCCAACACTGGAAATTGTAAAGATGATGTTGGATAACCATTTGTCTGAAGTGGTGTAGGATTTCCTTCTTAAGCAGGGGGTTGGACTAGAAGGCCTCCAAGGTCCCTTCCAACTCTGTTATTCTGTTTTCTGATTCATTATTTCTAATTCTTGTGTATGTCCTCACTTGAATACTGATTTTGCAAAATTTGATGATAACAAATAAAGCTTTCCTCCCCGTTTGCTTTCTAGTATATCTAGTGGTGTATTGAATATTATTTCCACTGAAATAATTTAATTTAAATTAATTAATTTAAAACATGTCTATTGTAATTTGTATAATTAAAAGATATGGTCAGAATCACACTTCTCATACAACTGTTTTCTCATTGTTGTTCTAGCTTTCAGTCACAAAATGTTATTAGGTAGGAAGATAATGTTTTTCTTTCTTTCTTTCTCTTCATACATTGTTACTGCTAAGGTTTTTCATGCATAATTGCCAATATAGAGGAACTGCCCTTGGAAGACGTTGAATTGCCCCATCAGGTATTAAATAACATGCAGAGCAGTTTGAATCTCAACCACAACAAGAATACACTAAGAAAATGAACTCCATAAAATATTTCTACAAATAATTGTTTTGCAAAGTAATAGTCATTATTTTTTCACGCCTTTAATATGATATAAATCTGTTGGCTGATTCCAGAAATATACTTCCTCTCATACTTCCCACCTTCACTCTAGACAATATTTATATACTCATTCAATTGTGTCTTGAAATTATATACAAACGCAAGGAAAGTATGTCGGCTATTTAATTCACTCAAGCCACGGGACTGCCCATTAGCCTCTCTTGTCGAAGAGACATCAGCCTTTGGAACCATCTTTCTTCTGCTTCTGCCTTGTCAATAAATAACTGTAAGAAAAAGAAGAAGAAAATAAGTATACAGCATAGTTAAATAGTTAAGGACATTAAGATTTGTGAATATCTGAAGTCATCTTTTAAATTCATCCCTATAATGCATTACTAGCAAGGAATGTATGATGCATTTCAGTGCAATTACAAACACAAGTGATTTCAATTTCTATCAAACTCTGGTGTTTTCTGAATCAGACCTATTTTTAATGCCAAAATCAGTACTAGAATATACAGTGCATTCAAAAAGTATTCAGACCCTCTTCACTTTTGTCAATTTTTCTTTTTAATCAATTTACAGATATTTCTAAAATTCTGTTTTCACTTTGTCATTATGGGGTACTGAGTGTAAATTAATGAAAAAAATAAATTTCAGTAATTGAAAAATTAGGCTGCAGCATAACAAAACTGACAAAAGTGAAGGGGGTCTGAATACTTTCTGAATGCACTGTATATTCATAGAATGCCATTGAGCTGCACTAAATAATCAAATTCTTTGCCCAAACTTTGAGAGAAATTTGATTGTAGAGATACCATGTATCTCTAAAACTTGTAAATAATAAGCAATACCAAGCTATAACAAGCAAAAGATGTCTACAAAGCTGAAGTTTAAGCAGAGAAAGTATTCAGGAGAACAGGTACATTCTTAAAAATCTTAGAGAGACCTTTATGTGCCTTAATAAAAAGTTTTCTATATGAATTACAGGTATCTCTATTACCATGCCAGGAACAGTGACTTTTAAATTAAAGAGAAGTACAAATGATCTTACTGGGAATCAGTATGCAATAAAGCCTTACTGGATCCCGTTATCATAAACAAAGTTTAGATTATTGATCAATTGTAAAACAACTGTTTCATCTAATTGGGGGTCCACAACTTCAATCTCTGAAAATCCCTGAATTTCCAGATGATCTCCTGAAATACCATTAAAATACGGCTGATGGACAAATATTAAATATATAAGAACCAACCATGTCTTTTTTCATTTGAATTCAAATTAAATCAATAATAGATTTTTTTTTGTCGTAGAGCTAGTCATTACTTTGTTCATGCCTTGTCTGCCTTCCAGAGTAGAAAGAGAAATGACATAGGATTTATTTATTAAATAAATATTTATTTATTTATTAAGTCTGGATAAAATAACACATGGATAAATAACACAATGTAAAAGTCATAAGGCAACAGAGAATTGAAAAAAAGTGATTCCTTGCAAAATTGTGTCATAACACAGAACAGAAGGATGAGGTCTTCAATGCCTTCTAGAAAGCCAACCAGGCCAGGATCTCTAAGGTGAAGTGAGTGTTGCTGTTACAGTGGACAGGAACCACAATAAAGAAGGCATCCACGTGTGGTCAACTTGATGACACTGTTTCATCTTGTTCATTCATGTGGGATGCATGAGGTAAGAGACCTGGGGCAAGCCTACTATGCCAGATCTGATGGGATGGACTGAAACTATTGGAGAGACGTAATCCTGCAAGTCACCTGGCCTTGTGGCATGTAATGTAGGACTTTAAAAGTGATAACCAGAACCTTGAATTGCACCCAGAAGCTTACTAGGAGGCAACAACATTCATGTGCAAAGACTGGTGAGTCATTTACTCCCTCAAAATTATATACCCCAGTTTTTAATAATGGCAAGATAGAAAATATAATCAATTTCAAATTTCAGCACATTCATATGGGGGAAGATATATCCAAAAGAATCTAATCTTAGATCCCTTAAAGCTTTCAAGGTATAAGCTCCTATAAACTGAGTCTGGAGATACAGTCAACATTCATGGTCAATATTATATTAAAATTGCAATGTCTGAAATCACTGTTTTACCGGTAGCTGATTTTGCAGCCATGTTTGAGTCTACCTGCAGTATCCAGACAGAATTTAAATGTGTTTTATCTAAATGACTATACTGTTATTTAATCTGAAAATAAAAAGTAAAAAAAGTTTTGAAAAATAATCTTCTGTATATCTAAATATAGCAGTTGGATTTCATAGTGTTGCTCATGCTGCAAATTTAGTCAGGATTTTATGGAAGTTCTTGAGTATTTTTTTTTAAAAAAGAAAACAAATACATATATGGATAAACAGATTACATACCCTCATCTCCTACACTCCTTATAAATTATTTTAATCAAAGACTGCCATAATCAGCAAACTTACATTGGGATGGGCAAGTGAGTTTTCATCTTGATATTTGATAGAAGTAGGAATAATTCCAGGCTTTACTTCTTTTTCAGTAACAGCAACACCAACGTTTGTCACTTCTGTAATTCCCGGTTCGCTTTTGATATCAGCAGATTCTATGACCTAAATGTATTCACAAAACAATCTTTATAGATGAACTAATTCTGCTATGAATCATTTGAGAATACCTTTGCCTTGTAGCAGACCTGCTGAACTTTCAAAAATTAACCTGCTGAATCATCAGTTGCCATTTCTCTTTTGTGGCTTTGATCTTCTTGTCCCCCAGGAAGGCCTTATATTGTTTTTTTTTATATATAATTGATTAACAGTTGAAGCTGTTCAGTGGATGTGAAGGGGATCTGGCTACGATATCTGTCATCCCATCGATCGCCAGAATTGAAATAAAAGTAAATAATATATAAGAGTACCTCAAGCATGTATATATGTATCTAGAGTTTTACACAAACAATTCAATAAAGAATGTGAGAAAGCAAAGAACTGCAAAAAACTGTGCCAAATAATGTGTGAAGAAAAGAGCAGGAATTTCTTTTTCCTTTTAGCTTGATTAATATGAAATTCTACTCTCGAGATAGCTCTGAACTGAGGAGAAATTCTGGGATATTTCACAGCTGGAAAAGGAAAATCAGATCCCGCTCTTCTGCACAAAAAATTAACCTTGTGTTTGTCTGAAAAATATATTTTATTGCAAAATATAAAGTACATTTCTCACATATAAATACAGTGTCATGTAATAAGTGGAATCTGTACTTGACTTAAAATGGCCAGGGATTAGGATTACTACAGTACTAGTAATATTGGTATAAACAGTCAATGTCAATGATAGTTGCATTAATATATAGTTGCACCACAGGATTCACAAGGATCCTATGCAGAGAAAGAAATATTGAAAAGTTACCTTTTTGACTTCTTTGCTCGATCTGAATGTCTGTGGAATAAAAGAGTCACTTTCAATTGCTTCAATTTCTTTGACTCGTTTTACTTGCTCAACAAGACTGGCTTGATCTATGGAAAAAGGTACAATGTCAATATTGTTCACCATCACTTTAAATATTGTATTGTGTAATATATTCCTATCGTATTTCTTTTACTAAGAAAACAGAAAAGTTGAAGATAAGCAATAGTGTTTCCAATGAAATTCTATTTGTAAGTGACAAAGAAAACAACCATTTATATAAAACACATGCAGGATGACCTGCTGAACCCCCCCCCCCCCATTAAATTTCATTATACTTTTAATGCCATCTTCCCTCCAAACAAAAGTAATTGGTTTGTAAGAGGAGGAAAACACAGCTTCCAAGCCAAAGTAAGTGATATGCTGTTACCTGTTGTGTCTGAAAGTGTCCGTATTAATACTGTATTCATGTATATTATTTTAATATTCTTATGCAACTTTTAAAATGAGTTTCCCCAATATTTTTGCAATTAGGAAACATTTGAATAATTCCAGGGTAGACTTTATCACATACATATGTTCATACATATAGAAATGAAATAAGGGCAAATAAAACATACTGAGTGCAACAACAAGGTGCATTAGAATATACTCACAGAATCAAAATGCTGAAAAGATAATTTATGCCAGAAAGTCCAATTCTACAGCAATTAGTATAGGAATTCCATTTACAGCATGTACTCTGATATACATAAGAATTCCAAAGAGAACTTATCTTATGAGAAAAAGCTCCTTCAGATGACAGGGGAACCCAAAGGTGTGAGATAGTTGGTGAGTTGGGAAAGGTCAGTGCATAGCCTAAGCGCATGTTGTTGTTAAGGGCATCTAGTCATCTTTTAAGCACTTTTCTTAAAAAGTATCAGAACACCAAATACTCCTTAATATGTTCAATTGATATGGGGCTAAACAACTCAATCCTTCTAGAGTATTTCATTATTGATTTATATAAACGATGCATGCTAATTTGTTGATAAGTAGATTGAATTTTTCAGAATATAAAATTTAAAGCTGCACTTTGTCAAATAATGGAAGAAATATTAACAAACATCTTCCCATGTTATCATATTCTACAGCTGGACTATATTTGGCACTACAGTTCTAAGCTATTAAATGATGTGAGCCACAACAGAAGTGACTTAGTGTCACTAAGTATTTGTTAAAGTATACCCACCGAATACCGCCTTTACTAAAACGGTGGAAAAGATTTGGGAAAGAGAGTCCTTGTTAGGTTGGACGTACTATAATAGAAATCCTTAGATCATGAAAATCCATCTTCTTCAATGTTCAATGTTTCTATCAGTGCCCTTTACATCATATGGTAGCCTTCCTTTTTAAGTATGTTTGCATATAACTCTTATAGTAAAATAAAGCATATAGCAAAATAAAGCAAGTACTCTTTTTCAAGTATATTCATGCATGCTGATTTTCTGATACCCATGAACCTATCACAATCGGTGTAGAAAAAAAATGATGCAGTCCGTATGCACTCTGTCAAATATTACCAACATTTTATAGTATAAATTCAAAATAGGAAACCATAAATAGACAAAGGCATGACTCAGATATTTGAAGTACTCTAATGCAAGTGACAATTATAATCTGGGGACATGTTCCTCAAGGGAAATAGAATCACAGAATGTTTTCCTGAATTACTTCAACAACATTAACTGCATAAAAACAGACTGGAAGGAAGTAGCATCCATTAGTCTACAATATTGTTGACAAACACATTATTGGTAGATAAAACGACTTCCATATAGTGTTTGTCAGATGTCAGTAGAAAGGATATATATTTCATAGTAAAATCAAAAATAATGGAGTCAGAAAGCTAAGAGGATACAGAAAAAAAATCAATACTAACTCATTGGACAGCAAGTCCTTTCATTCTAGGCAGACTTTAAATATAGAACTATTTATATTGGTGACTGATGTGTTGAAGGCATTTTTTCATACATAAATCATTTATCTAGAAGAATTACAGTTGTGCTTGCTTCTAAATGGGGAAAAATAGGAAAACATGAATATACAGAAAAACATCCAACATAATTTTGTGAGGACTTTGGTAATGCCTTGATCCAAGTCTTTAATTTCAATCACTCTGTTCAAACCACATGGCTAATATCTGTAGGTCATCACTACTGTACTGTAGATGAAAGCTCTTGAAAGCAGCAGATGGCACTATATAACCAGTTAAATGAAAAGATGCATCCTAAGGGCCCTTGTTTTTTGGATAAAAATGCACCTTACTTCTCTTCATGTGATTTGTTTTCATTAACCTCAAAATCATAACAATGTTTAATGGGCATGGTTTTCAGCTTTTTAATGGTTACTTGGCAGGAATTAGCAATTAAATGAATTTCAAACTGTCGAGGAAGTTGAAAAATGATTAAAATATAAAAGGTATTTGTTAAAAACCCAAATATTCTATACGTAATAGAAAACTAAGAAATGAGCATTTTATGACACACTCTTATTTAGCTCCTATTACACAAAATTCTGCACTGGAATATGCTAGTATCATGGGTTTATTAATGAAATGGCATTAATAGCTAATGCCTTAAGCATTAAAACAAGTGCAACATATAAAGAGATGTGTATGATCTTGATGATGCTGCTGGAGAGAAAGAGAAAGAACTGATATAACAGGAGTGATATGATATATCGTTTGATTTAGACCTTATTCTACTATATTGGTAAGGAAATCTGTATTTTAGGCTGAATGTGGACTTGGATCCTCTGTAATATACAATCAGTTACCATGCACTTTTAACATGAGGCAGGCTCAAATAAATTTGTTAGCACCTTTTATACCAGGGATGTCGAACTGAATTTCATTGAGGGCCGCATCAGGGTTGTGTTTGACCTTAGGGGCCTGGGGTGGGCATGGCCAGCTTGAGGTCACTTGTGTCGGAGGCGCCTGTGGTGGCCTGAACACTCTGCCAACGAAAACGGCCTCCTGAGCTCTGTTTTTGGCTTTGATGGCCTCCTGCAACCCTCTGCCAATGAAAACAAGAACTCAGGAGGGCTGCGCGTGGTCCTCCCAGGCTCCGTTTTCAGCCGACAGCCTCCTCCAACCCTCTGCTAGCAAAAATGGAGCTTGGGGGGCTGCACGTGGCCTCCCTGAACTCCATTTTTGCTGGCAGAGGTACCATGGGCTGTTCTTTCGCTGTTTCCAGGGCAGCCCCGTGGGTCAGATCTAAGCACTCCGTGGGCTGGATTTGGCCCAGGCCTTGCATTTGACACCCCTGTTTTATATTGAATGCTTTCAGTTGTCAAGAATACAGAGATACATATAGAGCAGCATCACTCTTCATTATGTTGTTTTTGTTTTTGCAATCACAGCATTTGAAGTATTGGTTACATGTATTATACATTTTCACAATTCTTTCAATTTTAAGTACCAATAAAGGAGAATGTTCAGGGTTGAAATGACAGGTCCTTGCTCTCTGAGCTTGGTTGTTTTCTTCCAGACATTTCATTACCCAAACTAGGTAGCACTGATGATGTTACCAAGTTTGGGTAATGAAACGTGTGGAAAAAAATCAGCCAAACTCAGAGAGCACCAAGGACCCGTCAATTTTGAGTACTGCATTCTCTCAGGACTCACTCTTCTGCATTTCTATTGAAAATAATGGAGTCATTGCATTTGTTAACTTAATTCAAACTACAAGCTTATTCAAGGTCACAAAATGATGTGGAAGAAAACAGGAAACATGGTACTTCTGGAGCATGAAAAAGCTATTCTGAGTATTTGGCCAAAGATAAATCTTACAGACTTTGGAATGTAAACATGAGAAAGATAAATCCCTTTCTTGACCTGCTATTGCCTTTCAGGAAACACTTATGGTAGGAATCCATATTATGAATTATAAAGTCCTTAAAATTGCAAGATATTTGTTGTCCAAAAAAAAAAAAAAAAAGAGTCTAAAATTACATAGCACTATGATCAATTTACAACTTCTGCCACTGCTGCTAGCTTTCCATTGTTGAGTTCTTATTGACGCTAATTAAAATTCTACGGAAAGAAAAGCTGCAGATTTCTCAATAACTTGTCAGTGAATGTTGTCTGCCAGCCATCTCCAAACACCCCATAACCACGTACAACCAGCCTGTCAGAAGAGCTAATGCAGACATAGTGGGGCACATCACATTTGCCATTGTGGCTTATATCAGATATACTCAGCTGTTTTTTTCCCAACACACAAAAGCATGATATGTAATTCAATGCTCAATTTACCCTGTCTCGTAGGAGATTTCCCCCCCACCCCACTAATTGATAGAAATTAAGCCATTAATCAAGCCACTAGCCATCATTCAAACCAGAGAAGATGAATACAAACTTTCATCATAACCACCTTCCCCATTTTAGTGTTCATTAGCATTAATTTTTAATGTAATTATGCTATTCTTTTACACTGAGCTCATAAATTACTGCTCTTTTGTTGCTTGCTAGCCTTGTAAAATCCAAGGTAATGCTTTGTGCTCTATTCTTAAAGGCAATTACTAGCTACTTCTATCTTTTATATCTATATAATAAAAAAAAACTTTATATAGTAAGTTCACCTAGCACAGATATGCTTATAAATATAACATATACAGCATGAATATAACACAGAGATTCTGCCATTGATGTAGTGTTATCCTCCTCATAGCTTGTACTGTTGGTACTGTGGAAAGGGGGTGTTGAGTGATCAGGCACTTTTTGATTAAGTTGTGTGGGTATCCATTTTGTTGGAGGATGTTGTAAAGATGGTCAGTTTCCTTTTTCCTGATGTTCTGGGTTAATGCACTGCATTGGTGCTCATCTGAATAATATTGTTACAGAGTTTTTACCTTGTGGAGATGGGATTTTTACTTTGGTAATGAAGAAGTTAATTAGTGTGTGTTGTTTTTAGCAAGCTATGAAAAGGATAACACTACCATACCTCGAAAATCTGTCAGAGACAAACAACAGACTGTGTTACAAATACACAGAGTTCTGCTTGTCTGTCCTACATAGTGGCTGTTATGGTCATTACTCTGCATATAGAGGACCTTTTTCTTGAGCTATTAGGTCTTTTGGCTTACTTAAGATGTTTTTGAGGGCTTTAATTGGTTTCTGCGCTATCTGCCCAGCTTCTCGAGAAATATATTCTCCAACTCTTGTCATAACCACAGTTGCATTTGGCTTATTTAAGAATAGCTGCCAATGATAGTCCCTCTATTGAAAGCAATACACCAACCTAAGATCTTAACAGAATAACAGAGTTGGAAGGAACCTTAGAGGTCTTCTAGTCCAACCCTCAGTTCAAGAAGGAATCCTATACCATTTCAGACAAATGGCTGTCTAAACCTCTTTGGTATTTGGCTGTTGTGGACTATTTCCCCCTGAACCTGTGTTTTGTTTGCCATTTGTTTGTTGTTTGTTTGCTTGACTCTGGACAAAAAGCTATTGCTTGTCTGTAATTTCTAGATCGTGTGTGCATCTGCACAGCCAACTCTTTATCTGTCTTTGTAATTGACTGCAGGACTACTCAATCTCAAATCACCTGTAAACTGAACCAATGTATTTCCTCAACCAGAAACAGTGCGGTGACAGACATCCAAGCACTACCATGAGAATTTAAATTACTCAAATTTTAATGTGGGCGATGAACTCAACAATTGGTCTATTGCAGGGGTAAACTTTTCTATACAGGGGACATATTTGAAACTGAGATTATGTGGTAGGTATATTCACAAATTTCACAGTGGAGATGGCCAGTTACACAACCTCTATGGGCAGTCCTTGACATATGACCTTTGTTTAATGATGGTCCAGAATTATGATAGAAAGGGTGCTTTTCTAGACATTGCAAAATGTTGCACCTCCACAAATGTTGTGATCACAAGATTATGGTCTGGTAGCTTTGCAACCTGTTCACACCTACAACAGGTTGCCAAGCATCCCATGATCACGTGGTCACCATTTGCAATCTTTGCCAGCTTCCCTATGAGGATGACAGCAGTGAAAATTGCAAATTATTGCCATCTACCAATAGAACTCCCTCTCATCTCTGGAGGCTGGCTGAAAGAACTGCATCCCAAAGAGGAGGTGAACTCCTTTGGCAGGGTGCAGAAACAAAGCCAAAATACTGAAGATTTCAGCTCTGTTCCTGCGTCCTGCCAAATGAGATCCCTTCCATGCCACGGACAGGAGATGACCTCCTTTGACAGCAAAGAGCAGAGATTCATCCAGGCAGAATAATGTGGGTTGTATCCGTGAATATTTCTTTGCTCAGGAGCTAAAAATCCTGTTTGGATTTCAGCAGGGAGGATTTTCAGCTCCTGAGCAGAGCCTCCCTGCACTCCTTACCTGGGACTCTGTACAATCACTTAATGACTGCAATTGGGAATGCCGGGATTGCAGTTTTTGAGCAAAACAATCATGTGGGCAGCCACATGATGTCTCACTTAACTACCACTTCGCTCAATAAATGAGATACCAGTTCCAATTGTGGTTATGAATTAAGGACTATCTGTATATATTAGAAAGTTAGCTAACTGCTGTCCCAGAAGACAAATAAGCAATGGATGGAAATTAATTAAGGAGCAAACCAACCTAGAAATAAGGACACATTTCCTGACAGTTAGAACAATTAATCAGTCCAATGGCTTGCCTTCAGAAGTTGTGGAGGTTTTTAAGAAGAGATTGGACAATCATTTGTTTGAAATGATAAAAATGCTTGTGCAGGGGGTTAGACTAGAAGACTCCAAGTCCCTTCCAACTCTATTATTCTGTTAAATATATTTCAGAGTATAATGCTATTTTAATTTTAATCCTGCAATTGAGTCTACACCCCATACAGAATTTTTTTTTGTTTAAAAAATCTGCTATTTTCAGTGATAAGCATATTCACTCTAGGATGGCCTTTTAATAAAGACAATGTATTTTACACTGAGTTTGGGGTTCCTATTTAACTTTCAAATATGTTACAGAATATTGCACTTGCCCAGTACAGTGCTGAATTTATAGAAAACAGTTCTGGCGGAGATCAGCTAATAGGTTTTAAAAAAAACAAAACTGAATTGATTATTCACTGACAGTAACTCAACTCACTATTGCAAATGCATCAACTATGTAATAAGGAACTATTAAGATCATTGATTTTCTGAATCCAATTGATGGCTAACAGGCTATAGCTACACACTGATATTGTATAACTAATACCCCAAAGCTAACACTTTTGACATAAAAATCCCAATCGATCAAATGGTGTAAATAAATGGAAGTTTAAAGCCTTACTCTCAGAAACTCAAACTAAAACCCAATAGAGTTATGACAGATTGTAGTATGCAATATTCCACACAGGTATCTAGGAAGTAATAACAGATACATGTGGATTTAAAAAAAAACCCTACTGGCTTATTTAAGGTCCAAAAACTGAGGAAACGGAGCCAGGAAATGTAAATAGGAAGAAGCTCTATTCTATGAGCCATAGTATACAGACCTTTATCTTTATTTTATTAAAAATAATCAACTTCTAGCAAATTATAAAATTTATCTGAGAAATGAATTATTGTTTTTGATAATAATGGCTTACTCTTTATAAGCCTCCCACCTAATTGAGGAGTCACCTAATTGAGGAGATGGGTACCATATAAATTTAATAAATAAAATAAATAAATAATAAAAGAATGTCCAAAGAATATTGCTGGTAATAAATTGTGTATATTATTCATTTAAATGTGGAAGATGAATTTAAGCCTAGTCTCATTTGGAGCCAGACAGCATCAAATAGAAGAAAAGCAGGCAAGTATAAAACAAGTTACTTATTTAAGTACATATATTCTAGGAAAGCTTTTAAGAATAATGAGTTAACTAATAATTTCTTCTTTAATAAAAAAAAAGTGTACCAGAAATCCTTGATTTCTTTCTGATTAACAAATTATGCATACTACTAACAAATGGCAAACTAATTTTGATCTTCAATACAAGTAATGAAGAATTTTCTCTTAATTCCTTTATGATTTTATCTTTATTATTATGTCTTCTTGTGCTGCAGTAGCAGTTTTGCATTAAATTACATTAAATTCTAGTAGTGTGTAAATAAAACTATTCATTCTCTAAAATAAACTGCAAAAAAACAATAGTGAAATTGGTAAGTAGCTTCTGTTTAATAATAGAACATACAAGCAGTATACTGCATTCTCTTGACCTTTTCTGATCAATAGGGCCCAATATTAAAGACACATCTCATTTTTATAACTACTAAACTGAAAACAGCATTTAAGAAATAGGAGAGATTTTGTAATAAACTGCCATTCTGGTATTATTAATTCTATTAAAATGAACTTAAGTTTCACAGTATTATTACACAAACAGGAGTACCTTTCTTCATGTGATCCAAAAATCCCAACTATGATATTGTTTAGATGTGGTAGATATGATTTAGTTACTCATGTTCAGGTTACAGAACATAAGAGAGTGCCATTGACAAGTGGACATTAGTCAGCCATAATAATGAACAATCTGCTGTTGTCCTATATTGTCCTTTAAAACCCTACTTGGTCAGGAAGCTGATGACAAATCAAATGTATTTGACCAGGGACTACATGTAGGATTGTGGAAATTACCTTGGGGAAAATAACCAGAAATGTTACAAAAACATAAAGTGCAGAAACACGCCTTAAACTCTGGGAACAGAGGGAATATTAGGATGACACTCAGGCTGACTCTTTCCTGACCTCCTGAGCTTTGAGAGGGAAGGATATGAAAAACACAATCAGAGTTGCAATATACTGTTAACACAGGCCACCATATCTCAATAAAACATACCATAGTCCTTGTTTTAAGGAATCTGATCTGAAGAAGCTCAAAGCCAGTAGCACCTGAAACTGTATGAAATAGTTGGATCTACTTGGGTGTAGACCAATAATTTGGGTTTACTTGGCTGTGGCCACTAGTTAAATTCCAAGATAATGTTTAATGTTCTTCCAGTTAATTTTTTTAATGCATTGTAGCATTCGTCTATTTTGATTTGCTTCTAGTTAAAAGTGATGCTCAGGCTGTTTTTAAATTGCTGGATTTTTAATTTATTTTATATTTCTATAGGTTTTATACTATCATTGAAATTGGCTGGTTTGAACTGTATATATTTTTAAAGTTTGCTTTGGAAAAAAAATTGAAAAATGAATGAATGGTTTTGATGATTAGAATTTAAATTTATATTGAAGACAAATATTGTTATTAGGAGGTAGATGATAAAACAGAACACCCTGCTATAAGCTCTATCTAGTATTTTCTTTAATTTAATTTAAATTTAAACTATTTGGCTATATTTTATCGGTTTTTGCAATAGCTATATATAGTTTTAGTCTTAATTATTACTGGCTGATAACTTTATACTTTTCCATGTAAGAAAAGATCATACAATAGGAAAAAAGAAATGGAAAAGAATAAACTTGGACATTGTTTAAACCATCTAAGCTATAAAAATTGATCATTTAAGAAGAGAGATAATAATATAAATAATATAAAAAATCAATGAATTTTACAATTTTATAATAATATAAAAATCAATGATTTTTACAATGATGAAACTGAGTAAATTATGCTTTGTTTTTTTGTTATGTTACTTCTATAATATAAATATATTGTTAAATCTCTTATGTTGTATTCACTTCTATTATAAAATCATGGTAAAAATATACATAACAATAATGTAGATACCAGATATTATAAATTCTCTATTGTTTGGAAATTCAACACCAGGTAGTTATTTCAGGCTAATAAAACAACATTTACGTTCCAGAATCATGAAGTGCATATATAATTTAAGATGCTTAGATACTGCTTGAATCTTTGCAAAAAATTAATTGAATTTATATATACAGAATACATAAATCCTACAGTTTATATAAGTAGTTTTATATATATCTAATTTATACTCTTTCTTACAAGACTTTCTGCTGAATGTTTTGTTATTCAAAATGTAATCTTTCTTTATTCAAAATGAAGGTGCTTTAGTTACTAGTTTACAACAGTGTTTACAATTAATTCTCCTTAATAAAGCAATAATTAAACCATGCAGAATCTAAAATTCAAATGGGAGTTTTTTTTCAGTATATACACTCTAATATGATAAAGACCACACAGTTAGAGTTCAGGTCACTATCATAACAATGAATTTTAATAAAACTAACTGAACATAAAGCGTGACCTTTGGCAATACCTAATGAACTTAAGGGCATTTAAATATATTTTCTTAACATTGAGTACAGCACTCTAAGATATTATGGCTATCTGGGCATGACCTCATACACTAGAACTCTGCTGTACCATATTATCTTGCTCTCAGTCAATTAAATTAGGAAACAATGTGAACTTTAGCTACCCAGTGTAAAATAAAATGACACCTAACCTTGCTAAAACTTTGGCATTCTGTTATAAAGGATCATCATTTTTAATAATAAAAAAAGCTATTCCAAAAATACACAGAAATGAAAATATCAGGTAGAACAAATAAGGAAATGACTATAGGTAAAACAATTGAGTCTCATGTCTGTTTTGAATAAGACATTTAACTAAGCACTGCAATATAACTGACCATATATAAAATTAAGACTTATCAATATTCCTTTTCTTCAGCATAATGTTAGATTACCTTAAATAGGCAGCAGTTTAGAAGTTGTTTGTGTCAAATAAAGACATTTCTAATTGTGGCACATAAAATAACAAGAATTCTTTAATCAGGCATGTCCATCTGATTAAAAGTTATTCAATATAAATGAATGCTGCATTTGAAAGATGGAAACTCTTTAAACCTTCATTTGGAACTTCCTAAGAAATGTGCCCTTTCTAGGCAACAAGGAAATGATTCTGGTGAAAATAAAATATTACTTCAAGCCCAACAATGACCTTTATCTTATAAAATTGCAGGAAATAATTAGTATAAAAGTCAAGAGTCCTCAATTCGCTTTACAAATGGAAGTTATTGCTGCAAACTGTGCCACCTTCATGGCAAAATCAAAAGGGATAAATGGCTAAAACTCAAACCACTCCTGTCTCACAGTCTCTCTCTTTCATTCTCTCTCTTTCATTCTCTCTCTCTCTCTCTCTCTCTCTCTCTCTTTCGAGAGAGAGAGAGAGGGAGAGAGAGATTCCTTCCGCTATATACATGCCCAGTGCAAGTAAAATTAATAGGTTTTATTGGCATGGTTTATACACTTTAACTTATATCCTATATTTATCATCTGTGCTGAAAAAAAGAAGAAAGCTCTATTTTTACTTAGCTCTATTTTTTCCAAAACATTCTGATTAAATAATAAACCACTGAAATAAAAATCAGAAAAATTAATCAATAATTAAATAATCAGAATAACAAAGTATATTCAGTGGATATGATAGGTATCTACTAAGTAGAATAGATACTTAATAACATTCCCTTTCTATCATATATAATTGCTTTATCTGAAATACCTTATTTCATTTGGTTGTCACATACTTCCTTAACAGATTGTTGGAATGCTGTAATAATATAGCTGGAAATTCAGCAAACATCTGACAAAGTGCCCCATGACATTCTCAGTAGCAAACTACGTTAGTTAAGCAGGAGATGGATATCATGATAATTAAATAGATACACAGTTGGCTCAAAAATCATAATGAGCGTTCATCAATGCTTCCTCATCAATTTAAAGAGAGTTATTCTAGGTTTGTGCAAGGATCACTTCTTTTTATCACTGCTTTGGATGAAAAGTCAAACTGGTTTGTAACTGATGCAAAATTAGGTGGGACAGCTAGAAGAGACAGAAATAAAAATTCAAAACCATCTTGATAATTTAGTGAAAAGGTCTGAAAGTAACATAATTAAATTCAAGAGAGAGAAGTATAAAGTTCTTGAGTTAGGAAACAAAACTCAAATGCATTAGTACATGGCAGAGGCTACCTTGCTTGGTAACGCATTGGTGAGAGGGTATTCTTCAGTGGAGAAAAGGGAATTAAATGGTTTTGAAGAAGTAGCAGTCCTCCTCAAAGATCAGGGTCTTAGATTGGGAATCCTTCTTTGTCTAATTCTACTATCTGAAGTACAAGGATTGTGGGAGAGAGCATTTCTAATTTAGCAAACAAATTGCAATTACTCCTCTACAGAGGTAGTTTAGCATTCCTTATACAATAACATTATGATTTGATTATTGTAATGTCATATGAAATTGCCTTGGAAAACTATTCAGAAATGTAGCACTCAAAATTTTAATTAGGTGACTCTGTGGGAAGATAGCTTGCTAGTTTTAAGAGATCTATACCAATTGTCAATTTATTTCCATATACAATTTAAGTTTTAAAGTTCTTCATAGCAACATGAAACTCAGTTACTATAAGAACATTTGAATAATAGTTTCTCAGACTGCCACCGCTACATTAGTGAGATAGTTTTCATTCAATTGATGGGATTAATTGCCCATCAAAGTTCATCAACTTTTTATTCATTATGAAAGAGTCTAAACATTTTTTTTACTGACATGTACCTCACAAACAATTATGTTTTAAAAGGTCATCTTCAGATTATGCTCACTTCTGATGACTACAAGGACATGCCATATAGTTTTCTTGATATCAATACAGAAATGTTTTGTCATTGCTTTCTTATAGGATATTTCTCTACATCCAGGTCTATGCAAATGATCAGGCTAGTCCTGTTTGCTATCTAAACTATGATAGTTGCTAAGATGGTATATACATTATACTGAATGAACCATGTTTTAAATATTGTATAGTCAAAATTATTTTTGAAATTACAACAAATTTGAATTGTTCGTCTACATTTTTATAGTAGGTTGATTACAAATTTTCTTGTAAATTCTTATACAGAACTATTCTGGATATATTTTTCTAAAATATAATTTTAGTAATAAGTGCTATAGAAAGCCTTAGTATTAGTCCACAGCAGAATATCTCCCGATCTGAGGCATATTTCTACCTTTAGGGAAATAGCATTATTGTTCTGGTAAGTGATGTATAAAAGGCATGAATGAGTGATTGAAAAGAAATATTTATGATTTCCTGAAATTAAATTTAGTAATTATGGATGATGTAATTTCCTGACATTAAAACAGACTTACTCGTGCCATAAGGTGCTTCTTTCCCACTTGAAGATTTAGCACTTCATACCATTGAAGAAAAATCAATGTAGTTTACAAAGTCTAAAGATTTTCCATTCTGGTCTTGACTTTATAGGAGGCAAGATTGATAGGAGGAATATTTAAAGCTGAAATTTAGACGAATGATTTTGTATTCTTTTATAGCAGCTCTCAACTGACACTTTAAAAACTTAAATCTCTGCATTACTCTCAATGTCATTACATACATTGTCAGAAAAAGATCTTCTCAGATATCACCTGTTTTAGTATTAAACCTGAGAGAACTTAATTTGTGGCCAAGACATCATATTATCCCTTTTAGAGGTTGACCTCAGAATATTAGATTTTACCAGATAGTTCTCTTGTACTAAACTGAGGGGAGACATTTACTCACCCCTGCCTTTTCATAGAAAAATCAGCTTTAAATTTGCCATGATGAAAAATCAATAAAGCAGTAATTGCTTGGCTTATCATTGTGTGGAGAAACAAATTGGGAAGTGAAGCTTAGCATCCACACAGATTTCAGTGAAACAAGGGAAGTTTCAGGATCACTAAGCTAGGAAAGAGAAAGGTCTCTGAGCAATAATTAAATTTACTCATGCTGATTTTCTGCCAAATTTATTTCCCCAGTGAATATAAAATATTCTACAGCTTACTAACTAGAATAACTAATCAATTCAACATATGAAAAACAAAAATGCAAGCTCAAAAATTAAAACATTGGGGAACAGGTTTAAGTATTATTTTATTAAATTTAAAAGAACAGGTCGTTTATTTATATTTGGTATTTGAGATTACTTTAACAAGTGTATTTACTCTATATTCCAAATTCTTATATAACTTTCACATACCTATTCATTTCAGGTACCAAAAGAGAACTGTCAAGTATTTTAATTATCTTCTAGTTCAACTGAATTTTTCCATGGTCAATTCAGATTTAATCAAAGTATCATTTAATTGCATTATAAAGCATACTCTAAAAACAACTGCTTACTTATGATAGTAATCCAAAATACTTAATCTGAATGCAAAAAACAAAATTGTTCCCCTCAGCAGTATTTATATCATACCTTACTTATATTACTGCTATCATGACTGCATACTTTGAATTTGACTAACCTGATCTGATTTTTTTTTTAAAAAAAAATCAGGACTACCAATAAAACTGTAATGAAATCTGACACTATCACATAAGTAAGAGTTTAATGCCATTTTTTCAGTTTGTATCAAAGAAAAATATTTTTATAAATATTGCATTTTTACTGATAGATTTCATGCAGCAAATTAAATTAGGGTCAGTGAAAATGAAAATACAATTATTCTATCAAACTTATATTGTAGCTGCTACAAATCAACAACATACAAAAAGAGAAAGGACAATGAGAATCCTTCTGCTGATTAGAGAGGCTAGGGTAATTTAAAACATTTAAAATAGAACAACCTCCAAGTCTCTAATCTGTAACTTAGGTCAGCTCTCTGTAGATTCTAATTTGTCCTCCATTTGTATTCATGACAAGAAAATGCACCATATGTAACAACAAACTAGCAGGGGGGATCTACTGGTAGCTTGGAGGTAAAATAATTTGATTTTTGAACAGATTAAATGTAACATTTTACATCTAACTGCACACCTGATTTGACATAAAATTACAATAAAAGTAATATTAAATCAATGGTATCAAGAGGTAGATGAAAGTATTACCTGTCTTCATGAAATGAAAAACAATATGCTTATTTATAACTCATCTTTTGCTTAGCACACCAAAAAAAAAAAAAAAGCTTTTAGTTCCCCATACATGTTTGAAATATATTTCTTTCAAAATTTAAGATTAGAAAAACTTTATTACATCTATTTTTAACTGAACTATCTCAAGCCAGGAGAGGAGATTAGTAATTTCAATTATTAAAAAACTGGTTGTTTTATGTTGGATTCAGTAACCATACAAACTATTAAATAAAGAATCCGATATTTAAAAAGTTACCCTGTAATTTCTTTAGAACCAAAACATGGACATTTCATATTTTCCTGAGAGTTTAATTTTTACACCTTAATAAAGGCCGACATCAGGTTGTTGTGTCTAATTTCTTTTTCCCAAGTTTATAGGTAAAAATTAATATTTAAGCTATTTTGAGTTTAAAGTGAATTTAAATTATTCATATTAATTACACCAAAACCTGAAAGTTTTGATACTGATAGCATATCACTGAGTATAGTGAGCATAAATACATACAAAAATCTATAATGCATTTTTATTGTGCACACAGTTTAACTGAGGTCATTTGTATTTATTACTGTTAATTTGGAAACGTGTATGGACACTGATTACGATGTTTAAAACTTTAAAAACAGCAACAGTTGGTGAAATTTTGCTATCCTCCCCCACCCCCCAAAAATAGAAATTTATTCCTGTCTGGCTATGTTACCACACAACAACAAAGAGTAGGAATGGGTATTTCCTGCTTCATCATTTTCCTTCCTTTACTAAGAATAATCAGACATGAGTATATTACTTATGCTCCATTTATAACTTATCACATATATAACATTGAACAAAAAGATACCCATACTTTTTTTTCTGCTTTCAAAAGTCCTTGACTCAGTCATTTGGAACCTGCCTTCATATCATTCTTTTAAAATATCTGGACCTCAGTAACCCATACCTCACCAATCAATTGGACTATTGCCATATGCTCTACTTGGGATTGCCCTTGGAGAGCATGTAGCCCAAGCAGTATAACATTACACCTATATTAAAGTTGCTGCATTGGTCAATAGTCTTCTGGATCTAATTCAAGAGCAAAAGAACCCCCAAACCTTCTCAACCCTTTGGACGGTATGTATTTTTCTCAATCTTGGGCCTACAGAGGCCTGGAAGAGTTTGAGGGTTCTTTATAATATCTAAGCTGTTCCTAGCACTACACTCTTCTGGATATAGAGCTCTCATTATCTCTCGTCTGGACTACTGCAATGCCCTCTACATGGGGCTGCCTTTGGGGTACACCTGGAAGCTCCAGCTGGTCCAGAATGCGGCCACATGGGTTGTTAGGGGGGCGTCCCATTACTCCCGTGTTACACCTCTCCTGCGCGAACTGCACTGGTTGCCAGTGGTCCTTCGGATCCGCTTCAAGGTGCTGGTTCTTACCTATAAAGCCCTTCATGGCATGGGCCCGGGGTACTTGCAGGACCACCTCCTACCAGCCTCTCTGCGCCCAGTGCGCTCACATAGGACTGCCCTCCTTCGGGTGCCATCGGCCAGGCAATGTCGGCTGGGGCACCCAGGATGAGGGCGTTCTCTGTGGCCGCACCGACCCTTACTTTCCACATTCTATCCAGTTTCTCCTTCAGGCCTGGTACTTCTCCAACCTCTTATACTCCTTTCTAATATTCCTGTCTCTTGACACTGCTACAGCTATCACTACTGCTGTCTTCTGGTCCTTGTCTACTACTATTATATTATTTTTATTTTTATTATTATTTATTGGATTTATATGCTGCCCTCTCTCCGAAGGACTCAGGGCGGCTCACATCAACGAAACAATCCCAATAAATACAAATTAAAACAGACTAAAACAGACTAAAAACCAATTTAAAACAGTAGATCCCATCAGTCGTGGCTAGGGCATTTAAACAGCCAGGTCTTAAACTCATGGCGGAAGGTACGAAGGTCAGGGGCCAACCGAAGACCCACGGGAAGTTGATTCCAAAGGGTGGGCACGGCCACAGAGAAGGCTCTATCCCTGGGGGCCGCCAGCCGACATTGTCTAGCCAACGGCACCCTGAGTAGGCCCTCTCTGTGGGAATGCACCGGGTGATGGGAAGTCGATGCTGGATGCAGGTGGTTCGACAGATATCCTGGGCCTAAGCCATGAAGGGCTTTATAGGTTAACACCAGCACCTTGAATCTCACCCGGAGGGCAATCGGCAACCAATGCAAGCTGCGCAGGAGAGGTGTAACATGGGAGTATCGGGATCCTCCCATTACAACCCGCACGGCTGCATTCTGCACCAGCTGAAGCCTATGAGTGGTCTTCAAGGGCAGCCCCAGGTAGAGAGCATTGCAGTAGTCAATCTGGGAGGTGACTAATGCATGACTGTGCATAGGGCATCACGGTCCAAATATGGGCGCAACTGGCGCACCAGTCGAACCTGGGCAAACGCCCCCCTGGTCACGGCTGTTATATGCTCCTCCAAACCCAGCTGTGAATCCAGAAGGACACCCAAGTTGTGCGCCCTGTCTACAGGGGGCAACACCTCATCCCCTATAGTCAGAGATGGAACTTCTCGTTCGGTCCACAATGCCGGTATCCACAGCCACTTGGTCTTGGTTGGGTTGAGCCGAAGCCTGTTCCTCCCCATCCAGACCCGTAACGCTTCCAGGCACCGGGCCATCACGTCGAGGGCATCACTGGGCTGGTTTGGGGTGGATATAAAAAGTTGGGTATCATCAGCATACTGGTGATACCCCACCCCAAAACCACGGATGATCTCTCCTAGCGGTTTCATGTAAATGTTGAACAGAAGGGGCGAGAGGACCGACCCCTGAGGCACCCCACAAGTGAGGGGCCTCAAGGCCGACCTCTGCCCTCCTGCCAAGACCGCTTGCGTATGACCCGAGAGGTAGGAGGCGAACCACTGTAAAACAATACCTCCCACTCCCAACCCCTCGAGGCGTCGCAGCAAGATACCATGGTATCTTTGATGGTATCAAAGGCTGCCGAAAGATCTAATAGGACCAGAACAGAGGAATAACCTCTGTCCTGAGCCCTCCAGAGATCATCCACCAGCGTGACCAATGCTGCCTCCATGCTGTATCCGGGCCTGAAACCCGATTGGTACGGATCTAGATAATCCGCTTCATCCAGGGCCACTGTGAACTGATGTGCCACCATGCTCTCAACAACCTTTGCCACAAAGCAGAGGTTGGAGACTGGATGAAAGTTGCCTAAAATGGTCGGATCCAAGATGGGTTTCTTGAAGAGGGGCCTAACCACCACCTCCTTCAAGATATCCTTCAACATATCTAGTTGATTCGCCAGTATCTACCCCTCCTGGATCTGGAAGTCCCACAGAATCTTATCCCTGTTATCCTTGACAATCTTCTATGGAGTCTCCCATCTGGACTTGAGAGGGTGAAGCCCATACACTTACAGATGTTCTTGCACTTGCAGATGTTCACATAATGCCAGCTATTATGTTGTGTGTGTATGCGGTTCCTGCCTGCATCATGCACCATGACACTGTATGTTGGACTGTCTCTGAAGCCTCTTTGCATAGTCTGGATTTCAAGTCCTGTCTAGTGTGGTAGACCCCTACTTCTATGGGATTGGTGCTTAGTGCCTGTTCTTGTGCTTTTGTGCTGCTGCTTAGTGTCTCAGTTCTGTCTTTAGTCCAGCCTTTTGCAGCCACTAGTAGATTTCCCAATTTCTGCCACATTAGCTATCTGTCGATGCTACATCCCATGCAGGATCTTGCCTTGCCATGACACTCTCTCAATTTGATCTTTGTGCCATGTCTGCTGCTGCCTCAGGTATTCTCTCAACAGCTCATCTTTGGGTGCCATTTTACATATACACTCCTGGATGCTCCAGGTTTCATCCAGAATACTAGTTTGACACTCACCAGACCCTGCCTACCCTTTTCATCAGCTGGTGTAGTCTCTGCATGTTGGACTTGGAGCAGGGGTGGGTTCTACTTATCTTTACTACCGGTTCGCAATGAGAGCGTGCGCTCGCTTCATTCATGCGCCTTGCTTCTGCACATGCGAAGATCGCTTCTGATAACATCAAGGTCAGTGGGCGGAGCCTCCCGCCGGTTTTACTACCGGTTCTATAGAACCAGTCCGAACTGGGGGCAACCCACTACTGACTTGGAGTGAAAATCTCTGTATATTGTGAGGTGCTTCCGTGTCTTCACATCAGCAGCTTTCATGTCTTCCTTTGGCCAACTCACTACACTAGCAGAGTATCTAATGACTGGCAGAGCATAAGTGCTGATGGCATGGATCTTGTTCTCCGATTCTGATGTTTCTTCAAGACCTGTTTGGTGGTACTTGGACATTGCTGTGTTCCTTGCTTCCTCACTGTGGTTCCATGTGGGATACCAGTGCCTCCTCACTATGGGATACCACAAAGATAAATTTTCCCCATAGCAATCACTGAATATTATTCTTTCAAGTGTCCCAACAGTGCACTAATTACCGCTGTAACTAAGTTCATCTATCTTGCTACAGGTTGTCCTCTTTCTTTTGACCTCTTCTCTTTCCTTCCTCCTTTTCCAAATTTAAAGCCTTCTCCAGAGATACATCTGACTATTAACTAGCATTTTTAATAATTTTACTAATTCTCTATTGCTAACGTATTGTTTCTTTTTAACTCTCTTTTATTTGCTTTTTGACATCTTAAGAACTTCACTTAATCTCTATGTACTTAAATTTAATGCATGTTATGCTTTTAGTTTACCTCTTCTTTGGTTCTTAATTTTCATGGTCCTTTATAATTTTATACTTTTATAAAACATTGGTCAATGATCATAATAAACTTGAATTATCTATTTCTTTTGTGATTATCTTTTCTTTTTGATACTAATTTGGATTGATTAGTTTTTCTTTTTGTTCAATGTTATATATCACATAGTCCTTTTTAATTGGGATAGTTTTTATAAAGCCTGTAACGTAAGTAATATATAAATATTAATTTTCATTTGCTATACATATAACTATGACTTTCTTCCTGTAAAGACCATTGTGTATTTCAGATACAGGACCTTCTAAAATAATGTATAATAATCCCATATATTAGTTGCTAACTAATTATATGACTGTAATAATCAGAATTGGTTTCTGTCTATGTGCCTTAAATTTAGTTTAGGATATGGGTAAAAAAAAGGAGATTCTGACATGGGTCAGTAATTGGATTGGTGCCAGGGTAAGAGATTTATATTATTTGAAATGTATAATGTTAATAGAGTAATATTTTTAAAATAATATTTTCCCGTTTTGACAAAATGGTTCCTTACTGCTTGCAACATTTTAGCAGATGTGTTATCCTCAAAAGTAGTATACAAATATAACAGATAATAAATTATATTATTCAAATGCCACATTACAGCTTTTTCTAGATTTCCAAGTGGTGACAGGTCAAGGAACATGTTTACATAATTATGGGTAATGTGCATTATTGATTTGCACCATTCAGATCAAAGGATAGTTATTTGTTTGTTGGTTATAGCATTTTTAAACAGTTGAAATATATTCTGATGTAATCAGAAGTCAAGCTAATAACCGATGCATAATACTATGGACCTCTTGAAATCATTGGTTTTTATTATTAAACTGATAGTTCATCAGATGAAATTTAAGATATTGATTCTTTAAAGCTCTAAATGACCTTGTTCTAAGTTCTCCTGGCATATAATTATCTCCACATGACAGTCAATAAACGAATCTTTCTTCAAAAAGTCCTGATTCATGCTGAATAAATGGAAGAAGGTATTCTGTATCATTTCTCAATTTACAGAATGTTCTCTCTTCAGAATTAGACTCACCTCATCTCCTCATCTTCAAGGAGACCTCAAGCAAGAATCTTTGAAACGATTGATTCAATTTTTTATGCATACATTTTTATCTGGATTTTAACAGTTCACTTATTTATTACATTTATTGGCCATCTATCTTAGAAATCATGTGCACATATAGTGTTGTAATAAGGACAAGAAATGGTAAAAGTGAAATAAACAGAAACAATGAAAAATACCGAAAGTATTAGAAATGAATTATTAAAATTAATGGACTACTAAAATGAGTAGGTTTATATCTTCATTTTTTTATTCTTGTTTTATGTTTTTCTTTTTTCTTTTCATTTTCCTTTTTTGTTTTAATCTGTAGAGTATAGATTTTTATTTTAATTCATATCATTTTATAATAATTTTATTATGTTGACATATATTTGCTACAATTATTAATATTAAGAAAATTGAATATATAAAATATATATAAAAGAAATTTATGCTTTTAACATTTAATAAAAAAAATTAGAAGACAGAATGAATAAAAAATGGCACCAATATAAAAGACTGTCAGTGAAATTTCATTAGAAACTGATTTGAGCATGTGAATGGCATTCGTTAGTCCCTTCCTAATTGTAAACCTGTTGTAAATTGTCCTTGAAAAGAAGGTATGCTACTGAAAATTGAAACCAACAGCAGTTAATACATTAAAAAGAGCAGTGAAGAGAAGTCTTCACTGGCAAAATTTACATATCAAATAACAAAAGCAAGATGATTTGCATAGAAAAGGTCCTCAGCCAATTTATGTTAACAACCACAAAAAATATAGACAGATACATACATATAGAAGCTTTTAAAGAGTATTTGCAGACATAAATAGTCATAAATATTTTTATGGATTAAAAGAAATACAAAGTGCAATTTATTTTTACTGATCCATACCTCACAAACAAAGAACCAATAGTTCTTGAAAAAGGGGTTTTAATTTGTTCATAAATTACTCTATCTTAGAAATAAATACTGAAATATCTATGACATTTCAAAGCATGTGTTTTATATGGTTGTTCAAAAGTAACTAAACCAGGAAAACAGTCATTAAAATGGCATGTACAGTAATGAGCTTTGAACCAAGACAGATAGTTTCACATGTAGACTAATGGGAATCTATCTGTGCATGGATCTGTGTTCAATGAAAACATCAACTCAGTGAATGCATGCTGAAAAATGAGCATGATTCCCATATTAGAATTATTAGAAAAGACACAGAAAGTATTGTCATTATAGCAATATTTTTAACATGAATCTTTAACATAACCATACTTAAAATACAGGCCTACAGTTCTGGTCACCATATTTCCAAAAAGGATATGAAGACTTTGACAAGTCAAATTATGCCTTTACATCATATGATGAGAGACACAATTTCTGCATACAAGATATATTCCCCCCCTATCTTATTATATAGAATGTGGGATCATACAAATTGATTGAGCGGTAGGAGGCTTAGAATAGTATTTAATACGAAATTGCTACATGTTAATTTCAACATCAAATCTAAAAATCACAAACAGAAACTGAGGAAGCCAGAGGAAACACAGATAAATTACCTTCCTTTTTCTTCTTTGCTTCTTCTTCGCTTCTCTCTTTTGCTTTTAATGCTTCATCAGCTTTAGCTAAAAATAATGTATTGACATGACAATTAGTTCTATAATAAACAGATCTGGAAAATGTAATATACTTAGAAACATCATAGTCATCTGAATCTTTGATGGAAAGACCTGGACAGCGCCTTTTTATATAAATTTAGCATAACATTGCTATAATGAATCTCAGATACTGAATGAAATGCTATTTGTATTTTTTTTTTTTGTAAATGACTCTTCTTAAATGTGAATTCCTATTCCCAATATCTTTCCCAAGGACATCCTTCCAAAAAGCATCTGCCTTTGGGACTAAAAGTAAATGTAATTCCAGAATGATTCTTCAAAGACAGGGCAAAACTTAATCCTTCCAAACAGTCCTGAACCTTCCAAAATGTAACAATATGGAACAGGAAAAAGGAAAAGTGCTGGATACCAAGAAAACTCAGTGAATCCCTCATTTTCATAGCTCCCTGAAGAAGTTGATGTAATTGATGAACAGGCAATGTTTCTAGGTTAATGGGACAACAAATCTCCCAATCTTTGTTATTTTGTCTAAACTAAATATCTTAGCTATTCATGCATCTGTGTTCTTTCTTTCTTTCTTGAAAAACAAACAGCTTCAGAAAAATATAACACCCAAACCATTTTAAAAGCCATATGAGGACGTCAGCAAATACTACCTGGGAGTATTCCAGGGTAAGTCTCCATTTCCAGAGCATGGTTGTCTAGCACAAAGAAACTCTAAAAGCTATATAAGTTTGATATATTTTCCAAATGGGATATAATCTGGAAATGAGAGTGAATGGATGGAATATGCCAAATTTCCTAGAATGCATTGCAGATGTCTTCAAGACTGATCATAAGATCACTCTAACTTAAGTCCGGACGTATCAATTATCTCTCTTCTTTCCCTCCCTATTATGTTCAGGAGAAATTATATTCAAGGCCATATTTATTTCAAATGCAAAGGCCTCATCTACTGGGACAAAATTTGTGTCTTTTACAAATCAGAAGCTCCTTGCAGATGAAGCCTTCTCTTTAATTCCTTTCAATGCTGGAAACTCCCAATGAAGCGAGGTAAGTTTAGTCGTCTTTCCATTACCTTTCTTCTAAGTAGCAAAAAAAAAAAAAACATTTAGTCAAGACAGAAATTAGTTTATAGTTTTTCTACTGAATCGAGTGGGTGTTTTTAAATTCTCTTTAAATGATTAAAGTGATACTTGAAATAATGCTAGATCAGTTTGTATGTGGATACATTATTCCACCCCATTGCCTTGCTAGATGACAGAAAGGAACATGAAGTGGGTGTCTAGAATCTCCCAAAACACAGCGTTACATAGAAGGTGCTGTATGAAGAATGGTATGGTCAGCATGTAACTGAACTATAAGATGAAATAAATTCTCTTTACAGAGACAGAATATCATTTCATGGATAAGACCCTCTTTTTCTTTTTCAGTGCAAACTATAAGGCTGTATTTAATCCATGTTATGACAGCACTTTTTAAAACAGAATCTTCTTTTAGAAATATCTCCTCTTATTACTTAATTAAAGTACAAGTTGCTCAACTGCAAGGGTTTTAAACACTTTACTACAGTTGTTAAAGAAGATTAAAAATATACAGCACAGTAACAAGGGACTATCAATATACTCTGTAAATTAATTAAATTTCTGTTCTAGTACATCATTTATTCTGAAGCATTAATGTCTCAAAGGGGCCATTCTCTTTTATTGCTATCTCACTGCATGATGAGTGAACTTAGAGAATAATCTCTAATAGCATTATAGTTGATGAAATATTAAGTTTTTTTTAAACATTGCTTTGTCAAAAGATAGAGAAACATAATGTAGTTAGTTATATTCTAGACCAGCTCTTACTATGTAATAAATCCATTATAGAGCAACAGTTTCAAATACTAGTCTTCTATACCAACGTATTTGTTATATGAATATTCAATTGATTTAATAAGCATGAAAGGCATGAATGCCACATGACCCACAAATTTAAAATCTAATATCTCTTTTCAGTTGGTATCTATGCCTTCTTAAAATACACAGCTTAAATACTGATGTTCTGAAATGACAGCACCAATTACGGAGACATCTGTTTCCATTTACAAGCTTTTAGATACACTTAGAGTACATTTTAAATCATGAAATATTAAAACTTTTCTGCCAGCGATCTCTTTACAAGAATGTATTAAATTAGATAATAAAACAAACCAGTGGTAACTATAAAGATTTTTACTTCATTTACACTTATTCACACTAGTACCAAGGTAAGGATAATAGAAATTCCATTTAAATTTAATTTTGGTTATATGTGTAATTGTAGCTATACCCCTTGAGTCATGGAAATGCTCAGCTTATGTTTCTTTCAAATTACCTTCTCAGATTCACATTCCACTCTTTATAACTATCTTCAATATGTATTAGTAAAGCTCATTAGAATGAAATTTAATAATGCAAACATTAGGTGGGTTTCAAGATCCTCCATTATCAACACAAGATGGATTGCTTATATATAGCTCTTGGGCCAACCAGGCAAAATTTAGATTCAATAAACTAGCAGGCTTAAATTTGATTTATTTATTCCACCATGCCAGTGCGTTCTTCATAACTGATGTTTTCTGCATAGGAAGAGTTTATTGGATTTTTTTAAAAAATAATAGCTAGCTCATAAGTAAAAATGCCATCTCATAGTTAAAAATGCATTTTTATACATTACAGAACTTATACTGCCAATCTTTTTTTCAGTACTGTACAATTTCTAAATATTTTGTTTTCCATTCCTGTTGATTACTTTGAATACGGCAACAGCCTAAAAATCTGTCTGTCTGTCTGTCTACATCTCATTGAGATACTCAAAGCAGAATGCATAATACTCTCTTCTCTTTTCCTATAACGGGTGTGGGAGACTATTGGAACCAGATGATGGAGGAGTAGGAGTAGCAGTAGGAGTAGTTGTTGTTCGGTGAAAATGAGAAGAGAGCAAATCCATAGGCAATGGCCACTGGAAAAAAACATTTCAGAGACACTGTCTATAAATCTGTCTGAGAATTTATTTCTATACCTTTCAAGGTTATGTTTTTACCTTGATTAGTATTACAGATGTCTTTCTGAAATCCTTGTGGTTGTTCATTTACTATAGAACATGGCATTATGTATGAGGTAAACTGGGCTAAGAGAAAGGAACTGGTCGAAAGTCATCCAGTGACCCTTCCATGGATGAAGGTAAATGAGAAACTGGTCTTCTTTCTTTCAATCCAACATCTGAACTGTTATATCACACTAATATGATCCAAAAACTGAACTGAAATGTTTTACTTAACCCATTTGTAAAGTTACATTCTAAAATCATTCAGGATTCTTTATAAGTAACTTTAAAAAATAGAAGCCAGTTGGGGTAAGGCACCAGGCTAGAAACTGAGACTATAAATTCCATTATAGGTACAAAGCCAGCTAGTCTCTTATATTCCAAGAGTATATGGATGGTACATACTATTTTCATTAAAAAATAGTTCTCTAATTGGCTATGTTCCACACAACAGTCCTGTAAATAACCAAGTCTTAGCAACTTTTATCCAAAACCAACTGACAACTTTGATCCAAAAAAAGTTGGGTAACTTTGATCCCCGTGATAAATATTGAAACATATAGTTTGGTATTAATTTGGATTGTGAAGCTTCATTTAAACATGAGATTTGCTGAGGGAGTGATTTATGCTGGGCCTTCATGCCTTTAATGATAAGCAACACTATGCAAACTGCTGAAAAGGAGTAAGAAATAGACAGAGAAAGTACAAGTGTAAGAAAAAGAAGCATAATGTACAATTCTGTGCAAAAAAATCTTCATTTCTATCACATTCATTGAGTGCTTCATACATTGCCTTTTATTTTTAAAATGTCTCTCCTCTTTCTTCCTGAAGATCTCATCCACTCATGAGTTTCTCAGTCTTCGCCTTTCTCTTAAACTTTCACTGCTCTATTATATATTTATTTTGTAATTCAGTCCTCATTTATTCTCTCTCTGTGACCAAGTCACCTCAACAACTTTTATATATTGCTCATGCATTTTGTATTCAATATATGTTCATTATATACTATCTCATCTTCTTTTGCCACACAAATATCTAAATAACCCATTCTCACTACATTTAGCTAATATTCGTGTTTCTTCTGCCATTTCTCCAACAATTTTCCAATCTTTAGTAAACTTTCACCAAGATAGAAAAGTTCATTTATTTGCCCTTTTTACATCATTTATGTAGAAATTGTTAATCAAGAAGAAAAAAAGGAAGAAATGGCAGTTCCTTGAAAGAAATCATATTCCCCACATTGTGTATTTCCAGCTTCTTCTTCACCATGTAGCTGCCAGTGTAACCTGTCATATGGGCTACAGAACTGCCACCACAGCTTGGTATTTAAGGATAGGGACTATAGGAAATAATAGAGGAAGGTCAAGTGGAGGCTATGCATATCAAAGCTTAAAGTAATTAATTTTGAAAAGGAAGCCCTCTTTTATACAATCTATATTCTTGTTTTGTGTAACTATGTAGAAAATCAGAGCACATTGGCATCTGAAAGATTAATAAATTATACATTCCATTTATTAGTCTTTAAGATGCCACAGTATTCTGATTCATTAGTTTAAAAATGCTTACTACTACTAGGTCATAAACATAAATGTGCCCATTGGTCTTTAATAGCAGTGAATTGCAAGGTCATTTTTTAAATAAATAAGATATCATATAGTATAACATGCAATGTCACACATTAGCGAATCAATTAATGAATCATGTTCAATAAAATCTAACATCAAGAATATAGTCAACCATAGAAAGATAAGCTTTGTTTATATGGCACCAATTACTTATTAGGATCAATGAAACTATATCAAACCTACAAATAGCACAGATAACTGCCTTTATTTTGGGAAAAAATTCAACAGACTAAAAATATACAATTTTTAACAACAGGATTTAATTATATACTGTTTTGATTTTAAGAAATGTAATAGTAAAGTATAAACAAAATCTGAGCAATATTAAAAATCAAACCAAACTTCAAAATTAAGGAAAATGAAACTATCTATTGAAAATATATGCATTTGCACATTTTTAATTTTTGTCTTCCTGTCCAAAATTCACTATCATCACTATATATAAAATCTGTGAACAAAAGTCCAGATTAGATCCCTCAAAAAAGAATCAGATTTAGATAATACTGAACCTAGATTTTAAAAAGAAGAATAATATGAAAGGTATCTTTTTCTTTAGTGTATTTTAGGAGTACAAATATTTACATTTTTCCTGATTTAAAACATCATCCTATACATGTTTATCATGTCAATCTAAGTGAGTTCATTGTTAATTAGTTATGTGGAGGGGTATTCCCTGCTCCCCCCCAAAAAAAACCTGGAAATACAGAATGCTAACCATATTATATAATAAGTGATATTTAATTCCGTCATACTGTAAATTGATAGTACAAGCATAATTAGACTATAATGTGTTATCCAGGTCTTTGTTCCAACTGCAAGGACAAATACAGAGCTTCAAGTTAAAGACAAAACCATGTTTTTAGATAAATCCTCTGGAAAAGCTTTCAGTTGCTGTATTTAAGATAAATATAAAATAGTCATGCTGTGAACATTTCTACATAGATTCCCATGACCTTTCTTATATAACTACGTATTATTTATATTTAGGAATATTTTTTTGCTTTTATAAACTTAAAAGGAGAATTAGTAGCCCTGCAAGTAATGTAATAAAATAATTCCATACGCTTTGATTTTCATAAAAGTAAATAATAGGTTAGAGTAGAAATTCAAAATAAAAAAGTCTAAGAACTAGAATATAAGAATATTAAACTTCTGATTCTATTTTAATGACTTCCATTTAGATACTGTCAATGAATCATGAAAGCAACACTTATTCATAAAGAACCAGATATTCACTAGATGGCGCAACAAGAATAATTTATATCTTTATTTAAGCATGCAGTCTGTCTGTTGGAATGAAACAAATGCAATGACGGATAAATCAGTCATTTTTGGTTGCTGGCCTAATCCTGAAGTATTAAATTAAACTAAAATCTTTTCATCTGTTTCCCCATGAATGCAGGTAGAAAAATTTATGCTGGAATAAAAGCAAATAATACTTTTAATAAGAATTTAAAAAAAATCAGAAAAAAGTATTGCTTCAAAGCAAGCAGATGATACTCATTTTGACTGTATTTCTATAGATACAATGATATTTTGGAAAATTTAGATGAAAACAGTGCTTCTAAATATTTGTTTTCATATTTTTTTCTCAGATTGAATTAATATATATTTATAGTTATATGTACAGCAAATATGTTTAAACTTGCTGAAAACTCTCCATATGATTCTTGTTCAGTGGATAATGTCATATACTAGTTATATCATTATTTTGTTCATTAGCTATAAACAAAATATACACATATATCACCAAACAATATTTGGAATCATATTAAATAATGCAACACCATCACGGGAAGGTCCAAAAAACATACAGTTTTTCAAATAGTGCCTTACAGTTGTCTGAGCCACAAAAATTTTATTGAGAAACATTTTAAATGAATTTAAATTGTGCCAAGTTTTGGTACCCTGGATTTTTAGCATACACATTTCTAAATATAATTAACCTGATATATATAAATCTTGGAGCCAGCAAGCATATTCTAAGTCCAATAATTTAAATTATTTAAATCTAGAAAAACTAGATTTACCAGGAATGTTAACTTTCTAATCTTAGATCTGTACAGTGGGGCGGAGGGGGGGAAGGGGACAATAGAATGCAGATATGCAGCTTATAGCAGTGGGATGTGATACAATCAGATAAACCTCCCCAAAGACTTTGCAAATCCTGGTTACTACCTACTGTATTAAGACCGTGTTTCTCATCACTTAATGCTTATTTTCATCACTTTGCTTAAAATATTGATAATCAATTAGAGCTACGTCTGTTTTGCCACCGAATCTGTGTCACAGTCTATCAGACTGTCAGGGCCAATTCAATCCTCATTCAAAGTTAATTTTTTCTTCATAAATCTGCCTTTCGAGGAGTCATTAGGCGCAGAACATAGCCTGAGGTGCAATCACCTATTCTCTTTCATTAGTGGCAGGCAGAGTAGGTGAGGGAGATTATTAGAACTTTGGAATGATCACAAAGCAGCGTGCTGCCTGTCAGATCCCCGCAACATTTAATTCATCTAGCCAACTCACCAGCACTCATGCCAACGGTTTTAAATGGACATTATTCATGAACATCTGTGACATGCTGAATATTCTGTGCTACAAATGATGAAAAAGCAAGGCACCCTTTGACTTTAAAATTAATTCTATGGTCAAAACAATTAACAATATAACCCACATGCTTGTGATGTTATTTTTAGTCATCAGGAAAAAGCAAGTTTTTTTAAAAAAAATCTCACATTATATTTCTTAAGATGAAAAACATTTCAATGTACTAAGTCTTACAATAAAAACTAATGCAACATTTTCTTTATGTAGGAGGTTAACTAGTTTTCTTTGTGGTATTTAATATATTAAGTGGTTAGTTAACCACACTATAAAAACCCTTTGATGTGTTTATGAAGAGGAGTGAAATGAATTTATACATTTAATTTTAATACAATACCATGTTATGTTAGAATGCAGTTTCTTCTCATAACCATGTATAACCATATATAGCAGATGAAAACATTATTTCTAATTATCAAGCATAAATACAATATATCTGATATTGAAAATAATGGTTTTTTTCTGTTATAGATAGTTGCCCATCTATATGGGAAAAAAATTATACACATTGGGGTTGTCTAGAAGTACTGTTAATAAATAAAAATAAAATCTCCCTTCAGATAGCTCATTTTGTAATAAAAATACTAAAGATGCATAGAGCGTCAGATCTGATTTCCAAATAATATCTCAGAGTACACAGGTATGTAGATCTAGCATCTCTCTGCATCATCATGAAGTAGTTATGTCTTTCTCCAGAATCACATTACTGCAGTATTGCAGACAAGCACTTTTCATATTCCTGTCCACTCCAAAGCAATATTCAGAAATCAAATTTGAAGCACTGCACAGCTGGTGTGTGTGTGTGTGTGTGTGTGTGTGTGTGTGTATCCTATTTACCTATAGGAAGATAACCCTGAAGTAAAGATCTGTCTTCCACATTCAAAAAGCAAGATAGCAAAGAATGTGTTTGCTTCTTTTACATTAACTACAGCTAAGATGGTTCTTTCTTTTTTAAAATACACCATTTGGGTAAATATAGTATTATTAATTAAGAAGGTCTTCGGCATTCAAAAGATTGGACACAAATCCCTTTCAAAGAAAGTTATTGTGCATTATCCTAACAAACACACACAACAAGAAACACATACAGATACCCACATTATGCTAAGAATCTTAGTATAATCACTACAACAGATAGTAAGATGCTATTAGATCATTCACAGGCATTTTAGAAAATAAAAGCGTTTGAAGAACTGAATGTCCATGACTACATCCTCTAGAAAAAAAAGACTAAAAGAGGTTACTGTCAAAGCAAGGGAAACAAGTGATTAAGAGAATCAGTGAATTCAGTCATGAATAAATTGAGTGATTATAATTTAAGATTTTAGCAGAAAAGGATATATTTAAACACATTTGGAAACAAATTCCAGTTGAATAGATTATTGTAGATCAGGACTGTCAAACTTGCAGCCTGCAACCTGGATGCATCACATGCTGGCCACGCCCATGCCCAGTTTAGCGAAGGGGGAAAAATCTTGATATGTCATGTGACACCGCCATGACGACACGAGTTTGACACCCCTGTTGTAGAGAATTAAGAAAGAAAAGCAGATACACAGATACAACAGACAAAATTGGGGGGAGTTAAATAGAGAAGTCTAAATCAGAAGAAAATGGAGAGATTCAAAAGAAATAGAGGCAGTCTTCAACATACACAGTTCATTTAGAGACCATTCAAAGTTACAATGGTACTGAAAAAAGTGACTTATGACCATTGCAGCATCCCCATGGTGATGTGATCAAAATTTAGACACTTGGCAACTGACTCATATTTAAGACAGTTGCAGTGTCCCAGGGTCATGTAATCAGCTTTTGCAACCTTCTGACAAGCAAAGTCAGTGGGGAAGCCAGTTTCACTTAACATCATAATACTTACTTACAATTGCAATGATTCACTTAATAACTGTGGCAAGAAAGGTCTTAAAATAGAGCAAAACTCATTTAACAAGTGTCCTGCTTAGCAACAGAAATTTTGGGGTCAATTGTGGATATAAGTCGAGGACTACCTGTAATAAGTGTGAAAATGTGGAAGAGTCTGAATAGAACTGCAGGCTTTGAGTTTGACATTCCTGGAATAAAATATAAAGTCTGAAGATCTAAAATTAAGACTAAAGGACAATATGCAAAATATAACTCACATTAATTATCTTAACATATGTAAAGTAGCCAATTTTTCTTTTTAAAAAGACTAGAAAAGCAAATGTGAAATTATATACTGTATTTCTATTTCTCTCTACACTTACTTGAAATGTCCTTGTTTGAAACTTACATAGTAAGTTTGCCTCTTACATAGCACAAGTTTTATCTTTTACAGAAGATACAAGACATATAACAGCCAAAAACTGTTTGGTAGCACCTTTTCTGATTTACCCAACTGATTAAAACATGTAAAGTATTATGTACTACATCTGAGTTTGCTATTGTGCAAATCTTTATAATTTAGACTTTTGAACAATTTAAAATATTATGTTTTATTTTACTTGAATAGTTAAGCATAATGTTTGTGTATAAATTTGCCATCTGCTAATTTGAATGAGTCATATCTTTTTTCACTGTTGCTTAATCTTATTAGTAGTAACCCTGACCATCATTTCTCAGGGGAATATGATCTGTTCTAGACTGAGCAATCTCACAATAGCAAATTGCAATTAATTTAATGATGGAATTTGAATTGCAACAGCTAAGAAATAGGTTGAGTTTTTGATTCACTACCCAGGGAATGCTCAGATCCAGAAAAAACACAGGGAAAGTAAGATCTTGCCTCCTAGCTAGGGAGCAAGTACAGGTGAAAGCCATTCCTTCAAGAATCCAAGGGCAGAAAACCAGAGAACCCTATCCAGTCATAGCTCTTAGAAACAAGAGGCAGAGTTAGATGGTGGACAGCCAATGAGGCAATGGTTGAGAAACAACTGGTTTCTGTGGTCTGTGTTAATTGAGGATTCAAACACCAAAATTCTACAAACCAATCTAAGTCTGAGAATGGAACAAGTCTATGGAAATGCTGGTCAATTTTTGAAGAGTTATTTCAATAGAAAGCAAGGTCCTGGAGGCAGCTCCTCAGCAGCCTCAGCTGCATGTGTGGCTATAGTAGGGGCATTATCTTTGCTTCCTGAAAAGCCTTTACTCTGGGCTTTGAAATTTCTGCATATCCTGGGGCTAGGTGCCCTGCCAGGATCAGGCTCCTCATTATCTGGTCTGTCCTCACCTGCTCCCTGATCTGCTTTGGTGATTGACTCTCTATTCAGTTGCTGACTCATAGGAGTCATAGTAAACCATAAAAAAGCAGATTATGAATTCAGTAATTAATAACCACTGGTCTGCTGAAAAAGATATATCCTTAAGAGAGAGAGCCACAAGCCTTCAGATGGTAGTTTCCTAAAGTCTGTCTATTCCAAACATGCAGATTAATGTGTGTAATAAATGAAATATGATTCTTGACACTGTATCATCTAGCTTTTCTTTGGAATGGATATCAACATTATTTCCATCCTTTGTGACTCTCCTGCTCTGTCCAAATAAAACACCCTCCCCCCTGCAGCACCCACACATTCGTTACATGGGACACCTTCCACTTCCCATGCATCTGGAGTTATGATAGCAACCAGGACTGCTGTGGTTGCCATTGCTAAGTGACATGGACACTTGACATCATGCTTTAAGCTCACATTGCTTAGCAATGGAAATTCCAGTTTCAATTGTGGTAGTAAATCAAGGACTACCTGTATTTCATAACAGCTTACTTTTATAAAATATATATTTATAAAGGCAAACGTTAATGTATTAATATAACAATGCAAACGATCAGTTTTAAAACATTGAGGAAAAAATAGAATAATAAATACTAACGGCCAAGCAGGATGTGCTGTGACTAGACAAGTTTAAAGTACAAGGTAAACATCTTGCTTGTGTCCTGAAGCTGTTTCTTGCTTGTCTTGCCCTACACCTTACCCTGTCAGTAGGATCCCTTCTGAACTGTTTAAAACAAGGCTACTGCTATCTATCGATCTTCTTTATACCCCCAGAATAATAAATTTCCAGACAACAGAACACAAACTGGACAGAACTGTTTAATTACATCTGTGCTGAAAGGAAATCATTGATCAGTAGTAGTATGGGAAAAAAACCTGCCCCCCAAAACAGATCAAAGTCAGTGAAATAACCAACTACGTGCCCCATTTGGGACTTTCTTAGGTTAGTGTTTATGGACAAGTAAAAGAGGTTATACTGACACAACTTTCTTTCTGAAGCTCTCCCTGGCAGTTTTCATGCTCTGAGCACAGTTTTTGATTACTCTAATTAAATTTAATATTGCTAACAGATCTTCCTATTGATCCCTTAAATCTCTTTATAAATAGTAAATTAAAAGCCATGAGTGAGGGCTGTAGAGGTTAACAGGTAGTTTTAATGATTTCATCATAACAATTTTTTCCAATGTTTCTTGCTGTTGGATATTAATATCACAGGTGAAATATTATTTTTAGAAATGGTAAAAGATTGATTAGCTATCATTTTTACCAATATAATTGCTACTATCTTCCACAATAACTACTGTATTATTTCACTAGATAAAAAAATAGTTACACAGTAGCAAATTAAGGCTTGTGTATATAAACTAAGCGTTACAGTGAAAAGTTTTATTGCATTTTACTATACATGATTTCCTTATGGCCCACTACCCAACTTTGGGCAGATTATAATAATAATATTTAAAACTACAAAACCAATCAGTGAAAGTCAATATTCTAGAAAACATTCAAAAACAATACTGTATAACGTTTAAATCCTAGTATGAATTTTGAATATATTTTCATTTAATTTTCAGCTTTTACCACACCTGTTAATTGTTGCTATCCAGATCATCAATTATACATTTAATATTGTAAATTGTATATTTGTATGAAATAAATGTCTCAAGAATGGAGTCACAAATACTTGTGCAACAGAATGATTATCTGATTCACAGTCATTTGCAGTCATAAGTATAATAAACCTATATACTTTCTGTCACATTCACATAATAACTCATCTTTTAACTACTATTATTGTTTTGAGATTCTGACTTTTTTATAGCAGATATATGCCCTTCTCATTTGTCATTTCCTTTTCCTTCAAGTAATTTTCATTACTTAATTCCAAATGGCATCAACTTATGGTATAGCTCATTCATATAAAGACTAGCCTGTTGGCTAATTTACAGCAGGATTGAAACCATGTTCATCTGTTGTTTCCATATAAAAGCTGTCAAACACCTTTATATTAAACATGATCTATTCAAGAAAGAATCATTCAAAGCAAAATAAGCAGATTTAGTAGCTATTTTATAATTTACAGTTATAAATTCCGCTAGTTCCATTAATGCAAATACTGTTCTAAACTATATACCAGTGATGGCTAACCTTTTTGCCATTGCGTGCCTTGAGAGGGGGGACGGAGGGTCACGCATGCTCGTGCCCACGCGCGTCCACCCCCCCCCCCGCTCCTGGCACATGATGGCTTGGTAGGCCCGTTTTTCTTTCTTACCTGGTTCCAGATCCTCTCTATTTATCTGGGAAGGGCGAAAACAGCCTTTCTCACTCTCTCGGAGGCCCTCCAAAGGCCTGAAACGGCCCATTTCCCAACTCCCAGCAGGACAGGAAGTGACATTTTTTGCTGTCCCCAGCCTCCAGAGCCTCTCTGGGAGTCTCTAGGACCCTCTCTAGGAGTCTCTGGAGGCTGGGGACACAAACAACGTCACTTCCTGTCCCACCGGGAGTCGGGAAATGGGCCCTTTCAGCCTCCATAGGGCCTCCAAGGGAGTGGGAAAGGCTGTTTTCGCCCTTCCCAGATAAATAGAGAGGATCTGGAGCCAGGTAAGAAAGAAAAATGGGCCTTCCCCACCCCCACCCCCCCCAGGCCCTCCAGAGGCAGGAAACAGCCTCCCTACTTCTGCTGGGTCCAGAAGGTCTGAAAATCAGTTGGCAGGCGCGCGCAGGAGCCCCAGAGCTGAGCTGCCATGCCCACTAATATGGCTCCATGTGCCACCTGTGGCACGTGTGCCACAGGTTCGCCATCACGGCTTTATACAATAGTAAAATAAAATAGTCCTTTAGTTTGTATAAAAGAATGCTTATAAGATTACATTTCAGTGCTCCATATATCACTAAACTTCATTTCCCAGGTGTTTCAGCAGCACAGTCAGTGTCAGAAAATGCTAAAAATTGAGGTTTGCCAACATCTAGAGGATTACATAGTGACCACTCCTTTATGAAGTTCTTAGCATTAGCATCAAATACAATGCTGTCTTCTTGTACTATAAGCAAATACATAAAACAAATGTTTTTCTTTAAGTTTATGATTTATAAATCATAGACTAGTACAGCAAATTCTATTCAACAATGAAACTGTGCATTTTGCATTCACATTTTTTTTTCAAAAGCACATTATGTTTATATTCATTTAATGAATCAGTGTTCTTATCTAATCCAATCCATAACTAATTAAACTATTAAAAAAGAATTGCTTTTTGCAACTTTTCACAATGTGTATTTTTACGGAAATCTAAAATATTAAGCAATACCAAGAATAAGATTTTAAATTAAATGCATCATTTAGATAACTTAAAAACTGTTTACTTTTACAATGAAAAAGGATGGGAAACATCAACCTCATTGTTTCAAGTACTACATGCTTCACCACTCCATTAAAGAACATAATTTAATCAGTTTGTATTTTCTCAGGGAAATCTCATTCAGAGAAATTTTACTGCCATCTATCTAAATAGTAAATAATTATTATTGTCTCAAAATGAGTTTTCATTTGCCAAAGGCAAATCCACTGCTGTTACTGTTCAGCTCTGTCAGAGAAAACAAGAAGTTAAAAAGGTTATAAAGATACCATTAACAGCATGGGACTGCCTCGTCAGGACTCAAAAGTGCTTAGTAATTGAGGCTTTTATTCATAGTGTATTAAGATCCATATAAATAGCACAGTTAATATGATGCTTTAGGCTTTATTCTGCTGCAACCTGGCAATAATCACCTACCACAGCTGAATTTAGCAAATTTATCTGCTGGAGAGTACAGCTAATTTTATCGTTTAGTTTTTTTTTAAAGTAAAGACTTTAAAGTAACAATAGCATATGGCTTAAAGGCATGTTTTAGATTTAACCAAGGCAAAAAATGGAAAAGTTTAAAATACTGAAGCTGTCTAAGTAGCAAGTATTTCCTCTGGAATTATCATGGAATGAGGAGGGGGAGGACAAATATATTTTCCTTATTGATACACTTTACTGTTTTTAGGGACAATGTAGTTAATAATTGACATGTTATTATATTTTAAAAAATATAAACACATAGCACTTTCTTTTTATCACGGCCCTCAACCAAAACAGGATCTAGAGCTGCCCCAAAAAGAGAAGATCCCGTATAGGGAGCAGAGGTAAGCCTCCATTTGGACTTCATGTCGGCTCTCCAATGACAAAGCCACAAGAGCCGCCGGGACGTCACAGTGGATGCTAGTGCTTGGGAGGCGAACTTTGCCGCGTCTAGGGAAGCATCGGCCGAATATTCAGCTGCCGCCACCAGTTTAGTCACATCCTGATGAAGCCTAGCCTTCTCTGGGGGCAACCTATCTCGTAACTGGCAAAGCCAGATCAGCGACGCCCTGTTAAAAAATGCCAAGGTCGCCGCCTGAATGGCCCAGGCCGCCGCCTGGTGCGTTTTTCAAAAGGACATCTCAGCTCGTTTATCTTCCATCTTAAGACCTTCCCCTACATCACCTGCCAGAATAGACAATGAGGTGAGACTAGCGGCAGGTTCGTCCACTGATGGTAATTGTAGCAAGGCATCCAGCTCGGGAGCTGAGCAATATATCTTTTTGTCATGCCCGTTAGGACCCGAAAGAGACCCGGGTTGGTCCCATGGTTGCTGAATCACCTGTAGAAGAGATCTGGGCAAGGGACAATATCATGGTCAGGCTTAGGTAACATGAATAAAGTATCATTAAGGTTGGTCTGTTCTTGGGACCGAGAAGCTGGATCCAGCTCTTTCCCCATGTTCATGGCCACCTTAGCCTTATGAAGAAGTGATTTAAATAAGGAAGGTCTAAATAATCCCGGAAAGGCCGGTTGATCCAGCAGCATCTCCTAATCCTCAGAGAACTCAAATTCTTCTTGACAATCATCCTCCTGAACCTGTTCGTCTAGGTGGTTAGGTATAAAAGACGGTAGCACGGGTTCCCTGTGCATACAGGTTAAATCATGTTCCTGAGGAACAATAATAAAGTCGCCCTGCGGCCAAGCCACAATCTCAGGCCCTTGAGGATCTGAATTGGGAGGAGCAGACTGTGGGCCCACAGTAGCCTCAGAAGGCAAAGCAGGGGAAGGCTCTGGTTGAGGTATGCGTTTTGCCTTATTGAACTGGCGTTCTAAAGCATTGTGTCTGTGAACTGCATCCTTATCCCTTATCCCTTTTCATCCTTATTCCAATAGCCCTTTTAGTGGACTTGGCTTTGGATGAGGCTGACCGCTCTACTGAGTTGGTCTTAGCCTTCCTTTTTCCTGAAGGTTTGGGAGATGGTGGTCTAGGCGTCTTGCTCAATGTCAGAAGACAGAGCCGAATCCGCCATCTTTCTGAAAGAACGCCCAAGCCTCAATTAATAAATGACAAAAAAATTCAAACCGCCCAACCAATTTAATACAAGAATAAAGGGTAAAGTAAAATCAATTTCCCTTGAGATGCAGAGGTGTTCTGAAAGGGGCGAGGCCCACGGGAGGTAGGTCTATGAAGAAAACTTGTCCTCAATACCACGCTTCGCTGCAAGCTCGGCTTAATAAAAAGTCCAAAGCATAGGTTGAAGCTGTCAAATTTGAAGGCTCCTAAAACGGCGCTGGTGTGAACGCTGCAGAAAATGGCGGGCGCTAGCTAATCGTCGGCAGCAGAGCCGCCGGCAATGGTGAGAATCCAGAAAGCGAGGGTGGCTGTAGAGTATGACAGAAGACCTCGCAGCAATGACTGACGCGAATCAGCTCCCCCTCAATCGGCAATGTAAGCCACAGTAATTGGTGGGAAATTCAACCGCCACGAAGTGTCTCCCTAGTAACAGAGTATGCCTGATATTGGCAGGGACTCTGGTGCCGCTAAAAAATGCGGAGAGCTGCGACGGTGGAGGCGGTTGTACCGGCAAGCCGGAAAACCAGCTCTCTTACCTGCGGCAAGGCAATACAGAGCCTTCCGAAGGCAAGCCTCAGAAAACGCTGCAAGAATCAAAATGGTGTATCGGCGGCCAGCGCCCTGGAGGCCAGGGGCGCTAACTCACCGACAGCAGTTCTTTCCAGGCAATTCCCACTGCGCGCAGCTCTCCGATACAAACACCAAGAAAATGGTGGCAGTAGATACACCCAGGCTTTTAGTCATGGATGATTTCAACTTGCCATCCATTGGTGAAACGTCTGAGGTGGCTCAGGAGTTCATGGCTTCCATGGCTTCCATGACGGCCATGGACCTGACCCAGTAGTTCATGGCCCTACTCACAGGGGAGGTCACACTCTGGACCTGATTTTTGTCTCTGGCCAGTGGTTGAGTGGTTGAGTGGTCTTGTTATTGGGGATATAGACATGGAACCCTTGTCATGGACAGACCACTCACTCCTTCGCCTGGATCTTCGAACCACTGCCCCCCGCCGCAGGGAGGAGGACCCAATTAGATGGATCCGCCCCAGGCGCCTGATGGATCCTGAGCTGTTCCAGATGGAGCTTGGGCCATTTCCTGAGGATCTAGCACATGACTCGGCCGAGGAGCTGGTAGCCGCCTGAGATCGGGCGGCTGGTGGGGCCTTGGACCGAGTTGTGCCTCTGACCCAGTGCCGATCCCGTGCAGCTCCTTGGTTCACTGAGGAGCTGAGGGAAATGAAGCGCCGGAAAAGACGCCTGGAGAGCGGTTGGAGGGCCAGTCTCGCTGAATCTGATCGAACACTGGTAAGGTTGCATATTAAGGCCTACCTAGTGGCGATAAAGACGGCAAAGTTTAATTACTTTTCTGCCTCTATTGCGTCATCAGGGAATCGTCCGGCCGCCCTGTTTAGGGTGACCCGCTCCCTGCTCCATCCGGGAGGATCCCTTGGAAGGCAGGGTGGAGGATTTTGGACAATACCTGTATGACAAAATCGCTCAGATCCGGGGGGATTTGGACTCTGACTGGGTAGATCAGGACAGAGTGACAAGGAATAGTCTTGAGAATGTTATCTGGGAGGAGTTTGATGCTGTGACTCCCGATGATGTGGACAGGATTTTGGGGAGACTTAGTGCGGCCACATGTTTACTGGACCCGTGTCTCTCCTGGTTGGTACTGGCTTCCCGGGAGGTTACACGAGGCTGGCTCCAGGGTGTTATCAACGCTTCACTGAGTGAGGGCCACTTCCCCGCTGCTTTGAAAGAGGCGGTGGTGAGGCCTCTCCTCAAGAAGCCGTCCCTGGACCGGGCAATATTGGCCAACTACCGTCCTGTCTCCAACCTTCGCTTCATGGAGAAGGTTGTTGAGAGTGTGGTTGCGCGACAGTTCCCACAATTCCTGGAGGAAAAATCTTATCTAGATTTGTTCCAGTCGGGTTTCAGGTATGGGCACAGCACGGAAACGGCATTGGTCGCGTTGGTTGATGATCTCTGGAGGGCTCGGGACAGGGGCTGCTCCTCTGTTCTGGTCCTGTTAGAGCTCTCAGCGGCTTTTGATACCATCGACCATGGTATCATGCTGCACCGGCTGGAAGAGTTGGGGGTGGGAGGCACCGTGTTGCGTTGGTTCTCCTCCTTTCTCTCCGACTGGTCGCAGTTTGTGTTGGCAGGGGGGCAGAGGTCATCCTCGAGGCCTCTCATCTGTGGAGTGTTGCAGGGATCGGTCCTCTCGCCCCTTCTATTCAACATTTATGTAAAGCCACTGGGCGAGATCATCTGTGGCTTCGGGGTGAGATACCACCAGTACGCTGATGACACCCAGCTGTACCTTTCCACCCCAGGCCACCCCAATGATGCCCTTGAAGTGATGTCCCAGTGCCTGGAGGCTGTGCAGATCTGGATGGGGAGGAACAGGCTCAAGCTCAACCCTTCCAAGACTGAGCGGCTGTGGCTCCCGGCATCCCAATATAGTCAGTTGACTCCATCACTGACTATTGGGGGCGAGTCTTTGGCCCCCACAGAAAGGGCTCGCAATCTGGGAGTCCTCCTGGATATGCAGCTGTCCTTGGAGGAACATCTGACATCTGTAACTAGGGGGACCTTTTGTCAGGTTCGCCTGATTCGCCAGTTGCGGCCCTTTCTTGATCGGGATTCCCTGTGCACAGTCACTCATGCCCTCGTCACCTCTCGCCTTGACTACTGCAATGCTCTCTACATGGGGCTCCCCTTGAAGAGCATCCGGAGGCTCCAACTGGTCCAGAATGCAGCAGCGCGGGTAGTGATGGGAGCAGCTTGGCGCTCCCATGTAACACCACTCCTGCGCGAGCTGCACTGGCTCCCAGTGGTCTTCCAGGTGCGCTTCAAGGTGTTGGTTATCACCTTTAAAGTGCTCCATGGCATCGGGCCTAGCTATCTTCGAGATCGCCTGCTGCTACCGACAACCTCCCATTGTCCCGTGCGCTCCCACAGAGAGGGCCTCCTAAGGGTGCCATCAGCCAATCAATGTAGGCTGGTGACTCCCAGGGGGAGGGCCTTCTCTGTGGGAGCACCTACCCTCTGGAATCAGTTGCCCCCAGAAATAAGGAGAATCCAAGACCTTAGTGCCTTCCGCCGTGCCCTTAAAACCCACTTTTTCCAGCAAGCCGGGCTGGCTTAAGAAGAAATTTTAAATGTTTTAATTGGTTTGTATTTTTAATTTTGGGCCAAATTTATATATTTTTTAATTGTTTTTAATATTTGTATTTCATGTTTTTTAATTCTGGCTGTACACCGCTCTGAGTCCTCAGGGAGAAGGGCGGTATATAAATTTAAAAATAAATAAATAAATAAAATAATGAAGAAAGAGTCTAAGATTCATCAAAACGGGGAGAGAAAAGGCAACTCAAGTCCGAATCTAATCGACTGAGTGAAAAGACTGACAGGACGCTGACAAGTGGGCGTAGCCAGAGCTGCAGAGGAAATTTTATTGGCACTCAGTCCAACCAATAGGAGTAGGATTGTCGGAGCAGCGAGTCAGGAAAATGTTTCTTAAAGCTATAACAAAAGAATTCCACAACTTTTGTCTTCAAACAAGTGCTGACAGTCCTCTTCATCTGATTCAAACAGATGCCCACAAAACTATAAGTAGTTCTCAACTTACAAAAGTTTAGTGACTGTTCAAAGTTACTATGGCACTTATGACCATTTTTCACACTTATAACTGTTGCAGCATCCCCATGGTAACATGATCAAAATTTGGATGCTTGGCAACTGGTTCATATTTATGACAGTTGCGGTGTCCTGGGATCATGTGAACAGCTTTTGCAACCTTCTGACAAGCAAAGTTAATGGGGAAGCCAGATTCACAGAATCACCGGCTTACTAACTGAATAACTACAATGATTCACTTAATGGCCATGGCAAGAAAGGTCATAAATGGGGCAAAACTCACTTAACAAATGTTTCACTTATCAACATAAATTTTGGGCTCAATTGTGATAGTAAGTCAAGGACTACCTGTATTCCCTTAATTTTAGGAAAGGATGGAAATTGCATGTCTGAACCGCATAGCAGATAGGTAACATAGTGAAATCCAACACTTTGGGTCAGGGTTGAAATGGTCCTGGTTCGGACCGGCTCACCCGATCCGGTAGCAATGGAGGCGGGTGGTTCGGAGAACCGGTACCCAAAAATCCCTTCCCCCCCCCCCATGCCCAGCTGAGCCACGCAATCATCAGAGGCTTTTTAAAAAAAAAATTAAAAGCATTTTTTCTACCATTTCTTCCACCGAAAAAATGCTTTTAAAAGTTAAAAAAAAAAGCCTCTGATGATCGTGCGGCTCAGCTGGGATTGTCAAAGGCTTTTAAAAACATTTTTCTGCAACCTCTTCAGAGACTGTAGAAAAAATGCTTTTAAAAGCCTCTGACGATCCAAGCTGAGTTGCCTGATCAGCAAAGGCTTTTAAAAGAAAAAAAAAATGGTTTTAAAAGTAAAAAAAAAAAATTGGCCATGCCCACCCAGTCACATTACCCCAAGCCACGCCCACAGAACCGGTAGTAACAAATTTTAGATTTCACCACTTCTTTGGGTGCCATGTGAGGCCTAACATTGTCATGCTACAGCAAAAGTTCCTTTTTGTTCCAAATGATTAATTGTTGTTTCAAAGTTATGAGTGTTGCAGTGTAGGTATCTTACTTGGTAGTGAGTCAGATACAAAGGAAGCCATATGAATAAGATCACCTGCATTCCCAAAATCTATAAACGTGAGTTTGTTTACTAAAGCCTTGGTATTATTTGGGAGAGGGAAGAGGAAGGCTGGTGAATCTTGGTGATTATATTCCTTAGATTTATGATTTGTTTCTGAGACATAATGATAAACCCATGTTTTGCTGTTTTTCACATTGCTGTGAAAAAATAACTCACCTTAATTCTCATAGTATGACAACACTTTCTGGAAAATTTCAGTTCTTGAAATTTTAATCTCTGCTGTAAATATGCAAGGAACTCATGTTTTACAAATCTTCTAGCACTGAAGGACATTAATACTGTAACTCACATGTTCCTTTGAAATTCCAATTTCTTTCTGAATAATCCATCAGCTGTCCATCTATGTATGTTTTAGAGAACATAATGAGACCCATTTTGGACACAGTTTTCATTACAATGAAGAGTACTAAATTGATTTCTATCATATCTGATTTGGAGATTGTTAAATCATCTATAGGTAGCCATTGACTAATAACCACTTGCTTAAATTGTGATGGTCTTGGGAAGGGTGCTTTTGCGGCTCGTAAATACTTCTGGCCATATTAAAATGTTGTGCCTACCCCCCCCACCCGCTGCGACATTTGGGCACTTGAACACTTTAGGAAATTTGGTAACCAGCTTACATTTAAAACTGGTTGCAATGCCCCACAATCATGTGATGCAATTTGTGATTATTTTTGCCAGTTTCCAACAAAAAGCAACCTTCTTGGAGAATGGATTCAGACTTACAACTCCATGATTCACTTTGTTAACAATATAAATATGGTCATAAAATTAGATTTGGTCATGTTGGTGCCTTGCTTTACAATCATCACAACTTACAACTGAAATTCCAGTCCAAATCGCAGTAGTAAATTGAAAGTTATCTGTGTACATTCTCTGAGTGCCTCAGAAGAATTCAGTAGGACTGTATTGCATCCAGTTAAGCAGCATAACATTACATATATGCAAAAACCTAACATATATGCAAAAAATAATTACTTTTATTATTACCATCAGTCATGCAAAATATATTCCATAACCCAAACAAGGAATGACCTAAATTGTCTGTTATTTTTCTCACTCAAAACCAACAAGTGATTTACTATTTAGGAGCAATGTTAATTTTCCTCCCCCCATATTTTCTGTGCATACTGAGTGTCATCGGAAAGCAGGGCAGATTGCGTACCCTCTACATTTGATCGTCAGATTGTCTGGCCAGAATGATAGATTAGATAGATTTTTGTTCTGACCCACTAAGGTGTTTTTAAGTGAAAATCTAAAAACAACTCCCCCCCCCCCCCCAAAATGTATCTTGCTAAATATTGACAACCATGAGTTAAAAATACTGTGCTTTTCTGTGAAAAGAACATTGACAATATTAATTTTATTAATTTAATATGAAATTCTAGTTCCCTTTTTATATAATTATAGAAATATACATTATTATCTGGTAGCAGTTAAAATAAATATAATTAAAAACCAATTAGTAGTATGAGCATTTTAGAAAAAGTAATATTAAAAGATGAAGCACTATATTTAAATATATTCTTAAAGCTATAGTTGATTCTTATAATCAACTATAAATCTGCAGGGAGGTAAATGCATTTTATCAGGGATGAAAATCTTCACTGACTGTTAAAATGAGAATAAAAATTATTACAATCTCATAATTTGGCTTGCAGCATGCATTAATCAGAAATCATAATAAATCCACATGCTCCTTAGACAGCACATTTGTCAAACAGTTTTGTAAGATAATGACACTGACAAATGGGTTCCAACTTAGAAGGGTCAATCATAAACTCATCAAATGCTTCATTTAATTTCTTAATTTGGACAAACACAATTTGTTTATGAGAAAGATATCAGGTGTTCATGAATGAATAATGGCTAGGAAACCAAACTCCATTAATCAGCTCATGATTACAGATGACTCCAAAACTGTTTATTCTAATTTCATTCATTTGGATTAAAGAAAATATAAGCAAATGAAACTATTTAGAAAAATGGCATATACTTTCCTATTTAATAAAGTGGCAATAAATATTGTTTCAATAACTATAATACAATTGAGTTAAAAGCTTTTTTGTTAAACTGAGAAATTAATACAGATTATTGATCATGAAAATGCATAAACATAAACCAAAAGCTGTGAAAACCATAATAGTGTAAACGTGTATATCTGAAATATAAATTCCAAATATTATTGGAAATGGTTTCAGTAAAACCATTGGAAAATATTTTGACCAGAACTACTACCTGGAGATCATTATGAAATTGTGGTTTCCCAGTAACCAATTTTCTGGTTTAAAAAAACACTCATAGGACATATGGACCCATTAAGAAAGATTTGAGCATTGAATGTTAAGGTTTACATTTTAATTCATATTTATTTCTCAATAAAAATGCTTTAGAATATTTAAAGCCCATATCATATAAGCAAGTGGGGAGCCTGTTGATCTCCAGATGTGAAAGTCCTAGTATTCTTCATTGGCTATGTTTATTGAGGTTGATCAGAGTTTGAGTCCAACATCTGCAGGCCAACATTACAGGAGTCCATAAATTATGTCCAGGCCCATTAACCAAATATTTCCAGCTGTCATCAAGAACACAATAACACTCCCTCTAAACAAATGCAGTGTTTTACCTTTCTCATCCAACTAGTATAAACATGCCTTTCTCATGTACATGGCATGGGCCCAGGGTACTTGCAGGATCATCTCCTACCGGCCTCCCACCGCCCAGTGCGTTCACATAGGGCTGCCTTCCTCCGGATGCCATCGGCCAGACAATGTCGGCCGGCGGTGCCCAGGATGAGGGTTTTCTCTGTGGCCACACCGACCCTCTGGAATGAATTACCCACTGAGCTCTGGACGGCCCCCAGCCTCCACTCTTTCCGCGATGGCCTGAAGACATGGCTTTTTCAGCAAATCTCCTGATCTGCTGGGAGTTTTTAGTTTTAACTGTTGGGGATTTTAATTGGATTATTTTAGCATTAATTTATTGTTTTGTTGTTTTATTGTTGTGAGCCGCCCTGAGTCCTTCGGGAGAAGGGTGGCATATAAATATGAATAAAATAAATAAATAAAATAAAATAAATGTCTGGTTTTGGTGATGGTTTTGCTATCAATATCTTTAATTTTGAGCCTCCTTTGGCTTTCATTTTTTCTCTTGCCAGGACAATTGCATATTCTTCACCAAATTAATACAGTCCCTTTGGAACTCTCTCAGAGTCATCTAGAAACACTAGCCTTAGTTCATATCCTACAATGATACATATTGTAGTTCTTTTAATTTGTATATAAATGTGTGGTTGAGAATGTGTAATGCCCAGTATTTTTAAGAGCCTAAACTTGATTTGCTATTAACTTTACCAGCTATTTATAACCTTTTGCTAAAATAATGAAGTCTTAAATATGGTGTGCTGGAGAGTCTGGTAATACCAAGAGAGAAATCAATGAGTTTACTGCATTGTTTCAAAACGTTGTATGTTGTTAACCATAGTAACAGAGATGAAGTTCTTTGCTTCATAATGAATCAAAATATGGAATGAACAAATTAATGTTTCTGTGGGGTTATATTATCATTTGCATGATGAACAACAAAATCTTCCATCTATTGATATAATTTCTGATATTTTTAGTGCTTGCTGTATAGTATCACATCTGTTCAGGAATAACAGGCTGGTAATTGTAGCATAAGGGGCTTGCTGATTTAGATTATTATGTACAAAATTGCCTATTTGATAGAGCTGACATCTAAGCATACTAACTAGGAAATTAAGATACCAATCAGCAAATCCTCAATTTGAATTTCACTATTCTAATAATTTACTAGATAGTCTTTCTGAGAGTCTATCTATAACAAAGGGTTAATGATAACATTATCCTTATAGAATATTATATAAAGTTGTTATAAGGATTACGGACAGTAAAAGCCAGTTACCAAAAGACTAAAAAGGAAAGTAATTTATCTTGGTTGACAAGAAAGCTCAAAGAGGGAAGTTGTTGCAGCAAATGAATGTCTTCCTAAAAGTGCACCATAAATCCAAGAGATAGGTCTTTGCAATATACCCACATAATATACCAGCATCTGCACAAAACACTTACTCTCCCACACTGATTTTTTTATAGCCAGGACATCCAACTTGACCTTTATTTAGGTTTCTATCACAGCTACTGTTCTTCAATTGGCAAACTTTTCCTTTCTTCTTAATAATCACCCCTATCCTTGCCTGTATGTTATTCAGCCAACAGGCAATAAAATAAAATAAAATAATAAACGATGAAGCCACATACAACACATACAAATAACACAGAATAGCCCAAAGTACATACTCTGCCAGAGAGAATTTTCCTAAGGATGGGCTCCAGCATGAGTCCAAAAGTTCAGAAGACTAAACCTCTGGTACTGGTGACCGACCTAGATTGGATCCTGGGACACGAATTTTCACTTTCAACTTCATTTAATGATGAGCTGGTTAGCTGTTTGAAGGGCACATAATATTTTGCATTTTCTTAGGAGCAATCAATCAATCAATCAATCAGCTGTTACCTTCAACTCTACAGGCCATGAAAGCAATCAAGAGACACCAGCAAGCCCCTTACTGCTACAAAACCCTAATTTACTTGAAAAGCATGGGCTAACTGATTTGGCTTGCTCCTTTAAAAGTCTTACTTAATTGAATTTGGTTCATTGTGACTTCATAGAAACATCCATGTAATCTTCTTGGTAGCAGTACATAATTTATTTGTACTTCTTTCTTTCAACTTCCAGACTAGTCTGCATTCCAGTACTGGCCAGGGGTCTCCCATTCAAGTATTAATCAGACCCAACATTTTCTTCCAAGAGCAAACATGGATGGTCAGCTGCAGTTTCTAATAAAGTATTTGTAATTTCATTGGGAAAAATATGGGTTTTGGAATGAAAAAGAGCCAAAAAGGCGCAATGGAATATCTGCAAGAAATATTACTTGCCTACAAGCAAGAATTGGTAGGAACAGAAAATGAAGAAACTCAAGTGTTCTGGGACTATAGAATTCAAACTGACTAGCATCCGCCACACCAAATCCTGGACTTAACAATTGGATTGTGGGCACTGTAATATCTGAAGACAATAGAAGGGGAAAAAATGGAGATAAACACTGTAAATAGAAGTAAAACAACTGTGGCAAAAAAAAAGAAGCAAAGATAGTAACAACAGTGATAGCTGCATGAGTGCAATTTAAAACCATGTGGGGCTCACCTAAACATCTTGACAAAATCCCTATCAGTCAATTACAAAAGGCAACTTTCCTTGGAACAGCTTACATCCTGTGACAATACCTTTAATGTCATTGAACAATGTCTCCCTATCTCAGGTCCTTGGGAAGGACTTGATAGATGGACAAAAATGCCAAATCCAGTCTAAACATCTGGCTATGTGACCAACCACAGTAATTTGGTTGGTTGTCTGCCTGGCAGGGGTAGAGTTATATGGATCATGAGTGGGGAGGAAACTTGTGTTAGGAGGAGGTGATGGCAGAACAGGTGATTGCTAGTCTAAGAGTGCCAACTGTTTCACAAATTATGTTTTTGCCCTCATAGGAGCAAAATAGATTCCTTTTTCCACAGCAAAGATTGGGGTGGAGTAAAAAAAAGACACTGTATCTGTGTATATGTGTCTGTATGTATAGGAGGCTTGGATGAAGATGATGCATATGTGAGAAAACTGAGAATGTGTGTTTTGTATACTTTATTTGCTTATCCTCATGAACAAAATGGATATTGTATACATGAAAGGGTGTCTTGCCAATTAACCAAAATGTTACCTAATTCATTTCTTTTCTATCCTTTCTCTTTCTGAAGAAAAAGGAAGATTTGATTGATCATGCGGGTGGGCTCTTTATCATAAGAAAGTTTATTTTCTTCATTTTCCAAGTACAAAATTGGTTCCCTTAAAAAAACAACCCCCTTTTCTTTTCCTCTACCACCACTGTTCTTCTAAAATCGGTACCTATTGCTTCTCATTTGTCATTCTAAGAATCCGTTCTTACCAAATATATCAGTAATTTCTACCACTTCTTCAAATTGCAAAAAAAAAAAAAAAAAAAAAAAAAAAAGAAAAAAAAAGAAAAGAAAAGAAATGTTGGAATGTTTACTCTGTTAGTTGACTGATTACACTGAAGAAGCAAAATGAAAGTTCTTCTGCAGTCCTCTCTGTGACTGCATGTAACCTAACTTGCAACCATTTTTTTTTACTCTTCTTTCCAAATGGTAGGAAACATAGATTTTTGTATATAAGTTATTTATTTCTTTGGGAATGAAGGAGGCAGCATCTTGCCTTTTACATATAGTTTTGAAAACAGATGTTACTGGGTTTTTTCTAGAGTTTATCAAGGAAGTAGAAAATGTTTAATAACTTTTAGGAAACTATACAGGCAATAACAATCTTTTTTTTTACACTGTTATAATTACATTTTATTACAGTGTAAATTAGCCCACCTACAAGTTCTTTCTATGATGATTGGTCTGGTTCATGAGAAATGGTGGTAGTAAGGAGAGGAGAGGAGAGGAGGCAACAATCCAGCATATTTTATAGCCCACATGCAGGAACTTACCATGTCCAGGCTTACGGTCATTGCAAAGGGTGGGATATCTCTACATTTGACCTTCAGTGGGATGTGCAAGGAGTATGCTTGGAAGGGCAGCAAGGAAATGGCACAAGTAAATGTAAGAGAATTCTTGGAGTCTGTTCTAAGAAAGGACAATGTGGTTGTATGTATGGCAGATAAGATACAAATGGACATTTCATCCTTATTGCTAAACAAGTTCTCAGTTGCTAGGGAATCTTGGACAAAACAGAACAGAAAATTCAAGAGATTTCATCTTACATTAACAAGCTTGATGAGTTTATTAACAAAGTAAGTTACCTATGCCTCATCTTATATATATTCCAACAATGTAGAAATTTTTCAAGTGATCTAATGTAAATTGAAAAGATGAGAAAATGAGGCATAGGTAACTCATTGCCAGAGCCACCCCAGTTTTAGTCCTCCAGCATCCCAAGATTTGGTAACAAAATGGCACTAATAATTCCTTTTTTTCTTAGCTGCCTCCCCATCCTACTCAATGAAAAAGAAAAGGAGAAGCTATTCTGCAAACTGTTTCCATTTTTATTCTTTAACTCCCACTAAATATTTCAAACAACATTACTATCTCTGAAGTATGTATGTAAATTCTAGATGACATCCTTGATGTGGATGTTTTATGTCATAAATAGCTCTAGCTTGATACATAAAGTTCAAATCCCATACTTTGCTGATACTTAAAGGTAGCCTGCTGTTTTTGATATAAAAATTTTGCTTGTGTGTATGTGTATGTAATTTTGCATCGGTGTGGGATGTGTGTGCGTAACAGAGAGAGGGAAGGAGTCAGGGAGAGAGAGACAGAATAGTTTGCATCTGCAGACAGGGATCTACTAATTTTTTAAGCAGATACCTTATTTTAAAACGTATTTTAATCAATATGGTTTCTGGGAGAATTACACACACAAATATGTGAATCATGCATGTATATTTATTGGGAGAGAATATTCTAGAATAGAAAGTTGCCAAATTTAGTTGAAAATGTAGGAAATACATTTTAGTTTGATTGGAAAAGCTCTGAATTTGTCATTCTCTTCTAAGTGTACTCTAATAAACCATATTGTTTAGCATCATCTGCATTCTGCTGTTATGATTTGATAAAGAAAACACAGTTTGAACATGTTTATAGCTCTTAGATTGCTTTAATCATGGCTGGTCATTATAACTTGATTCCACAAACTTAAGCTACTGCTGCTTTGTGTCACCTTAACCTCTTGCCAATTTGTCAAGGAACGAGACAAAAGCATGTAGAAAGGAATAACTTCTCAGATTAAACCATTTTTGACTGCTTTTCTCTCAACTCCCCTACCCTCTTCATATATCTTGAAAATAAATTTGTTTTTAAGCTGAGTTCTTCCCTTATATAGAGATTTCACATGCTTGAATAACAGAGGGATTTTTTCCGCTGTTACTTTTGTGGAAAGAAAAATTAAGGAATCCATGTGCTATAGCCATAACTACCAAAGAAATATTGAAATAATTATATCAGCAAACAAATTACGTGAGCTGTACACTGGCTCAGAAGAAGAAATGCTGATTGTTTTTTACCTGTTAGATATTTTGGTTAAGGTACAAGTTGGAAAACAAAAGCCTTTGAGCTCTAATCCTGCTTTAGACATGAAAGCTGGCTGGGAAACTTTGGCCAGTCACTGTCTGTCAGCCCAACCTGCCTCACAAGGTTGTTGTTGAGGGAAAAATAGGAGGTGGAAAAAGTATTAAGTATGTTCGCTGCTTTGAGTTATTTCTAAAAAGAATAAATAAATAAATAAATAAATAAATAAATAAATAAATAAATAAATAAGAAAGAAAGAAAGAAAGAAAGAAAGAAAGAAAGAAAGAAAGAAAGAAAGAAACTGTTAAGTCAGCTATTGGTAACTGCCAGCTGGACGAGGGGAGGAGGGATCAAGCGGGGAATTAGCCTATGGGACATTATCTGTTTTCTTCCCAAGAGAAGGCAAGCAGTCTCGGGAGATTCCTGTATTATAGGCAGAATGCAATAAAGCAGAAGTCCCCAACCCCTGGTCCATGCTCAGTGCTGGGCTGTGGCCCATTGGAAACCAGGCTGTGCAAGCAGCAGGCGAGCATGTGAGCTCGCGAAGCTGCATTTGCGCAAGTGGTGCAACCATCCCCTCTCCCTCCCCATGCCACTACTGTCGGTCCGCAGAGCCAGAAAGGTTGGGGACTGCTGCAATAAAGTAATTAGCTTGAACTCTAAACATGTGGATCTGATTTCTTGCACTTGACAGCTACAACTCAAATAGGCAAAATATTTATTTTGGGGGAGCCATTATGTCTTAAAAGGGAGACGGGAGATAAAAATGTTTTTTACTTCACATGATTCCCACTACTATATATAAACATGCAACAAACTCCAAAGTCACACTAATGATGTTCTCTAGTTGGGAAATGAAATGTCTGCAAGGAAACAAACAAGTTCAGTGAGCACTAAAAATATCACAGTTCAACTCTGATCTATTACTTTCTCTTCTAAAACATCCAAAATATATTGCCAATTTCTTGTTCCAACAATTTTTTAGTATCACTAAAAAAACTCACTGGAAATTAGAGGGAAGATTTTAAAATCTCAATACATATACAAACTTTAAAATATAAGCCAATGACTTGATAGAACATTATTAATATTATTGATATACATTTTATATTGCTATATTATTTTCATAATGTAAATTACTGAAAGAGGTGCATATTGCACACAAAATTTGTGGTAATTTTACTTCCAAAGAAAACATAAGAGGTAGCCCTATGAATATAAATAGAGCTAATATTAAAAACAATATTGTAGAAATATAAGCAATCTCATACTATTCTTTTTTAAATTAATCATTTCTGATATATAATATTTAAATGGATATTTGCAATATTTTATTTCTTTCCAGATGGCCTTAAAACTGGCTTTGCACCGTTACTAAGCACTGAGCTAAAAGTCTGCCCTATTTAACTAAACAATTTTCATTAAAGAAACAAAAAAGGAAAGATCTGTAAAGTAATGAATGATCCTATTAGTTCCACCAGACTAAAATCATATATTCTATGTATGTGGTCTCCTCAGCCACATCTGTCATGAAACATCTTAGACCCACAGACTGTATACCACTTATCATATAAGACTGAGCCAGGCTGAGATTTATCACACTCTAATGAAATGTTGAAGAAAATCATAGAAAAAATGTTCTGCATTTGCAATATCTAATATTAATATATTTGTATTTTACTAGCCAATTCCTTTAGAAAGATTTTTTTTAAAATAATTGTGATGCACAGCTAAGTGAACAAACCGGCTATATAATCAGAACCTAATGAGTTAAACAGCTAAATATTCAGATAAGCTGTCAAACAACTCCGTTACATATAAAACATAAATAATTCTTCCATCAGTTTTTATCACATATTGCTAATGTCATATTAAAAACTCTATTTTGAAGCCTGCTTTAAGCCATCAACAATTCTGTCTTTAAAATATAGTATTTTGCATGCTTTTTAAGAAACAGGTTTGAAATGCAGATTCCACATGCAGATCAGACAGTCATTTCAACTCACGACTTTGAAAACACACATCAATCAACTTCTGCAATTGTTCTTATAAGTTGAAAAGAATCTTTACAGCGTAGAAAATTTTGGACAACATTTTTATACGATTAGCACAAACTAATTATTTGGAAATGTTCACATAAAATATGTTTGCAAAGTATACATTTTAAAAATTCAGTTAAAATATGGATTACTCAAATATGTTTTGAACTAGCAGAATTTCTACTGGGATGAAGTATTTAATATTGTGAATACTGTCTTGTCAGTATTTGAGACAAGAAGGATATATTTAATGTACAAACAACCATGAAACCTTTTACTGTTCTCCATCATTCAATAATTAATGCTGGAAAAGAAATCACAGACACCCAAGTGGTTTGGCAACTGTAAGTGACAGAAGCTACGCTAAATCCTCTGTTTACACTGGGGATTAGTTGAGTAGACTATGAGCAGCAAACTGAGCTGTCCATGGTCAAGGGAACCAGTTCCTTGTCAGCCTATAGGGCACAAGGACAAAACACGGTCCTGGTATGAAGTGACCCATAAACATATTCCAACGAAGGATTTATACAAAGCCAGTCTGCCTCACAGAAACTCCATATGACCATTAACTGGGCTGCAAGGCCTACCAGGAGGCCTAATTACAGGCCTACAGAGCCCAATAACAAAAGCTGAAGAGCTTTAGCCTAGGGATGATCTGCTTTATACTGACTTGAGAGAGTCCATATAGAGTGACAAAAAGAAAGAGGTTTAGCTTTAAAATTCTCCCAAGAGAGAGAGCATTGTAACTAAGCCTGGAAAGCCCACATGCAACATACTTTAGATAGGCTTAAACATACCACCCTCTCAGAATTAACATTCAGGAACTGCCTGCTTAACATCTGCTCAAAGAGAGAACATTGCTGTGATATTGTTAAACTGTATTAAAATAATGTGATACTTATTTATTCTAGTGAAAAAATAAGTAAATAAAGTCACCCAAATATATCATGATTAGTGATAAAGTGGGGTTTCTTAAGGATATAAAATTACTTCCTTTCCAGATTATTTGGTTAGTTTCTCTAGCTGTATAAAAAAATATATAGTCTGCAAATAAAGTGAAAACTACAAAGAACATTAAAAAATGTTAAGAATGATGTAATCTCTGCAAACAACATGTAACATCATGGGATTTAGATAAAATACTTTTTGAAGGCAAAAGTGTAATATACAATGGGTATAATTAATTAATACATTCTCTGGGATTCAAATATTTTTGCTGATCTCTCCAAAGTGCTAATAATAATTAATACATAAAAATTATATATATATGTATATATATATATATATCATTAATGAAAATATTGTATTCTAGCATCCTTCCACATGAATACTTTATTACAAATAAAGTAATATTTATTACTTTAAATAAATATTAAATATTAATATTTAATATAATATTAATAAATAAATTAAATATAAAATTTAATTTAAAATAAATTAAATAAATTTAAATAAAATATAAATAAAATATAAATAAATATTACAGTAGCTTGATATCATTAAAAAAGAACATATAGAATAAATATGAAAACATGGAAGTGAAAAGAGCAAAGTGTTAACTCCCAAAGCTTTACAAACCACTTTGTATTGATCATTACTCTTAATTATTAGGATGAATCCAAAAGCTAGGTCTTTCTTTTCAATATTTCAACAAATCTCCCACAAAAGCTCCCCTGTCTCTTTCTTTAAGATAATTTGGTATCAGGTGAAAATCTACCTCCATTTATACTGATAGGAACAGCTTGAATAATTTTCATTTTGTATAGGATATTTTAAAAATACATAAGCTTCATGTTTTTCCTTCATGTTTTTAGAAGATGTTTGTTAACATGCAGCCAAAGAAAAGGAAATAATATTATTTAAAATTTTATGAATAACACTTATTTTCTCATCACATATTTTATTCCAGAATATGAAACTCTAAAGAGTTTTTTTTTTAAAAAATGCATTAATAAGAAGATTGCAAGAATCTGAAATAATCTTTAAAAACTATGCATTTGATACAAATGGATAAAACTTATGGAATCTGTAATATTCTGAAAAACAGGATATCTTAAACCATGATTTCATCACGAGATTCAAGTTAACAATGAATCTAAAATTAAAAGAAAAAAATCTGGATGAAACAAACAGAACTTTAAAATAAAATTAGAATTCAATAAAGCAAATAATGTATTGTGGATTTGACAAAGATTTTTATCTTGTACTAATTTTAGGTCTTTTTTTCAAATGAATTCTTACACCTGTCTAGCTACTGTAAATGCAGTAATTAATAATATATAAGGGCTGGCTTATTAACTATATAACAATAATAAACATAAGTAATGTGGCTGTTGAAGTAAACATTAACCTATCTTACTTTTCTTTAAAAAATTAATATTTTCATTGCTTTACTCACCAGCAGCTTCAAGGACCAATTGTAATCTAGCTTTGGCTTGCTCAGCAGCAGACTGCAAAAAAAGAAAACAATACAGATGATAAATAATGTATTTGTGCAATAATTAAATGTTGAAATCTGGGTGGATTGATGTCAACACATAGTTCTCAAATTTACTGTATTATGTATTAATAGATGTATGTGATTCAGTACTGTTCCACTTTATTCAGGTTCTGGGATCAAATTTTCTGACAATTTTTTTTTGTTTCAGAATTTGAATTTCCTAAAATAATCTTCTAAAACGTAAAATATACAGAGACCAATTTTATTATGAACATGTTTTACATACAAAAATATATAAATATAAATACAAAAAAGGCAATTAAAGGCATGTAAGATATGCAAATAAATGAAATAATAAATTGGATGAATTAAGAGTTTTACACAATGTAGCAGTTTTCCTTATATAATCCAATAAATACATAATCCATTTTAAATCCATTTTAATTCAAAAACTTTCATGTCTAAAATATGAAAGTAACATGACATATAAACTAAGCTCCAAATAGTTGCTCTAAATTAAATCATTTGTGATTTAAATTATTGTTACTATTATTTTATTTTTTTATCATTTGTTTTGCTGTAACTATAGTTTTTTGTTTGTTAAGTCCGTAAAAAAATGTTTTGCATTACACTGTGACTAGTCATTTATATTACAATTAACAATATGTAATTAATTTTCCAGGTATTAACTGTCAATGAAAAGTATTTAGAAAAATTAAGCCAAAGGTTGCAATGATGCTACCATTTAACTTACTAGAAACTGATAAAACCATAAATAAGTCAAGATATGATATATTTTGGGGGAATATAGTTTAAAACTGCAATAAAGCTAAGTATGACAGCAAAGTACCTCATCCAAGTACTTTTCCCTCAAATAAAAAAGTAACTATGAGAAATTTAATTTTAATATCAAAATATTTCTAATTTTTATACTCCACAAGAAATGTTGGAAATCTATACATTATAGCAACTGAGAAAGCACACCAATACTTTTAAGTATTGTATTTCATCTGCTTAATCTCTCCCACTGGTAATCCAACAGCTACATACTTATAGCACTCAATCTGGTCTCTTTCGACCCTGTGTATATTTTACACTTTCCCATAAAAATCCTTGAAGGATCGTACAGGTTACTCCACTTACAACTTTTGGTTAGTGACTGTTCATACTTACAAGTGCACTGAAAAAAGTGACTTATGACCATTTTTCACACCTACAAACATTGCAGCATCCCTAAGGTCACATGATCAAAATTTGGACACTTAATGACTGGCTCATATTTCTGACATGTGATCATCTTTTGAGATCTTTTGACAAGCAAAGTCAATGGGGAAGCCAGATTCACATAACAACCAAGTTACTAACATCACAACTGTAGTGATTCACTTGGCAACAGTGGCAAGGAAGGTCAAAAAATGTGACAAAACTCACTTTTTATCTCAATTATGGTTGTAAGTCAAGGACTACCTGTATTTGTCATGGGAAGGGACTGAGATGGCATGTGTCCAGCCTGTACTACTCATGCTGGCAGAGGTGGGCCTTCTCTGCTGTTGCTCCTGCCCTCTGGAACATCTTGTCCCTGTCTTGTGAGGTTGGCCCCAACCCTATCATTTCATAATGGCCCTAAAACGTGGCTTTGCCAGTTGGCTTGGGACCCCAGTGGGGGAATAGTACAATGGAGGTAGTTGATTGAGTAATAACAGATCCCACCTTCCTCCCACTCCACCCCCGTCCTCCCCATGTGTTCTTGGTTTAATGTCTGATTTTAACTTTTTATGTTATGTTTTACCTATGGTAAGATGGATGTCTATCTTACCTGTGGTAAGATGGAAGGCCAATAAATGGAATGAATGAATGAATGAATGAGCATTCAACAAATTCTCCATAAGAGAATTTGCCTGAAAATACTAATATATCCCACACCTAATTTATTTAAGAATGGGGAAAAAATTCAAGTGTGTGTGAGAATTCTAGCCCATTACAGAGAATGGGCTACAGAGAATTTTGTTTAAATTCTCCTCCCAGTCTCAGATTACAGCATAATCACGTTGCTTTTGGTATGTGCAAAACAGTAAGCAGGCAGTTGAAAATTCCATAGCGGGAAATAGTTAGGAGGAAAATAAAAGCCATAAGTGTGAAGCTGAATATATGGAAAGCACAGCTGTAATCATGCGATTTTCCACTTAGTGACTGCTTTGCTTAGTAGTGAAATGTCTGGTTCCAATTAAGATCATTAAACGAGGACTATATAATCTTCAATCCAATAGATCCTGTACATGCCCTACAGTATTTAGCTTTTCTAGCTCTTTTTCTTAACTCCATGTCCCTAACCCTAACATATTTGCTATCTTTAATTTTGTGACTCCCAATTCTTTGCTCAATCAGAATATGGTACGATGTTTTTATTTTTACATAGAGCAGCCCAATTCCGTGCAGATAAACTATGAAGTCCATATGATAGATTTTACCATTAAGTAACTGTCAATTCTAGCACCATATAGATATTCTCTATGATGACCTATCCCTAATCTGGTATTTCAGGTCTCCCGATGGTGCATTCATTGATGCAGTAAGTGATTCCTTCCACATTGCCGCTGGTGTCCTCTGTTCTTGCTTTTTCCCAATCATCTGGGAAACTATCTCCAGAAAGGTAAATCTTCATAAAATGGCTAAAGTATGCTAGTTTGAGCCTGGTCATTTGCACCTCGCGTAATAAGTCTGGGTTGATTTGCTCAGTTTGATTTGATTTGCTTGTTTGTTTTCTCGTCAAAAACCACAGGATTCCTCTACAAAACTAAAGTTCAAATACATCAATTCTCTTCTTGTCCTACTTATCCAAAGTCCAATTTCACTTATTGATCTAATAAGGTTATATAGGTTTCAGCATGCATTCTTCTCCCCAACACAAGTCATGTACATTTCAGTTACCTGGATTACAATAATTCATTCAGTGTCCATTCATTGGTGCTTAACTTTATGGCTATTGCAATGCCCTCATGGTTACATGATTGGAATCTGAGCCTTTGGCAATCCAATCTCAATCTGTTCGCATTTACAACAGGTTGCCAAGCCCACCATGATCATGTGATCGCTGTTTGTAAACTTCCCTGCCAGTTTCCTCACAAAGTCAACAGGGAAGCCAACAGGGAAGATTGCAACTGCTTCCTTTTTCAGCACAGGGCACTGGACCCTGTGTCCTTCTTAGATTGCAAAGTTCTTAGATTGCAAAGTCTTTCTTTCTAATCTCAGGAGGGCAGGATAACTGACCGCTGTGCCACAGAAAGGAAGCTCTCTCAGCTTTGTTTCTCGATTGCACCATGCTGCTTCCCCTTCTTGCCCTGGCTAGAAAGTCTTTCTAACTTTCTAGCATATGGTGGTGATGGGGAGTTTGCAAGTTGGGCTGGAGAAAGGAATCTGAGCCGGTTCTGCACTTGTTTAACAACTCACACAATGGTTTAGTGATCACAGCTGGGAAGGTTGGGATAGCAATCTTTCAGCAATGCAGTCACATCAGCACCTCTCTTAACAACTGGGAGATAAACTCTGCACTAAATGGAAGCTCCAACAGGTTCCTAACAAACCTAGCAGACAACTTCGTTTCCCAAAAAGTAGAGAAGGGAACAAGGGGATCAGCCATATTGGACTTACTTCTCACCAACAGAGATGAAATGATAGAAGGTGTTGAAGTTACAGGAACCTTGGGGACAAGTGATCATGCATATTGGAATTCAACATTATGCAAGCACAAGTAGCAGAACAAATTCAAACTAGAGTTTTGGACTTTAAGAGAGCTAATTTCAATAAACTTAGAGAGATCTTGGGAAGGATTCCATGGATGAGAATCCTCAAGGGGAAAACAACTCAAGAAGCTTGGGAAATTTTGAAAAGTGAGATTATAAAAGCCCAGTCTAACACAATACCAATGAAGAAGAAAAATAACAGCTCTCAAAAGAAACCAGCATGGCTGCAAAAAAAAAAACTCTCAACAAATTGAAAGACAAAAAGGACAAATATAAAAAGTGGGAAGAGGAGCATATAATTATGTCAGAATATCAGCAAATAGCCTGAGCCTGCAAAGATGAAGTGAGGAAAGCTAAGACTCACAATAAACAAAGGCTTGCGACAAAAGTAAAAAATAACAAAAAAAGCTTCTTTCAACATGTTAAAAACAAGAAAAAAGTCAATGAAACAATTGGTCCATTGCTGGGAGAAAGTGGCAAGAAGGTGACAAGCAACAGGGAGAAAGCAGAACTACTTAACTCGTTTTTTTGCATCTGTTTTTACACAAAGGGAAAAAACAGTCCAACCTATCAAAAACAGCACCACAAAAAACAGATTAGGAACGCAAGTTAAAATAGGGAAGAAAATGGTAGGTGAGTACCTGTCCATCCTAGACGAGTTCAAATCACCAGGACCAGATGGATTACACCCCAAGGTTCTGAAGGACCTGGCAGATGAGACCTTCAGAACCACTGAACTGTATCTTTCAAAGATCCTGGAGCACTGGGGAACTGCAAAAGGACTGGAAAAGAGCTGATGCAGTTCCCATCTTCAAAAAAAGAAAAAAAATAGATCCAGGAAACTACAGACCTATCAGCCTGACCTCAATACCAGGGAAGATTCTGGAAAAGATAATCAAGCAACGAATCGGCAAACACCTAGAAGCAAACAAAGTAATAACCAAAAGCCAACATGGGTTTGTCAAAAACAGATCATGCCAGACTAATCTTATTGCATTCTTTAACAAAGTGACAAAATTAGTGGACCAAGGAATACTGTTGATATAATTTACTTGGACTTCAGTAAGGCATTTGATAAAGTAGACCATAATCTACTACTAGATAAAGTAGAAAAATGTGAGTTAGACAGCATCGCCACCAGATGGATTCGTAGCTGGCTGACCAACTGCACTCAACGTGTAATCCTCAATGGAACTGCATCTACATGGAGGGAAGTATGCAGTGGAGTACCCCAAGGCTCTGTTTTAGGCCCAGTACTCTTCAACATCTTCATCAAAGACTTGGATAAGTGGATAGATGGGGAAGTCATCAAATTTGCAGATGACACCAAGCTGGCAGGAATAGCCAACACTCCAGAAGATACAGAAGGATCTTGACAGACTTGAACATTGGACACTATCTAACAAAATGAAATTCAATGGTGAAAAAAATAAGGTTCTACATTTAGGCAAGAAAAACAAAATGTACAGGTACAGTCTATATGGTACCTTGCTCAATAGTAGTAACTATGAGAGGGATCTTGGAGTCCTAGTGAACAACCATTTAAACATGAGCCAGCAGTGTGCAGCAGCTGCCAAAAAAGCCAACTCAGTTCTAGGCTACATAAACAGAGGGACAGGATCAAGATCATGTGAAGTGTTAATACCACTTTATAATGCCTTGGTAAAACTACACTTGGAATACTGCATTCAGTTTTTGTCGCCACGATGCAAAAAAGATGCAGAGACTCTAGAAAGAGAGCAGAAAAGTACAACAAAGATGATTAGGGGACTGGAGGCTAAAACCTATGAAGAATGGTTGCAGGAACTGGATATGTCTAGTTTAATGAAAAGAAGGACTAGGGGAGACATTCCAATATCTCAGGGGCTGCCGCAAAGAAGAGGGAGTCAAGCTATTTTCCAAAGCATCTGAGGGCAGGACAAGAAGCAATGGGTGGAAACTAATCAACAAGAGAAGCAACTTAGAATTAAGGAGAAATTTCCTGACCGTTAGAACAATTACCTTGTCTCCAGAAGTTGTGAATGCTTCTGGAAGTTTTTAAAATGTTGGATAACCATTTGTCTGAAATGGTGTAGGGTTTTCTGCCTAAGCAGGAGATTGGACTAGAAGACCTCCAAGGTCCCTTCCAATTCTGCTATTCTATTCTATTCTATTCTATTCTATTCTATTCTATTCTATTCTATTCTATTCTATTCTATTCTATTCTATTCTATTCTACTCTACTCTACTCTACTCTACTCTACTCTACTCTACTCTACTCTACTCTATTTGCAATGACTTATGATTATAACGGGCAGGCTTCATTATGGTCATAAGTTGAGGACTATTTATAAAAATCATTGAACAAAATGCATGGCAATTTACATTCATGTATGAAATGGTTTAACAGTTTCATTCTTATAGAACAATGAACTTTGGTTAAAGTAAGTTAATATTTCTGCTTAAAAAAAGCAACATCAGTTAAGAGGAAAAACACTAAAGAAAGAACCATCTGCAGCCAATACTATTTGTTAACTTATACACGGTTAATGAAGTTTAGAGTGTTAATTCAAATTGGCCCAATTTGTGCAGTATTCAGATTTTTAAAATCCTTCGAAAGCCATTTCAAGGGCATTTCTTACCTGTTGGAGGAAAGAGTTGTGATTTTTCACAACTGACTCTGATTAAGTAAAATCTTCATCATTCTAGCAACATCTTTCAATCTAGAATTTAAGATTCTTAATCAGTTTTCATTCTAGATTTGTTTCAAATGAGCATAAACCAAACTCATTCATTTAATTTATAATAATAATAATAATAATAATAATAATAATAATAATAATAATAATAATTTTATTTCTATACCGCCCTTCTCCCGAAGGACTCAGGGCGGTGTACAGCCTATTTAAAAACACAGAAACAAAACAGCAATTTAAAATTTAAAATCATTAAATAATTAGGCTCCAATTAAAATCCCAGAAATTTAAAATACCCCCAATTTAAAACGTTATGTTAATAGCCCTGCCTGGCGGAACAACAGGGTCTTCAGAGCGCAGCGGAACACCCGGAGGTCGGAGATCCTACGTATTTCGGGGGGCAGTTCATTCCACAGGGCTGGGGCTCCCACAGAGAAGGCCCTCCCCCTGGGTGTCGCCAGCCGACATAACTTGGCCGATGGCACCCTGAGGAGACCCTCTCTGTGGGAGCGGACTGGTCGGTGGGAGGCTACTGGTGGCAGAAGTCGGTCTCGAAGGTACCCGAAGTCTATCATGATGTTGTGGAATTTCATGACATTTGCATAGTACAAATGATTTAAATTGAAGCTAGTAGTATAAATTATGTAATATTCATTCATCTATATTATTTGTGTGATAGTTGTGTGATAGTGGTTGTGATGCAAATGACAGACTGTCATGGAAGCACGACGGAGCTATTCAAGAACTGCTAATAGATTTATTTGGTGATTGCCGTATTTTCATTTGAGTTAATAAAAGAATAAAAATATGTGTATGTCTACATGTGTAATGTCAGCATTTGAGACAGTTCTTAAAACCTCAATCAATATCATAAATTTCCAAGTGTAAAAAAAAGTGTTATTATTTAGTTGTATTGGTTGAAAATGCCTTTCAAAACAAAAATAAAAATAAAAAATCCTCCAGCAATCAAGCTAGTATTTAATCAAACTTCTATTGAAATGTTTATGGAAGAAAATACATATTTAGAAGAAATAATTAAATTCTGTTAGTAAAATCATTTATTGTCCTCCATAAAATGTCTACACACATATGCACACACACATGCACACGCAGAATATGAAATCAGCAACATTTTACACATTCTCATACTTCAGAGAGCGCTAACAGCATTTCACTAGTTGAAAGCACTTTATCTTCATGTCTCTATAAGGCAGGGTTGGTGCATAATATTGTAATTTATATTGCCTAAATGTTATTTTGGGAGCATTGCATCATTTCTCAAACTTCATGACCTTTACAATTTTCTAAACTTTTATTTCCCTCATTATTCTGAACAGATTTCATTACATATTTTGAATGTAAACAACCCTGAATAATGATGGGGATCCATTACGTATGTACAGCTCTGACAATTGTGCATGAAACCGAGATGGAAACCCAGTGCATTAATTTACCTCTCATCTTCAGTAACTGCACTTCCATAAAAAGTTTTATACTCAACTCACATAAATCATGGAGAAGAAAAATGAGAAAATCTGGTGGCTAACTCATCTTCTACCATTCTGCGAAAATGAAATTCACTGAAATACCTATCAAAACTGCAATCATAAAGAGATAATGTCTTCTTAGGTCTATCTGCACTTTCCGATTTAATTTCCTCCATGCCCTTGACATCCACAGATACCATTAAGATTAAGCGCATATAGTAACTGAGCAGTTTTCAGATTTTGATATATGGGGCCTAGACACTAAATGTAATATCATCATTTGAAAATTAATGCAATATTTCTTTTGTTAGTTTTTTTGACTAGGAAAGCAGGATGAATACTTTGGTTTCTCTCAAGTAATTTCCCCATCAGAATGACATGCAATTATGAATAGCTATGCACCTGGTCAGAGGTCAGTCAAATTACTACATCATTTAATGAGTAGAGAGATCAAAATGGAGCACACTGTTGCTGCTGAGAGACGCCTTGCAGCCTGCTACATCAAATGTGATAGAATCATTAGAGTAATAAGCATGAAAATCTGTTTGCAGATTAACCTGTGGTTTCATGCTGCTTTCATCTAATGGGGCACTGTGGAAATCTTGTCAGCTTTTCATCAGCTATGATCAAATTACTGAAATTGCGTACAAACCACTGGCACAATTGGAAACAACATCCACAAGTACAGGGTTTTTTATGTAGATGCCAAAGAAAATAACCATCTTTGTATTTTATAGTTTTATTTACTTCATCTGATCGTTCTGACAATCTGTGCTATAAACATCTATGTATGTGAGCAAATTGTAAAATAATACCAGTCTAATTTATGAAACAAAAGTAGCCCTGAAAAATGAAAATATACTTATTCTTGATACTGCTAATCTAAATATTGTTAGAAAAAAAAAAGATAAGCTGATGCTTGGAAACTATGTATTATTTATAGAAAAAAAGTAAAAGTTTTATTTTAAAATAGAAACATTAAAGAAATCAATCTTTTTCACATTTCAACATCTTGTTTTAAATACATATATCTAATACAAATAGAAATGTAATTTTAAACAAAATTTAGATTTTCATTCTCTATTAAAACATGTTTCTAGTTAATTTTCCTATATTATGATAACATCTTTAGTAATTATATATTGAAAAATATTATATAAAACTTCCTGGTAAATAAAATTAGAAATAAAGTATTTTAAAATTAGGACTGAAAACCTGCCTCACAATAAATAAATTTATTATGTTAAAATATATTTCCATGATACATAACAATAAGCTCTGATGATTTTGATAGAATGAAATAAATGGTGCAGTAAAATAAGTTAGCAATTAGACAGAAAGGATTTTTCTCTCTATATTGTGAATGAAGTACTATCGACGAAGCTTTCACTGAAAATGTCAGTCAGAAAATGCAAACATGGACACTGATGATGAAAGTGATGTGTCAAAACTATGTTATCAATGAGGTAGTTTGATAATATAGAGTGACCTTTAATTCCGAAAACAATGAAAAGGAAGTCCACACTGCACTTCACACCCGGTGAGATCAGCCTGCCTCCAAGCCTGCTGGCTTTTTGAAGATCCTGAATACATGGCTACGTTTCTGGGTTTGAAAGTTTGAGTGTATATTTGATCCTGATAATTAGTTCTACTGAAATATTTGTGTTATATCTGTATTGATGGTCATTTTTACCTTGGCTACCTCTACCTACCTCTATTCATTTAGAGGTCAATTTGTTTTGCTGTTTCTTTAAAATTATTAATTGTTGCTAGCTTCCTAGAATCTCTCATTTGAGATGGATAGCCATATAAATTGAATAAATTGTTATATCAATTATGGTAGATGAAGCTCACACTAACTGCCAATTAAAGTTTACTGACAATGCTTCTGCAGTAAGGTCATCAAATGATATCTGTGGTATGACCTTAATTGGATCTTTGCACTTGGAAATGAACTTTAAATTGCATAATTAAAACATAACCATTTTCAAATTCTTCAAAGGAAACAAGGGGAGCTGACAGCAAGTTTAGCTACTCACTGTCCATTAAAACTCTTTAACCAATTGTATCACAAAAACAATCATAAAGTTATATTTTTACAGGTAATCCTTGATTTACAGTCATTTGTTTAGCAACTGTTCAAAGTTACAAAAGCATTGGAAAAAGTGACTTATAACCGATTATCACACTATCCCTATAGTCATGTGATCAACATTTGAGTATGATTTTAACATAGTAAAAGTTCATATTGGCAATTGGCAGGTATTTAAGGCAGTTGCAACATCCCGGGGTCATATGATTGCAACTTTCCCAACAAGCTTCCAACAAGCGAAGACAATGGTGGAAGCCAGATTCGCTTAACAGCAGGGTTCACTTAACAACTGCAGCAATGTACTTAACAACTGTAGCAAACAAGGTTGTAAAATCAGGCATGACTCAGCAACACTGTGTGTAGATGTGCTCCTGTGGGAGCTGTGTTGGTTGCTGATTTGCTTCTGGGTCCATTTCAAGTGCTGGTTGTCACGTTTAAAGCCATTCATGGCTTGGGACCAGGTTATCTGAGGGTCCATTTCTTGCCGGTCACATCCACCCAACACACTAGAGCAGGAAGACAAGGAATGTTGCGGGTCCTGTCCCCTAAGTAGGTACATCTGGTGGGGCCTAGAAGAAGGGTCTTCTCTGTGGTGACTCCCTCTCTTTGAAATATTAGAAATTAGACTGGCCCCCACTTTGACACTCTTTCATAAGGCTGAAGACTTGGTTTTGCCAATGGACCTGGGGAATAAAAAGCAGGATGGAGGCCACCAAATGACTTATTTGACTGTGTGTTGTCGCTAGGGTGGGTGGGAGGGGGGTTATTATTATTTTTCTATACTATGTTTTTGTTGTTTGTAATCTGCATAGTGAGTGAGTAGGCAGCTATATAAATTTTGTAAGTAAATAAACCACCATGCTTAACAACAAAAATTTGGGTCCCAATGGTTGTCATAAATTGAGGGCTATCTGTATAAGGTTTCATCAACCTAGGTGAATCAGGAACTATTTGAAATGTATGCAAATGCTAAAGGAAAGAGCATATTCATATGGTTAATAGAATACATTATAGAAGAAATTCGTCCTGAGAAAGAAAATAGAAAGTACGTACTGTAAAAACTGTTCTTTCATGGCTCTATGCATAAAATCAAATATATCTCCCATTTATCTCCTGAAAGACAAGGGTTACCTGCTTGAATTGGTAACAAGAAACTTTGAGCTACAAAATGGGATCAATGCTAACATACTGCAAGCATGGAACACTTTTCCAGCTGCTGCTGCTGTTACAACTGTCACCACATCCAAAATAGTCAGCATTTAATAATCTTTGTTCAGAGAATTTGGTCTCCTCAGGTTTTTTATGTTTTATTTGGCTAGGCTTAGGTCTAGGAAGTCTTAAGAAAATACGTCAACTTATTTAGAAACTGCGTAATGCAGAACAGTATCTATTTTAAATTAAATATTAGGAAAATGTTTAATTCCCCCTATATACACGTTTTATACATGAATAACACAGATGGTAATTGTACACCATTGCTAACAAATACTTTTGTTACAGAATTACATTTCTGCACCTTACAGAGTGCAATACATTGCAACATAGAATACGTTTTTTTTGTGCCAGTGACTAACAGAAATTTGCACTTTACGCAGTATATTATTTTTTCTTATAACGTATTCATTCCTGAACAACAACAAAATAAGAACAAGAACTTGGAAATGTATACTTATACTAAAAATATTTTCCTGTATTCTGAATCTTAACTAATATCTTTGAATAATAGGTGCTGTAAATTCAATAAAAGCTCTAATCTGTTCTGGTATCAACAACATAGTTAAGCCTTCGGCCTGCCTCTCTTCTGTAGACCAGAATTTGATGCTCAATCATTGACAGAATAAGAGTAATATATACACTCCCAAATCTCTAGAATATTTTACCTAGATACACGTTGACTGCTTTAATTCACTTTGGAAGCCAATTTTGGTTAAAAATGTGTATAATAATCTGTTTTCACTGCTGTAAAGCTTATTTTTATTAATTCTTTTGGTGATTCTTTTTGGCATTTTTCCATCTATTTTTCCATTGTATCAAATGTAAATTGTTTTCATTTATTTATTGTTTATTTGTTTGTTTGTTTGTCTGCTTGCCTGCCTGCCTGCCTACCTACCTACCTAATATATATCGGCATTTGAATGCTATTTATTTAGATAATATTTATTCACAAAATACATATTATATTTAATAATAATTTTATAATAATAATAATTTTATTTCTATACCGCCCTTCTCCCGAAGGACTCAGGGCGGTGTACAGCCTATTTAAAAACACAGACAAAACAACAGTATAAAATTTAAAATAATTAAATAGGTGGCTCAAATTTAAAACCCCAATAAATTTAAATACCCAATTTAAAACTATTGTGTTGATAGTCCGGCTTGGCGGAACAACAGGGTCTTCAATGCGCAGCGAAACGCCCGGAGGTCGGAGATCTTACGAATTTCCGGGGGCAGTTCATTCCATAGGGCTGGGGCTCCCACAGAGAAGGCCCTCCCCCTGGGTGTCGACAGCCGACATAACTTGGCTGATGGCACCCTGAGGAGACCCTCTCTGTGGGAACGGACTGGTCGGTGGGAGGCTATTGGTGGCAGAAGACGGTCTCGGAGGTACCCGGGTCCTATGCCATGGAGCGCTTTAAAGGTGGTAACCAACACCTTGAATCGCACCCGGAAGACCACTGGGAGCCAGTGCAGCTCGTGCAGGAGGGGTGTCACATGGGCACAGCGGGACGCGCCCATAACCACCCACGCGGCCGCATTCTGGACCAGTTGGAGCCTCCGAGTGCTCTTCAAGGGGAGCCCCATGTAGAGAGCATTGCAATAGGAGAAACAATTTAGGAGAAACAAAAAGTACAAAAATATCTTTCCACACAGAATTTCAAATGTAGTTTATAATTTGCATTATATTATATGCATCAGTTAATTCTCATTAATAAATTAGCAAATTATTAATTTGTTATCACTTATAAACATTAGTGTTTATGATTCAGCAGCATTAAAGCCTTCAGAAAAGGTTCTGATATTGGAGGAATAGAGGAACAGAAAATCTGAAGTTTCAAAGACAAAATTACAATGGAACATAAATAAAAACATGGGAAAGTTCAGCATAGAGAAGGATAAATGAGTTGACTAAAGGATATTTAAAAACAGGGATACAAAATTCCTAAGTTACAAGCTAGCAAAATAATATTTGATCTTATCCAATGTAAATTAGAATCCTATATGGAAAAACAGATACCAGATGTTCAAGCTGGTTGTCAGAAAGGTCAAGGAATAAGAGATATTATTGCTAATGCTTTCTGGATAATTGAGAGAGCCAAAAGAAGCCTGTGTGTGGTTCAGTGAGTGACATAGAGGGTAGAGAGGATGGCCTTGAGAAACAGATGGAAGATTCATTACTAAGGCAATAATCAGATAAATATGATTTGAGTCCATATCCAAAAAGATATATGAAAATGCCTTTCCTCCCCTCCCCTCCCCTCCCCTGAAGATTAAAGAAGGAGAACAGGAAGCATATTCAAACTTGCCAGGTTCTATTACAATTTATATTCTAATAAAAACAGCTTTACACCCACACAGTGCCTGTTTCTTAGTCTGGTCCACTTTATAGGGATGACATGTATTGAAAAGTCTTCAATTGAACTGATCATGTCAAGTGGTGGAATGTCCTTAGGAAAATGGAAATCCACAAACATCTCATTGTCTTCATGGAAATCTAAATATAGGATAGTAAGTTACAGTCTGGCAAAACAGAATGGCTCCAGAGCAGAAAAGGAAAGAGACAAGACTGTATATTTTCTATTTATACAGGTAATTCTCATCTTACAACAGTTCATTTAGTGACCATTGAACTAAAAAAAAAAATGACCTCTGATTGTTTTTCACACCTACAACCATTGCAGCATGCCCATGGTCATGTGATCAAAATTCAGATGCTTGGCAACTGACTCATATTTATGATAGTTGTAGTGTCCCAGGGTCATGTGATCACCTTTTGACAAGCAAAGTCAAAATAAGAAAGTCAGATTCACTTAACAACCATGTTACCAATTTAACAGCTGCAATGATTCACTTAACAATTATAGCAAGAAAGATCCTAAAGTGGGGCAAAACTCTTAACAAATGTCTCACTTAGCAACAGAAATTTTGGGCTCAATTGTGATCGTATGTCAAGGACTATCTGTGTATTTAGCCTATATCAAATCAATTATAGTATCTAACATGAGTTATTTTTACACTATTTGGGGTTCAAAACTGCATTGTATCTTCACTGATACCACTTTGTTATATTTTCCCAAATTGTTTCTTCACTCAGTGTAACATTTAATATATCGGAGTATGATGACTCTTCATCCAAAGTATTTATTTATATTCATTTGAAACTAATAACTACCCAATTGCAATGGACTTTACAAAGTATGCCAAAAGCAGCAATTTCAAGGCATAAATTGTCCTGTCAGACAAAACATCCAGATGAAACATGTATAAATGAAGCTGAATCTCAGCTGAAGCATAAGGCACCAATGGAACAAGTGCAACCCCAGTTCTGCCTCAGCCACATACTTTCCTCCCAAAAGGAAAGAGAAAAGATAATGAATATTGGGCCAAGCAATTACTGCAGATGCAGAAACTAGGTTATTAGGAACATGGCTTAACTTTTAGCTGTATTCCCCAATGACGTCATCTAATCTACATCTGAAAAGTAGAGGAAGAATCCAGCCACTGGGCTTTTTGCTGTTGTTATACAATAATAAACTTGTTATCTTTAAGATGTAACTGTGATGTTCCTTCTCCTGTCAAATATCCTTAAAGAAATATTATTTCTTTTTTGAAAGCAGACTCATAGGGAATTATCAGAAGCTACCTTTAGTTTCCACACATTTCAGGAAGCATAACTCTATCCATGACACAACTATTTTTATCGGTACAAAAAAAATACATTGAAATAAAAAAAGATAATCTTGAAATTGAAAGAAAAAAAGAGTGTAGAATAAGGAACAAATATATTATTTCCTTTATAAAAAATAAAATCTGTAAAACTAAGTCCTAATTATACAACTCATTCTGTTTTTTACTTAAGCATATCTGCAGTCACATATGAAGTGCAGTGCAAGACCGTCATGAGTACATAAACTGAAAAATCCTAATTCTTCAAATAGCAATGATTATAAATAACTTTACTGGGAAAAATATATGAAACATACTACTCAGGAAGAGCTTTTAGCAATCCCTATTGGTGTTTATTGATTGACATATTACAAGGAGAATATCTACATTGCTGAAAGGCAGTAACTATTCACAAACCACTGATGGGCTAACAAGCTATTAATGAGAGTCTGCAACCCAACACTTAAAATGGTCAGAATTCTTTCCTTGACCACAAAGACAAGTGGGTCATTCCTGTAAGGTTTAAAGAGATGAAACATTCCAATCTTAACAAAAATAAGATTGTGCATGTTCAACATTGACATTCCAACATTGACATACAGGTTCAAACATTAACATTCCTGCTGATCATAAAGTAAAAGATAATACATAACCAGACAATCATACCACAGATCAGAAAAACAACAACCCAGAAGCAGCACTACAGGCAATCTTTAACTTATGACAGTTCATTCAATGACTGTTTGAAATTACCATGCTGCTGAACAAAGGGTATTATGACCCCTACCTGAAGTTACAACTGAAGCAATGCCCAAATGGTTGCATGATCAAAATTCAGGCATTTGGTAGGGAAAGAATTTGAGCCATTTGGGCATAGAGGGATAAAAAGGCCTGGGCTTCCTAGCTTATAACAGTTTTCTGCATATCAGTGGGTGCTAAGCTGCAGAGCCTCTCCCACTCACTGAGGCAACCCCAAGCAATTGCTTAACCCACTTGTGTGCTCACTTAATGACTGCAACTGGGAGATCTGGAATTGTGGTGGTCACCTGGGCATTTCGGTTAATGACACTTTGCTCAACAACCAAGATTCTGTCTCAATTGTGATCATAAGTCAAAGACTACCTGTAACTCACAGAAGAAAGTAACCCTTGAAAACATAATAAGGATCAAACCATCATCATCATTCCAGAAGACAAAAGTCGAACCAACCTAATACAGAAGCTAGATATTCCAATCAAGAGAACCTTTTAACAACCTAACTAAGAAAGCTAAAAAAAAAGTAATGGATGAAAGCAGTGGACCCATCTTCCCACACATCTATGGACAGCCAAAAAAACACAATACACAGGTGCTTGACAGCTGGCATGTGTTTATGCTGGTTGCAATGTTGCAGGGTCATATGATCATCTTTTACAACCTTCTGACAAGCAAAGTCAATGGCGAAACAACTGTGGCAAGAAAGCTCATAAAATGGGGCAAAGACTCACTTAACAGAGCAACAGAAATTCTTGGCTTAATTGTAGTTGTAAATCGAGGACTATCTAGTTGGTTTGTTTCTTGCAGTGAGCTTATATTTGATATTATAGTATTGACATCTTTTAATACTTGTGCTAGCTGTTTCTTTGGAGCAAGCTTCAATGCTGGCAACTTTATTCTGTTGTTTTTGTGTTGTATTACATGGTCAAAGATTCTTTGTTTCAGTTATTGTACTTTTTTAGTTAGGGAACTTTGTTTTTTCTGAGCAAAAGGCAGATGAGAGGGTGCCTGGTTTGTGAATGAAAAAAATTCAATAGCTAGGCTGCTGCTTCCTATTTATGCTGTGCCTCTACAGTCTGAATTATTTCTGGCAAGAGTTTGATTTCTTTGCTCTGGGTGGACCTTTGAATTCTTCCAATACTGCTCCTATGAATACTTTATTTCACATTATAAATCAACAGGAGATTATTACACAAACTGATTATAAACAACAACATAACACAATCATCAAAATGATTCACTGGAATGCTTGCAAAAAAATTATCATGTGCCAATAATGAAAAATCGGTGAGAAAAATCAGTAGTCGAAAATGAGAAGTTAAAATATTGTGAGATTTCCAAATACAGACTGATGAAGTCTTGACTCATAACACACCCAATTTAACTGTGGCTGAATTATAGTCTAATTAATTTATTCTATTAATGTATTCTCAGCAAATCTAAGATTATTTTTTAAAATAAATTATTTGTGAGATAAAAATTAATCTTTTCAAGTAACTGTCATGATTGCAACCAGAAATGCAAGCTTCATAGAGAGTAGCTATAGACCCAATAGCCAATAGGCTGAAGCAGCCTAGAGAAGAATTAAATTAATACCACAGAGAAGCTATACCAAAGGTTAACTGAGTCTGTTTGAAACAAACTGAATGGATGAATTTGCCACTACAGTATATTTTTAAAGCTAGATGTGAAAAAAGAAGTTCCTGAATAGAAACATGAAAGGAAGAAATAGCTGTCAAATAAACCTTTAAGGAAGACAATCAGAGTACTTCTTTTTCCAAATCAGCAGGAATAAGAGGACCCCAGAGTAAAGAATAGATACTCAGGTTCAAAATTTGGAAGAAGTTATTTTTAAAAAATCCTCTTAGAATATGAACATAATGTTAACAGCTTTCTGGATGGATAAAGCACCTCCTGAACTATTAGAGAAATCTTTATCAAACTCCTCAGGTTATCAGTAGGTATGTGTCTATCTCCAGATGCAATAGACTGAGACAGCAGATCTACTGTTGTTACCATAACAAGCAATGAAACCATCCAAGAAAGAAATGAATCAAATTTATGAACTGTAGCTGCCACAGCACCAAGTAAGTGCAAGATATTATTGCAAGAATTGTTGCAATGAAATAAATTGGTGGGAACAAACAGAACAGTACATGTAATGTACTGTTCATTTATGACGATTTGAGGTTATCACGGCACTGTACGAATGGTGATTACAATCAGTTCTTAGAGTTCTATTTGTCCCAGCACCCCCATGGGCAGGTAATCACAAACTGGATGCTTGGCAACTGGTTTGCACTTATGATTGAATGCAGTGCCCAGTGCCACATGATCGCTATTTGCAACCTTCCTGCTGGCTTCCCCAGAAAATCAATGAGGAAGCTAATAAGGAAGTTTCTAAATTGCTGAGTAAGTCACCACCATCTACATATTTTCCTCCAGCCCCACTGTGTTTACACTGTGCCAGTCATTTATGCATCCCTATGCATCCTCCCCAATCCATATTGCACCTTCACTCTCTGACCCATGCCACTTCACTCATGCACCCTCACATACCCTCCTCATATGGTTCCTATTGTGCACCTCACAAACCCTCACCTCAGTTCTCCTTTGCTCCCCTGCTTATTTGACAGCAGCTATTTACATGCTTGCCAGCCTGGGACATTCAACTTCCTGCCAGCTTTTCCACTGACTTGTAGGAAGCTAGCAGAAGTTGCCTCACCTAACAACCATGGTATTCACTTATCAATGGCAACTGGGATTGCAGGGATTGCCGGGATTGCCATCGCTATGAAAACATTGCTTGGTGATAGTAGTTCCTATTGCTGTTTTAAGTCAAGGACTAACTGTGTCCATAACCACCTGCAAAAAAATGAATAATCATGCATACTCAGATATATTACTGATCAACTGACTATTTCTGTAGCCTGAAGAAATCTACCTGAGAAGTTTCCATCAAGAGAAAGTAAATCAAATTTTCTATATCTTTCGAGCACTCAGTTATGTGTGCAAATCAATACTAAATTCAATGTATTGTCCAAAGTCTTAGAAACTAATCTAACAGAGATATTATCAATAAATCTTAAGGCTGATTTAGCCAGCGTCTCTGGAGAATGGAGCTGACTGACAGACTCAAACTGCTACAGCAGGAAGCTCAGAATTATACTATTTTAATTAGGGAGTCCCATTTTAATTAGGGAGTCCCATTTAAAAAAAGAGTTGTGAGTGATACTCCAAGGTACTGGGAAGTCTAAGACAGTCTTAATACTTACAAGGAGCATTGCATATGTATGTTCAGAGGTAAGAAAGTGTGTCTGAAGACACAAATTGTTATTGTTGTTGCTGTTTTTTATTTTGGTCAACTCAAGGCAGCAAACATATCTAATACTTTTGCTTTTTTATCTCAGAAAGACCTAGAAGTTGGATGCAATACATACTTTATGTGATCCAGTTATCTCACAGGTATTCTGGAAAGGAAAATGCTATTCTTCAGATTACAGTCAGATCTTGTTTCCCTATTGTGTGTCCAGAACATCCACACTGACCCACTTGCCTTCCCTAGCTTGTTTCATAAATGCAACTCTGAGTGAAGTTATCTGGATTCTAACTGAACAAATCTATGCATCTGACAGCACTGTGCTTACTGTTAAGCATTTAATGTTTTCATTAAAAACTGCACTTTTATTTAACAACAACATATCATTTAAATGAGTAATTCATGCCATATTGAGAAAGCTCATATTGCATTTAAAAACTATTAAATTAATGAAATGTATAAGCAATATATGAATGTGTGTTTCAAAACAGATGTTTGTTATTTTCATATCTAGATATGCCCAAAAAAATCCCAATGAAGAACAACTTTTAGTTTATAATTAAGGCAATCATCTATCCAAGGATTATAGCCCATTTTATTTCATCTCCATATCAAAAAATTTAAAAAATTAAAATCCCTTGAAACATAAGATAAATGAAAATGTAAGTGCTTCACACATAATAACAATAAGCTGACCCTCTGGGAAATAGTTGATTTTCTCAATTCAAGCGATTCAAAGCTCATTCAGAACTGTTAATTTAGAATGCAGATATCAAAGATGATGCAAATATTCAAGAGAAAATTAGAATTTACCAGATGTTCTAATCCAGTTTTGATGTTTCCAGCATCTCTGAAATAGAAGAACAAAAATGATAAACAATTATTAATCATTGGTATACAATTATTTATGTTGAACTTCAAAAGTTATAATGATCTGTCCTTTTGTTTAGTTTGATTTATGTTTGAAGCTATATTATTGAATAAAACTTAAATGCATCCTCTCGTATAAATCCAAAATGTCTTTACCATAAAATCTAAAACATAATACAAATATATAACACAATAAGTGAATGCATATGATTGCTGATAGTTGGTAAATTTTAAATCCCTTTATTAGAACCAGAATGTATGTACATTTATAAAAAGAAATGTTTTCAATTATGTACAAAACTTAAATTCTCCAATTGCGATATATTCAACTGTTTATTTTCCCAGCAATAAGAAAATTATTTCTATGTAAAACTGTATGATCTTAACATCTAAACAAAGCTGATTAATAGCACATGATTTAAAAATTCAGCTGATTTGTCTAACTTCAGAGTGGTGCGGGTTTAGGAGAATCAATATATAGTACACAACAAACAAAAATAAAAATTTCAGTTGTGTCAATTTGTTCAATATTCTTTGATTAATTCTATTAAGAAGGAAGAAGGTTTTGTGTCAGTAGATCCAACTTAAATCATTGATAAATTATAGCTAACTTGTTCCACTGTTTTATATCATCCTGCTAATCATCCTGCTAAACAGCATTCACTTCAGGATCACAATGTTCATGAATAAATTTATAACACAGAACTCATACACTGCCAGGAATCCTTGCTTTTTATCTTAAGCAAAAATTCATTTGTATTTTTGGCAATAAAATATAAACATGATAAACCAGTGCTTTTATTTCTCTATCATCACATGCATTAAACATTTTAGCCATTCAATTAAGCCAGGCGCCAAATTACTTTAGAATTTAAGTAATTTTAAGAATTTAAAATTATTTTCCATGCAATGAAAATAGATATAAACCAATCTTTTTCTTATTTTTTTAAATTGGTTTAATATAAGCCTTTCTTAAAGATGTATTACAAAATAAAGGAAATTCAGAAATTATATATTGGTTTGACCTTAGTTCACGAAAGAATGCTGGTTCAAAAAAAGTGAAGAACTTTTCCCCCCTTTTCAACATGTGTTTTTGTGGAATTCTGGATTAATAAAACAAGAGCTAATAATAAAAGGAGCTCTGGTGGCTCAGCAGACTAATTAACAACCACTTACATCTGCTGCCTGCAATTTCTGCAAATTCAAATCTCACCAGGCTCAAGGTTGACTCAGCCTTCCATCCTTTCTAAGGTAGGTAAAATGAGGACCCAGATTATGGGGGCAATAAACTGACTTTGTATAAATATACAAAAGTATGAAGGCTATTGTTTAACGCATTGTAAGCTGCCCTGAGTCTCCGGAGAAGGGTGGCATAAAAATCAAATAAATAAATAAATAAAAAGACTACACGCAAAATATATCCTACTTTTAATCAAAACAATATTCTATAAATTAAAGACTTATTTTCCTGGATTAGAAATTAGCCTACTAACCAGCTCCCTGTAGGCATTAACAGCCATCTACAGGGGTGAAGGGAAGAAAGAGGACAATGTGATAAAACACACAGTGTAATATTGTAATGCAAACTCTGCCCCTTTCATACTTGTATTGATATTAAACCTAGCACTGATGGTGTTATCTAGTTGGGTAATGAAACATCCACAAGAAAACAACCAAGTTCAGTGAGCACCAAGACCCCTCATTTCAACCTTGAGCTACAAATATCTCTTCTATTAGTACCAATCAGCTGTGTAAGAACCAACTCAGTCAAAGTAAGGAAAAAGCTCTCCCAAGAGACTTTCCTGACACTTTTTATAATCTTTTCCAAATTTTTATGAAAGTTATCATTAAATTTCTGATGTTCAAAATCATTAGATCAGTTTTAAAACTACAGACGTGAAAATATATTAAAATGCTTACACTGCAATTCTTTTCATGTGGTTTATAATATTGTACTTTTTATTTTTATTGTTATCTATCTAGAGAATTATATGGCCAATATAAACATACTAACTGAATCAATAACTGACCTAAAGTGACTTACCAGATGTTCAACTGGTTTAATGGATCTCTGTCTCTGAGTGATAATTTGGTCTATCCATGTATCACATAAATAAGTTTTGGATGCTGTCAAAGTACAATTCTGAATAAAAGCTATAAAAATGAAGAATTTCTATATAAAAGTTGCATTACAGTAGGAAGAATTTCCAGAGATAGCATTGAAATATTTATTTTACTTTGCTTGTAAAATGATGAGCAACTAGGTTTTGACAGAGTATTCAGGGATTTATACAATAAATCCAGCTACAGTACAGTAAATACAGCTACAGTAAAGTATCATAACAAAATTCTTGCATCTGACTATTTTCAATGTTCCCATTACTAACAGCAATTATAATACTAATTATATACAGCATCTGTAAATATTAATTGCTCAAATCATTGAATGCATTTTGAAAATATTTTCAATCATTTCCATATATATCTTATTCATATTTTTCAGATGTAAAATGGGCTACAAACATCTGTTACTGTTGTTCTTTAAAAAAAACCTGCATATAAAAAATTAGTCTTATGAAACATGTAGAATAATAATCAAAATTTGCTATACCGCATCATACATTATTAACAGAAAACTGAAGTCCTCTATTTATATTGGAGCTGAAGGTCATAATGAACTTAATTGCTAGGAAGCAGAACCCAGGTCACTGACACACAAAGCTTCTTGCTAATGGTATCAAATTTGTTCTCTTTAGTGGTCTGTCTCCTATTCTGTGCTTGTCACAACTTCATCAATATTTGCACAACTGTTTTTGCTCTGTGCTGAAAGCAGACTTAATTCAATTATAGATCTTAAAACTGATAAAATGGTCCTGAAGTGGAAACGGGAAAGATATTATTGGCAAATGAATAAAGATCTGTATTGAACTAAGACACGAGAGTATAGAAGATTTTTTTTTTTAAAAAAAAAACCATTCCCTGTCTTAAGTCTTCTGGGAACAGTGAGTTTTTCTTTCCCTCATGCAGCACATTGATTTCTGAATTAGACTGCAATATTAAATAATTAATATACTTGCCATGATTGATGTTTTGCATTAGTTGAATATTAGGTTATCAATCAAAATCCACTTGGTTTAATGTAATAATATTGAAAAAGTGTCAGTGTCTGTTCATCCAATTTGTAGTTGAAGGAGCACAGATAGTAATATTGGAATAACAGAAGGTTCTGAAGCAGGAAGTGCTCTAGCTGAACATACTGTATATAAGGCAAACATTAGGAAACTAGTAGTGACTTTGGACCAGTTATTCTGTTGGGTTCTGTGAGCCCAACTCACCTCAAAGGATTGTTGCTGTGGGGATTATGCAGAGGAAAAAGTATTGTTTGTCACCTTGAGTTATTTATAAAAAGTAATAAAGATGGATTAAAAATGTAAAAAAATATCTAAATCAAACTACTTTATAGCATTCATGATTTTCAGTGCAATTTTCTTTCAACTCTGGGATTTATCATGGAGTAACATCTTGTCATACAAGTAGTCCTTACTTTATGACCGATCACTTAGCAATTATCCCAAGTTACAACTGACCCCAAAAAGATACTTACAACCCAGATTTGAAATTCCAATGGCTGGCTTCCCCCTGCAGTAATTTATTATTTTATTTAAAATATAAGTGAGTGAAAGAATCAACTCGCCAAAAATAACTGTAAGAAAAAAGGGCTCCATTTACCAAACTGGAATTATACATAATAAATAACTTATGTCAATAATATAATCACCGTTATTCAAGAACAAAAAAAATATTTTTCTGCAACTGGTGAATTAGCATTTGTTAAGCAACCATTAAAAGTTACAACAGTGTTGAATGAATGGCAGTTATGACTGGTCCGTGAAGTTATGGCTGTTGCAATGCTCCCATGGGCACGTGATCAAATTCTTGAGGCTTGGCGGCCCACCCACATTCATGACTACATGTGTTTCAACTCTCTCCACCTGCCTATCTCTCTCTGCCCTTTTGTCCACCCTGCACTCTGCTACTTACCTACTTCTATTTCCTAGCTGACCTTCACTGTCTTCTTCTTCCCCTGCTGATGAGGTGTGCCTTGCCAAGGCAGCTGTTGCCCTTGGGGGCAGGGGGGAGTTGAAGCAGAGGTGAGTGCAGCAGGGTTGCAGATCCTTGTCTCCTGAAGGAGTTTGTTGAGTCAACCGGGGATGAGGCAACAGGTGTATGTGAGAAAACCTTAGGAGATGGTGCGATGGTATGCTGACAGATTGGCCAAAGACATGCTGGTTTGGAAACAATCAGATTAAAAGAATGTACAGCCCACAGCTAAATAGAGGGCAGAGCAAGAGAGTCTGAAGGGACATCCCCTAGGACCATGATGACTAACCTATGGCATGCGTGCCTGAAGTGGCACGTGCAGCCATGTCGCTGGCATGCACTGCATCGCCTATTCCTCTTCTGGGTTTCTGGCATACATGTGCATGCAACAATCAGCTGGCCTTTGCGCGTGCGGCAGTACCAGAAACTGGAAGAGCTAGTCTTCCATTTTCCTGTGTGAGCATGTGCGCCAGCCAGCTGATTGTTGTGCACGCATGCACACCAGTAACTGGAATTCTAGCTGGCCAGTGCGCATGCCAAAACTGGAACCCTGGGCAGCTCCTCTTCCGGGTTGCGGGCCAGAGGAGCATGCACACTCCCATTTCAGAACTCGGTGCCGAAAAAGGTTCGCCATCACTGCCCTAAGATCTCAGGCTGTAAAGGATACGGCAAAATTTTTGTTTTGAGAATTTATTCTGAAAGTTTGTTGTCAGCCTTAGTCTTAGTCTTGAAAACTATGGAAGGAAAGTTCAATTTTCAATATTCATATCAATTTTATCTATTTAGAGATATGGGGAAGGAAACAGACAGACACCACCATTTCTTTCTAGCTGCTGACAACTTCTAGAGGGTTGTTATGGAGCAAATAGGAGACAGGAATATAATCTAGATAATGATGATGATGCCAGTGTCATCTACATACACTTATTCTAGACCCAAGCAAGTAGCTTTGATGCTACATCAAATAATTTTCATAGTAAAATATTTGGAAGCTGCATTATATATCATTTCTGAAACATATAAATTCTGTACTAATTTCATCATTTCTATTTTCATTTTCTATTCTTAATTGGGAAACTCATTAGAATATGTACACTTTTCTGTGACAAGCTACCATTGGGGATGGTGCTTGGGAGTGCATGAGTACGGAAATGTCTCTGAAACAATAACCCAACAGATCATGTGTGGTCTAGTATGCTCTAAAATTCAAGATTCTTCTCAAATATAAAATGAAACTAAGTAAATTTAATGGATTTTTTTAAAAAAAAAATTCAAATGGTATATATAGATAATCCTTGCTTAACAACAGAAATTTGGACTGGAATTTTCCTCACTAAGCAATGTGGTTGTAAAGCACAATGTTACATGACTGCATTGCTTAGTGACAAATTATGAATAGCCCTGTATCTATACAGAAGTATCAAAAGCTGTGAAAATATTAAGACTGGCAAGGCACCAGGATCCGATGGACTACCAGGTTCTTATTATAAATGTTTTAAAGATTTACTTTTGCAACCACTTCAGAAAATGGTGAGTTCTATTTTACAAGGAGATGCAATGTCAGAATCTTGGGAAAAGACCAATATTGCATTGTCACCAAAGTGAAAACAGGATCTAACTTATACTATAAATTATAGACCAATTTCTTTATTAAACAATGATTATAAAGTGGTTTCGTTAATTTTGGCAGGTAGGCTAAAAAGTTTTTACAAGAATTATTCATGAAGATCAATGTGGATTTTTATATAAAAGATAATTAAAAATGTTAGAACTATATTGAATAGAATATTTACAACACAATGGCGAACAAACCACAGTTTTTTTAGATGCTGACAAAGCTTTTGACAATTTTAACTGGTCCGTGCTTAAAATTCTTGAAAATATGGATTTTGGTGAGAATTTTCTTCATGGAATCAAGTCACTATACACATCTTTAAAGGCTCAAATGGGTTAGGGTTAGGGTCAATGGAGATTGGAGTAAATCATGTGATATTCCAAAGAGGACAAGAAGAGGTTACCCTTTGTTCCTTTTTTGTTTATTTTGTTTCTTGAAGTTTTAAATAGAGATATTAGTTAAGATGAAGATAACATCTAAAAATTAAAAATTAGATCTTTAAATTGAGAGATTTTGCTAATAATTCACTTTTGATTTTGTAGGCTCTAAGATTAATAAACAAAGTATGGCAAAAGTATGGCAAAAGAAAGCAAAGATAATACCAGAAATAATAGGTTTCTTGAGTGCAATGCCAAAACATCTGGAGCACCACTTGAACACCATCGGCATTGACAAAATCACCATCACTCCCAAAATCACAACTGCAAAGGGCCGCTTTACTTGGAACAGCTTACATCTTGCAATTATACCTTAAACACCATTAAAAGAAACATCTGCCTATCCTTGGGCAGGACTCAACAAGTGGAAAAAATGCCAAATCTGTTCTAGACAATTGGTTGACTATGTGATCGACTATAACATTTTAAACATGTATGCCACCAAACTCTCAACAACCCTAGGCAGTTTACATCAAATAAATTACAATAATATCAATAAAAGATAAAAGATAAACATTGCAAACATACTGAAGCAAGGGGTCTTAGGCTATCTCACTAAAGGCCAGGGAGAAAAGTCAGCTTTACTGGATTTTGTTGAGATTCCAGGGAGCTGCTAGCAGGGGTGAAATCCAGAAGATTCTGACAGGTTCTGGAGAACCGGTAGCAGAAATTTTGAGTAGTTCGGAGTACCGGCAAATACCACATCTGGCTGGTCCCAGGGTGGGGTGGGAATGGAGATTTTGCAGTAACCTTACCCTGGAGTGGGGTGAGATTGGAGATTTTGCAGTATCCTTCCCCTGCCACGCTCACCAAGCCACGCCCACAGAACCAGTAGTAAAAAAATTTGAATTTCACCACTGGCTGCTAGTATAATTTTTTTCTTCCATTATTGCCCTGGAGCTATATTGTATATGTAGATGTGCCAGGTGAATGACTTGAGCCCTGTTATTGGCCATTATGAAGGCACAATCTATCAATACATACATACAACTGCAGAGAATTCGTGGCCTCACACATTGCTTCCACCACTTAACCTAACTATTTAAGGAAGGATTATTATTTTCTGTATCAAACTCCAAACCTCAAATTCTGGACAATCTGATGGTACTATGGTAATTGTCGAGATTTGTGAATAAAAAAGTTTATTACAATTAGACTGCTTTGAATATCACTAAGCCTTGGGAAGCACTCTTTTAATTCTCATTTCTTTATTTTATTTCTAATAATTTCAATGTTGTAAAGAGTGTTTCTGAAGTTCACTTAATTATAAGAAAATGTCGAATTATTTATTGGAATCAAATTGTTAAAATGCTAAATCTACCAAGTTTAAAGGATCATTTTAAAAAACAGAATGTTTTATCCTCAATATAATGTAAATATGTAACAAAGGTTTTATATAAAATTAATAAAACTTAAATTATAGAAAGAAATTATGTATAAAAACAATTACTAGTCTTATTTATTACAGTTCCTGGCAGAATTATGTGAATTAATAAATGTGACTAGCAATCATTTTACTTCAGAAAACACAATATATGTTCATAGTCAAATAAATATGTCTATAAACAAAAAAGCTGTGAGAAATAACTAACAGCCTTCCTACTGTTAAATTAGGACTGCGCTGGGAATCATGGTATTTGGTTACTATCTGACATAAATAGTACATACCCACTATTATTAGTGGTCTTCAGTCAAAACTGACTATTTAGGGCAGAGAAATGATTTATTTATTCTCCATTTCCCCATTTTCCTTGTATATTTACATTTATATTATAAATATAAAAATTGTAGTTAAATTAATGAGACTTCATTCTAAAAGTAGCAGTAAGTAAAAACATAAAATTAAAAACTTCTCTACAAAGAATAAACTCCTAAAGAAAAAGATGCAAATAAAATTACTGCTGTCATCATCTTTTGTTTTTTATTTGCAAGTATAAAACTGAAAAGAAACAAAAGCAGGGAACCCAGCATCTGTCATATCAGAATATAAAAAGATGATCCTGGCACAAAATGAAAAAGCTGTAATTCATTTGCAAATCAATCCTGCCAGTTCTATTTCAAGCTGGCGGTAACTGTCAAGAGTTAACAAGATAATCACTTTCAATCCTGCTTTCAATGGTACATTACACTGTTACTCCATTCAATAAGGCTGTTCTTTGGGGCACCAGATGAATGGTTTTCATTTCTAACCTGCACAAAAACTTGCCAGAAACAAAAAAATCCACAGGGCTTAGGAAAAAAAATCCCTTTCTGAGCATTTATTTGCCAGCATTTCCTTTTAAGCAAAATAAGATATTTGGACACATTGGTGTCCATTCATTTCTTATATTCCTTCAGGTCCTCAGCCTGTTGTTTTAAAAGTAATTGGCACAGAAGGATGAACAAGGCATTTTTTAAAAATGTATCAGACAAATATATCTAGAAAACTTTCTTTATCTAGCTACCTCATAAAGCAATGAAATACCTAAAGAAATAAATCTTTCCTAAAATTTTAAATAAAGTACAGTCATGACAATCACCAAGAATTTTTTTTTAAAAAAACGTAGTCACTAAGAAAAAAACCCTATTGCTTACTGTATATCAACATAATTTATAAAACACATTAAATAAAGATATTAGAAAGAACTACTATGTTATGGAAGACGTACATTAGTTACATTACTTTTCTCCTTGTTAGTCCTTGGTGTAATCATCACACTTTGAGCATTACTAAGGTATTTTAGCAAGTCTAGATTACTTAGAAACTAAGATTTTTTGACTGCTTGAAAATTCAATCAGTTATTCAGATAAACACTTAGTGAAATCAAATTCCTTAAATATTAAATAAAAATTCCTAGACTACTGAATCTTCAAATTCCTGCTGCCCTCAGTGTTATTTCAAAAGTTTTATCAACCATCAGGAGGGGCTTATAGGGACACAGTGGACTAGAAGGTCATGAGGAGGATGAACTAGGAACCTTGAAATAAGCGCTTGGCCTTATTGCCATGCGCTCAAAAGCCCGATTGGGCTTATTATCAGGGAATGTCTTATTTTGGGGAAACAGGTTGTGTGTGTGTGTCTGTGTGTGTCTGTGTGTGTGTATCTATGTTTGTATTATAGCAGTGGTGAAATGTAAAACTTGTTACTAACGGTTCTGTGGGCATGGCTTGGTGGTGGTGGGGGGTTAATGTGACTGACTAGGCGTTGCCAATTTTTTTGTTTTTAACTTTTAAGAGCATTTTTTCTACAACTTCTTCGGTCGAAGAGATTGTAGAAAAAATGCTTTTAAAAGCCTCTGACGATCCCAGCTGAGCAGTGCGATCATCAGAGGCTTTTTTTAACTTTTAAAAGCACTTTTTCAGCTGAAGAGGTTGTAGAAAAAATGTTTTTTTTTTAAAAAAAGCTTCTGATGACATAAAAAATAGTTTACAAAATTTAAAACAATTTAAAAAGATATTAAATAATTTTGGCCCTCAATCTCTCTCTCTCTCTCTCTCTCTCTCTCTCTCTCTCTCTTACACACGCCCACACCCACACCCACACCCACACCCACACCCCGTTCTTTCTTTGGGATTGCAGCACAGATGGCCCTTCTAGGATTGCAAGTCTAAAGGCTTCGGATGAAGCATTTTGGGGATGTGTGTCTGTGCTGCGATCCCAAGTAAAGAAAGATCGGCAGAAAAAGAGGGAGGAGGCCGGCAGCTGGGGAGGTGCTCTGGAGATCAGGGCCGAGTTGCACATCCCTTACTGGCTCAGCTGATCAGTGGGCAGCAATTAAGGGGCTGACCCTCCAGGAGGTGACCGGGGAAAGGAAGGGCTGCCTCCTGTGCTGGCCACACCCATTCCATCACTAGGGCTTATTTTTGGGGGAGGACATATATTTATGCCCACCCCAAAAATCAGGCTTGGCCTTATTACCGCTTCACAGTGTTTTATAGCCCTCTCTAAGCAGTTTACAGAATCAGCATATTGCCCCCAACAACAATCTGGGTCCTCATTTTACCGACCTCGGAAGGATGGAAGACTGAATTCCTTGAGCCGGTGAGAATCGAATTGCCAAACTGCAGGCAGCCGGCAGTCAGCAGAGATAGCCTGCAGTACTTCATTCTAACCACTACGGCACCACTAAAAAAAAATTAGAAGAGGTAGAATTTGGAGGACAGGAAGCTATCAGGAAAAATACCTAAGGGCTAGCAATAGATTATTGAAGGCATAAAATAAAATGATACAATCATGATTCAGATGAACCCAAAGGAATAATATTTCTGGTGTACAAGCCAAAATAGTAGCAAGGATGAAAAAGAATGAGGGAAACACAAATAATCTGATAAGAGGCAAAGAGGCTTAAATGAGAAAACTGTGCTGAAGTTACTACAGACCAATGGAAAAACGTCATACAAATTTCTTTGACCTGCATTCAATGAAAATTCATAGTGATAGGTTTGCCAATAGACCAAAATATAAAATTAATAGGTTATTATCTCCTTTAAATTAGCTGTATTTGTTTCTTCCTTTTATGGCCTTTCCACTCAAAATAATGCCTCTTCCTTGGTGGTTTCTCTCTATCTATTAAAAGGTGGTATTTGAACATTGTAGTGTTGGTGAGAAAAAATGGTACACAAAGATAGTTCTTTTAAACTGAAAGAGTTTAAATATGAAATAAAAATAAAGCTTTTTTCTAAATTAAATGATTCTAATGTATTAATTAATAAAACTCAATATTAATAAAACCTGTTGCTCTTTCATAGGATTTTAAAAACTTGACTGCGTTCCTGAGCCTGGGTCACTAAATGCATTAAAGGTTCCTTTTCTTGGCTTTACTGTTAACTAGCCAAGTATCTCGGTTGGGATATATATTCATTTTGGATGGTTCTTATTGTTTTTTTTAAAAAATTGTACTACAGGTAGTCCTCAACTTGCAACCATTAGTTTAGTAACTATTCAAAATTACAATGGCACTGAAAAGTGACTTAGAATCAATCTTTGCACTTACAACCACCACAGCATCCAGCATCATGGTCACATGATCAAGTTTGGGCATTTGGTAACTGACATATATTTATGACAACTGCAGTATCTTGGGGTCACATGATAACCATTTATGACTTTCCCAGACAGCTTCTGACCAGCAAAGTCAACTGGGAAAGCCAGATTCAAAATAACTCTTAGGATCTCGGGTACCACTTAGAACTTTGTTACTTGAGAAAGCTTGAAACTAGTGGTCTTTAATAATGTTGACAATATTCAATTTTACCACAATATATATGAAATTTGAATTAACACATTAGATTCAGTCATTTAGATATGTACAGAGCTAGATGGTTTTGCTGCACAAATTTAGGGGCTGGCAGGGAGGCAGAATAAAAATTGAAATATGAATTTTAGAAATATGAATTTTGTGATGGAGAATGAGAAAGTCTGAAGGCAGTACTACTGAACTATTTACAGTGATGCCCAGCAGGGTCTCTACCTGAACTTTATGTTACTCACAGTTGTGCAATGAAATAGACCAATCAATGCTGGAGGCATCATAATATAGGTCTCCATTTGAATCAGAGATGATCTGGCCTTGACACTGACAACTCTTAATATTTGTTTTGCCAAAATAATTTATATGTTAACTTATTTACTACTACATAATTTATATGTTAACTTATTTACTAACTTATTTAAATACTAACTTATTTACTAAAGAATTTATTATGAACTATATAAAGATTTAAGAATTATTACATTTAGCGGGGGAGGGGTTACAGCCTTGTTTTGTCAAACATTTTTGTTATTAAACTAAGAACGAGCAGGTTCTGAAGGTCAATTAAATCCTTAATTTTGAAAATAAAAACTCTCATTCTTAGTTTTAAACACCTAAATTTGCAAACAAGATGCTACATAATATATGCTATAGGCATAGGTTTGCTCTGAAAAGCTGAGCTCTTCAAATGCTTCAGCTGCGATATAAACAACTGAGCCATGGCCAATACAAGCTAATTTGAATAATCAATATGACAACCTTATTTTTCTAATGCAAACAGGATTGATACAGTAAGGTGTCTCACTGCCACATCACAGTCATGGCCTCTTTTAACCCATAATTAGATTTAGGTGATTATCCCTGCTCTTCCTTACAAGTGTACAGCTTGGATAACAGATGACAAAAGCTATTTGCCACTTATTTATCCTTTGCAGCGGGTAGGTTATCCAGGGAGATAGGGGAAAAGATCTTCAAACAATTGTTATTCATATCATCTACAGTTTGAGATAGTCACAGCTTCCTTATGTGCAAAGTGAAAATAGCCTAGAGCAGTAGGTACATGAAGGATGCTTAAAACATCATGGCAACACAGATGGAAATTCAAGGTGATGTCAGCCAAATTATGCCTAATGCAAATTGAGTTTCACAAGGAAGTATCAGTCAGTTGTCTCCTTACTCAGATTAGTATGAAAAGGTTTTCACTAGATTGTTTTTCATTAATTTGAATTCATGGTTTCAATATTTTTTAATTTTTTTTTTAAAAAATAATGAATACTAATAGCACTAAAATTGTATAAATAAAGCAGCATAAATAGGAAATATTTGTTTATAATAGAAATAAAATTACATTTAATATACCATATTATTTACAAACATAACTTAAATAACATATATTAATATTTAAATAAAAGTATGTTGTTCATTACTAAATTAAGACAAAAAAGGTATAACCATACTGTTCATATCTGTTTTGCATTATACAAAATTACATCAAATTAAAGGAAATGCCAATTACTTTTAGCTGCATGGAAAGTGAATATTCACCCTCTAATAGGATATCATATTTTGCTTTAAATGTTAGACCATATAAAGATGTATTTACTTATTGCATATTTTGCATTAAATGTTAGCCCATGTTTAAAGATTTATTTACTTATTGCATTTATGAATGGATGAGAAATCAAATTTCACATTAAACTGTATGTTTGTTAAAAGAGAATGTTTATAATTTGTTTATATCAACTTTAATATTCAAAATTATATAAAAGATCATTGATCATAAACACTGATACATTAATGTTTATGATCAATAATATTTTATATAATTTTGAATATTAAAGCTGATATAAATAAATTTCAATTTCAAGTGTTGCATTTGCAAAATTTGGGGTGCATTTCAGCAATAATATTTCTGTATCTTAAGTTAGATAGGTTACATAGATACAGCATAAGATAAGAAGCCATTCATATATTGGAGATCTCTATATAGCAACCATAAGGCAATGCACCCGACTGCAATAAATGCTAGCTTGTTTCATGCTTGCTAAAATGGTGGCAGAAATAATTCAATGCACTAGTTGGATTTACACATTGTGCTAAACCACGATACGGTTTAATTGGTTTAGATTTAGTATGTTGCATGAATCCAATCACTCTCGTTTGTAAACCATGCTGTATGGATTAGTCTTTTGGAAAATGTTGCCTTAATATGAATAAACTGCATGGTGACATAAACACTGCATGTAGCTCTTTCTATTACTGAGAAACAATCTGTTAAATATATAGCTTGGCAATGTGATGCCTATGTGTAGCAGTGCAATTGCAAAAGGCTTCCAGTGTACCCTTAAGGTTCAATCTCTCCTTCCTTCAACTACTATAGAGATGTGGTTTATCCCCTAATCCCTTATCCCTTTGCCAGGACTTGATTGAAAGGAGCAGCTTCAGCTTGAGATGACAGCAATGGCTGTCATGCATGGGCTGAAGATGAAACGTTGTATAACAAACAGTATAGTGCCAGTAGAGTTCTAGTGCAGTATTTGTGAGAAAATGGCACAAACTTTGGTCATGCCATTTTAAAATATATGTAAGTCTTCCATTGATTTTTCTTATCTCATCCACAAATCTATTAATCTCATTGATCTCATCCACAAATCTATCATTTTATTTATACATAATATTATTTGGCTTCCTAAAATTGACATGAACATGAATCTATTCTTTAAGGTATGTGTGCATGCTAATTTATGTGAAATAATAAAAAGGCATTTAATTTTATAGGAAGACGTGGATACTTAAGTATCAAGTACTTTACAATGGTAAAATCTTCCCAATTAGAAGCTGAATATACTATTTCCTGTTACATATTCCACTAGGATACTGAGATGAAGCAACAGCTTTTGAGTAGCTGAAACTTAAATACCCAATATGGATTCATCCATTTTTAGCTATTCAGTTGGCAGCTTGCTTTCCAGCAGGAAATACTCTAATTTTGAATATCCAAGCTATGTGGGCAGAAGTAGGGGAGACTTTACTAGAAATTTAGAGACAGATGTTGGGGGGGGGGGTTCCGCTTCATAAATAGCTTAGTTTCTTAATACTTCAAAATCAAGTTTAAGTTATTTTGTTAATGTCTAGGTGTCCTTGGGAACTGCCCCCCATTTAGCATATCATGCCAACCTTAGACCCTATTTTATTAAAGAAAAAACATTTTATTAAAGGAATAATTAACTAGGTTCTTGGTTTACAATAATGTCTTATTTGGAGCATTAGTCCAAGACTGAATGATTGAGAACCAGTTTAGCCTAGTGGTTAAAGCATCAGGCTAGAAATCAGGAAACTATGAGTTCTAGGCCCAGTTTAGGCATGTAAGCCAGCAGGGTGATTTGGTCAAATCCTGTCACAACCAATGAATCAACACTTGGTTAATTTGAAAAAAAGCGGACCCCTCATTTCTGGAACACTAGAAAGCAATACTGAAGAATAGGTGACATTACTGCATTTGGATTATTTAGATAATTACGTTAAGGAAAGAAACCAAATGAGAATAAGTAAACTGTGGCAGAATTAATGTTGAATATTATGCTCCTGAAGTATCCTACTGTATAAATCTGGAAAACATTTGGCCTAATTCAACCATTTTTATTCCAGTGAAATATAAAGTCATATAGGGAAATAATTGGACATCTCATCACAGGTGGAGGATGTACACCTGAATCTTTGGTTTGACTACCATGAAGCAGCAAAGGGACTAACTAAATTCAACTAAATTCAATATACAATTGCATAAAAGATTTAGCAAATTAGAAATATTTTTTATACACATTTTAATTCTAATGAGTATTTTTAGTATCTCTCATGAGTTTATTTCGGTAATATTAAAAAATAGAATGGAGATCAGCATTAGCAACTAGGAATATATCTACATGCTAAACGCTTAAACGTCATTAAATATATAATTTACTTATTTTTACCTTAATTTACTTAATTTTACTCCACATTAACATTTTGGAGACCCATAGAATAGTTTCTCTGAATCACATTAAAATGAATCCAGCTGTTGTCTTGCTTCCATAATTTTGGAAGTATTTTGATTCAACTATATACATTATTAAACTTAAATAACTTTAGCTTTTCAATATGCACAGTATATTAAAACAAACTTCATGCTATATACTCACAACTATATGTTTTGGCTCTCCATAAAGCAATTACAGAATCTGAGCCTCAGTGACTAAACTTCAATCATGCTGGGAAATTCAGGCATGGAAAACTTTATTCATAAAAAGAAAAATCAGTTATTTTAGAAATGGATCCTGCAAATGCTTTGCTCAGTAAGATCATAAGTTATAACCAACTTGCCCGTCTCATTTAATTTCATATAAAATTGTGTGACATTCCTCTTTGTTCCTTAATTTCAATGCTAGCTTTGGATCATCATTAACCCACGGAAGTTCCTCAGTGTGCCACTAATTCTTTCTCCTTCTTCTTCAACCACATTCCTCTCTATAAGCCTCAGCCCCTCTTTTCTCAGCATCTCCTACAGCAGTCAGCAACGCTTTGTTTCTGAGCACATGTGCTTATCTCAAACAGCAACTGATTCAAGATGTGTTTCAGAGCACTGAAGAGTGATTCAGTATGCTAAAGATCCTCTTGCTTCAGGAACAAAAGCCTACCAGAGTCCTTCTTTAGTGATTAAATATACTTTGTTCTAGAAGTAAATAATTATCTGGTGCAATCAGATGCTGATTTCAATAAATTCATCGTTAGATTTTTTTCCTCTAAGAATCAAAACACTATGCTTCTTGAAACTGAGGGATTCTTTTGCTCCTGGCAGAAGAAGGCACTGTTCCCTAAGTCCTCCTCAGGATGAATGTACTCAATAAAGAAAGAATTAGAAAATTATCATTTCATTTTTTTATGTATAGTAAACCATAATTCAGTATACAGAATTTTGCTAAGGGGACAATACTTTATAACCTGAATGATCATGAGGTAGCTGCTGGCTGTATTAACCCTAGCCCTAGCCCTAACCCTAGCCCTAACCCTGAAGTTTTGCACAGCCTTCCCATGGCCTTGTGCAGCCTGCAGCTGCCTCACGAAGGGCCATATCAGGTGTGTTTCACTGACAGAGAGAGGAAGAGGCAAAGATCAGCTGGGTGGGGGGTGGGCAGAGGGCAGCCAAGTGCAGGATGGCCAAAAGAGCAGAGGTGAAGGGATGTGGGGAGGGGGGGAATTGAAGCCGGGTGAATGCAGCAGGGTGAGTAGTTGCACTAATAACAAACCCCTTACCAAAAATACAAACTCAGGAATAAAATGCAGCATAGCCAGTATTTTAATACCATAAAAAAATACTTCTGGCATTTATAAAGATATACAAATAAATCTTTGCAGAAGATCTGAAACCCAACATACAGTGCTAATTTGTGATGCAGTATGATTTTCTTTAGCTTTCTATTATGAAAAGATTGTAATAATAAAAAAATCACGTTAGTTTTTGCTCTATTTTGAATATGAATATTTCATTGAAATGAAGCTTTATGCCCTTCATCATTCACTGATGTGAGGGATAAACTACTTTTATATCGTCTACCTAAAAGTTACTAAATTGTAAGTTTAGAGTTATTAACAAGAAAATGTGGAGAAGCAGTTTGGTGTAGTGGTTAAGGCATCAGGTAGAAACCAAGAGACTTTAAGTTCTGATCTCTTCTTGGACACAAAGCCAGCTGAGTGATCTTGGCAAGCCACTTTCTCCAGGAAAACCTACACTTCTGAAACAACTTGCCAACCAAACTGCAGAGATGTGTTCAGGCAGTCTTCAAGAATCAGACACAATTGAACAGAATAAGAGAAAACAGTCAATATAGTATAAATCTATTTTGTGGATAAATTGTCTGCTAATAGATCTATTAACCTACAGAAGGCCTGCATAACTAATAGACCATCAAGATGAATGCAGTTTACTAGATATATGTTACAGACAGGTTAACGTCTGTAAAATGCTTTTTCTTCAATACTCTGCAGACAAATTCTGTAATTGTAATTGTAATCTTTTTCTTTCTATTTAATATATGAAAATATATTGCCACAAATACATCAATATATTACTCATAAACAATAAAATATGTTCTTTTTGCAAAATCATGTATAAAGGTCAACGCATTACCTGACTTCTGAAATTTTTCAACTCAATTTATACTTCAAAAAAGTGTGTGTATGTGCATGGGCATGCACATATTTTTTCATTTATTTAAACATTACATTGCCATAGAAAAATAAAAACTTTAATTGCCGAAAACAAAATATTTTATGAAAGACATATGCTTGGTTTTTTAAAAAAATATCAACTAAAACTTCTAGAATCGCTGATTAGCAAAACTGAAGTATAATCACAAGTTTTTAGAATCAAATTTCTAATCTTGTTTTAATGCTGCATTATATGTTATAAGATATAATGCATATAACTTATAACAAAAAGGTCACTATTTCCAGTGGATGATTGTTAGAGACTTTCCTGTTTTGATTGCCTGGTAGCAAAAAATGAGATACATATTTAGATGATTACTGCATCTCTGAGGTTGGAGGGGTGGGTGGGAGGAATGAGTACATTCTCGCTAATTTTCATTAGTTTTACTATATTTTATTTCTATTTTTTCTTTTCTTTTGTTCTCTTAGCAAGTAGTTTGTTTGGTGTTTCTGAATGGTACTCTTAACTATTTAAAATCAGTAAAGAGATTACAGCTCACATTAACTGGATTTTCACAGCTCCTAATCATTCTGTTTCAATTGTTCATACACACATTAAGAGGCTCCAGCCAAACAAGAGCCAGTTGCTTCAACAATGCAAGAGAGTCTGAAAAATGTTTTAGATTTAAAAAAATTTCTTGACAACAAAATCAAACACAAGCTTAACAATATTACCAATTTTAGTACTGCTTAAAAAGTAGTACTGTTGGAAATTATAAATGCTCTTAATTGCCAAATCTATACATTGTTTCAAACAACACAACTCTAAAAAACATATTGATACCACTCTATTGAATGGGGAAAGTATAAAAAAAGAGTTTCAAATGGGTTAATAAATCTTTTTGTAAATGGCTTAAAGAAGAGGGCTTGTATGGCGTTGTGATACAAGCATCTTGGGCAGAAGAAGCTCACTTTGTGTCAGTCATTGTTAGTTCAATTTATCTCACAGGTTTGTTGCTTGAGAACAAACAGGTGGAAAGAAATTTAATTACAAATTACAAGGATTACAAGATTTGAAGACAAAATAAAAGGTACATTTTCTTGATGTGATAAGGCATGATATAAATCCAACGAATACTTGGTTACCGTATCTCTTTTAAATAACGCCATGGGCGAATAGGCGGCAATATAAATAAATACATACATGCATGCATGCATGCATACATACATACATACATACATACATACATACTCTTTTAAATAATACTACATATATTTAGAATACATCTCATTACATAAGAATCAGCTTAGCCAGCAAAGCTTTTTTAACTATCCAAAATATTTTATTTTCAATTGTAGGAAAAACAAATCAGTTGATTTTGATAAAAATGTATTGCCTGCTTTTTATAAGCATGTTTTAATTACTATTGATTATATAAATTAATTCATGGTCAGTTTCTAATTCATTAGAAAATTCTTATAGCATCACTATTATGATATACTGCAGAATGATGTGCTATCAAAAAATATGCTCAGGCTGAAGCGAAATGTATTTAGTAGTTTCTTCTTGAATGCAAAGAGTCAGGGGTTCAGATTAGTTCTGCAAACAATCTTCTATGCAAATCCCCAGCTTTACCCTCACAAAGTGGGAAATCATATCCTCAGGTCATGACAGCTGTTGTCTTCTGAAACCATTCCAGTTTGTCTATTATATGTGTATTACATAATACGCAAGCCTCCTAGACCTCCTTATGGGCTTTATACCCTCCTAACTTCCTACTTCAGTTTTGGATATCTGAGTATGGCTACTCACCTGGATGCAAAAGTTATAGTCAAGCAGGTATTTACTAGTGTTGTATAAGTCGTATAAACTTAGTATCTGAAGAAAAAAGCAATACTTTAGAGGCAGTGGTGGGTTTCAAACTTTTTTACTACCAGTTCTGTCGGCGTGGCTTGGTGGGTGTGGCATGGCTTGGCGGGCGTGGCAGGGGAAGGATACTGTAAAATCTCCATTCCCTCCCCAGTCCAGGTGAGGGAATTTTACTGCAAAATCCCCATTTCCTATTGCAAAGTTTACTGCAGTTTACTGCAAAATCCCCATTTTCCTGGTATCTCCTGTTTTTGATGGAGCAATGTTCTTGCTCATCTAGAATTTGGATGGGGCAGAATAAGAGATTCTCCCTTCCATATAACTAAGGTTAAGGATTAAATGAATAATTAATTTTTATTTTAATAAAAGCAAAAAGTACTTAAGAAAACAGTTTGGTTGTACTAAATCACGTGAAGATCAGTATATTAAAGTCAGAACAAGAAAGAGATAGAACAGAGAATAAGAATTTTCAGGGAGCAAAGGAACACTGAAAAGAAATAACAGGCTGATGACATTCCTCTATATAATTTCCGTCTCAACTTTATCTTAGTGCTACCTTTTCTCTTCAGGATTTTGAGTATTACACATGAATCTCAGATGCAGACATGTAATTGATATAAAATCCTTACTTGTCTGAAGACAGCCAATTGATATCAGAACTAGTTTGGTTAAGTGGTAAAGGTGTTAACTTAGAAACCAAGAAACTTTAGTTCTGACCTCTCTTAGGCATTAAAGCCATCTGGATAACTTTGGGCCAATCACTTTCTTTCAGCCCAATCTGCCTCACAGGACTGCTGTTATGAGAAAAACAGGAAGCAGAAATATTAGGTATGTTTGCAATCTTGAGTTATATATAAAAAGGCAATATAAATAATAATATTTATATTATTGCAGGCAAAGAAACTTGTAACTCTGCTTTCCTCAATCCCAACTTTCTCACTGGAAGAGAATACTGGCCTTAGAGTCATAAATTATAAATCATAAGTCATACCAGCTAACCAGCAGTTCCTTATTTTAAATAACTGAATAGCTTGCATGTCACTCCCGCCAATGTATAGAAATACAAATGTTTAGAACAAAAATAATGAATTATTCCATTGTAGCAGTATTTCATATAGAATATCAGATTATTTTACAGACTCTGCAAATTCTACTTGTATGTGGCACTTAAAATGTGAATAAAATCAACTGGATATTCCTTAGCAATATTGATAGCTGACTTTGAGAAAGGCTGAAAGGCTGAGGAACAAGAGGTATTAATGCACATAATTGAGAATGCCAAAGTATTAAAAAAAAAACATATTGTACTGGTTATAGAAAGCTCAATACTGTTTTGACTGTGTGAAGCTGTGAAATGTCCTTAGCAAAATGAGATCCCAGAACAGCTTGTGCAAAAGCAATACATAGAATAGGAATCCATAGTCCAAATGGATCATGGCAAAGGAGAGCGGCTCTAGATTCGCAAAAGACTGAGGCAAGTCTGTATATTTTCCTTTTAGGTATTCAACCTATATGAGCATGGATTTAAAACTGGAAGCAGAAACATCAATACTCTGCACTATGCTAATTATTTCACTATGATAAAAGTGCAAATGATCTGCAAACTATAGTAATGGAAATAATAGGACTATGAAAAATGGGACTGCGGTTAAATATGAAGACCAAACTAATCAGAACTGACAATGAAGATATTGGGGCAGGATCCTAAGGGACTTGCAGATTAATAGGCATTTGGGATAAAATGCGCAGTACAAAATTAAAATTTCATACAATATTTTGAATATTGTGTTTGCTTCTTTTACTAAACACATTGATTCAAAATAATTTACAGCTAATTCAGCAGATATTCAGTTTAAGGGAAGCCTTCACCCAGTGAATTTATGACAATCTATTACCAGTTTTGTTACTCAAGAAGAGTTTCATTGTCATCATGGATTTGCTTGAGAGGTTCAATATGTTGATTAAATTAATCCTGCATAGGTATCAAATAGCACAAATATTTAAATGAGACATCAATCCAAATACATTTAAAATATAACAGGTAGGCTATGCAAACTGTGTTAGAAAAAATAAATCAATTCAATAATAAACACATAACTGAACAAATAATGCTGCTATTTATTCTATGGAAAAGCTTTGAATTGTTTTACAGGTGTACTTCATCCAATCAAACATTTAGCATTTGTTAATCCTGAAAGATTACAAGACCTCTTTAAAACATCTCATCTTTTTCAATAAATTTTGCATAGAAACATGTTTCTCAAACACAGAGTTGCCTGCTGTCACATTGGAAGCATGATAAATGTTTAATGAAAACAACACCACACAGCTTGATGTCAGACAACAGCTATCACACAGACCTACTTTGATCTAAACAGGCACTTAAAAAGAGTTCTGAGCATGGTATATACTACAGAACTCTTATAACCTATATGCAAATTAGGCAAAATTAGCATAAATGACTCCCTGCTGCATAAAGTACTATGAGGTAAAGAAAAAAGGCAAGTTCCAACAATCTATGATTGCTGTCAAATTCAGGACACTCAAACAGTCCTTGTTTATTCTGAACATCAGCCATGTACTATAGATGTATCAATACGAATTATTGACAAAGGAATTATAGCCACTAGTTATGAAAAGAACTATAATAATGAGTTAATTTAAAATGAAAAACACTAGCAAACATTTTCCTAGGAAGTTACTTTAAAAGACTACCAGTAAGGACAGTACTGTTTTTTAAATTTTATGAAATTTATGGAACATGAGTCTGTGTTACAAACAATATAAGCAAAAAGTGCAAAAGGTGAATTTTTCGGCTTACTTAAGAATAAAAGAGCCTTGGTAGTACAGTGGTCTAAAGCACCCTGTTATTAACACCAGCTGCCTGCGATTACTACAGGTTTGAATCTCGCCAGGCTCAAGGTTGACTCAGCCTTCCATCCTTTCTAAGGTAGGTGAAATGAGGACCCAGTTTGTGGGGGCAATAAGCTGACTTTGTATAAATATACAAAAGGATGAAGGCTATTGCTTAACACATTGTAAGCCGCCCTGAGTCTCCAGAGAAGGGCGGCATATAAATCAAATTAAAAAAAAAATGTTTTCCATTGCAAAGGAAAATGTACATATGTATTTCCCAATGTGATATTATAATATACATATTACATTTCTAGAATGAGAAATCTTTTTTTAAAAAAAATAACTTTTCATTAATAACATTAGTTCTGAAAATAGTGAATCTAAACATTTCTGTTCTTTGAAAAATTATAGATAGAAATCTTTCAAAATGTTTACCTATTCAATCATGCACAAAATATTTATATGTGTTAAATCATGACTCTAGGTAATGGTCCTGAGTAACACCATATGGCAATCAAAAAATCGAATCTGATTTTCTACAAAAAAGAAAAGATTTGTAAATAAAAAGGAAAAATGTGATTTAATACAATTTAACAGATCTTTATGACACAAATTGTTGTTCTAATTCTTACCCTAGTTTTAATAAAACAGGAGAACCTGTTATATAGATAAAAACATCTTTTCCTTTTAATTTAATAGTTGTCTTACACTCACTGTTTTTATAGTTTTAAATTATTGTAATCTGAGCTAAAGAAATAATATCTTGGCTTCACTACAATTCCAGATCACTACTTCCTATCTCAAAAAAAGACCCCAAAAAACAAAAATCCTACTTTCCCCCAATATTCTAAATGGATTATTGACTGCAAAGCTTTGAGCTGAGCAGGATGGATAAAAATCAATGATTTTTTTAAAAAAATCAAAAAAATCAGATTTTTTTTATTTAAACCGGATTTTTTTTATTTTTATCGAATTTATTTTAATAAAAAACTTTTGGGGTCAAAATCTATCGTAAGATAATTTTCTATTTAAGATACATAAATAATTTAGTTTATTCAGCATGAAATGGAGCTTAGTTATGTAGCATTAGGCTGTATATTCTGCAACACTGGGACTATCGGTGAGTCAACAGTGGGTCAAAGGAGTAGCAGAGATGACAGTTGCTCTTTAAAAATTATGATTTAAATCGAGTTGATTTAAATCAAGCCTTTTTACTAGTGATTTAAATCATGATTTAAATCATGATTTAAATCAACTCGATTTAAATCAAATCCACCCTGGAGCTGAGCAAAGCCAAATTATCACAAGAAAGCAATCTTATTCATGGGTAGGTTCTGAAAATATTACCAGTTCTGTGGGCGTGGCTTATTTTTGGGCATGGCATGGTGGGGAGATAATGTGACTGGGTGGGTATGGCCACCTTTTTTTTTTTACTTTTAAAAGCATTTTTTCTACAACTTTAAGAGGTTGCAGAAAAAAATGCTTTTATTTTATTTATTTTTTTAATTTAATATTTTTTTATTTTTTTAATTACTAACATTACAAACAACATATACAATACTTCACCCTGTGCTAAAAAAATGCTTTTAGAAGCCTCTGACAATCAGGCAACTCAGCTGGGATCGCCAGAGGCTTTTAAAGGCTTTTATTTCCCCCTACAACCTCTTTGGCTAAAGAGGTTGCAGAAAAAAATGCTTTTAGAAGCCTCTGACAATCAGGCAATTCAGCTGGGATCGCCAGAGGCTTTTAAAGGCATTTTTTTTCCCTACAACCTCTTTGGCTGAAGAGGTTGCAGAAAAAAATGCTTTTAAAAGCCTCTGACAATCCCAGCTGAGCCGCACAATCATCAGAGTCTTTTTTTTTACTTTTAAAGCATTTTTTCGGCCGAAGAGGTTGTAAAAAAAATGCTTTTAAAAGTAAAAAAAAAAAGTATCTGATGAAGTGGGCGGGGGAGCAAGTGGCGACCGGGCCAATGTTATTACCGGTTTTCCAAACTATTACAAATTTTTACTACTAGTTCTTGAGAACCGGTGCGAACTGGGAGCAACCCACCACTGACCTTATTTAGAAAACTCTGGTAAAATGGCAAAAGGGGAAAAAATCCAATGGAATAGGTACAGAAGGAACTGTGGCACTGGAACTGAGAAATAAATTATTTTACACCTCCAGTTATGCTAAACTCTTCTGAGGATACACATGATAATTTCAATTTATTACCAGTATTTTCTCACCTTATTATTCAATTAGGATGCTATTGTGGTTTTAACACATTAAAGGAATTCTGCATTATCATTTCCAGTAGTTAGGCAAATTTAAATGACCACTATAGAATATGAAAGCTTTAAAATCCTACTTTTTGCCCATTCATTGCTTTTTGCTCTTGCTAAAAATTCTAGAGAAGTGGAGACCCTGAAATTATGTTTTGTTTGATTAGTGGGCCTCATGAAATATGAATTATGGATTTTATTTATTACTGAAAGATATAAAAAATAGCCCAAAATTACTTCTTCAGCAGAACGAAACCTTTGAAAGATTCTCATTTATTCTGTATTTTTAATTTCGAAAAGGAAAAGGACTTTAAAATGTATAATATCCTAAATTTAGAATTATTTTAAGAATGGAACAATGAGGTTCAAAGCATAACTTTCAATTAAACTGTTTTCTCATGGTGGGTAGCACCTAACTCACAACATCAACTCACTGGTTTAATATGTACATGCATTTGTTCTGTGCAAAATCTTTCTACTATGTCCTGTTCTTATTCAAGTTGCACTAAATAACTCTTCAAAATAACATAAAGAGAAAAGTTTCTTAGATCCATATTCCCTATGCAGATATATTTTTGATCCCTGACTGATTAAATGAAAATTCAATCCCACTTAAAAGGTATATAAGGAATTAATTACATTAAGAACATTCCTTCAATTTTCATTCAAAAGCCTATTAGCATTTGGTCTTAACTTGTACAAAATCCTTGATTTCAATTATCATATACTAGTTGATCACTGAGAAAAATACTGTAACTTTAATTATATAATAATTTTGAATATTACACAGAATAAAATCAGTCAAGAAAATATTTCATTAACTATTGAAATAATTATTTTAACCTATCATATATGTGGATTCTAAACAACCTGGGTTTTGTTTTGTTTCAAGAAAAGTCACATTAAAGTATTTAGAGTTTAAGCAATTTAGGGATTAAGTGTATGTTTTACCTACTTATCAATCTTGTTTCTCCAAATTACTGGAAAGATTTCTTTTATATAAATTCAAGAGAACCACTGCAAAGTAGTACTGATATATAAATCCTAGAACTCTCTAACTTTCTAGAGTTTAAAAAGAAAAAGTAAAAGCTTACTAACAGAAGTTACCGTATTTTTTGATGGGTGAAAATTTAGGTGCATCTTATACACCAAATGTAGCCCCACCCACCCACTGGCCCCTACCGTTCTACCCTTTGGCTTCTGCCTTGCAGCAGTTACCTCTTTGTAAGCAAACAGCAAGAAAAAAACAGCTCTTTTCAGCTTCAGCACAGGCTAATTAGCACAAGTTGATTGGATCAGCCTCCTGACTCTCAGCTGATTGGCTCTCAGCTGTTTTGTGCAGGGCTCTGCTGCTTGCTACAAAGAGGTAAATTGGTGGAGCAGATTTTTTTCCCCTTGTGCTAGTCAAGCTATGCTGAAAACGAAAATGAAAGTAAAGCAGGCTGTTTGCTGTTTGCTGCAAGGAGGCAAAATTGCTCAGAGGCAGAGGGAGATTTCTTTTTCTTCCTTTCTTCACCAAAAAAGGTAGGCGCGTCTTATACTCCGGTGCGTCTTATACGCCGAAAAATACGGTATTTCATTGATTTACATATTTAATAAACTGCCAACTAATATTTTTTGGACAAAAACAACTAAATGATGCTCAGTAACAGACTAGAGTGGCATCTAGAATTTTGTTTTTTTGCAAGAGAGTACATCATTACAAATTATTTTTAACACTATATGATGCATTTTGTAATAACATTAAATTTATTAAAATTTCTACATACCACCATTAAAAAAAACTTGCTGCAATACGTAATCCCTAGCAAAGTTAAGATTGCAATCATCACTTGTAGATACAACCTGGAAGCAATTCATTTCTTCAGAGAAGCTGAATCAGAGAGAAAGCTCAAAAGCATAGATGTGCCCACATGCTCATGTGTATATATGAAGTAATAAATCAGAGACAGATGTAAGCACTAGATTTAAATTAATTTGCTTCAGACTTATGCACATTTTGACAATATTAGTATCAGGAGAGTAACTTAAGTATAACATTATAGAAATGCATTTACTTACCTCCAGACATGAAATACCATAAAAATAAAAAAGAAGTATCTAACACAGTATAGTCATTTTTGGAAATCTGATAGATGACTTTTATTAGAATAAAAGGTTCCACTGAACAACAACTCTCAAAGAGAACTATTAAAATGATCTTCTAGGGTTTTTGCCAATGAAAAACATCTGGTTAAATTATGGTCATGCAATAAATACTCCTTTCTTCAATAAATCATAATGTTGAGGTTCCAATTATGCATTTAAACCTAGCATCACTGCTATGTTATATAAACTGATTATCTTAAGAAGCAAAAATGACACTTTATAAACAGTATAAGAAAAAAATAGTAACTTTCCACTGAATGTAACATTTTTAATATTTAAGCATTTTAAAAAGAAAATTAAATAGATAACACTTGAGCTTATTATTTGATTAAACGAAGGAAAGAAAATGATCTATAGCAAAATAATCCCCTATAAACCATTTGCTAGAATTACTGAATTTTGGGGTCCTTGGTATTCTCTGAGCTTGGTAGTTTTCATTCAGATGTTTCATTGCCAAACTAGATAATATCAATAATTCTAGAAGGGAGTGGGGTTTACTCTTATTTTTATATACTAATTGATATAAAATAGTACATAGTATGTAAAAATAAGTTCAAACCCACTCTTTTCTAGCACTGATGTTACCTATTTTGGTAGTGAAACACCTGCAAGAAAACCACCAAACTCAGAGAGCACCAAATTCAGCTGAGCTACAAATATTTTCTTCTATCATTACTGAACATTAAAAGACATTTTTTTTACTGAACTTACAACACTGCCACATGACAAGAAGGAATGATCCAATCTGATTATCAAATTTCCAACCGTTTTTAGAAAATGTCCTATACATTTTAGCAAACATAATTGGGAGTATTATACTAGGCAAGATGGGTGGCTTAGTATAATACAATAGGTTTGATAAATAAATAAATACTATATAAAATACCAGTTTTCTGTAAGTATAATACAGTATGCAGTGTAAATTTAATGCTCTTCTTTCAAAGTAATTTCCACTGTTGCCTATTGCTGCCTATCTATTACAACAGGGGTGTCAAACTCAATTTCATTGAGGGCCGTGTTTGACCTGGGGGTGATGGGGGCGTGGTCAGGATGGGCGTGGCCAGCTCAACAACACTTGTCAGGAGCTCTGTGGTGGCCCAAGTGCTCTGCCAGAAAAAATGGACTCCGTTTTCAGCTGCAACAGCCTCCTGCAACTCTCTGCCACCGAAAACAGAACTTGGGAGGGCTGCATGTGGCCCCCATGAACTCCGTTTTTAGCTGCGACGCCCTCCAAAGGCACTGCGGTCCGGTCCTTCGCTATTTCTAGGGCAGCCCCGTGGGCCAGATCTAAGCACCCTGCAGGCCGGATCCAACCCCCGGGCCTTGACTTTGACACCCCTGTAATTATTAGAACATCTAAATTCTGTATCCATTGATCATTTTTTACATGAGAGGTTTCTGAATCTTGGGAAGATTTCTACTCTGTCATTTTAAGACAAATGCTCCTTGAAATGGTGTACTTTCCTAATCTAAGAGGTCCTTGATGTTCACTGAGCTTAGATGTTTTCTTGCAGACATTTCATTACCCAACAAGATAACATCATCAGTGCTACAGTACCAATCTACTCTGTCCCAATCAATCTGTCAATTCTTTCAATATTTATCAGTCTGCTAATAACATCCAAATCACGTATTAGAGAAGGGGGCTATTTTGTTTTGACTTGCATTGCTTTTTAGATTTAATCCAGGTTTTCTGTCTGGTTTAATACTTTTATGGATTTTTTAGTTCTATATGCCACCCGTTGTCCATTAGAATTGGACAATATAATAAAGTATTAGCATTTTCTTTTTCTAACAATACAATTCAATTGTATATAATGGTTATTCATAATACTTTCCTCCAGTCAATAATAACTTAATGAGGAAGGGTAAATCAAAGCAGATAAAGTGGGGACTAATAGTTTAAAGAAGTAGTAGATTTTCCCAAAAAAAAATCCAAATGAGGTCACATTCACCAGAAAGTGCAGATATGAAGTTGGAAGATTTTTTTTCCCTCAGGTTTTAAACATTGAGACTTTAGCTATGACTAACTTTAATTGATATCCTTGTCCCTTTCTAGAAGAAAACAACCTTTAAAATGCTAGTAACCTCTAGGAAGGATTGCTATAACAAACTCTATATGCCTTTGCATCAAGTCACAAAACTTTTGATGATACAAAACTCAGCGGCCAGGTTAGTTTCTGGAAAAACTCAAAAGAGCCAAATTATGACTGTGCTTAAAAGCACACTGGCTGCCAATTTCCTTCTGGCTGAATTACAAAGTCCTGGTTATTAGTTTTAAAAACCTAAATGGCTTGTGAGGTTTTTTTTTTTTTTATAGCTCACATTATCCCGAGGAAGTTTTCCCCTTAATTTAAATAATATTTTTATTGAAATTTAAAGATTAAAAACTAATACAAACTAATAAAAAATATGAAAAATAAAAATAAAAAATAAAAAAGTGCAAGGAGAAAGAGGGGAAGAAAAAATTTTTTTAAAAAAGAAAAAAAATAAGTAATGACTTCTCCATTCATCAAGATAAGTACAATTTCCATAATTTATCACTTTCTCTAATATTTTAACCTAAAATCTTTGTGTCATATTTCATCTTTTATTTATTAACCAACAATGAAGCTTCGTTATTCAATCTTAATCCAGCAAATTGAAATCCATACTACCAAGTCATTTTTCTGATTTATTATTTGTGTATCCCTGGTGGCAAACTGCAGAGGATTTCACCACTGACCTATATGATGCACTCTGGGTGATCCCAGATCCTCTCCTTAATCCAGAGAGGATTTGGGGGAGCCAATTCATTCATGAACTCCTCTTTCCACCATGGTTATTAGCTCCTCACTCCTGCAGAGCTGTCCTGAGTTTGCCATGCTTCCTGGAAGAGGTTTTTCTATAGCTCATATTCATAATTGTTTGAATCTTTTTTTTTTATACTGTAAACATGTTTCTACTGAAATCACTAAGAAAATTCATATGTACTTATGATAATTTTCTCAGCCTGCTACATATATTTATTTTATACTGTTTTTAATTATTTTAGAATTGTTCACTGCCCAGATTGCGATGGACAGCTATATAAAATAAAATAAAACCTGGCTTATCTAAAGCAATGAAATTGGGAGGGAGGCCCAATAATCAATCGAATGAAGAAATAAAATTTTAAAAATCCATAGAAAAGGTAGTATTTCTCTGACACAGGCTTTCATTTGAAATCAGCTAGGATGTTCTTTGAACACTCTAGATCAGTGTTCTTTTAGAAAGTTCCCTTTAGGGGTCCACAAAATAAAAAATATTTGCTAAATTCTGAAAATATTTGCACAAAATTGAAAATCTTTTCATCTTATTAGTTTTTCTTTCATAAAAATATAGTTTTTCATGAAAAACATTTCATAATATCTAATGGAGTAAATATTTTTACACAACTCAGAAAACACTTTACAAATATGTCCATTTTAATTTATATTATGGGAAAATATCAACAAATGTAACCCTTACAAATAAAAACTTTTTTGGGGTCTTTTGGGAGTTTTAAAAGTGGGACACTACTCCAGATGTTTTCACTTGGAAGAAACTGAGAAGAGAGCAGTTTCTGTTCTCATTGCTTGCTATTATATAGCAGTCAAAATCTGTTCTGTTTCTATGCCTTTGGGGATGGATGCTATATAATTTTATTTTGCAATTCCTTTGGTTTATAGAGCTATTTTATTGGTAAATAAACTATTGTTTCATCTGCTTTTATTTTATATATTAAAATATTTCCACTTTGCATTTTGTATTTTCTATTTAAAGATAAGGATTTGGCCTAAAAGGTAGTCTTCCATTTACACCAGTTCCCCCTCTGTCTGCAAGCTCCTTTTCATGTCCATTTGCAAGGGGCCTCCACTCCTGTGAGGCAGGAACAGGAGTAGAAAAGCCTCAGTAAGAACATTAAAAAAGCACTGCTGAATTAAATCAAAGGGCAACCATGCAGTTCCACATCCATTTTCTTACAAGAGCCAATTAAATTTCTATGAAAAACCCATAAAATGAAATATTATATAACAATATTCAAAATAGCTTATTTAACATGTTTCCCATGTTACCTACCCACTTTTGTTGTAATGCTGCTCTTTCTCTTTTCCTCTGGATCTTTCCTTCTCCCTTGCTTTGTCTTTATCTCTGCCTTTACGTCTTTCCTTCTCACGAGATCCACTACGGGTTCTCCTATGACTAGTTCTTTCACTGCTGCGACTGTATGATCGTTGTTGGGGTCTAGAATGTGATCTACAATTAGAAAAAAATCAACAAAAACCATGTAAAGGGACAACAACAAAAGATAATTACAATAATTTTAATACTGACATTCATTTATTCTTCAACTTAGTTTGTTCAGAAATATGTATTTTTTTTAAAGATGCAGATAAAATTAAGCATGTGAAACCTAAAAGAGATTAATTATCAAGCATGAGGGACCAAGTATATCAAAAGTGGGGATTCATCATTTCCTTCAGAAATATGGAGAAACAAGAATAGAAAGCCATAGCGGATTCTCATACCAAAGGAAGCTCCAGAATGAGCCACATGAACTATTTCATAAAAGAATAAAAAAAGCAATCAAGCACAAAAAATATTTTGATGATATCCTTAATTCAGGATTTTTCAAACCAGGTCCAGGAAACCCTATGGTTCTGTCAAAGTGAAACCCCGCCCCCAAAGAAACTTTTAAACATAGCCCATTTTCTATCACCCAAGCTTTACCTTTGAACAGAATTTCTGAGAATTTTCGTTTTAAAACTAAGGGATTCGGCAGCTTGAAAATGTCTAAAAATCCCTCCCTTAGTTAATAATGGGAAAAGTTCTCATCCTCTTTTTTTCATTTTACAGTACTGTATCTATACTCCTTCTGAATCCTGTCTGGAAGAGTAAAAGCTAATCTTGAATTATATGGTATATCCAGTAAATACACAAAAATAGGAGAACTGGATTTAGTTTGGGACAATATTCCCCTCTGCAGTTTTCCCCTAGTCAGGTTACTGATGATAACTTGTCTTCTTTTAAGAACAACTTTTTCTAGTTTCCTAGACTGGATTACATGAGATACTAAGAACTTCAAAAAAAAAAAAAAAGGTGTTTTGAAATATAAAGGAAAAAGAAAGGAATCAATATACCAGCTTCTCATTAAATGGAATAAAATGCTAATAGCTAACAAAAACGAAAAACTAACTCAGCTCCTGTTTTGCTCTAATAGGAGGATGTGCTTTTCATCAGGCAATTCAAAGAACGGAAAAAAGTATGGGATTTATAGAAATACGGTCAGGGAATCTATATTTACTTTGAGCAAACTCAAGCTTACCTTTAAAGGACAATATAAAGGTTTCAGCTGATAAATTTAGTAAAATATTTCCTTAATACCACTCAGAAATCATATAAAGATGTGCCAAGCAATTGGAAGAGGGCAACTGTTTCCTTATCTTACAAGAAAAAACAAAATGCTGCAATGGACATTTGCAGGAATATGGGTTTGAAGGGACAATGCCTGAACATCAGCTACATCTGAGATAGATAGCAGAGGAAAGAAAGAAATGGAAAAATTGAGAAGAGGGCAGTGAGTCAAACATCAGCTGCAACTAAGGTATTGGTAAAATGAAGGGTTGATACCCCAGTATGTAAACTATATAAGAGGCGAGGATGTTGTGCACCAGTTTTCACCTACTTGCTATTTAAAATCACTCTAAGATAAACCAGGTTTTGTTTTGACTAAACGCTAGAATAAACCAAGTTTTGATTCTGTCAAATCACAGCTCATCTGAAATATTTTGGTAAAACAACACAAGTCCAGGTTTTGCAACTTAGGGTTCAAAACAGAGTTCATATACACACCTGCTTGAAAACTATTTGGAACTTCAGAATTGTAGCACTTCAGAATTGGTCACTCAGCAGTGCTTCAAAATATTTGGGAATACGAATGTAGCATTGGTTTGCAATTCCTGAAAGCAGTCATAATCTTTCCTGGGATCACATAAAGGTACAGAGAACATCCATGCAATCCCAGGGAAAAAACATTGTTGCTTCAGAGTGTTGCAAACAGTTGCTAAGTCCATATTCCCATATTCATTCTAAAGCATCTTTTGGAAACTGAATTCAAAGCTCTAAATAATTTTTCAGATTAATCAGATTAATTAGCCAGTCAGCATGGTTGTTTACCCATCTGATACAGTCAGGAAGGATGGGCATGCTTCAGGTCCCACCAACCAAAGAATATTGCTTGGTGGGGCCTAGAAGATGTGCCCTTTCTGCTGTGTTACTCAACTTGTGGAACATTTTACTTATGGAGAGCAGGATGACCTTGACCCTGCTGGTCTTTTGTAAGGCACTGAAGACCTGGGCCTGAGGCCCAAGGCACCTGCTTTCTTGGTTATGCCCGTGACTTGAGTTATCTGCTCAGCCACTGTGTATTTTAGCTTCCGGCGGTGACGTCAGTGTGTCAGGAACCAAGGGGACAGCGCTCCGTTCCCTAAGTTCCAATTTTCGATCTGGGAGCCGCTTTTTTGGCACTATTGACCATGAGTTACTTTATTATAACTCGGTTCGTTGTACAATAACTTGTTGTGATGGCTATGTAAATTGGATGGATGGATGGATGGATAACCAAGTCTCACCTGGTTAGATTAGCCTGATCTCATCTGATAATGAAACATATTTATCTCATTAAAGATGCCTCTTGATTTAAAGTATTTAACTAAGTATCCTGTTACATCCTAATTATCATGTGTGGTCAAAAGTATATGAAGTTGTGTTGCATTGATCAAACATCACTACCAGCATTGTGTTCAGTTCTGGGCACATACTGCAAAAAATGGTCAGATTAATTGAAACAATTTCAAATGGGGGAGTTCAACACTGGAGATGGCAGTTAGATTGATGGCAGATTCCATCTTCCCCCTTGCTTTCTGCTCTCCACCTATATTTGTTATCATATTATATTTCTCATTTTCTTTTTCAGTGTTGTTTATTGTCCTATTATTTTACTTCCGTTTGTTTACACTGTCATTTCTTTATTTTTATTGTTGTAAAAACAATAGAGTAGCCCTACAGCGAAATAGGTGGTAAATCTGCACCTCTATAACTATCTGGTTCAGTTCTGCAACCCAACAAGACAGACTCAGACTTCAGAGGATAATTAGAACTGCAGAAAAAACAATTACTACCAACCTGTCTTCCATTTAGGACCTGTATACTGCACCAGTCAAAAATAGGGCTGTGAAAATATTTACAGACCCCTCGCATCCTGGACATAAACTGTTTCAACTCCTAGCCTCAAAACGATGCTATAGAGCACTGCACACCAGAACAACTAGACATAAGAACAGTTTTTTCCCGAACGCCATCACTCTGTTAAACAAATAATTCCCTCAACACTGTCAAACTAGTTACTAAGTCTGCACTACTATTAATAATCTCATCGTTCCTATCACCCATCTCCTCCCACTTATGACTGTAACCTTGTTGCTGGTATCCTTACAATTTATATTGACTGTTTCCTAATATGATTCGATTGCTTATTTGTACCCTATGACTATCATCAAGTGTTATACCTTATGATTCTTGACAAATGTATCTTTTCTTTTATATAGTGTGAGAGCATATGCACCAAGACAAATTCCTTGTGTGTCTAATCACACTTGGCCAATAAAAGAATTCTAAATAAATTTGACAAATAAATAAATTTAAGAAAAAGCAAAGAAACTGATCAGGCTTATGATCTGATCTAGGCAAGTCCAATGCAGAGGAAATGAAATCACTAGGAATGTTTGCCTTGATTTAAATTACAAAAATTCTGGATGAATGTTTATTTAGTATTAAAAAATTCCCAACTATTATTGTTAAAATCAAATGCCAAACTATTTAGCTATAAAAGAAGCATGGTGATTGGGAATGATTCATTAATGGAGAACATTATTGTGTCTAACTTGTAGAGCGCACAGATGCTTGGCATCACTTAGCATCCCTAACTATTGACCCCATATAAGCAAGATTCCACCATCTAAACTCATAAGCAATCTATTTCTTGAGCAATTTGCACACATATTTTTTAAAAAGGATGAAAATATCTATAAAGGACTATCTAGTTATTATACAGCAAGTACTAATTTGCTAATCTCTTCACAAGTAATTAAAATATTAAATATTGAACAAAATATCTTGCAGTAAATTTAACATCTGCTCATAAGCATAATTGGTTTTGCAAGAGCCTTATGTAGTCCAAATACTAAGCAAGTTGAAACAAATAAAACAGATTTTAAAACAGGTTTGAGAAAATCTGCATCTAATTAGCAGGTAGGCATCACAACTGCATAACATTTTATACATTGGTATTTATGAAGTAACGGAAGATCTAAGAACTTTTTAAAATGGCGTTTATTGTTTAAATAAGAACTGTGCTGCATGCTAAAGTGATTTAAGTCCTATAGAGCTGCTTTGAAAAAGATCATAAATGGTGAAAGAAAACATGTGGAAAAACTGTAAAACTAGAAAGAATTTGCGACAAAAAACAGATCTGCATTCCACAACCAAAAGGAAACTACACTTAATTAAATGTACACTACATCTGCAATATCATCCTAATAAAAGAGTGAAACTACTAATTTTCATTGTTCTGCAGTGAATGTGGTCATTGTCATTTAATATTTACCCAACAATATTACACTAATACAATAAAGCATTCATTAATCTTTTTAAAAATTCCACAATTTACTGTAAAAACCATTAACATATATAGAGTTTTCAGAAAAGTAAAAATGGTTGGATCTTCTTCCTCCTCTGTTGTAGAAGACAGGTTAAGTAAGTTATACCCACTAGAAAACAAAACCAATTGCATTGCTGAAATTTTCCAAATCTGCTATATTTTGAGAATCAAATCAATCAATAACATTTTGTCTAATACCAGCAACAGTTATTAAAACTAAACAAAGATCCCATTGTTTTCAAATAATGGGATCTTTGTTTAGCTTGTAATGGTCATTACAAACTTACTAATGAAGAACAAAATAGTTCAAAATTAGACAGCTAAAGAACTGACAGAATTGCATATTTTTTATTCAGTGGTGTATCTGCAGCTATCTCATATTGTTCAACATGAAAGTAATCATATTGAATGAATTCAAATTTGGTTCAAGAGATTCCACTTCCACAAAATCTATGCTTAGCACACCAGTGGAATCTGGGTAGGACTGGTGAAGACGAAAGTAGTATAGGAAATGTGTATGGATATTTTACTGAAAGATATTCCATGCCAATACTGTGATACTGTGTTAAGACACAGTATCACACTATTGAAGTATATACCTTTTACACAACCCAGTCTAGATAAATGAATTCTTTATTCCATCTAGTTTATACATTTCTTAAATCCAGCCAACAAACCTAAGATGGTTTCCAAAGAACTGATATTTAACTATTATTGGAATCTTACTAGAACTTCTCAAAATCGCATTCAGATTTGTTGTTGAAAATATAATAAATAAAATGCGTAGACTATTCAATTCAGAAATAAGAAATATAGAAGGATATATAGAACCATCATAAAATACATAAAATTCACAGTTCATAAACATATTCATCAAAACAATCAGTACAGCTACTGTACCACCAGACTACCATCTCCCCAGGCCTGTTGGCAAGAAGCATGTCTAATAAAGGAGAATATTTGCCCCTCAGGGTTGACATGAGGGGTCCTTGATGCTCTCTGAGGTTGCTTGTTTTCTTGCAGACGTTTCATTACCCAAACTAGGTAACATCATCAGTGCTCTGAAGCATGTTTTTGCCCTGCAAAAAGCCAGCAGAATCAGGGCAAATCTGATCTCCGAGAGGATGATGTTCCACAAAGTAGGTGTCAGAGCAAAAAAAGACTATCTCCATGAGGCCTGCAAAATGACAATCCTAGGGTGATGAGATTTGTAACATGTGCCTCATGCTCGACCTGATGGGACAGGTATATGGGAGAAACGGTCCCTCAAATAACTCAATTAGTTGCATAATTGCCCTAGGATGTGGCATTTTTCTTCAGTTGTGCTGCTCTCCTAAGAAATGCTTAATGACGGGTTTCAATTTAAATAAAACTAGTGTTATTTTGAATAAATCTAAAACTATTATGTTATTGGTTACAATTTGTTAATCAGTATTATGTTCCTAAGTGAATAGCAACATAATCATATTTTGAAATAAAGTTTGCAAGCCAGAGCATAATATGACCTTTGTAATTCACAGGGTGTACTCAAGATAAATCTTATAGTTTTCTGAAACAGATGCCTGCAGATATGTAGGACATATTGATTAACGTGATGGACTTGTAGTCTAATATAAGCTCTAAATTGAAATCGACTGCAATTAAGGAATTTGCTGAAAAAAAGATTTGTTGTGGTGTTTAATCTGTAACAAAGCAAATGGGATAAATGTATCTTTATAAATTTGGCTAGTTACTTTAAAAGTGTTCATATACTTTAAACTTTATGATTTAAGCATTAAAACATTACAACAGAAAAGATAATACTGAATTCATTTATTAAATCTGCTGTGTGTTTTACTATTTAATATGTGACTTACATAGCTGGACAAGATCTTACAGATGGTCATGATTATGTTAAGCAGGACAATATACACACTGAAAACTTTTACATATGCTCACCTAATGGCCTGCCATATTAAATCCAATAAAGTACAATAAAACAACTATATAACAGGTCACTAGGAACGCTTTTCAAGTTAACAATTGTGTTAACAATTGTGTATATTGTGTATATTAACAACTCAAAATAGCACACATACATATATGTACAAAACAAGTATAAATATGATTAAAGTAGTTATCTTTGAATAAATGACAGAATTCAGTATGACCGCCTTTAGCGTCTAGAATTAAAATAACAGAATTGGAAGGGACCTTGGAGGCTTTCTAGTCCAACCCACTGCTTTGGCAGGAAACCCACCACTTCAGACAAATAGTTATCGAACATCTTCTTAAAAACTTCCAGCGTTATGTAATATTTAATTGCCTTTTTTTTTTTAATTCATGAAAGCCCTAAAATATTGGTTTTTGGTAGAAACTTTTACTCAGCAATCCATTGAGAACAAAGATAATTGTGTTGAAATGTATTGTAGTGTTTAAGCTAACAAATGAATGAATAAAGGTAGTCTATAGGAACATATGCCATTACACTGAAGTTGTTAAAGGATCTATGGGAAGAATATTATTGATACCTGGAAAAACTAATATAGCACAAGAGAAAGCAGTGATGAAAGAATACTAACTCATATGGAAATCCAAATATAGTGACAGACACAATTATTTTACTAATTGCTAATGAATATAGTAAAGTGATTTCAAAAGGAAAAGTTTGCTTGGACTACTTCAGGTTTTGACCTCTGTATGAGCAAAAGCATTTCAAACTGAAGCTCACTAAAACTGATTAACGACACCAGTCAAGGCCAGCATGTAGTTGAAGCCTTTTCCATCTATCATATGGCCCAAAGGATGGTTAAATGAATCTTAAAATGGCTACAAACTGCTCAGTGACAACATTGAGTCCTGTCAATTAGAAATAATTAGGTAGTCATTTTGGTGGTAAGTCTTTTTAAGTGCATACATAATGATGCAATGATGCTTATTAGCGGTCTCGTATAAGCTATGCTCAAACAGTGTGAAATAATTATGCAACTCACAAAGCCTTGCAATTCTCTGTACTTCACCTTAATGCATTTAAAAAAACCACTTCATTACCTCCAGTAATTAATCCTCGATTAATTACAGGAAAAGCCCAGTTTACTATGCTACGTTTCTAATTATCTTATAAATAGTTATGGTTTTAATTAATGTGTTCATTAAGCTGAATATCTTTCTCAAAGCTATGCTCAGAGCAAAGGTTCTACTTTTGAGAGAAAAGGCCTAACTAGCCATAAGGTGAAGCTATTTTGGATATATTTGCTTTCATTTTAATATATTCAACTTCTTAATTGGCATTTAAAATCTAATTTGGAAAAAATTCAAGAAGCTTACATAAGGATTTTTTTTCTTATCTGCAACCAAAAAGCTTAATAGTTTTAATAGGCAAACTTTTAACATATATTTGATATACCCAGGAATCAGATTCTAAGTGCCAGGCACCAAATGAATTTAATAAGCAATAAGGCATCTTTAGTTTACAACAACAAAAACCAACAACTTCCTAGCCATCAAGTGAATTTTACCATTTAATATGTAATTGGAGACATTTAGCAACTTTGTATAATTAAGTTAAAATATGTTATTTGAATAATTGCATTCTACTCTGAAATTTGGTAACATTTGAAATACCAGAAAATGCATTATCAGTAATCTAACTAATGCACATACATCACTTTTCAATCAATAGCTCAATTTAGGTGACATGTCAAACTATGTTAATGGCAACATAATCATGATTTAGAGTAACAACCTTGATCACTAATCTAGAGATAGTTAGCAAACTACAGATTACCACCTCTCTGATAACTCCTGTCTGAAGTTCAGCTGGGATGCTCAGCTTGATACCCAGTTTAGCAACATTGTCCTGCTGCTTCATATGCTAAGGAGCAATCAAATTCAGGCTGCACAAAATCCCATATGGGCAAAAGACTCTGTAGACAGGTATACTCTGTGTCGCCTTTACTTGTAAAAATTTAGAGACCAAAAGGTCAGAGAAATCCGAAGGCCAAAGATCTGGTTATGTGGCTAGACCATTTAAAGTGGACATCTTTTAAATCTGACATTCCTGGGCACGTGTGAAACACATGCCAAGTCCTCCTACGTTTGGCTGAAAAATACCTGGTACACACATATGGTAATTTTGATCCTTATGAATTCGAAGATCTGACTCATGCACCAAAACAAAGTTTGCATCAATTTTCATCTGGTGAGAGAGAAGTGTCCTGAGATGGGCTCCAGCATGAGTCCGAAAGCTCAGAAAACTAAACCTCTGGTCCCAATGACCAACTCAAGTTGGATCCTGCAACATTATTCTCAGACATGTATATTTGCCTTTAAAACTTGCTTGATTGCTTCTCATCTTCCCACTCCCTCATGTTCAATTTCATTGCCTCTTTTGTCTTCCCAATTTAGGTAACAATTTTCCTACTCTGACTATCCTGTTATCTCTCTCTCTCTCTCCCTTTTGTTGTTTTTCTTGCTTCCACTAGAAGAAAAAAAGAAGGATGATATGACTGTGGTTATGATATTTGATTGTCTTCAGTTGCCCAAGTGATAATTACAAGATGGGTAGGTATATAAATCAATAAATAAATATTGTTTGAGTTTGCATTTCTATTAATGAGGACGGTTGTATAGGAGAAAGCAAAAGCCAGCAAAGGGAAGAATCAGTTAATTTTATTACAGACCATTAATCTTAATTAATAGTTATTAATTCACTCAATGTACTGTTTTGTCCTAGCTCTGGGTTGTAATCTCTTATATTAAGTGCCCAACTCCAATGGACTCAATACATATTCATTCATTCATTCATTTATTCATTCATTGTTATTCAATTTCTGTTGCTGCCTATTTCGGTCCGACTCCGGGTAGCTTACAATTCAATATTACAATATAGTACATACTGCATGGCATACATAAATATGCATATACCTACGTATCACATGCCCTCAATTATTGTAGAAGGGGAAATCTGCAGGATTGATTTTAAGTTCAAAACGGTGGAGAAGCTAGACACTACATAGTTTTTTGTCAGTTTTTTTTCATCCTGCCTCCTCTTCCTATGGCAGAGGCATCTATTGCTTCTCTCCTAAATTCAGGTGAAACATGGCTATCATTACATTACAAACAAAAAAACTATTGTATGTATGTGCGTATGTGCGTATATGCGTATGTACGTATGTATGTATGTATGTATGTATGTATGTATGTATGTATGTATGAATACACATCTATACAGTATGTCTTCTGGGTTCTAGTCATATTGTTATTTCACAACAATGCTATTCCTCAATGAAAACAGTTTGAAACTCATCAATTTTGACGAAATCACAAATTGCTGCACACAGTTTGACTTTTTCACTCTTCATTGTTCTGATTTCTCTCTTATAAATTCTTTTTGCCATGTTAATAGTATTCTTCAATCTGATGTTCAAAAATCAAACCCATACTTACTAAAATAATTAGAGTAACAGTAGGCCTTTCAAAATAATGGAATGTTCTCATAATAGCCTTAAAATGGAAATGGCTTTTGTGTGTTATTACAGTGAATTAGAATTTGTTTTTTGTCAATTGCCAATCTTACACATACGACTGAATGGCTTTACGACTCCTACAAGTTTACCATTTGCAGGCAATTGCAATCTAATATCATTAATGAATTCAATAGTCTTATCACATAAAAATTTAGGGTATAACTGAAAAAAGATTACTACAGTTATATAGGAAAATATTTAAATCATTTATTTGAGTTACATAAAAATTTAATTTTAGATTTATGCTATTTGTTTCATGTTAAAACATTTTAGGCTGCCTTTAGCATGTAACAAATATTATTAGTTATTAGGCAAAATAAAGAAGGTAAAGATTTTTCCATTTTTCATTTCCTAATATTCCTCTCACTTAAGAGTATACCATACATCAGAAAGGGAATACCTAATACTTGACAAATATACCATAAATCTGTAGTGTATAATGAAAGATGCCATGAATATCACACTCCTACAATTATATGCCTATCCTCATATCATGAGCATATTGATAATCACATAAGTTACCATCACATAGACATTCTGAATGTTACATTTGTGCATATGCCTTTAAAAATGTTTTAACAGAGTTTAGAATGTCAGTTCTAGATCTTCAAAATAACAACACATACTGGTTTTAGGGACAAAATATTTATAACAGATGTATTATGCTACATCCTAGCAATCCAATAACATAATTGTCATTAAGTTTTATCAGCCAAATAGGAAAACACATTATTTCATAGCATACATTAAAACAAATGCTTTCACTGATATATTTTCAATATAATTTTCTAAAATAAGTTTTAACTTTAGCATATTGTATATAAATTATGCAATTAAATACAAGTTATAATAACTGGGGCTTAAATTGTTTAAAAAGATTAATATTGCTCCAATATTGTTGCTTTAATTCAAATAAAGCCTTGATAATTCAGAGAATTAAATAATGCAATACTTACATGGAATATGAAGAATGCAATTTGCACAATTAACACAAGTTAATAATTAAAACATTAGCAAGAATAATTCAATACTATACGCATCTATAATATATACAGAATTGTAATATCATCCAAGAAATCCATAACATAAAATGAACTAGCGCATCCTAATCTTCACATGGCAATAATTTCAAACTGATATTATTAATCTCATTTCCTTGAATAATATCCATACTCTAGGGTCATTTTCCTTCTCATATTCAATATTGTGCATGCTTGTATCAAGATTCCTTTCTTCATATCCTGTCAGAGTATCAATCACTGCCTCCTGTCCACTCAATCCACATTTGATTTATCAGCCACCGTCTTTCTGGACTCCATAACTCGACCCAAACCATTTTAACAAGACATTGACAAATAGCACTCAGTATCACATCAACCTGTTCCACTTAGTAAACTAAGAAACACTAACTGTGACATTTCCACATAAGTATTCTATTCCATTCCCCAGACTGATGTATATTAATGAGGAGATGGCATTTGAAATGCTTCTTCCACATCAGCATCTAATATGATCAAATTAGGAAATAGGATGATTTATTAAATTTTGTAGAGCTGAATTTTTTTATATCACTATATCTGTGGTTTCAGAAAGTGAGCTGTTATTTTCAATTTTTCTGCTGACAATGTGCCTATATTTCTCAGATGAATTATTGTGTTTAAAAAGATTGCAAACAACAAAATGTTATTAAGCAAATGCCAGTAAAACGAACTAAATCTATTTTAAAATTATTAATTTAATGTAAATGTGGTTGTTCTGCTGAAATTTAGTTTGTGATTTTACATTATTTGAACAGCCTTGTTTTATTGAAAAACAATTGTAAATCTATAGTATTATAGAGAACCTCATTCTTGATTCAGATTGCATTTAAAATAGAATAAAAAACTGCAGTGCAAACATTCATTTTGGATAAAAGAAAAATATTTAAAGCACAGAATATAATAATTAAGAGTTAACAGCCTGATAATGATTTACTGGCCTAACAGACTAGTTTACTAGTCTTAATTTATAATCTTGATTTCTGTAAGAAAACTACAACAACGCAGTACATAGTTCTTTAAAAACATATCAAATGAAAAATCTTGTGATTTTTAATCTGGAGTCAGCATTCTGTATTCAAACAAATAAACCATTATCTGGCCAAATCTGTTAAGACAAGGTAACTTCCTGCATTTGTAGAATCACAAATTGCCCATCTCAGATTTAGCCAATGAAATTCCCTTCTCTCAAAAGTAAAATTCCATTTAAAAAGGTAGCCCATTTAGGAGAAAAAACAACTTATTTTAAATATTCTTGATGGCTAAATACGAACATGGGAGTAGTTTGTTTTTTTTTAAATTAGGCAAATTTCTAATTTTTTAAATTAGAAATGTGACAGGCTCTAAGTAAAATAATATACTTATCAGAAAAAGCTTTTCAATGAACACCCAAATTGTTCTCTCCACTGTTAATCGATGTTAAATTTTACGTTAATCAATGTACCAGCCATTTATATAACCTGAATGTAAGAATGGGAAGACAAATTATCTAACCTAAAACGGCACAAAACAAAAGTAAATCTATGAAGACCATATCATCATTTTGACAAATTTATAATTTATTTTGCTTTTATAAAGCTAGAACTTTGTCCAAACAAATAAGTTAAAACATATTTTTTCAAAAGAAACACAGTATAAAAACTGACATAAAAAATAGCAAGTGGACAAGATAAAGTATCTGCTGAAAATACACACCTGTTCAATTTGTAATGACATAAGACATTGGTAAACAAATAACTGTGTTCAACTCATCTACAGACAGGGCTTGTTCCACATCAGCAAAAATTTTACTGATATTTATTATGTACTTGCTAATGTTCATTCCGAAAAATGACCACTTATTAAGTTATTCAACCAGCTTATATGCCACTATTTATAGTCCACAAATGCATATATTCTCTTATAGATACAATTAATTGCTACAAATAACAAAGGTTTTTTTTCCTGACCTCTCACCAAAATGTACTTCCATATAATTTAAATTTACTTTTTTCTTGTCCTCTCTCAACAAGTCTGCCTATTTAAAATAGTTCATTAGATACTTGAAGAATTATCATGACTCTCCATAGTCTTCTCTTGTCCAAGCTCTTCAACCAGCTCTTCCCTAATGGTTAGGATCATATCTAGGAAATCCAATCCCTTTCTCTCTCCTTCAACCTTTTGGAAAATGAAACAATTAGTGAGACCACAGAGCAATTTGTAGGATCTTGCAGTCCTAGCTGACTTGGTTTTCCAACAACCAAATAATAAAAATCTTCCATTATTACTTTTTCTCTCCTTATTAAAAATTCTATTATCCAGAGTGTTATCCAGAGCCCCTTTGGTTAATTTTTTTGCTTTGTGGATTGTTTTGTTTCCAGCCTTCTAGTTGTCATTGTCTTTTATATGTCCACCTTAAGGACAATCTCTACATACAAGCAGACTGCCTATTACTAAAAATGGCAGAAAGTGTTCTCTTTTTTTGAGAAAGTGCTGAAACTGCACAGTGCTATCAGGAACCACTGAATCCATATACAGCTGAATCCATGTACATATACATTTAATATATGTTTTCAGGGGTTTCTGAAAGCACTGTGCAGCTTCAGCACTTTGTTGGCTCAAGGAAGGACAATGCTGTCTGCCATTTTTAGTAATAGGTAATCCAAGCTCTGACTTAAATACAAATTGAATTTAAAAACAGAGTTAGGGAACAGAACTTGTTCTTAACTTGGGCACTGCCTGTATCTCCTTTCCTGTTGACTGGCCTATTGCTTTTTTTTTTTTTATTGCAAAAGTTTTACAATTACATTTTCACCCCTTTTTTTCCCCCCCTCATCCCACCCCAAACTTCCCAACCTCCCTAACCCACCCTAACCCTCCCCTCTCCCCCAGACTTCCACACAGTATATTCATATCAAGTAGAAGGAAAAACCCTCATTTGTATATAAAACTTGAACCCCTCCCTCCCCCTTAAAAATTTTCATCTTCATTACCTTAAAGTATTTCTATCTTAATATAACATTTTAAAATAAATTTTTCATCCTCTTTACCTTAAAATATTTCTATCTTAATATAACATTCTCAAATAAAAGCTATTTGATACTTCCTAGTTTGATATTTGTTCTGAACATAATCTATCCACCTCTTCCATTCCCATTCATAAGTCTCTTGTGAACAATCTTTTAGATATGCTGAAATCTTCGCCATCTCTGCGAAGCTGGCCATCTTCAAAGTCCATTCCTCAATCGTAGGCAGCGCTTCATTTTTCCAGTATTTACCTATCAACAATCTTGCTGCTGTTATCATATACAATATCAGTTTTGTTTCACCCAATGTAAAACCCTTAGCTATACCCAATAAAAACAATTGTGGAGAAAATTGAATTTTTTTCTTCAAAACATTTTGCATGACCCACCAAATTTTTATCCAAAAGGCCTTAACTTTCTTACAGGTCCACCAAATGTGATAATATGTAGCATCTAGACAATCACATCTCCAACATTTAGGCTGCACATTAGGGTACATACACGACAATTTTTTGGGGTCTAAGTGCCATCTGTAAAACATTTTATAAAAATTTTCCCTCAAATTCTGCGACTGTGTAAATTTAACATTCTGAACCCAAATTTTTTCCCATGTTTCCAACATCACTGGTTCCTCAAAATTTTGTGCCCACTTAATCATACAATCTTTAACTAGTTCAGTTTCTGAATCCCTTTCTAACAGAACATTATAAAGTCTTTTAATATGCATTGGACCTTTCTCTTTTATATGTCTGACCAAATCTTCCTCATACTCCATAATACCAATTTTTTGGTCCTCTTTCCATCTCAATTGTAATTGATTATATTGTAACCAAGTTAGATTAATCCCTTCAGCCAACAGTGTCTGTAATGTCTTCAGCTGCCATCTGCCCGCATCTGTAAAAAGAACCTCTTTATATAAAACCCCCCCGAGTGACATTATATTTGTATTCCACAAAGTATGACCAAGATCCAGCCATAGCGGTATTTTATAATCCCAATTGATTCGATGCTTCTTCCAAACTCTCAACAAAGAATCTCTAAGTATATGGCTTTTGAATACTTTATCCACTTTACTATCATAAAATAAGTAGGCGTGCCATCCAAGTTCCAAATCAAAACTTTCTACATTTAATATTCCAGTCTTTTTTCCTCCAAACCAATCACTTGCTAAAGTCAAAGCTGCTGCATCATAATATAACTGTAGGTTTGGAAGTTTGAGACCTCCCCTTTCTGGAACGTCTTGCATAATTTTCAATTTTACTCTTGGTTTTTTCTCGTTCCAGACAAACTTGTTCACTCCAGTTTGCCATACTTTTAGTTGTTTATCATTTTTGAGCACCGGAATCATTTGAAACAAAAAAAGAAATCTTGGCAAAATATTCATCTTAACTGCTGCTATTCTTCCAAGTAAAGACAGCTGCAGTTTTTTCCAAGTCTCCATATCTTTTTGCACCTCTCGCCACAACACCTCATAATTATTTTGAAACAATTTCATATTTGATTCTGCAACCTGAACTCCTAGATATTTTACCTTTGGTACAATCTCAAAACCTGCCCTCCTTTCAAGCTCATGTTTACAATCTTGTGTCATATTTTTGACTACCATCTTAGTTTTTTTCTGGTTCAGTCTAAAATCTGAAACTTTACCATAGTCTTGTATAATGTCCTTCATCTGGATTATTGATTCCATTGGCTGTGTTAGGGTAACAACCAAATCATCTGCAAATGCCTTTATTCTGTAATCCTCTTGCCTTATCTTTATACCTTTCAAGGTATTAGAGTCCCTTATTGTATTTAACAAGACTTCTAGTGTTAAAATAAACAACAATGGGGATAACGGACATCCCTGTCTTGTTCCTTTTTCAATTTTAAACTCTGTTGTCAAGCTTCCATTAATAATAATCTGTGCTTTTTGATCTTGATAAATTGCTGAAACCGCCTGTATAAATTGGTCCCCAAAGTCCATCCTTTTTAAAGTCTTGAGTAGAAAATTCCAGTCCACTTTATCAAAGGCCTTCTCTGCATCCAAAAAAACCAGCACTGCAGGGATCTGTTTATTCTTCTCAAGATATTCCAATAAATCTATTACTTGCCTTACATTGTCATTCATGTGCCTACCCTCAATAAATCCCGCTTGATCATCATGAATCACCTTTTGAATTACTGGCATCAATCTGTTGGCTAGTACTTTTGCATAAATTTTATAATCCGTATTCAAAAGAGATATTGGTCTGTAGTTCTCTGGATTTTTGGGACCACCTTGTTCTTTTGGTATCAAAGAAATATAAGCTGTAGTCCATGATGGGGGTACTTTTCCCCCTTGTTGTATATTACAAAATAAGTCTCTAAGTTGTTCCACCATTTCTGCCTACAAAGTTTTATAGTACACTGCAGTCAGACCATCCGTTCCAGGAGCTTTAGCTGTTTTTAATTGTTTTATTGCTGCTATTATCTCCTCCTCTGTTATAGGATAGTTCATTCTTTCCTTTTGTTGCTCAGTAATTTTTGTAACTCTTTTATTGTCTAAGTATTTTTCTATAAGTCCATTCTGCACCTCCTCTCTGGCATATAGTTTAGTATAATATTCAAGAAAGGCTTATTTTATTAATTTCTGTTGAAAAACTTCTTTCCCTCCGATATCAATACTATCAATAGTCCGTATGCTCTGTTTTTTCCTCAATGTGTAAGCCAACCACCTGCCCGGTTTATTGGCGTTGCAGAATGTGTTATGCTTCGCGTATTGTAGATTTGTTGCAACTTGTTCCGCTATAAGCATTTGAAATTGATCTTTCAAAAGTTTTATGACACCACGTATTCTTTCATCTGTTGGGTTTTTAATAAGTAACTGTTCTTTGTTCTTTATTTCTGCTTCCAATTCAAGTCTTTTCTTTTGTCGGGTCAATCTATGTTTAGAGTTCATATGAATAAGCACCCCTCTCATGTAAGCTTTGCTTGCGTCCCACACAATTTCCATTGGGGTGCCTTTATTCAAATTCATTTCAAAAAACTCTTTCAAATACTTTTTAAGTTCTATTATATTTTTTTCATATCTGAACAAGTTTTCATTTAATCTCCAAGAGCGTCTCTCAGTCTTGCATGTCTCAATTTCTATCCACACTGGGCTATGATCAGTCAAAGTTCTTGGCAGAATCTTTGTTCTTTTTGTCTTAACAAGTAAGTCATCTGACAACAAAATGAAATCAATCCTAGAGAAGGATCTATGTCTATCAGAAAAGAAAGTATAATCCAGTTCTTTTGGGTTATGTATTCTCCAAATATCTTTTAATTCCAAGTCTTCTTTCATATCAAAAAAAGTCTGTGGTAATCTAATCCTTGATTTCGCCAAAGTCTTTTTATCTAATTTAGAATCAATTACTCCATTCCAATCTCCCATAATTAAAATAGATCTATAATCCCATTGTAGTATTTTAGTATGTAGCATTTTATAAAAATAGTCCTGTTGTTGATTAGGAGCATAAATTCCTATCAAAAGAATTTGACTATTAGCAGAGAGTAATTCAATTGCTACATACCTGCCGTCTTGATCAGCTTCTATAAGTTTGGCTGTTAATTTTTTATTTACATAAATAACCACACCATTCTTTTTTTGGTTAGTTGAAGATATAAAATGTGTTCCTAATTTGGAATTTTTCAAATAGTTTTGATCTTGAACTGTAATATGCGTTTCTTGTAGACAGATTATATCATTATTATGTTGTTTTAAATATGCAAATACTTTCTTCCTTTTCTGTGTTGCATTCAACCCATTCACATTCCAAGATAAACATTTAATCATCATTATTCTCTTTCTGGAGCAGAGAACAGAATAGTCGGATTTCATCCGAAATCTTCTGTCCTGCATTCCCCACGGCCCCAGCCTTTTCATCTTGTCTTTCCTGCTGTAACTTTTCTTTAAGTTGCTTGGATTTTGCTCGGGTTATACGCTGATCCTTGACTTCAGCCATCCAAGCCGGCTCCAAGATTGGAGAAGGTTCCAGCACAGGCTCATCCAGGAAACCTCCTTCAGCACCCTTCAACTCCTCTGGTTCCTGCTTAGATTGTTGTTGCGGTTCTTGAAGTTGTTCCTTATCACTCTCCTTAATCTCCAAAACTGTAGATGTATGTGGGGATGGTGTTCTTTCTTTAAAGATATCAGTATAAAATTGCTCCGCCTTCTCCACAGTATTCAAACGGTGTTTCTCTCCCTTATATCTCAAAATTATGCCAGTTGGAGCGTCCCAACGAAATGGGATCTGATTATTCTGCAATTCTTTAACAAGAAAGCCAAAATCTTTTCTGGATTTCAACATCTTAGGTGGAAGCTCCTTGTAAACTGTGATCTTCGATCCGCCCACTTGCACAGAAGTAAGAAAAGATTTTTGCAGGATATCATTTCTTATTGCTCTGTCTGTAAAATATATGACCACATCTCTAGGCAATTGTCTTTGTCTGGCCACCCAGGAATTGACTCTGTAAATTTTGTCTATTTTACAGAAAACCATATCAGGATTAATTTTTAAAATCACAGCTAGGGCTTCAGCACAGACCTGTCTCAAATCTTGTCTCTCCTCTTCTCTAATTCCTCGAAGCCGTATAGCAAATTCCATTGCCCGGAATTGCATCATGACAATCTCGTTCTCAACTCTCTGCATCTTATCATCAACATCAAAAAATTTATGATCATTATTTTTCATCTTAGCATTAACTTCTGATTTAAATTCATCCACTTTTGACTCAACTTTCATAATAAATCCTGCCAGGCCAGACGCCACATCTGTTATTTTTTTGGTCACCTTCTTTTGGTTCTGCTGCATTTCCTGCATAATTTCCTGTTGAGACTTTTGGATTTTATCATCTATTTTATTTATTTTATCATCTATTTCCTGTTGAGCTTTTTGAAATTTGTCATCCAGGATTTTTGAAATAAATTCTTTTAAATCTCCCATATCAAAATCTTTTTTCTGAGCTTGTGACTGCATGTCCTGTTTGCGTGTGGGGGATCCCCCCCCCGTTTTGCCTTCCTGCTTCTTTGAAGCCATCCTGCCACGTAGACTAGCTTTTCTAAAGAGGGAGGTTCCGCTTCTTCTGCCACCTCCACAAAGCCTTCTAAAAAGGTCCCCCAGATTTAATCAAGGCAAAACTGTAATGCAGCAAAGTCAAGTAAAAGGGAGAGATTTTCCTCTTGTTCCTGTTACAGCCGGAGCAACTTTGTAGCAACTTATTAACTTTGTAACAAAGCAAGATGACTTCACCAATCCACACTCGCTGATTCATTTACTCTAATGCTGAGCGCCATATTTTTTCCAGTCACTTTCACTCATTCAGAAATTTTCCCTTCAATATAAAAGATCAGCAAAGTGCTAATACTTGCAGTTCAGAATTTCAGGGTTCAAGTAGATTTCGGCTGCTTGTTTGGGTTGTTTCCTTGCTCTTTTGAAGTTTCCTACAGCCGGCTTGTTCTGCGGAAGCAGAGATGTCCCACGCCACCCGGAGTCTCAGCAGGTTGGAAGGGAGCCACGCCTGTTTCCTCCCCAGAAACAATTCCCTGGGGGGGTTGCAGGGGCTCGACCTGTACCCTACTGCCTCTTCTTCAAAAATCCTAAGGATTTTGAAGCTTTCGAGCCGCTTCGCGATCTAGAAGCGGCTCTACGAACGGGTGGGCTGGCGGTGCTTAAAAAGGCACCGTCGTCGCCGAAGACGAGGAAACCAGAAGTCCTACTGGCCTATTGCTTTTGATTAAGTTGTATCCATCAATTCTTGTGTTCCTTCATCAGTTTTGTCCCATCAATAATACTTAAGTTGTATTTGCCTTCCTGAATTAAGACTCATTTTTCCTATTTTCCCTGCATGCTTTACAAAGAAAAATTCTTGAGTTTTATACCTTGACTTTTTCCTGTATTTGTTTTCACTCCCAGGGTTATTCTCAGTACTTTGCATTGTTACTACCATATTTTGCAGAGTATAAGACGCACCTTTTCCCCCCTAAGAGGCTGAAAATTTGGGTGCGTCTTATACTCCGAATATAGCTTTTTCGAAGTTTTTTTTCAGTCCTAACGAGGTGCCAGCCGACTGAAGCGATGTCCCCATGCTTTGCCTGCTTTTCTCATTGCTGCTTCCTCTCAGCTGTGCCTTAGAAGCTGTTTTTTATCCCCAAGCAGGGGATAAAAAACCAGCAAACTAATGTGCTGAAGCTGACCAGACTAAGGACGCTAGCCAGATGAATACCTGGTAGGCAGATTTCTTTTTCCTATTTTCCTTCCCAAAAACTAAGCTGCGTCTTATACTCCAGTGCATTTTATACTCCGAAAAATACGGCATTTTCCAAACTCTTGTTTTCCTTTCTCCAATATTCAGTTTAAGGCTCTCTAAATCAGGTTTACAAAGCACCTTTTATACATTCTTCCCAGTTCTCATGAGTGCCTCTCTTACCAGGAGTCACTCATCTCAGAAATAAGACCCATTATCAAAGATGCACCTTTGAAGAATGTGCTTCAGGACATGTTGGGGGATATACAAAGTACACTATGGAAGGATTTGCAAATGTCTAATAATACAGAGGTATGAGAACATTGCTTTTCTTTAATGCTGTAGTGGTATTACGGTAAATGTGTTAACACTGCAAACATATGCTGAGTCAATCATCTGCACCCTTCAGAAAGGCATTTGGGGGGAAAAACTGATATTCTGGTACCCTCAAATGGTGATGCATCATGGTTTCATTTGTTAAGTTCTTGATTTATTATAATTTTTATAATAATTTTTGTGTTTTGTGTTATTTAAAAGCTCATCCGAGTCTTTGGAAACTGAGTAGCATATAATCAAAGAAATGCATACTGCAAATTTTTACATTTCAATGTCTCAAGAGAGACCACATCCTAATAAAAATAGCTAACATATACCTATGGGTATGAATGAAGAGGTTTGCAACTGCTGCAATCATTGAAATTCCAGACTAGCACATAAGATTATATGTTCATCCAAATGATAAAACTAAAAGCATTCACAAGATCTGAATGCACTCTATCTTGATTTTGCTCCTCCATAAAATTATAACTTTTTAATAAGCAGTATACTGAAGTCCTGAAAACAAAAGCTGGATCTCACCAATCCTTTGATACAAAATAAATTCAGGTACTTTATAGTATTCATTATCACTACACTCTTGCAACAAATGATTCCTCAAGCTATCATCATAATTAATATTAAAAATCTCTATTTTATTTAACATGTACTTAATAAATTTGTAGGAAGGACACGGTGGCTCAGTGGCTAAGACGCTGAGCTTGTCAATCGAAAGGTCAGCAGTTCAGCAGTTCAAATCCCCAGTGTCACATAACGGGGTGAGCTCCCATTACTTGTCCCAGCTTCTGCCAACCTAGCAGTTCAAAAGCACATAAAAATGCAAGTAGAAAAATAGGGACCAACTTTGATGGGAAGGTAACAGCGTTTCGTGCGCCTTTGGCATTTATTCATGCTTGCCACATGACCACTAAGATGTCTTTGGATAGCACTGGCTCTTCGGCTTTGAAATAGAGATGAGCACCGCCCCCTAGAGTCGGGAATGACTAGCACATATGTGCGAGGGGAACCTTTACCTTTACCTTTTAATAAATTTGTATTGCCACAAAAATAAAACAATAGATATCCAATCACTGTATAAAATGCATATTTTCAGAATGAAATTTTCTATTTTTATATATTATTAACTATTTTTCTGAAATAATTGTAATATAAAGAAAGATCATGATTCTGCAGAACATCAATGTTTCATATGATTATGATTTCATAATTTCAGCTTTCATACAAATTACTTGGTACTCTTATTTTGCTATATTTATTGTGGATTTCAGGCTCAGAAAATATTTGCAGTTTCATAACTCCATTGATATCACACAAAATTCCCAAGTATTTTTTTTAAATGAAAACTACTTATGAGCATTGGTAAGTACTTTTTACTTTATCTTAAGCAAAATATTCAAATGAACACATTTTCTAGCAATACCCAGCAACATGATTACGTTTTAACCTGATATTACCTATATATGCTATCACCATGTACTTTGTATAACGGATGTCGTAACAAAACTGATCTTATAGCAAGTCTAAACAATACATACGAACAAAGGAACTCCAAGTTAAACCACAATATAAAAAGTATATAAAACTCAAAATACTTCAATCTTTTGCGGTTACATTTATAATTATGAAGTTAACATAAAATCACTAATTAATGAATATTAAGATTTGGAAATACAAAGTGAAAAACATTTAATCTGGGCAATTGTTTTTCCAGGGCAAAACCGTCATACCTTCTTGATCTGCTTTTTGATCTTGATCTCTGAGACCGATATGCCTTTCCTTGTGCTCTTGATCGGCTACGACTCCGTTTTCTTTTGGACCCATACGAAGAACTGCTGCTTGATCGATGCCGTCGCCTCAAATAGATATCAGCAGAAAACTCACTTACAATGAATTGTTGTTGGTTTTTTGCATAATCACATAAATTAGTCATTATAGTAATTATGGTTAAAAAAAAACAAACCATGTACAGCCCAAAATATATATAAAGTAAGCAAAAATAGTTATTCAAACTTATTTACTTAGACTAAATCCAACCTATCAAAACAATATGCAGGTTCCAGAAGACCTCTGGACAACTCAAAAAGCTTAGAGATTTTTTAATAAAATGATAAACTATCTAAAGATAAATTTTAATAAAATGATATAATGTTGGTCACTGGAAGAATTATTTAAAATATATAAAGGTACTTTGAATGTATGTTGGAAATGTAATTTATCATGCTGAGTGAACATGTAAAAATGCTTAAAATTTTTGAATTCAAATATGTAAATTAATTCAGGTGACGTTAAAGATAATATACAATAGAAACCAGAGATTATCCCTTTGGGAGTGATGGACACACAGTTGTAAAAACTCATGGAACTTAGTTTTTATGTATAATAGCAAGAAGATTTTCATATGCACAAGATTTGGAAAGATTTGTCATTGCCTACAATTGAAGAGTGAATAGTAATGAAGTTGGCTGGAATGGCAAAATTGATAGCTTTAATTAAAGAAAAGACATTGATTACTTTTAATGCTGACTGGAAGCTCCACTGGGTCCCTACAGTCACTCATCCAGCCAAGGGAGAGATGTGGCTGGCTGTAGCACGTGCTAATCAGCTGAAGCTTGCAACCCTCTAGTTTCCTTCCCTCCCAGCTACCAAGGCAGATCAACTTTGCAACTTGCAAACCTGTCTATACTGTAACTTCTGGGCTCAAGGTTCCAAGACAATCCTTTCAAGCTTGCACAGGGAATCAAGAAGATAAGCAACAGAATGCACTGTCTTCATCAGCTTCTGTATGGCCTAAATGTAAGGTATTTTATTTGCAAAAATTATTAGAGGCAGACAAAATCATCAAACTTTGTGTGATACTGTCCAGAGAAAGCAGCAGGGGTCTGAATATGCCCCCTCACTACCTAACTCAGCAAAGCAAACCATGAGCTTTGCAAATACCCTGGGTGGAAAAACAGTGACTTTGCTGTACATATTAACAGAGCAAAAGTGAGCATCAAATGATGCTTTTTCTCATTTTTTTTACATATTGTGACCCGTGTTCAGTTATTTTATTCTACAAAAATAACATATAAAACCACTTAAAAGTAAAACAAAAACAAATGTAAGATTTTTACTTTAATACATCTCAAGCTTGAAGGATATGCATGATCTATAAACTGTATCAATCAATATATCCTCAAGAAATATGTATTTGAAACTCATATAGCATATTTTGTTGCAGTAACTGTGTAGGGATGAAGCATTGCCTGTATTGTAGAGATATCTTTTTGGACACTTACTGGCAATGAGATGCTACTGATAAATTTTCAGGTTGAACATGGACTTCTACGGAAAAAACTATGTACATTTCATGGATATTAGTTTTTTAATAAAGAAAAGGAAAACATCCTGACATTAAAAGTTTAATAATTGTCAAAACTTCATAGTAAAATCTTTCCTCCAAATTTAAAAACTTAGATCTAATTAAAACTGAATCAATGAATATTGTAAAGATTTAAGCTCTTTTCACTTTATAACATAAAACTATTCTCCACTGTGATTCATAATACTTTCATCAGTGTTTCATATGGAGAATATAATGTGGCTTCAGAGACAAATTAGTTCACAGCATGCATCCTTATTCCTCCAAGTATATACCATATACTGTTCAGACTGCAAAACAGTGTAACGAAGTCACTATGTACATGTACTGCTTACTCCTAGAACATCAGAGATGTAATAGAAGGAAATATGCTACTGCAGGCATATTAATAGACTTTTGATAAAATTTGAAGCAAAGGAAATTGGGTAGCAATAAAAACAGTACATATACATATCCGCCGCACACACACAGACACTTACACACCACTCTAGGATATAAAGTTAAAATTTTGTTACTGATAAAATCATTCTGGAATTAGAGAACATTAGTTGATAAATATTTTCTTACTGTATTTGAGTAAAATAAATAACACATTTTCCACAAGAACCTTTCTCTGGGTGCTGCTTTTTGTGGTTTTTGCATTGTTTTCTTTTTAACAGCGCCCAAAGTCACTGGTAGTTGGGCAGCATATAAATTTAATAAATTATAGTTGGCTGCACAATCAGATGTTTAAATTGGATTTGGCATTTCGTTCCTCCTATCAAATCCTTCCCAAGGACCTGGGATAGGCAAATATTGATGTCTGAGGATGTTAAAGGTACTATTACTTTCTCTATTTTATGGTCCCATCAGTTCTTGCTTACAGGTAAATAGTATTTCTAGTAGATCTTCCAATGCACCATTGTGGCTACTTTGTCATGCTGTTGTTTGTAGTCAGTCTGTGTGATCTTCTTGCAGTATCTAATTAGGTGGCCCATTGTTTCTTCAACTTTTTTGCAGAGTTCATTGCACAAATAGATATTTAGATTAAATTTGACATTTTTATCTATTATCTATCTATCTATCTATCTATCTATCTATCTATCTATCTATCTATCTAATCTATCTAGTCCTTCCCAGGGACCTGGGATACAGAGATGTAATTGTTTGATGGAATTAAAGGTATTGTTGCAATATGTAAGCTATATTATTATCAAAAAGCAAAAGCCTTAGTCATTCTCTGATACAAACAACCATCCCAATCTCATTCTGTCCCAGCACTTTCTGGCTTTCAAAAGGCTAAATACCTAAATCACAATAATGTGACCATAGAGATGTTGCAATGGCCAAACTTCAAGGACTGATTGTAAGTCTTATTATTCAGTGACATCATAACTTTGAATGATCATTGAATGAGTCGTTAGTAAGCAAGGACAAGCTGTATGGATTCAGTTCTTTCTCTAAAGATGCCGTTTAAAAAAAGTTAATTAGGCAAATTATATAAACTGACACAAGTTATATGAATGCTACAATTTATACATCATTTTTACCAGACCACATCATAAGATCAAATACTGAACTATACCTGATGAATATTTTAAAAGTTTCATTTACCAACAATTTTAAAACTGAAGTAATATATTTACCTTTTTTCATATGAATGTGAACGAAATTGGACATCTCGAGACCGTGATCTTGATTTTCTTCCTGATTTTTTATGGCTGTAACTTCTACTATCTGAGGAACTGCTTGAAGATGACCTTTTACGATGTTTCTTTTTTCTTCTGCTTTTAGTCTCTTCTTCAGTGTCTGATGAATGGCGACCCATTTTAGCAAGCTAGTTTTTACAAAAATTACAAAACTGTAAAAATTAAAAAGTATTGTATGATTAATAGAAAAGTATATCAATACCAAATTTCCACTCACTGGTCTTAAACTGAAACCAAAATCATATCTACTATCTACTGTCACTATGTAAGTAACACTGTTCTCCAAAATATAATCATGCAAACTTTTCCACTTTGCTCTCTCTATGTAACCTTAAAAAAAAAAGAAATAAACTAAATGATCTTAGAATGTAAGCTTGCACGCTCTTAAATCCTATTAAGCTCAACACAACTTTATAAAAGAGATAGACCAATTTACATTTCATAGAAAGCACAAATAATTGTTAATGCAGTTCTAGCAAAATCTTATGCGGTACAAAAAGGAAAATAAACATTACTGGGAAAACTAAAAGAATTTGGTGCATTAGCAGATTTTAAGATCAACAAACAGAAGGTGAAGATGTTAACAAAAATATGTAAATACATCTAAATTTGTGTGGCAGGGAAAAAACCCACAAGTTAAGATGTTACAGGTGCAAAGGAAAGGAGGAGGATTGTGTCTACCTGAATTGAGATTGTATTCTGCAGATTGGGTTTGGTGCTGAGAAATAGAAGGCTCTCGGATTCAGAACAACACAACCTGATATTTGGTATTGATATTTGTGGTATGACAAAGTCAAAGTTAATGTAGATTTTTAAAATCATTATGCTGGACATGCCATACTGAGAATAAAGAATAGATATAAACCCAAGTTGTGCCCCAAAACACCTTTGTGGCTGTCAGCACAAGAAACATATTATAGAGAGAAATAATAGACAAACGCAAATGGGTAGCTTACTGAGAATTTTGTCAAGGATGGGATACAAAAAATAAAAGTCAAGAAGAATTGGTGGCAGAATAAATAGCTGGCAATGTTTTTTGTATCTACACTTATTAGAAAGATTTAAAGCACACACAAGAGTTTATGGTTTTTCAATACTCTTAAGAATGAAATAGAATTATGTGCAAATGAAGTATATGCAATTGCTAAAATGTATAAATTTTGTTTTTGAAATTTGAAACAGAACAAATGAAAGAGTGTACAATAAAGTGGTCTAAATGGTTTTGTTATAATATACAGATGGAACAATGGAAAAATATGTGGCTGAAAGGATTGAAATGTACATATTATAATCCGTAGCTGGTGGACAAGTAAAAAAAAGCTAGGAAAATTTGGATTAAAATACATATACCAATTCAGTGGCTTTAAAGATTATGGTAATAGAAAATGGAGGCCAGAGGTCTTTCTTTTGGGATTGGATGGACAAACTGTTAGAAAAAAAAGTGTCATCAAAAGTTTTTATACAGAATGGAATAACTGCAGAGACACTATTGTATGCCTAAAGATGGAAAGATTCGGCATAAAACCACAACGGTTGGTGAAGATGATGGAACTTTTCCAAAATGGCTAAATTGACGTCTTTGAGCAGAGAACCAACAATATCTGTTTTTTGATGACTGGAAACCCTTTATGGACTTTTCGCATAAAAATAGGAGTGTGAGTGTGTGTGGTGTGGTGTGTGTGTGTGTGTGAGTGTGAAATTAAAGCCAAACTAGCATGGGAAACAGAAAGGGATGGTGGTTATTCAAAAGGTTTAAATGGCAGGAGGACGGACCTTAGACAAACCGTTCCTCGCTTTCCCCAAACTGGACCCCAGATGAGTTGGGTTGGCTTCTGGCGACGGGGGTGAGGTGTGTGTATATGTGTGTGTGGGGGGGGGGGTTTAAACAGGCTTCAGTCCAATTCAGGCCGAATATCTGAGACCCGGCAGCTCCGGGCCACCTTTCGTACCCAGAGGGCTTTTTCCCAGCGCTTCGGAGAGAAGCGACCGCAGAATCCTCCCTGCCCAGCAACTCTCTCCACCGCCTCAGCTGACGGAGGAAAAACACCGGGACGTGGATACACCCCACCCCCACCATAACAGAGGAGAAGGAACGGCCCACAAACCGCCAAGGCTACGAGCATTGCCTATATCATAGGGCTTCCCAGGCTATTAGACCGGATTCTGCCTTCTCCTATATTCCCGAAAACCAGAATATGAGGCGTTATGCCGGCTTTTTTAAAAAGCTCCCCTCTTTCCGGAACCCCACGACAAACCGCACCCCCCCCCCCCCCCACACACAAAAACTCCCCCGCAACCCCGAGTCCGTTTACCTCAGGAGCCCGCTGAAGGCCTCCGCGCTGCCGAGCTTCCGTAGTTGGAGCTCAAGCGCCTTCCTTTCCTCCAGACCGCCAAGCCAGACCTTACTAAGCCATCACAACGCTCATCCATCCACGTGCCCAGGCGAGGAGCGCCGAGGTTATCGATTGAAAAGGCCGGCGTCTGCGCTTGGTGGCGGCGCGGCTTTTTTGCTTGGCGGCGTTGCTTTTTTTTTCTTCCCCTTTTGTTTTGGTTCCCTCCCCCTTCCCAAACCACCTCATTCTAATGAACACATTTTAAAAGTTTAATTAACGTCAACCTCAAGGGTTTTTTTATTTTTTATTTTTTTTATACACCGATTGATGGTTTTGTTTTGGTTTTTTTGTATGGCCTTTCGTTATGTCCGGTTTTTGTGCACCCATGCGTCACATCTAGAAGAAGGGGAGAGGGGGAAAAAGAAATCCCGAATAAATCGCAGAGTTCTGTCTGTAGAAACTGCACTATGATTAAAATTGAAAGGATTTATCTGCAAACTGCTTTTAAGATGCGGTTTTTCTACTGTGAGAATGAAGGGTTTTCGGAGTTTACGTGCAATACTACTTTCCCAGTTCAGACTATGTTAAGGTTGGTTGATATTATTGCTAAAGGAGGGAAAGTTAGAAGCTCAATTGGAGAAAGTGAGAATGAAATTGATCGCTTTTCATTTAAATCTAGAACAATTCAAGCAGTTCTCTGTCACACATAACTGCAGACCACCTCCCCCCCTCCCAAAAAACCCCCCATCATTTGGCATAAAAATGGGATGCTTTTGTTTCACGGAGTAAAGTAGTTGCTGTTTACTCTGAGTGACTTCACGGCTTGGGATATGTGCGATAGAGCTGTTCATTCATTCACAGGGAGCTGAAATGCTATTCAAGAAGGCAGTGGAGGTCCTGGTTTTCTGCTCTTTGGTCCACCACTACCTCCTCCCACCAATCATGATCTTGGAAATAAACTACCCACATTAAATGCAGGCCAATCCATGTTCCAATGTCAAGGGTTCAGGTTTAAACATTTGAAAGCCACAAATCTTCATTTTCAGACTTTGGTTGTGATCCTAACCACGTTTGAACATTTCACACTCAACCGATTTGGATTTGCAGAAGAGCAAACTCTCTGTTTCTGACAGTTAATTTACACTGCATAAGTGTGCTCAGAAGTGAAGTATTTCAATCAATGGTACATAATAAGGAAATGTTATAGAGCTTCAGGTTCAAGTATTCATTCTTGTATTCGTTTCTCTGGGAATAACCCGGTCCTGGGAACTACCGGTAAATGTCAGCTTTTGGTGAACATAGCCAAAATTGCATTGTAATGCCACACTCGTATACATGCTTCCCTATGTAGCCCTCACTAAACCCAGAACAGTTGATTACTAAATTGGATATCTGAATTTACACCTTAATGTCCGAGTCAGAACTACTTATACATATGCATTTCCTTTTTAATTCCTAATTGTGTACCTCCAGTGGAAAGGTTATTTTGCAATTTTACTAATGTAAAGCAGACATTTTTGCTCTCACTAATGTGACGTCTGCAATTTTTGTATAGACTCCTCAATTCACTGGACACAGTGGGATTTATTTCCAAGTCAAATGCATAAAATGATACAATTTCTTTTTTTCATGTATTTAAAAATCATTTTAAATTAACACATTAATTCATAGTTGTTTTGTTTTTCAAATAAAAGCCTATTTATTTTCATTCAGTAATTAAATGACACTGTCAGAGTCACTTTACTGGAAAGTTGTCCCTATGTATTAGTTTTCTTTAATGCAGTAAAGGAATGTACACTAGAGCTTATCTGGAGATGTAGGAAACTTGAATTAAATCCTGTCATAGTCACTGAAAAAGAAGGAAACGCCAGGATTAGTTTAAAAAGAATTTACTATAGAAAGTTTTTATAAGAATTGATATCCGGAGCCCCCATTCATTTCTCAAGATTTCTTTCAACTTGAATAGATGGTGATTTTCAAGAGATGACTTTAAGATTCCAGAGTTAATATTTCTACTTTCCAGTTAGAATTATATTCATATTATTCTTTTTTACTTGTACAGTGAAAAGCAATTTCTGTGAAGTCTGTAAAACATGTTACTCACAATTCTGTGGTTTTCTAGGAGTCTGTATCACCCCTTTCATCTGAATATGAGCAGATTTAACTGAAAGCCATAAAAAGAGTATAAGATATTCTGACAATTTTCTAATGAAGTATTTAAAAGCTTAACTTTTACTTCCTAGATCTAAAACACATTTAGATACATTGATTCCTTATAATGTACATGTTGGTTATAACATTAAATTATCTGAGAAAGGGGGTAATATATAAATATAAAATAATGTAGAAAATATTTGGAATCACTCCATCTAAATGGAAAATTTTGCATTCTGAGTATTAAACAACAAAATGTACTAATATTAATCAAGGGAGGGGAGCCAAATAGCAATAAGCATTTCAATTTGGCTTTTAGATAGCGCCTAGGATTCCTGGAGTATGCAAAAAAATAAAAAACAAACCACCTCTCCTTTCTGGGCAATATAATTCTCATAACCTTTCAATTTATTCCCATGAGTAAACTCACATCTCTTCATCCCTCTCCCATAGGAAGTATTTGGAATCGGACCTCTTCCTATTTATTTACAAAGAAAATGTCAGGGGCACTTGATCTTACTAAAAAAAAAATGGACATGGGCTTACATCTAATGATTGGCTATTCATGGATTCTCCATGAATCCAGATTCTCTCAAATGATCCCATTAACTCACGTTGCAACTATACAAGATATGATACTTTCTCCCCTTTTAACCTTTACCCTCACCAGCAAGTCAAAAATAGAACTGTTTTTCCCCTTACATCTCGCAGTTAAAAAGTTCCCAAAATGAGAATCTAGACTCCACTTGAATTTTCAATCTAGAGACTGTTTGGTACCAGAATCAAATAGTAGCAAAAAGGAGGCCTCAACAAGATCAAGCAAGTTGGGATCTGGTTAGTATTTGGATGGAAGACCACCAGGGAATCCCAAGGCAATAAGCTAAAAGGGGGAGCTGGTAGGGGAAAAAATGCTGTGAAGAGAGCAGTGGCTCTCTTGCCTTCTCTTGCCAAGAAAACTTCATGAACCTCTCCGAGCATCACGCCTGATTTGGATGACACTTTATTATCAAAAAGAGAATAGAATAGAATAGAATTCTTTATTGGCCACGTGTGATTGGACACACAAGGAATCAAAAAGAGACAAACTGGACTTCTTTCCTAGTAAAACTAGCGCAGTGAGAATCCGGAGTGGGTTTGCTCAGTCGGGTGTCAACGACTCGGGGAAACCCGAAGACTTACTGGAGAATGAACCCAGCTGCAATTGTGGCAGGTAAAAAGGGACGGAGTATCAATGAGTGGACGGGGCAAAACTGGTGTGTGGGTGGGGGGGGGGTGCCCGAAAGGCTAATTCTGCCAGAAAATGCGCCTCTTTTGTTTGCTTCTCTTCCACCAGCCCCAACCTTCCGAGTGCCCGATTAGGCCACAACTGTTGCGGTCGTCTTAAGCTCGCTGCCTGGCAGCCGCGGGGCAGGGCTCTCAAGGGAGCCACCGCTTTGGGGACGGTTCTCCCCAGCGAGCTCTGCTCTTCTGCTTCTTCCCGAGGTCAAGAGCCGCGGATCCGGGCATTGGGATGGGGGGAGAGCCGAGTCGACCCAAGAGAGGCAGGTCTGGTTTCAAGAGAGGGTCCGTCTCGGAGGGGTGGGGGTCGGCGGGTTCTTCCTCCGGCAAGCGGTGGCTAGTCGCGTCCTGGCTGGCTTGTCGACCCGGAGCGCTTCCAAGGAGACGTTTGGCCAAAACGCTCTTCTTTCCCTTCTGGCAGCCACCCGCCCGGGTGAACTCCTGAATTCAGCCCCTCCCCTGCAGATCCAGCCCCCTTTCCCCCCTGGCGTTTAACTAACTCGGGACACCAGCGCAGGATCCATGCCTAATTAAATTAATTAGGGCTCCTTGTCAATCCTGGATTAATGGCCGAGAGAGAGCGCGCGCGAGAAAGCCCGGCAGCCGGATCTGGAAAGGGGGCGAGGGGCGGGGTAGGGGGGGGGAGAGAGAGACGGGGAACTTCTCTCTCTCCCCCACCCCCCCACCCCTTCCCCGCCTGGCTCTTTTTCTCTTTCGGCGGTGCGCCTGGGCTGCTCTAGGAGAAGGGGGTTCATTCCCAGTACCAAAGGGGAGGTTATTTGCTCCAAACGAGGGGCTGGCTCTGCAAAGTATAAATAGTGGGGACTTCAATCACCGAAGCCCAGACAGATCGGAACTCTTCGCGGGGAGAATTGTCAAAGGCCGGTTTTTTACAAGCTTCGCTCGGGGTTGGGAAACCTCCGCTCCCATTTAACGCTCCAGCCAGCCAGCCAGCCAGCCCCTCTGCGGCTTTTCTCTCCCTTCCCCACCCACCCTCCCCCCCTTTTTTCTTCTCCTCCCACTCCCCCTCCTCCCGACCCCCTTGATGTGTTTATTGGGGGGTTCGGAGCAGCCAGAGGAGGCAAACGAGGGGGAGAAAAACAGAGCCCAAAGAAGAGCCGGCGATGGAAGAACTTACCGCTTTTGTCTCCAAGTCGTTTGATCAGAAAGTGAAAGAGAAGAAGGAGCTGATCACGTACAGGGAGGTGCTGGAAAGCGGACCCGTCAGGGGAACTAAGGAGTCCGGAGGCTCCAGCGAGGCCAGCGCGGAGGAGAGCGGCAGCCCGGCGGCCCGGGGAGCTGGTGGAAGCGGCGGCTCGGGAAGGCGATCGCCGGTGCGAGAGCTGGACATGGGCGCCGTCGACAGGAATCGAGACGCGGACACTCCTAAACTCAGCGAAGGTAAGAGCCCCGGCTTGTATGGGTGGGGTGGGATGGGGGGCAACAGGCGAGGCTGGGGACCAGGCGGGTGGCTGTCGGAGATGTGGGCTTGGGGTGGCAGGGAGAGCAAAAGGAAAAGGCGCGCCTAGCTGAGCGCGCGCGCTCGCGCGTGTGCTTGCGTTTCCACGCTTGCGGGTTCGCTCGGAAAGCCCCGCCGAAAGATCCGCGTTGAGTCCGGACCGACAAGAAAGCGGACGAGGAAACTTGGCGAGAGCAAAAGGATGAAGCCGGGCGGTCCGATCTTCGGTGCCTTCAATTTCGCTCTGTCGACAAACATGGCAAAGCGCTGAGAATATTGAAAACTAAACCCCACAGGAAGAAAGAAAGGAAGGAAGGAAGGAAGGAAGGAAGGAAGGAAGGAAGGAAGGAAGAAAGAAAGAAAGAAAGAAAGAAAGAAAGAGAAAGAGAAAGAAAGAAAGAAAGAAAGAAAGAAACCTAGTCCGGCCATCTCCCAGGGAGGTACGGTTCCAGATAGCCGGGGGTCGGCGGAAGTGGTGGGAGGGGGGCGGAATTCTACCTGTGGATTTTTGTGGGGATCGACCGTAGATCCCTTTTTGACAGAGATGCTGGTTAGGGTGGCTAACTGAGGTTTTCCTCCGGTCCGCGTTGCGTGCCTGATTGACCGTGAAGGTTCGTTTAGGGTTGTTTTTCAGAGAGAGATTTTTATATGGGGGAGACTGGCACGCACAATGCTCCAAAGTTTTTTTTACTGCCAACGTGGGGGGTCCGATTGCTCCTCACGTTACTTTTTTTTCAAAACGTTTAGCTCCCTGAGGGGGAAAAAAAGGTATAGTAGGTCACTCTGAAGTCCATCTTTAAGTATTAAAATATTTACGGCTGAAAATGAATTCGCTTCCACGAAGCGATTCTTCGATATTTGCAACGTAAAACAAAGGCGGGATTAAATAAACCGGCATATTAAAAAGAGGATCGGAAAGCTTGAAGCGTAGCCATTATTAGTGCATCGAATACGGTGCACAATAAAAGTAAAGAAAATTACGTTTTGTCTTTCACAAAGTACCCTTCCAAAAAGTGTTCATTTGAAAGACGCGATTTATAATTGCGTTGTAAAAGAAACCTTTAATCAGAAGCAGCCTTGAAATCCGAAGAGGGGAGGCTTCTTGCAGCTTTATTTTCTGAAGCCCTTCACGACCTGTCTGCAGTTCTACTGAAAAGAAGAAACGGCAGCGGCGTCAAGGAAGAAAAACGAATCTTAAGCAGGGCCGTAGACCTTCCTTTGCTTATCCAAAGAACTCGGTGACTTTCAAGTATATTTGAATATTTGTGTGTGCTTTGAGTCAGCGAGTGCCATATTCGCGGAGGGGAGGTGGAGGCGTTTTTTTCTTCTTCTCCCAACCCTTTTGTTTAACGCAAGTAGCTCCTTCCAGATCGGAACTGGATTGAAAACCTGAGCCGGAAATGATTTGCTAAACAAATTCCGAATATGATTAGAGAGGGAAGCGTAGTTGCGATAAACAAACTTCGGCGAAGCGATGGGCAAAACCGTCCAGGGAGAAACCAGGCCTTTGAATTGGGAAAGCCCCGCGGTGTGACTAGATAGCCTAACTTGGCCAAGTAAAAGCCGGGCCTGGTGTCCAAAGTCAAAGGTTTCTGCCTGCGCGCGGTCGGCTGTAGAGGCGGAAAAAATGAAATAAAAAGGAAAGATTAAGACCGACTCTCTCTCGTTATAATTAATAGCAGCAGCCCTTTGTGGCAGGAATGTATAAACTTCCAAATTCCCTACGTGGATCAGTTTTCATTTTCATCTGGAATGGGGGTGGGGGGGGTGGGGGAGAAAAACCAGGACAAAGAGGAGGCAAACGGGGTGGGATACGGTTTAAACTTTTAGACATCAAAATAGGACCGAGTTGTTATTTTGCAAAGATTTCGTTTTTGAAGAGACATTTTTTTAAAAAAATTCTCTACGCAAAGAAAACCAAGGATAGTTTCAATTTCCCCAAATAGACCGAGGAAAGGTTGCGCGTGGCAGATGCCGCCTGTCTCCCGCACCTGCCGCAAGGATTTGTCGAAAACCCGCCAGTCTTGGAAAAACCAGGCGGGTTAGGTAACTTCCAACGCGCCTGGCAGTTGAGTTCCCTTCCTAAAGAGCCACCCTATCTCAGAAAGGCCCCAGTGAAGTGATTTGGGGGGGAGGGGGAGGCGAGGGAAAAAAAAAAGACTGCCAAGTGTGTCCAGAACCCGAAATATTCCTCCACCCCACAACCCCCACAACTTCAGAGAGGGGTCGGATATTTTTTCGGGGTAATTTTTTCCCCTCTTCGATCCAATCATTCTTCAGATCCTCTTTCCCAAACCCAAAGATCTGGCATTCGCGTGTCTAAAAGAAAAGTAGCTCTAGAGTCTAGAGACTCTACTTACTAGTTTTTCTAAATTCAATTTTTCAACCCCTTTGGCCTCTGGTTCTGCAGAAGATTGGGGATTATTGGGGCAAGCGAAAGGGACCTTCCGATCCCATTTTTTTTTAATTGATTTATATGCCCCCCCCTTCTCCGGGGACTCAGGGCGGCTTACAATGCGTTAAGCAATAGCCTTCATACTTTTGTATATTTATACAAAGTCAGCTTATTGCCCCCACAAACTGGGTCCTCAATTTACCTACCTTAGAAAGGATGGAAGGCTGAGTCAACCTGGAGCCTGGTGAGATTTGAACTTGCAGTAATTGCAGACAGCTGGTGTTAATCACAATGCTATCAGTCTGCTGAGCCACCAGGCCCTTTGCAGAACTCGAGGTGTTTTCCTTAAATATTCCTAAGAAAGCCTTAGAGGGAAAGAAAAACTGGTGTGTGTGTGTGAGAGAGAGAGAGGGGGGGGGGGGAGAGAGAGAATGAATCTGATTTGTGTGTAATTCGTTTGAGACCCTGGGGTACAATCGTCTAAACTTCTAAAGCACCAGGGCTTTGCATCTAATATCTCAAAGGAGGTTAGGATTGGACTGCGCCTACAAAGGAGAAAAACCCCTTTGCTGAGCTGTTCAGAAGCAAGTCGCATTGAGTTCAGCTTCCTCCTCCCCAATAAAGGCGTTAATTTGCCCGCTGAAATCCATGGGACATTGAAGGCTTGGGGGAGGGGAGGGCTCAGAAGGGAAGATCTAGCCGGATCGGAACGGCAAGCTTGGCCCACCGGGCGCCTTCGCCGGCCGAGTCCTCCAGCCGAGTCGAAACCGTTAAGGGAGGTGACCTTTCCTCGCTCATTGATCTCTGATCCTCCCCCCTCCCCTTCCCCTCCCCCCTCCTCGGCTTAAAGCAAAAAGACACGTGGGGGGAGACCCGGCGATCAGAGCAGGCCCAGCGCTCCGGGGGAGAAGGTTCGGCACGCGGCTCTGATCGCCTTTTCGCCTCGTCCCCCCAGTTTCGCCCGAGCTGAAAGAGCGCAAAGAGGATGCCAAAGCGATGGAAGACGAAGGGCAGACGAAAATCAAGCAGCGGCGGAGTCGCACCAATTTCACCTTGGAGCAGCTGAACGAGCTGGAGCGGCTTTTTGACGAGACCCACTACCCGGACGCCTTCATGAGAGAGGAGCTCAGCCAGCGGCTGGGACTGTCGGAAGCCCGGGTGCAGGTGAGGCCCGCCGCTTGCCAAGGGTCTTGGGGTAGCCGCTTCTGGACTCGGGGCTGGTGGCGATTTTCCTCTGAAGCATCCCGGGGCCGCAGCGTCAGTGGGAGAGTGGGTGGGTGGGGTGGGTGGCATTTGGGTATGGGGGTTGCACTTGCCGGCGGATGCTCCTTTTGGATCCCGGCTGGTTTAATTATACAGTCAAAAGGAGAGGCCGCCTTTCCCCGGCGAGCCTTTGCTTGGTGCAGGAGCCACGATCCTTTCCATCAAGAAGCAGCAGCTCCCCGCGAGTGAGCGCGGATTCCCCGCGGAAGGTGCCCTGGCCGCTCCAGATTGGAAAGATGGAAAGGTTCCTAAGGGTTTGAACGCGCGCCTGAGCTCTTTCGAAAGGCACTTAGAAAGCTAGGAGGGAGATCCGTTGCCGGGATGGGGGCGTCCGTTTAGCGGACCCAGCAGGTCCGACGAGACGAGAGTTTCGGGTTTTTCTAAAGGAAACGAAGGTAGCTGCACCGATCATGAGTCGGATCCACTCACCTTTAGCACCGCTCAGGCTCATTCGGCGGTATAAGCGAGCCTCCCCGTCAACACATCGGGCGCCTTCCAGAGCTCAGATCTCTTCTTTAAATCGGGGGACCAGAGGCCTTAAGACCGAGTTCCTGTAATTTGCTTGCGGCAGGTTTGATGGAGCGTGGGAGGAGACATTCAAATTAGGCTTCACCTGGAGTGAGATGAATTCAGATCGTTCCCCCGACTGCCGGAGGATTAAATGGTTCTGAAAATCTTGCTTCTATTGTCCCGCTGACAAGCCACTTTCTCCACTTCCTAACCATTACTGTCCTTGTTATCAAGGCTAGGTTGCTTAGTCGGGGTTTATGGAATAAGCCACAATTGGCTGGAGTTGGGCAAGATGCGGATCCAAAGCAAAACAACGGTGGAGGGCAAGCCACTGGTGCAAATGCAGCCAGAGGTTGTCTGTGAGAGAAGTGAAGATGGAACAAGGTGGGAAGGCAAACCAGGTTTCATGCTGGGCTGAGCTTCCAACTGCAAGCTTAGGCTAGCTGAGTTGTGACTCCATGTGTGAAAACGACCAGCCATTGAATAGAGTTAGTGTATGTGACCTCAGGCAACTGGGTGAAATCATGTAAATGTTGGTTCAGCAAACCACAATTTAGTTCCTGCAAAGACAGCCACTGTGAGTGGGACTCAAATAAGATCTTTCCCATGACTTCAGTTCAATCATTTCAGGATTTAAATTATTTCAGTCTAATCTTTCCACCTGGAAAAATGTATACGGCCATACCAAAGTGTACCCAGGCTAGATAGTAGACACAGAGAAAGAAAAAAAGATCTAAAACAGGAAATTGGATGTGTATTTACAGTGTATTTAAAGCTTCCTTCCTTGTAAACAATTTTAAAAACCTTCAAGAAAGGTGAACGGAAAGGAAGGCTTACACACTGCTCAGTTTAGAGGGTACAAGCAAGTTTTTTTTTAAAAAAAGAAGCTGTTCTTTTTTTTTTCTCTTTTCCTACACCTTCCAAATTTTCCCTAAACGGTCCTTGAGCCAAAGTTTTGTAAGCTCACTCCTTTCCTCCGAAGATGCTGGCAAGCCAAACGCCAGATTCGTTTGTCCAGTGTTTCGAGGGAACACTAAACCTCTCTATCTGCCGTGATTCCCCAGGAAAACGGACCCCGCCTTTGTGTGAACCCAAGGAGTCGTTTTTAGGCCTTGAACATCTGCAGCTGCTCGCAGAGTAACTGATCCTTTCCCCTCCATCTTGGCGGCATCGGCTGCCATCTGCACCAAACCGGGCTCCACTTTTTGAAAGGCTTTCTCTGCATCTTGTAATCGGATCAAGCCAGAATCTGAACAGTCGAGTTTGCAGCAAAGGCAGAAGAGAATCAAACGGGGGCGAGGGTGGGGGTGGGTGGGTGGGTGGGTGGGTGCAGAAGCACAGAGTTTTGTTTTTTTAAAAGATATAACCTAGGGAAAGTTGGAAGAGGGGGAAAAATCCTCTCTTTGCTTGCCCTTGTTACTCCTTTCTGATTTTCCATTTATCTCCACTGCTCTTTAAGTTGGCAACATAAAACACACTCTTTCAAACATGGGTATCTGTATTTTGAGTAGTTAAAAATGGAAGGGGAGGAGAGAGAGAGGGAGGGAGGGAGGGAAGAGAGAAAGAGGGAGGGAGGGAGAGGGAGAGGGGGAGAAAGAGTTGGGAGGAATTAAAGGCTGCTTGATTCCAGAGTACGGAGGTTTGGTTGCCTCAACAAAAGAATAACTGGTGCTTGGTATAATCTGTAGAGAAGAACTTCCACAGATTTGCATTGATTAGAGTCTGGATCCTTTCAAATGGCCCCAGAAAATGCCTGTGAAGCTCTGGCTTTAAGCATCCTTTCCTGCCTGGTTCTCCTTGGCAGATGGCAGGAAGAAGAGCTTGCTAGCTAGTGTGAGCGTACTAGAAGAATGAAATCCCAATCTCCGGACCTATTCCTGCTCAGGTTCACAGAGAAGCAATGGCCTTAGATGCTGGTGGGTTTACTCCTGAGTAAAGATATTGAGTCTTGTGGCTATGCTGCTTTGTGTAACTGCACAGGATCCAATTGCTTTGCTGCACCGACTACAGAGAGTTCTGTGGAAGCAAGTCACACAGATGGGACCTGTTTCCAGGAAGCAGGCAGGCTGGGCTCCTTTGCTGCTTTTGCTCAATGGCTGCTGCCCCAGGAAAAGCGAGCAGGAATGGTAGCTTTAGCCTGGAATTCTGGAATCTCTTGCTAGCAACTCCATGAAAACAAAGTAGTGTCTTTCGCAGGCTTGAATGAGTCCTCCATCCCACAGTTGGTTTACATATCTGTTTCTTTAAAGCCAATAGGCAGTACCCTGAGTAAGGTTAGGTCTAGACTCTAGAGCAGTGGTTCTCAATCTTCCTAATGCCGCGACCCTTTAATACAGTTCTTCATGTTGTGGTTACCCCCAACCATAAAATTGTTCCTAAGACCATTGAAAATATGTTTTCCGATGGTCTTAGGCGACCCCGTGAAAGGGTCGTTCGACCCCCAAAGGGGTCCCGACCCACAGGTTGAGAACCACTGCTCTAGAGCGTTTGGGTCATCTCGATGTGTCCTAAGGTGGGTTCTAGGTGTGCAGACATCAGCTCACTTCTTTTCAAACTCGCTCCTCCTTTCAAAGAAAATCTGCAGTGAGATTCTTTTCCCTTTGAAGGACAGCAGGTTTTGGTCACTCCTACCTTCTTACCCTCTCCCTTTACACACTAAAGCCTGGAATCCAACCAATTTAAAGTAGAAATCACTAAAGAAACGGTTCACTTTTAAGCCTTTGCTCAAATGTTAGTCTTTCTGAACTCAATGGATCTTAATAGTATCTTCTTTTGAACTTGCCTGAGTATGTGTGGGATGGCACAGGAAGAATAGAGATAGGATCAGGCAGTCCAAATTTGTTAAGGGGTAAAGTTCCAACTTTATTCTCCTTCTTCATGCTTTTAAAACTTTTTCTTGCTTTAATATAGCCAGAAATGATATCTTGCCTACTGTGGAGCTGTTTTCACATTTTCTATTTTTCCCCCTAATATGGGAACAAATGAGATTATCATAATAATGAGATCATTATTCTGCTTCTGTATTGCATGCTAGTCCCCAGAGAAAGAGAGCATTTCTCAGCTTCTTTATTATGACACTTTTATGACCCTCCACCTCGAAGTTTGTAATTAAATGCTTTGGTGTTTTGTTTTTCTTACAGAGAAAGCTAATCAATACAACTAGCTTTTAATGAGCTCGTTCCTTTTTGAGTTATTTTTAATGTATGTATGTATGTACGTATGTATACATATGTATGTATGTATGTATTTTGTGCAAATATCCAAATATTTCAAACTTTCAGAGTTAGGTCAAATAGAGAAGTTCAACAGGGTTGCCTCTGCAAAGATAAGGCTGTATTGGCAAGAGAGTCAGGAGAGAGAGAGTAATTCTGCTTTGCTAAGGGATAGGAAGGAGCAGGGAGACAGAGATATAGACCTCAGTTTTGATAATCCGAAGATCTGCTAATCAGGCCCCACTACAAATGTCCAACTTGTATTGGATACTCAATTTCCCTTTTAGGCCCTAAAACTATGTAGTAACACATTCTGAGCCTAGGAATTTGCTTTCACTAGGATAAACCCATCAGTTCAGGTCCTCTTTTAATTCCAAACTCTTTTTACCACCACTATATTTGGAAAAAAAAAAATGTCATGGCTTCCATTGTTCAACTGAGAGTCAGTGCATTTATCTACTGTAGACATTGTTAAAGTGTTATGTCATCTGAAAGACTTATAGCATAGTTATTAGGGCATAAAGACTCTTGATAGTTTGTGATGCTTGAAAGTTTATGTCATAATAACATTCTTGGCCTTGAAGTTGAGAGCATCACAAGACTCTGTTGCTTTTGTTAAAATCTGGAGTGTTTCCAACTCATCCTCTTGAGGAACACCCCATGCCTTCCTGTTTCCTTTCTGCCCTCCCTGGTTTTAGACTCCAAATAAATGTCGCTTCTGCGCCATCTAGGTGAGCTTCTTGCATGATAATCCAATATTCAATATTTGACCATTGCATATGCCTCTGAATCTTAGATTGGAACTTACCTAGCTTTGTCTGGAAGACTCTTTTTTCAAAAATATAAACTGGGGTCACCCTATTAAGTTCATCCATTTTACTTCCTCTTATACCCACATTTTGTGTAAATGTTTAATAGAATTACCAACAACATTTACTCACAAATAAGGTCAATTGACTACAGAGGGACTTCCAGAAAACCGAGTGAAGGAAATAAACCTCACTCTCTCCCAGTTGAAAATCAAAGGACTTATAGCAGACATCTAGACACAACTACTAGGAGACAGGACTTACTAAGCACAATAGGATCAATCCCCAGTGAATCTGTATTGGGTTACAGCATTAAAGTGCTTAATAGGCCTGAGATGAAATACATTTCACTCAGAAGGGAAGTAAGAACCATTGATTTTACAGAGGAAAATTTCAATCTATCAGCGTTTACTTGGGATAAATTTCTTTTGAAGAATAGGGATTGCTTCCAAACCATTGGAAATCTTTTCTGCCACCATATATGTTTAAAATTCAAGCCAAGTTTCAACCGAAATATGAAAACGTAAAACTAGTTTTCATTTCAACTGGCTTCAGATTTATTGAGAAAGAGTCACATAAACTGTATGTGTGATTACAAAAAAGTTGATTGATGCATTTTACAATGTTTAGCATGTGTGACAGATATCTTTTACTGTACTATTTCTTAAATAAGTTACTAAAAGTTCTAAAATGTGTAACGTGCATGATGCAAATATTTGACAACTGCAATGTCTGAAAATGAGATAAGCTTTTCAAAAATGAATATTTAAATGGCTTTTTCCACTCTAGATCAACTAGATTATTTAAATATAGAGCAGAAAAAGTCCGAACTTTGGACGGTAAGAGTGAGAACTGTGCCTTTCCAACTATAAAGGTGCTTTTGGGATAATGGTAACAACTGAACTTTGATACATATACAGAATCTAGTTCATTGTGAAGGATAGTGCTTCATTCTACCCTGTGGAACTTGGAGATAGCTGATAGGGAGATTCAGAAATATTTGCTGTACTTCCAACATTTGTAGATGTTACAGTTGACTGGTGATCCTTGTGATGCAATCATACCCAGGCTTATTCAAAAAGGAATGCAGCTGTGTTTCATGGGATTTAATGTTAGATGGGGCAGCCTGAGGAGAGTCCAAAGTTGGGCAAATAATTGCAGTGTGCAGCTAGGGAAAAGATCTGAAAGTTCTCTAGAGACCAGATTTAGATGGAAAAGGGCTGGGCGTAGCAAACAGGAAGGGAAGAAGAATCTCTGCTTACAAAATGCAGCTTTCCTGAAATAAACATGGCATCAGAGAAAGATCACTTAATATATATAGTTGTGGCTTTATATTGACTTGTTTGCTTTTCTCCCTGTTTGTCTGCCCAGGTCTGGTTTCAGAACAGAAGAGCTAAATGCAGAAAGCAAGAAAACCAGCTCCATAAAGGTGCGTATGTGAAATGGAGCCAAAGGGGTTTTTGCCATAGACATGCCTTCTTTAATTACTGAGCTCTTGAGTGTCTTGCCTGGTTTGGGTGCTATAATCTCTATTGAACTTTCCTAACATTGCAGCTTTCTGCACATTTATCAGCCTGATTTCATGGGATACAAGGGGACTCTTCCTTCAGTGCAAAAGTGCATAGGATGGTGCCACTTGGGATAACATCAAGAGGAGCAGGGAAGCTATTTGCCCAGGACTGCGGGGATGGAGACAATCAGAAAAAGTCTTTTTTGTCTTGCACCTGAGCCCAAATGGCCTAAATGCAGGCACTAATCATTTTAGCTTAATATCTTCAAGTTCTGCTTTTCTCTTCCCTATTATTGCTGGGAGACTCTAAAGATTAAAAGTGGACTGTGATTCAATTCTTGTTTGTTTCAGGGGTCCTCATTGGAGCAGCAAGCCAGTTTGAAGCATGCCGAGTTGCTCCCTACGTGAATGTTGGGGCTTTGCGGATGCCTTTCCAGCAGGCAAGTAGAAGGGCCAGCCGTGGGCATCTCTTGAGACCGAGGGGCCACCAGTAGCTCCCATTCCTTTCCTGTAATTCTCTCCATCTTGCTCTTTGGAGACAGAAGCCCTGGACACTTTTTTTGCTGAAAGCAAATGCCACAATTTCCTTCTGCAGGGGGAAGGGAGAGGTGTAGAGGATGAGAACAAATCTTCCTTGCATCTGTGGAAGATCTGCAGATCATTCTAAACTTCTGCATGACTGTATTGAAACAATCATCATTTAATTGCCCTGCCAGGGTACTCAGGGTACTTTGCTGTGGAAAGCTCTTAAAATGAAAAAAATAAAATAAAAAATAAAAATAAAATGGGAAAACTTTTTTCCCTGCTTTGATTTTGCTAGGATCCAGTTCTCATGGCTGTAATCTCAAAGAACCAGGGGGTCTGGATTGGAATAGAGCAATCAGGGATCTGGAAAGATGCCAAAATTGTGAAGCCAAATTTGGCAAGTTCATTCAGGACATAAGCCTGAGAGCCAAGACCATTTTTATCCATATTACCTGGAGAAGATTGCATTATGTGTTCAAGGAGGTTTTACTTGCAGATAACTATTGAAAGGAACAATCTCTGTGTGAACCAGGCATGTTTAATCAGATAAAGTCCCATGAATTTAATGCAGTGAAGCTAGTAAGGCCAAGACTGAATGTGCATATCCTAATTTTGATAGAATGATATTTGCAGGATTAAACAAAACAAAAAAGCACAACTGGCAAAGTTCTACAAATAGAATTCTATTTTAAATAGTTTAATTTATATTCTTGCTGTCAACTGAAAATAGTGTTTAATGTGCTTTTAAAAAACCCATATAATCTCTTTTCCACCCCCTCTTGGAAATTCCCTTTTAAACAATCTATGATTGGTGAATGAAGGAAAGCCTGACAACCCTGTTTCTAAACATGTTGGGCTCTTGCCCAGCCTAGTTGATCATCTTAAGACATTGATTTCTGGGGCTTCTGTCTCTAAATCATGGCCATTACTTCGAAATAACTCTAGTTGATTTCCAGGGGATTTATAATGGATGTATTAGAAATAGCATCTTGGAGCCATAAAGCCAGAAGGTTTTTAATGACTTGTGCTCAGTCCAAATGACAGTTGTCCTCCTCAGGTTTGCTGCTAGTAATGGTATACTCCAGATGGTGCACACCCATTAAATAATTGTGGACAGATCATTCTTTTCAAACCTTTGTTCAGCCTTTCCTAACCTGGCACCTTCTAAATGTGATTGGAGTACATTTCCCAGAATTCCCAATCAGCACAGGTAGCCAATCCTGGTGGGAATTCTGCTAGTCATAGATTGAACGACCAGTCAATACAAAGTTAGAAAAAACAGCCTTATCTCAATATACATGAACTTCAATGCTTTTTAATTTTTTTATTGAATATACATAGATTTTGACTTACAGGCCTTTTGTATAGGATTAAATATTCTTAGATGCATCAGAAAGAAAAACTATCAAAAAAGGGTGGCTGGTATCCACGATATTCATTAACACAGCAAACCTCTTTAAAGCTCCAAACAGTTATAATTAGAATCTGTGTAAATCATACTTTTACAAAATTCAGGCAAAATGATGACTAGAACCATAAATATCTTCAGCCTTTAAAAAACTTGGAGAAAAGGCAAGAGATAAAAGTATAGTGTTGGAATTTGTACCTACTTGTTTGGTGTTCTTTAGGGTTATAGTACTCAACTCAATAATATTTAGGCAGCCTAAATATTACCATAATATGTATGAATTAAGAATTAGCAAAACATATATATAATTTCCCCATATTAAAAGTATTTTGAAAAAAAAATCAGAATGGATAGTTGTAATACCAATCAAGCACATTTATTAGAATCAAAAACCCATGGTTTAATAGCTAGGAAGACAATTAACTACATTTTAGCCAATTTGCCATCACTCCATACGGTTAGCTAAGTAGCACATATACCATTTGGCAGCTGCCACAGAAATAGAACAGTAATAGTACCAGAAGCTCTAAACCAACATTTTTGTGCTTAATATGTGTAATGAACATATTATAAGCAGACAGACCAGTCAATCAATGCAAGATTCAGCAAACCCATCAGCAGAAGAAACCAATCAATGAAGCAATGCATTTCTGAGTTCAGGCAGTCAGTATTCCTGTGTCCATCCGGCATCTTGGATAATAACCCCTCCAAAAATATTTAAAGCTTTCTTTAACCCCTCCCTCCAAACCTCCCCACCACCACTAAACATAATATTAAACAACACTCAGGTATGGCTCTGTACCGCTCAGCTTTGAAACAAAAGAGCTAGTTCACCCATACTAGACTAGAATAAAATGAAATTTGTGTTCAACATATTTGGAACGTGTGACATTAACCAGACTGTCACATAAAGCTGCCACAAAATTCATTTGATTTGATGTTACATGGGCCAATAATTGTGTTTTGCTAATGCTTTAGGTTTGGCGTGATACATGATCCTAGGCAAGAAGAAATGAATAGATTATTTCCTGGCACTAGATCTGTTTTAGCTCCCCAGCCATTTTTATTCTGAAAGCTGAGCTTTTTTTTTTCTCTTCTTGGCTTACCCTTGACTAGATGATAGTCATTTTGGTGACTGTTTGTCTAAAGACTATATACTAGCTGTTCATGTCATTTACTCCAGCTAGACAGAAAGCTGTTTAAATATCTTCGAATATTTAGAGCTTGCTCTGCAAAAGCTCAAAACAGCCTTGACCTGTTGTTATGGATGTTATGTACCTGTTTTGAGACTCAGCCAAGTACTGTGAGAGCACTTCTGCAACCTTGCTATTTACTTCAGGTGCTCTTATTGTGCTTTTCTGAATGTGATGACTTGGAGGTTTCATATGTTGTGAGTAGCTTGAAGAGTTTGCTAAAACAGATAGATGCAAAGCTGTAAAAGGATCTGCTTAAGAGCAAGCCCCATTAAATGCTGCCTCTTCCAGCTTTGAGGATGTACCAATACAAGCTATAAATGTTATATATGCATTACTCAGAAGCGAGGCTTGTATTCAATGGGGCTTATTCCCAATGAAATATATTATGGTTTTGCTACCCGATAGCTAGTCCCAGGCAAGCTGAACTGAACTTTAACTCTCCCTACCCACTACAACACAATTTTTAAAGGAATTATTAAATTTTCTTTGCCAGAAAATAAACCCAGCACTCTGCACAACTTGTTCAGGGCTTCACTTACAGATAAAAAGGTGGAATTTAGGAAAGGCATGGATTTTTCTCATTTTAATTTGTCCTCCTCCTCTTCTTCTTCTTTCCAAAAAACAGGGAGAGGGGGAAGAGAGAGAGAAAAACCCTCTCTGCCTTCTCTGTATACGAAGTCCCAGGTCACATAGCACCACAATATCATTTGTTTGGCCTTGGCTTTCCCTGTTGTGTGAACTTTGGCGCTGTAAATGTGTAAACAAACAGTGCTTAATGAGGCAGCAACCTGGTTCTGTACATTTATTTATTTATTTAATTAATTAATTTATATACCGCCCTATTCCCAAGGGACTCAGGGCGGTGAACAGCAAAAGATAAAAATACATGTAATACAAATGTTAAAAAACCAATTAAAATATACTAAACACTCTGGTCCTAGATAATTCAAGACATCCCAGTTTAAAACAAAATCAGAAGCAAGATAAAGGGAAAGTTAGGCCAGGCCGGCCTGCTGAAACAGGAATGTTTTGAGGGCACGGTGGAAAGTGCGCAGATCCGGAATCTTCTGTATCTCTGGGGGGAGCTCATGGTTTAATAAACAAATAAAGATACCTGGTTGGGTTCACCCCTGCTAAGGCCTAGGCTAGTTCTTTTGATGGGGCTGAAGGTCAGAGTTTACCTTGGTTGGGCAAATCCCAACCAAGTCGGCTAACTTCTCCCTTTCCTCAGGAAACACTCCATCCCACCCCGAGAAGTGGGTGCGCGCGCTGAAGGGCGGGGGAGTGGGGGGCCCCCGATGGCTGGGCGGTCCGTTAACGCTCTTGTCTCTCTCCATTCTCGTTACACCTTTTAGGATAGTCATTGCAACGTGACGCCCTTGTCCTTTCAGGTGCAGGCACAGCTGCAGCTGGACAGCGCCGTGGCGCACGCGCACCACCACCTCCACCCGCACCTGGCGGCGCACGCGCCCTACATGATGTTCCCGGCCCCGCCCTTCGGCCTGCCCTTGGCCACTCTGGCGGCGGAGTCGGCCTCGGCCGCTTCAGTGGTGGCCGCAGCTGCGGCGGCCAAGACCACCAGCAAGAACTCGAGCATCGCGGACCTCAGACTCAAAGCCAAAAAGCACGCGGCCGCGCTGGGCCTGTGACTCTTCGGGCCCCGTGGCCATCCCACCACCGCAGGCAGTAGCGCGGGGACCCGGGGGGCAGGCTCTCCGGACCGACGCCCCCGCCACCCTCCCGCGCTCCGCTTTCTGACAGAGGCCGACCTCGGCGCCTCAGGAGCGAGGCCAAGCCCGACAGCGCCTGCGCGGCTTCCAAACTGAGGGGTTAGCCTCCAAGACACCCGGTCCGGGGACCCCGACACAGCGACGTGGGCGGGAAACCCCCTTCTGAGGAAACGTCTTTGACCGAGGGGAGTTGAGGGCAAAATGTCTGCCTTCCCGCTCCGGCTGATCAAGCGAGAAGAAGAGGAGGGCGGCGACGACGGCAGGCGACTCCCTCGTAAAAAGGAGAGGGAAGCGCAAAGGGGCTGACTGAGAAAAGCGCGCGAAGAACTGTGTGTTAGGCGCGCAGCTGGGAAGTTCACAGGTTTTGAAACGGACCCTTTTTTTTCCTGCGAAGTTCACTTTAATGCGAGGAAAGTGGATCTAAGAGAGGCGGGCCTCCTTTCACGTTGCATCGGATAAAGCTGGAGCTCGAGCAGCTACGAACTTAGAAGTTGGAGATGAGGGGAGGGGGGGAAGGAAGAGGGAAGAGGAGGAGGAGAAAGAGGGAGGGGAAAGGAAGACGCGGTTCTTTCTCTCCCCCCTTTTTTTCTTCCCCCAAAGCTAAAACAAGTCGGAATATTTTGCTAGGACTGTTCCGGGTTTGCATGGGGTTCGGTTAATTATTATTATTTTTTAAACTTCTTGGCGTCCCTTGTTTGCATCGCATCCGAAATCTTGGAGGAGAACGAAATCCGTCAGGGAAAGAAGCACGCCGCGCCCGAGTTAACGAGAGAGGGGTCGGGAGGGAGACTTCGCCATGCATTGCAATGCAGAGAAAGGGGGCGCTCCTGGTCGCCTTCCCGATCCCATCGAAAGCAATGGGCCATGTGTGAGAGACATCCCTGCCCCACCCATTAGCACTCAAGCCCTGGTCGCTTAAGACTCCTCTGATCTTTGACTTGGGTGTCTGCAGGAGATGGTCAAAAAAGTCAAAATCGCGACGGTGCGATCGCAAGCCCCGCCTGCCTTCTACAAGTCACGATATTGACTTTTTTGACCAGCTCCTGCAGACAACAACACCCCCCCCCCGCGATAAGTTTAATTGATGACACTGACTTATTTTCCAAAAGACATGGCAAGAATCATGTTTCCTTGGAGCCTGTTTGCCCCATCCCTGTTTTTGGTTCAAACATCCAGCCTCCTATAAGAGTTCTAAGAACAGATAAAGCTCTAATAAAGCCACGATTACGTTATCAATTTCGGACCGCTCCCCCCCCCCACAGCCCCACTCCAAGGCTGCCTCAATTTTCACAACCTCTCATTGAAATCGACAGGATCCGTGGCCAACAGCTCTCATCCCATTGATTTCAATGGGATTTCTATGTAGCTTGTCTCTCGGGTGAAGCTTGTTTGGCTGTCGGATTTCTAGTAACCTTGGGTGTCTTCCTCCTCTCTTCGCTGTACGGACGGAAGGGTATCCGCGGCCATCCGTAAGGCCATCTCTAATAATGGCAGGGGGTACGAAGTATATTTTTTAAAAAAGAAAGATACTAGTGCACAAAAGCATTTATTTCGGCGATGGTAAATAATTGGTGAGTTGAGTGTTCCGTCAAACCTTTCGATCCGATCTCATAAAGGTGCATCCATTCCCGTAACCTTGTGATGTTACATAATCTATATCAATGTATTTTTTTTCTTTTCTGAAGAAATATAAATATAAATATATATATATATAGCGGTAATCTGAGCGGCCGCGAAGTAGCCGGTCCGTCCGTTCGCTCCAAGCCAGAGCTGCTCGCTCTCTTTTTGCCAAGAAAAATGAAACGGAGAGGGGAGAGAAATCTCTTTTGCCAGTTGAACTCTGCTAGGAACAGAGCTTTATAATTATTTGTTCTCCATGAAAACAAAACAAAACAAATTATTTATAATGACCGTATTTTTTCTAGTGTATTTTAAGTTATTGAGGGGAAAAGAAAATGTGGCCAAGAAGAAAGAAACGCTGATATTTTATTTCCGTGTTGTCGGCACGAGAGTTTGTTCCACTCAGGTTTGCTTCGCTTTTATTTGTTCATTGTCGACGTCACAGTTTTCAATAAGTGCCAAGTTATGAATTAAGACACTTTGCAATCTATTGAATGGGAAAAAAATGAGAAAGTAAAATTTTAATTGATGGTTTCGCACAACTTTTGTTCCTGATCCTATTAAATCAATAGTGCCATTCTACCTTTTCAAATTTATTTCCCCCTTCTTTTATCTTCTTGGGATTCCTGCTTCCTGTGTGTTTTAAGTGTGGTTATTTACATATTACTTTCTGCAAACTTTAGAGAGCAACCAAATCTGTCAAAGGGAGGTCGGCCCTTCATCCCCTCATATCTTTATATTCCTGATTTTCAAAATGTGACTTTCTTCCCGATCTCTTTGGTTGATGTTTTTCCTCCACAGGAAAAAAAAATCTATGCTATTGTATAGCAGGGTTCAACAATTCCTCACGCACAATGCAATCCTATAAATTCCAATTCCAGAAAATAAATCCATGGGTTCCCTTGATAATTTCTTCCTGATACTTAGGATCACAAATTTAGGGCTGAATCTAATTACACTGTAGGGTTCGCTTGCATGCCTTTTCCTTCTGTTGGAGATGTTGGAAAGTTAGAAAATCCAAGACGTTCTTTCCGTTAAAAGAATCTCTCATGGGGGAAGGAGTGGAGTAAATAGTTTATTTTACTTCTACAGTTGTTATCCTTGATGCTAATTACACTGAATGAAACAATTTGGTTCTATTGATTCTGCAGAAAGATGTCCCACAAACCCGTTATAAATGCGATCCCTAGGGATCTTCCTCACTAAATCCCACTACCTCGATATCATCCCCAGTAGAAGTGGATCGGGTAATCTCCCATAGGAGCAAGAATATAATCGAAAGCCGAATTCGCTTTCCTGGAAAAGGGCTTCCCCAACGTTTGATGGGAGGTATTTTGGCTGGGAATTTAGGGTTAGGGTAGCGCTCAGTCAGATCCAGGGCATAAAATCGGGCTGCAATTCAGTTATAGTAATCAGTTTTCGTTGAAGGGACCCCTGAGGGAAATCAATGGCGATCGGGATAAAGGGCGATTCCCGGCAAACCCCTGCGCGCTTCGGCAGTAGCCGGCGTCACGAGGCAGGCAAAGCCAAAATCCAGTAACTATCACGATTCAGTGTATCGTGTGGATTCAAACCTCGTGATTATTTCAATAAACCACGATGAAACAATGTTGGTTCGGGGACAACTAAGTCGGGCGCTATTGAAATCTCTGCTCTTGAGTAAGCCGCGCAGAATCCAGGGCTCCCTCTTTCACTTCCACTGGGACTTGTAAGGGTTAGCCACTTCGATCGTTCCCACTTAGGGGAAGGTGTGACCGGCATTTCTGAACAACGGGTCGTGTTATATTATTTACCAAATAAGTCGGCATTCTCGTGGTTGCGAGAGGTTTTCCTGCACATTATCTCCGGGGTCAAAGCATTTCAGGCCTGCCGCGGGAGGAAGCGTACCAAAACACCCAGTTAGCATCTTCTGCCGCCGCTCGCACATACAGAAAAGGAAGGATTAATGGGCCCAGTCACTCCGAAGCTCCTTGGGCCCTTGTTTAGGCAGCAATCCTAGCCACGTTCCCTTGGACACATTTCATTCTGGACCCCGTGGTCATGTTCATTAGAACCTAACATGACTCCCATGTTGACTGAATGTCGGTCTTGGGTTGTAGTGCCCATTGACTTGAATCAGTCTGATTTTTCAATGTATCCTGCAGGAAGGACACGCGTGTATATACACCAGTATGCTTCAAACTTGTGGCACAATCCCCATAATTTCTTGACAATTTGGCCGAAGGAATGAATCCTAGCTGGTTATCATGACAGCTGAAGTCCAAGATAGCCTTGCTGTCTGAGAGGTTGAGAAAAATTGGGACACATACCGTATAAGAAATAATATAGTAGTGGCTTGGGACACGAGTTATTTTTCCTAAAGGTAGACAGAATCAAGATTTCATGGGGAGGGGGAAAGATGGAATCTAGAACGACCTGGAAAATGAGGGATGATGCATGGGCCATCTAAACAAATCCCAGAAATCCAGCAGGACCCGATTCTGGTGGCTTCTGAATCATTCCCCCTCTCCTCCGAAATCACGAGGCAGCCTTTGGTTCGCGGATTACCACGGTTTTGTTCTTCCTTCTCTGTCTGACTTCTCGAGAGGAGATAGTAGATCCAAGATCCAAGAAGACGTGGTCTCACCCACTCTTCTGTCCTGTCCTGTCCTGTCCTGCCCCGCCCCACAACTCCTCTGCATTTTTTTCAATAAACCCATTCTCATTATCCACCATTTCATTTGGCCACTCAAGCCCCCCTCTCGCAGTCTTTCCCCCATCTGGATACTTCTCAAATCCATTGGAAGACAACGCCATTATTCCTATCCCTGTTAGTCTATTGGGAGCGGGCCTCTATCCAAGAAGGGTGACTTGGTGGGCGAAGGGAACCTCAGATTGCAAACCTTGCAATCTTTCTTCACGTCCAAGTGAGTCTCGAATTGGCATGTCTCCATGAACCGCAAACCAGGAAGCGATTTAAGTAACGCGTGGGAAAGTCGCCTGCCGAAGTCAACCTTCAAAGGACGGAACGTTGTTGATATTTGTGATCGGCTCAGAATCGAGCAACGCAAGCTTTGCGGGACGATTAGAAAGCTTTGAAGAAAGAGAACCCACAACACAAAACGTCTAATAAAATTAGCAACTGAAACAGCCAAACACCCACGCATGAATATAACACACACCTGTATGGATGTGCACCGCCATCACTCTGTTTTGATGTAACACTGACTTTCAAACGTCGGGCAGTAAGCAGTGCTTTATTTTAGTTCAGTGTATTTACCTCGCCAATGCCAAGGTCATAGCATATCCCCTGTCCATTCACCCAAGAGTAACTCACCTGACCCATCGGACTTTATTCCCCATCGGGAATAAGACATTATGCTGATATCACTGATACATCGAATGTTGCTTTGATTGGAGCGAATCCTGTTATCGGAGTAATAAACCTAGGCTCCATGGATATATGAACCCCGAAATATTCTTGGCATGTCTCCTCGGAGGTAAGGCCTTTTGTGTTCCCTTCATATTTGGGACTTCGGCGAAACGGAGGGAACCAATTTAACCTAAACATAGCTATTAAGATCAAGGAGGCTTGAAAGGAAATCCAAACGGCTCTTCCTCTAATATCCCGATGCATTCCTTCCTTTCTGGGATTCAGAAATAGTGCGGATCAATTTGTTTTCAGGAGAAACCAAAATCAGTCTCGGGTTGCTTTTAAAAACGCTGGAACTACCCGCAGAGGAATGCTTCGGAATCCCCTCTCGTATTACAACCCTGTTAACTGCAGCGCAGTCGAATCCACAATATCCCGCAAAAATGAGCGAAATGTTCAAACTGTGCTTGCTTGAAAGTCCCCTTGACTTTTGAGCAAGTACTTACAGGATTGCTGACGGGGAGTCGACAGTCCTTAAGGACATGTATTTAAGAGAAATCCCATCTCAAAGAAGTAGGACTTAATTGCAGTGAACTTTGTAGTACTTTGCTGCAGCGGCAGCAGCAACAAACATTGAATTTATAATAAATGAGACTTGAAAGTAAGCAGGGATAGAATCTATGTCCTCTCTTTGGATATTTCTTATCTCATCCCTAATTAAGACACAATTTTTTTTCTAAAGGTCCCCAGCAGGACATTCCTGTAAATGCTTGCTCAGAAGTAACTCCACTTAAATTAGTAGGGTTTACTTTTAGAGAAACAGGTATGAAGATGTAACTTATGTTGTGGCACATCACTTTGCATCACTTAAAACAGAGTGGCAAGTGGTGGTGATGGAGAAAACTTTATTTGTTGTTGATGGGGGCTTTGATTCTTCAGTTGTGTGAAAAGAACCTCAAGAGATGCACAGTCTAAGAGGTTTGGCACTTCTGCTGAAGACAATGCTTCAAAAGTACTAGTTTAGTTCCAAAACATCAGTTTAAGGCAGGGGTCTCCAACCTTGGCAACTTTGCCAGTGCATGCTGGCTGAGGAATTCTGGGAGTTGAAGTCCACAAGTCATAAAGTTGCCAAGGTTGGAGACTCCTGATTTAAGGAATCCAGCACTGTAGAATTCAGGACTGTTGGGTTCAGTAATCCTAAACAGTCAATTCTTTCTGCTGCGTTTAGTTGAGAGTTATCCTCTTTGGTGGAAGAAGAAAATATCAAAAGTGACCGAGTGTGCAGGTAATAGGACAGAAACTGGCCCAATAGTTGTGGAAAAATTACCAAGAGTGCTAAAGATATTAGAATTTATATATATATATATTTAAAAAAACATCTCTATCATACAACTATTTAAAAACAAAATTTAGGATGTGATGTGAGCATTTCCTATTCTGATTTCCTCTAGTCATTTCTTTAAAAGGTTAAGTATCTTTTCTTCCTTTTTTCCACCCAAAGAAATATATTTTTTCATCTTTTGTATCAAACCCACAAAGAAATTTGAGGCATTCTTAAAACTAATCTTTTTACTAGGGCTGCAAAATCTGAGCAACTATTAGATGGCTGCAGAGATATACTGTTTTCTCTATTTACCCTCTACCCTCAGGCTGCCTGGATTTTTGCAATCTATGTATGGTGGCTTGAATTTTATTATGTGGGAAACTTCCCTGAATCAAGTCTACTTTATTAGCAAATTCCCATGAGATTGCGATCTAATACAACTGATTACTTAAAAATAACACAAATCTTTCTTTCTCCCCTCTCTAGGGATTTTTAGCAGTAGTTACCCCTTATTTTATAGAGGAAAAATCTTTCTGGAATCACTGACAGGATTGTCAGAACTGGAAATGTCTTATAGCCCAACAATACACACACACACACACACACACACACACACACACACACTTGTTTTCTTTTCTTTTTGTAGGCCTTTATGTGTATTTCTGTTTAGCCAGGTTCTTCCTATGTAAACCAAGATTTTTATGCAGCCCTAGTTCAGTGAAATCACAATCCATTAGTTTCTAGGCTTTTTTCAGGCAGCCAGCAAGCACCCTGCTGCCCATTGGGAGAAATACACATAAAGGCCTATGAAAAGAAAAGAAAACAAATACTGTACCTTTACAGGGAGGATACATGGGATGAGGGTGTGGCTAACTGATGAGAACTGATAAGTCCGAAATAGATCTATCTTAGTCCCCTTAGTCTCCCAATGGGCAGCAAAGTGCTTGCTGGCTGCCTGAAAAAAACCTAGAAACTAGTGAATTGTGATTTCACTGAACTAGGGCTGCATAAAAATCTTGGTTTAGGTAGGAAGAACCTGGTTAAAGAGAAACACACACACACACACACACACATATTTGTCAAAAAGTACAAGGAAACAAGTAACAGTATAGACATAGACATGAGCACATGAAAAAAATTGGCATAAATAAAAGGATATAAATAGACAAAACATAGCCATAAACACATAGAATGATTACATATAAATGGGGACAGTAGAACATATATACCTTATTTTTTGGAGTATAAAACGCACCTTAGTTTTTGGAGAGGAAAATAAGAAAAAAGCTAATTGGCAGATGGATTGGCCCCCAATCAGCTGTTCCCAGAGGTGAATTTTAGCAACAGGTTCCTTGGTTGTGAGCTCTGTGCCTTGCTTTTTTTTGGCTTTTTTTTCTGCCTCTGAAAGCCTCCGAAACAGAGCTTCAGAATAAAAGCTTCTGAAGTTCTGTTTGGGGGCTTTTTTTTCTGAAGCTTCGTTTCTGATGCTTTTTTAAGCCTCTGAAACCTCCATTTGAGAAGCGGGGCAGGGCTATATTTGGAGTATAAGAGGCACCCAGATTTTCACCCTCTTTTTGGGGGGGAAAAAGGTGTGTCTTATACTCCAAAAAAATATGGTATATAATCCTCATTGGAACCAGAGAATAGCCTGAGGATAATGAGTGGCTGATTAACACATTCTCTACTAAGGTCTTTAAAAACAAAACTTCAGGCAACCTCTGAACTAAGGATTGTGATTGGCCAGCAGATGTCCAGACCCACATCTTCCTTTCTACAGAACATATCTAGGAACACATTCATAGTTGCATCATCTACATCTTCTCTAGGGCTATTTCTGTGCTAGGATCTTTCTGTCTTAATATCTTCATGTGTATTTCTTTATTTCAGAGCATTTTAACATGGGAGAGCCCCAAATTGGGTGTGGAAGGAGAACAAACAAACCTGTTTAGAGATGCCCATGTAGAAGTCAAGCTCGTTCCATCTGTGCTGCAGTGCCCTGACTGATGAACGTTTTCTCTCCTAGCTGGTAACAGGATGAAAGAGAAGGGAAGAAGGGCAGAGGAGAAAAACCAATCATTATACCTGTAATCAGGACAAATTGTTTTCTAATAACTCAGAAGAGTTACAATTGAGACATATAAGGATGATAAAGGGGACAGCATATTTTGTGTTGACTCAAGGATGGGGTGGACAGCACTATCATTCATTAATAGGGGGAAAAATCCATCAATGGATGGAGAATCATGCCAATATGCTTCCAAATCAAACATCCTTCAGATAACTAGGGAAGTAATTTTAGAAGTTGTATTTCAGGAATGGGCTCTACTTACCTTTACTACCGGTTTGCAACGGGACTGCACAGATGCGCACTTGCTTCGCTCACACATGCACGCTTCTGTGCATGCACAGATCACCCATAATGACATTGTGGCAGATGAGTGGAGCCTCCCACCAGTTTTAGTACTGGTTCTATAGAACCGGACCGAACTGGGAGCAACCCACCACTGTTGTATTTCCAACTCAGTTGGACAGAACCTGGAAACAAGAGGCTGGATAACTCATCCTTGGTCACAAGTGTCTATTCTTGGGCCACGATTTCAGGAAGAGGTCTTATTGTATTTTGCTGCATAGGGGCTACGGGTAATGCTCGACTTACAACAGTTCATTTAGTGACTGTCCAAAGTTACAACAGCACTAAAAAAAGTGAATTATGATAGTTTTTCACCCAACCATTGTGGTAACCCCATGGTCACGTGATTCAAATGCTTGGTAACTGACTCATATTTATGATGGTTGCAATGTCCTGGGATCATGTGATCACCTTTTGCAAACTTCTGACAGGCAAAGTCCACGAGGAAGCCAGATTTACTTAACAACCATGTTACTAATGTAACAACTGCCGTGATTTATTTAACAGTTGTGACAAGAAAGATTGTAAAATGGGGCAAAACACAGTTGTTGTCATCATCAATAATCATTATCATTTTACTGGCTGCCCAACTCCAGGGGACTCTGAATGATGTGAAGATTCTACTCCTTCAAAAGTTTTCTCTGGAAACAAAAGAGATAGAAGAAAATGGGAAATTTGAGAACATTACAAATGGCAAAGATAAAAGTTAAATGAATAAGACTTGGGGCTTTGTAGGAAGACAGAGGATACAGGCTTTATTCAGTAATCTGAAAGTAGACTTGATCATACTTGGGACAGAAAGAATTTGAATCTCACCATGTTTTGAGAAGGCATTTCTAAGTGACACATCAGAAATCTTTGCAATAAAATTGTTCCTCAAAGGTAATTCAATTCTTCATGGACTATGATGTCTTTTTGAGATAGTGCTTATAAAATTGACAACAGCTTGGTTAAAAAAAAAGGCAGCTTTCTTGTTATTTAAGTGTAACTTTCACAACTGGAAGATACACCCATGAACATCTCACACTGCAACCCTAACTTAAAAATACACTGTAATGGGCTTGGCTCAGTAGTATCACAGTTGTTTCCCAGAAGGCCACTAGGCATATGCATCTCATAGGCATACAGTCTCTAAGGCTTTGTCATTCATTACTGGAGGGAAGCTAACTGGCCAGCAATATCTTAAAGCAATTCATAGAGACAAGACAGAAATCAGCAATGGAGGCAGCAAATCTATTCCAGTGTTGTTTCTGCAGATTCAAAAAATATATAAAAGCATTTAAACTAAAAATGGGCAAAGGGCCTGATATTGTAATTCTCAAACCCATAGTCCACAATGGAGTCTCTCTCTCTCCCCACCTCTCTCTCTCTCTCTCTCTCTCTCCCTCCCTCCCTCCCTCCCTTTCTCTCTCACACACGCTTTTCTTGTTTTGTCCCTCCATTGTAGTGACTTCCATAAAGTGTCTCTAGAGATTTACAGTTTCATCATCAGTTGACTTTTCAGATATGATTTAGGGAAAAAAGTGGCCGGAAATTTTCTTACACAATGTTCTTTAAATGAAGACTATAAGAACTTAATATGAATAGTGATAGATCAGACCAAAGGCCAATCTAATCTTGTATTCTGCTCCTACCTACTGCAGCAATTACAGGAAACCCACAAGGATGAAAAATGCCTCAGAAACTGGCATTATGAATTGTACTGACTTTGATTATGGAAATATTACATATATAACATCATGATTAATATTCTGATCCTCCTTATATTTGTTGAATCCAGTGTTTCCTAACCTTGGTCATTGGAAGATATGTGGATTTCAGCTCCCAGTATTACCCAGTGAGCATGGGTGGCTGGGGAATCTGAGAGTTGAAATCCATCCATTTTTAAGTGGCCATATTGAGAAACATTGGTGTAATCTGTTTGGAAAGACAATAAACTCAGTGGGTACCAATATTTTGTGGTAACATATTTGTCAATTTAATGAAGTGCTAGGGGCTCCCCCGCCCCTGGTTGAGTATTGCTCTATACCAGGGGTCTCCAACCTTGGCAACTTTAAGCCTGGTGGACTTCAACTCGCAGAATTCCCCAGCCAGCAAAGCAAAGCTGGCTGGGGAATTCTGGGAGTTGAAGTCCTCCAGGTTTAAAGCTGCCAAGGTTGGAGACCCCTGTTCTATACAATGATATTGGATAATTCTGGCTTCTAATATTAGAAGCCAGAACAACAACAAAAAAACCCACCTCCCTACCCTTATTCTATACAACATGAACAATTATATTTGCTTATTCCCTCCAAAATATTTTATGTCCAAACTAATTGATTTGGATACAATAAATATTCATTCCAGAAAAAAACAAAACCCTTTCTACCCAGATTGTTTAAAAACATATGCAAAGAAGTAATATTGATTAAATTATTGTTCTTTCACTTCATAGACAAAAAGATCTGGCGGAAAATATACATGGCTCAGCCTGAAGTTTAAATTTTATTTCTTAAAAAGATGCCAGACACAAAGCTTTATTCAAATAAATGAACACATGACTAATTATAAAAGCTGAAATTAAGATTGCTACTTATTGATTAATTAGTAAAATAGATATCAAATGTCCCAATAGAAGTAGTACTAACACTGTATGTAATATGTAAACTAACAGACCTGTTACCCTAAGCCTACAGTTTATACTTCAACAATCTATACTTGGAATTTAAAATATACTTCCTATCTGACATATTTCCAATAAGACCAGTGGAATACAGTAGTTGGTTCATATTCTTAACATTACTTTGAGGCTGTTGATATATGTAACTCACAAAATGATTGATGCACACGATATGAATTTTAAATCTTTACAGTATGTTCAAGGTGCTCATTCTTCCTGCCTTCAGGATGATTGTAATAAAAAAAAAATGAAAAATGTTCTTTTACCATAATGGAGGGTGATGATTGGAAAAAGATAATGCTTTTTTTGCATGAGAATGGACAAGGCAAAAAACATTTCAAACAGGAAAAACCGGGGAGACAAAAATAGAAGCCTATGGCAAAACCACACATGATTTTATATTTTTTATTATGTCTTCATTTATATCAAACTCCTCCAAACGGGTGAAATTTTGATGGATATTTTATGAGCTGATCAAGGTTATGTGTCATCATTTTTATTTTGGAAGAAAATATTTTAGCTGGATATTTGCAAGGCTTTTTCTAGATACCAGGGTACAATTTATGTAGGAAGGGAAAATACTGGTTTGAATGTTAGATTTGATAATGCCATGAATTTATGCAAATTCTTATTCAGTGAAAAAGGGTTTCTCTATTTGATGCAGTGCTGGATAAAGAATGTTACAATAAGAGATTTGTACTGTTGGAAGAAATGAGATTGCATTGCTTGGTTTTTCCTTTCTCCTTTGTTTTCTTTCTCAAGAAAGAGGACTGAAAAGAAAGCAGCACACGCTTTGTTAGAGATTCATATGCTCTTTATATAGCTATCCTTATTCATACCGCAACCAAGGGATGGACGTCAGAGCCTGTTGAAGGTTTCCGAGTCTATTTTTTTATTGGCATATCATCTTCATATTATCTCATCAACCATTTCAGCAAATCCCAGCTGAACTGAAAAAAAGAAAAGGCAAGTACAATTGTGCTCGAGTGTACAACTGGCGAGATACAAAATGAAACATCCATGAACTGCAGAAGTTCAGTTTGCACAATTGTCTGCGTCCCGCCATTGTAAATTAATACAGTAATACTCTAGGGTGAAATTGAATATTTATAAAATATCATTTTTAATTCACTATTTAGCCTGCTAGTGGTACACCTAAACTCCACCACAATAAAATAGAAGTTGTGGTTTTAAGAACCTCTTTTTTCTCCTTGGCTTCCTTCTTTGCTTTGTTTGCCATTTAGGCAGCCTGAACAATTTTGGACAACTTGAAAAGTTCCACTCTATTTTGATATATTTATGTATACATTTATGTGTATGGTTTATAAAGCCATCCAACTGGCAAATTGCAAATGTTAAGACTTTTGGTTAAATCCAACAGGTATATATTAAATAATTGCAAGATTAACATACATGTCTAAGAAATCACTGCCGTCTTTAAGTTAAAGCATTATGAAAAAGCACATTTAATCAGATGATAGCATAAAACATTAAACCATAAATTAACAAAATATTAATGGGCTAAGTCAGAAAAGAAAAGTAATCAAGGTTAACATTAACCAAAAGTAATATCTTGCATAAGAGCAGGTACTGGCCTTTAACTGACCTGGTTATGGTTATATTATATAAACACTTTCCATTCTATTAAGGAAATTGATTCAAAGCTTCTTTTCAAAGGATGGATTTTTTCCCCCTCTGATTCCGAGTATGATTTCTTCCACATGATTCTATTCCAACTTCTTGTATTTGAGTAAATAGTTAAGGTTATCTTGCCCAGCCTGAGTGTATGTTAAGGTATCGTGTATGTCCCATTGAAATCTGTGCTGGGGCAACAGTATCCTGACATGTAAGGTGATCTCTAGAATGAAAATCCTAACTCACATAGAAGAGCATGAGCATACTTGGGGATAAAACTAAGTATTTGTGGCATTGTGACCCACATGTGTCCTAACTGACTGGTACCTCTCTTACACATTAGCAGGGAATGCTAAATGTGGTTCACATAGACCGATGATGGTGAACCTTTTAAACAACAAGTCCCCAAACTACATGCATGCCCAAACTGAAAGATGCGTGTGTGAGAACATGCACATGCATGGATATGCGCTAGCATGTGCAAGCACTGCCATGCGCATGTGAGGGCATGTAGGCGTTCATGCATGGAGATATGCACATGTGCAGCAGAGACCCGAAGACCAGCTGGCTGGCAGGAGGCGGGGCATCCCAACACCAGCAGCACGGCAACAGGTAAGATCTTTTTCTTTCCTGAGCTTCTGTTTTGTCATTTGCAGGGAAACAGAAGCTCACGAAAGAAACACCACAGAGATCTGACCTGGGGTGACAGCATGCGTGCCAGCAGAGAGGGCTCTGCATAAGGGGTGAAATCCAGCAGTTTCTGACAGGTTCTGGAGAACTGGTAGCAGAAATTTTGAGCAGTTCGGAAAACCGGCAAATACCACCTCTGGCTGGTCCAAGAGTGGGGTGGGAATGGAGATTTTGCAGTATCCTTCCCCTGGAGTGGGGTGGGAATGGAAATTTTGCAGTATCCTTCTACTGCTATGCGCACCAGCCACGCCCACCAAGCCACACCCACCAAGCCACGCCCACAGAACCGGTAGTAAAAAAATTGAATTTCACCACTGAAATTACCACATGTACCATAAGTTCACCATCACGTACATAGACTAAGATGGTTAACAAAGTTATATTTTCTCTGTCTTAGTAAAAAGCCTTTTGTGGAAGCTTCAATGGACCAAATGATGGGCGGTTGTCAGGCTCCAAAACCTAGAAAGATACTCTGAGTGATTTCAAAGCAATCTTTGTTGTTCCTTAACTATGGACTAAAATGTTGGAAACAACTACTAAACTACTAAAAAAAAATCCCTCTCTATTTGCATCATTAAAGATATACTCTGAGAACTTCTAGGGAGGAGCAATCTTGACTCTCTTCCTCCCAACCAAACTATCCAAACTTTGCTGTCTCTTGCTCCTCTGGAATGCAGCCCCACCCACCTGGGAATTCAGACTACACTCCCCCAAGCAGTAAAAGTGAATATTTATGGCCCAGTTGGATGATAATCCTGTAACTCAAAATGGAAGAGGAGCAAATGTTAAAGAGCATAAATGAATGAAGGACACAAAAGAAGCAAAAATAGATGCGATGTGTGTGGGACACCAAAGGAAAGAGGGGGGGTTATAACATGGGTAGTTTTTGTGGAATAAAGTTGATACATGCAAAAACTTCGGGGGATAATTTTGTTGAGGATTTTCACTGGCTAGATCCTAATTTAAAAGGTATAAGAGTTGAAAGTAAGCAAAACTGGAGAAAGGTACTGTGGCTTTATGCCAGTTAGGTAGTCTATAGGCCAAATTTTTGCTTTTCAGCAGGTCATGGAGAAATGTGAGACAGTAAGTTAATCGTACATGTATTGATTTTGAGAGGGTGAATAGACTTAATTATAGAATGCTTTGTGTGAATACAGACTTGAAGGTTAATTACAGAATATTTATATAAGGAAGAATTTTATCATGTGTGAGAATAAACAGAAGGCTTAGTGAATGATTCAACACTGAGCAGGGAGTGAGACAAGAATGTATGATACCCCCTTTTGTGGTTTAATGGATTTATGGATAAATGTATAAGAAATTATTATAATACTTGAGTCGGATATGTGACTGTATTTTGTATGCATATGATGTCATGTTATCACCTGAGAAATTTGTAACATATATTGGATGGAAAGTATGAAGCAGTGAGGAGTATAAGCCTGAAAATTATGAGTATTCAAGATCAAGGTAGTTGTGTTTCACAGGGAAAATGGAGTAATTGCAGCATATGCATAAATGGCATGCAATAGAACAAGCTAACAACTTGGTAGAACACTTACTAAAGATGATAAAATGGTTTGAAAAAACTGAGATTTGCAAATCCTTGTAGAAAAATAGAGGACAGTATTGTTCTGCCCCAGCCACGGATCCCAAAGAATACAGCACACACAAACTCTGAACAGAACTTAGTTTACTCAAATAATGTAGTTTTAGGAAATGCCGGCTGTTAATAAATGTTCTTAACAGCCTGCCAGAATTCCACAGATAAGATAGTCAGAGTCTTACTGGAGTTGGCAGAAAGCCCAGAAACCAGGTTGCAGAGAAATCCCCACACGATGATTAACAAACTAAAGTTGTTTCCTGCAGCTTGTTGCAAGCTGCATCCTTTCTTAAATAGGCTAAGGGAGTGGCCAATTAGCCTCAAGCCTTACTCTCGAGGAGACCTCCTCCTGAGGAACCACTCCTGCCTTTTGGCAGCTCTGCGTGCCCATGCATTGAGAAGAGGCTCCTCTTCTTCATCCTCTGTACTTCAAGGAGCCTCTGGAGGTTCTGAAGGCCCTGACTGGATCCCTGTCTCTGGCAACACATCTTCTTCAGCCTCATTGCTGTCCAACTCGAGCGCTGGTTGCACAGGCTGCTGGCACAGCACCACACCAGCCTCCTCGTCGTCAGGATCAGCAACAATCCGCGCAGGCCGCTGGCGGGCCACAAGTATGTGGTCTCTTGTAAGGAATGAATGTCAAGCAAAAAATGAAGAAAAGGACTGGGAGTGACATGATAACAGCCTTCTGATATTTGAGGGACTGTCACAGAGAAGGGAGGGGGGTTTGACCTATTCTCCAAAGCACTTGAAGGCAGGACAAGAAGTAACAGATGGAAACTTATCAAGGAGTGAGCTAACCTAGAACGAAGGAAAAATTTCCTATTAGTGAGAGCGAATAATCAATAGAATGGCTCATTTCCGAAAGTTGCTCCATCACTGGAGGTTTTTAAAGAGAGATTGGACAACCATATGTTCAGAATGGTATAGGTTCTCCTGCTTGAGCAGGGGGTTGGACTAGAAGACCTCCAAGGTCCCTTCCAACTCTGTTATTCTGTATTCTCCTTATTTTGCTTTTATGAAGGGGTGAGGGAGTGTTGGACATGTGAGGAGTAACATGAGAGTAAATTATAAGCAGTGAGAATTATGAGTTACTTAAGAGTAACTCAAAAAAAGAATAAGTCAAAAAAGCAAGAGGATCAGGAATGAACTATGCTGAATGAATGTAAATTGAATGCAGAAATGAATGGCATTATGAAAGAAGGATGCTAAGGTGGTTTGCTCATAGTTCCAGGTAAGATACTAGACCCAGTTAAAGGGACATGTATCTTGCACAAAGACAATACTTTTATTAGCAAAGGTTATGCATGGATACTATTAGAAGAATGCCCTCATTTAAACTGATGATGTTTATGTTTTTGTAACTGGATTTTTAAAATATGTCTTTAATAAATGCTGGTCTTTTGAAATTGCCTTGGGAGGACTTCACTCAAAAAAGCACGATGTAAATATTTTAAATAATAAATCAAACAATAGCCACCTGTTAACAAGCCTCTCATTTTATGTGTTAAAGGATTAGGTCAATATACCGATTACATTAAAAGACATATATCTGAAAAAGGGTGGTGATAAAATTATATACCTTTAATGTTGTTATTATTTTACAGTGTGGCTTGGATTTCTTTATAAACCTAATTTTACTATTCTTTCAGAGCTCCCTCAGTGGAAATAATTTCAATCAAATCAGCTTTAACTGCACCATGATTAAAATGGGCCTTCATATACTGTAGGCCAGCTTGGTTCTAATGTAATATTTGAAGACTGTGGTAAACATCACTCCCATTTACTGACACTTGTTATTAAACAACTCAGGATAATATAAAGTGCATGAGCAAGGCGGAAAGTACTGTATATAAGCCAGAAAGTGAATAGGATTACATTTTCCTTACACGTGTACACAGAAGAATAAATTACATGAATTAACTATTCTGATTTGTTTCCAAGGTATCGAGATGTGTCTTGAAAAAAAAAGGTTTGATTGATATTGAACAATAGATGGATCCAATCTATATTCAAGCTTCAAGCTTCTGTGGATGACAGTGGACCAGAAATTGTCTCTCCAACTCCTTAGCTATTATATCACCACGGCTCTTGTCAATCCTAAAAAACGAAGTACGACATGAAGAGTTACGGTACTTCAAAGTGGTTTCTTTATTGCTTTTCACCTATAAACAGAAATCTTGCCAGGCTAAAGCAGCAATCTGCATAACTATTAATTACCGTATTTTTTGGAGTATAAGACGCTCTGGACTATAAGACGCACCTACCATTTTTGGTGAGGAAAACAAGAAAAAGAAATCTGCCTCTGCCTCCTAGCAATTTTGCTTTGTTGCAGCAAACAGCAAATAGCCTGCTTTACTTTCATTTTCGTTTTCAGCATAGCTTGATTAGCACAAGAAAAAAAACCCTGCTCCCACCAGTTTACCTCACCAGTTTACCTCCTTGCAGCAAGCAGCAGAGGCCCGTGCAGCAATAGGCAATGGCAATCCCTGTAGCCTGAAACAGCTGAGAGTCGGGAAGCTGATCCAAGGACAATCAACTTGCGCTAATTAGGCTGTGCTGAAGCTGAAATGGGCTAGGGGGGGAAAGGTACATCTTATACTCCGAAAAATGTGGTATATCCTGTGAATTGTTAGGGAGAGTTCATCATCATTCTTTTTTTTCTTTTTTTTTGCTTTGCTGTCTCTTTGGTCTCTGGGAAAGGACTCCTCCCTCCTGCAACTCTAAACTACATTCCCTCATATCACTCTTCATAATGAAGCCAAATGTGTGCATCCAGACAACTGTTGCTTAGTCAATGAAGCCATGATTTTACAGGATACGTGAACCAGATTTATGTGGTGGAAGTTGGTAACTATAGACCTCGGTCACATGCCCCATATTTTGGCTGCCATGTTTACTTCTTCTGTTATGGAATACAGCACTCACATTTATGTTCTCTGTTCCTAGGTGTTCCAAGCTGTACAACTCCTTTTATATTCCTGATACACATACACAAACAAAGCTGTTCAGTACCATTAAAAATATACTCTACTGTTTGTTAGATTTATATTAGAGTTTGTTGCAGAAAATCAAATCCAGAAAAGCACACACAGATAACTGATGCAGCAGGATTCATTAACTTCTGTTTATATACAATAGAACACATGAAAATAAATATACAATACCAACAGCAGAGTTCACAGGCAGACTAGCTTTGTTTTACTTTTACTTTACTTTACTTTTATTTGATTTATATACTGCCCTACTCCCGAAGGACTCAGGGCGATGAACAGCCAACAATAAAATACATACATACAAAATTTAAAAAGCAGAAATAAAATCGAATTAAATAGTTTGGCCCAGACAGATTAAAAACCCCAATCAATTTAAAACAAATTAAACTTTGAATATTAAAAATATTTTAAAAATATTAAAACATTATTTAAAAAGAGGGAGAAAGTTAGGCCAGGCCCGCCTGGTGGAATAAAAAGGTCTTAAGAGTGCGGCAGAAGGTGCACAGATCCGGGATCCTCTGTATCTCCGGGGGGAGCTCATTCCAGATAATAGGTACCCCCACAGAGACGGCTCTCCCCGTGAGGGCCGCCAGTCAACATTGTTTGGCCCAAGGCACCCGGAGGAGCCCTTCTCTATGAGAGCGTACTGGCCGGTGGGAGGCTATTGGTGGTAGTAGGCGGTCCCGCAAGTACCCAGGTCCTGAGCCATGGAGTGCTTTAAAGGTGGTGACCAAAACCTTGAAGAGAGCTGAGCACAGAGATAAACTATACCCAGACTCCTTCCAGTTTCAGTTTCCAAAACAGCCCTCATTTTTTTTTTTAATTTGATTTATATGCCTCCCTTCTCCAGAGACTCAGGGCGGCTTACAATGCGTTAAGCAATAGCCTTCATTCTTTTGTATATTTTATACAAAGTCAGCTTATTGCCCCCACAAACTGGGTCCTCAGTTCACCTACCTTAGAAAGGATGGAAGGCTGAGTCAACCTTGAGCCTTGGAGAGATTCAAACCAGCAGAAATTGCAGGCAGCTGTGTTAATAACAGGGTGCACTAAACCACTGTACTATCAAGGCTCATTGGCTGACTTGGTTAACATGCCTCTATTCCATTCATGAATATTCTGACAATTTATACCTAATAAAGTCAAGGTAGCCCATATTGGGTGGGTGGGGGATGTTGTCTCCATTTATTTTATCCCTGCAACAATAACTGGGTAATATAGCTGAGCTGAGAGTGAGCAACACTACTAATGTTACTTGGTAGAAATGAGTATTTTGTAATGGAAAAGCATCCTTCTTTTAAAATAAAAATAAAATAAACTTCTGCAACTATGCGTGCACCTGCTTTTATCTCCTGTATGTAAAACATTTCTACAAGAAAGAAGTATGTTAAGATGCAGGTAATCCTTGACTTACAACCATTCATTTAGTGACTAAGTTACAATGGCACAGGAAAAAGTGAATTATGACTGTTTTTCACCCAAAGATTGCAGCATTCTGATGGTCATGCGATCAAATTTCAGATGCTTGGCATTATTTATGACGGTTGCAGTGTCCTAGGGGAGGGGTCAGCAACCTGCGGGTCTGGAGCCGCATGTGGCTCTTTCACCCCTTTGCTGCGGCTCCCTGTCACTCAAAATATGTGTTACAACCACTAATGTGTGACACCTGTCGGCAGGCAATTTATTGAGTTTTTCAACCCCCGGTAGGCCAACCATGAATAAATCCAAGAAAAGAAAAGTTTCAGAAGAAAACAGAATGTTTAATTCAACTACATATGCTAGTTTTGTAGTCCCTCAAGAAATAGTCAGGCACGGGAAGGGTTTTGTGGCTCCCGGTGTTTTCTTTTCTGTGGGAAACGGGTCCAAATGGCTCTTTGAATGTTTAAGATTGCAGACTCATGTCCTAGGGTCATGTGATCACCTTTTGTGACCTTCTGACAAGCAAAGTCAATAGGTAAACCAGATTAGTTTAAGAAACATGTTACTAATTTAACAGCTGCAATAATCCACTTAACAACTCTAGCAGGGTTGTAAAATGGGGAAAACTCACTTAACAATTGTCTTGCTTAGCTATGGAAATTTTAAGCGCAGTTGTCGCTGTTAGTCAAGACTACCTGTAATGCCTTGGGCAGCTTTAGCCATGTCATACCTAAGCCCATTTGCTACTGCAACTGTCATATACTTTCCTCTGGGTTATTCTTTGACCTCCTAGTTGCAAGTCCTTGAGGTTTTCTCCTTATGGGTACATTACTGTCCTTTTTCTTCACATAATATTTTTGGCATTGTAAATGCATAAAGGAAACTTAGTGTTTCAGCATTTTGATCTGCTCCTGAACTTTCTGCATAATTCCACTACTCCTAGCTTGAAGTAGTGATACATTTTCTTTATTAACACCAAGCAATTTCCATAACTATTTGAAGCAATAGTTACCCAGTTATATTATCTAGGGGCTTGCCCAGTATTGATGGATGTTATTTATATGTGATAAATCTGCCATGACAGTTAATCTGTGATAGCTGTTTTCATACAAATCAAATTTCACACAGTACCAGTAGCAATCTTCATGTGTTAAAAATGGTTCCGTGATCTGGCCCTGACATACGCTATGCATGCATTTTGCATATAGGCCACTGATTTTGTCACTATGTTTAATTTTTTAAAACATATTAATCACAAGTTATTTAAAAATAAAGGATGTATTCATTTCACAGAGAACCTGTATGCAAAATTATGGCCGTGCTATTATAGAGGGTAAAATTACTCTACAAAGCACCAGAGGGCAGGATAATGGTTGGAAACTCACCAAAGAGAGAAGCAACCTGGAATTAAGGAGGAACTTCCTAACAGTGAGGACAATTAACCAGTGGAACAGCTTGCCCTCAGAAACTGTGGATACTCCATCACTGGAGGTTTTTAGGAAGAAACTAGACAGTCATTTATCTGAAATAGTATAGGTTTTCCTGCTTGAGTAGGAGGCTGGACTAGAAGACCTCCAAAGTCCCTTCCAGATTCTATTCCATTCCATTCCATTCCATTCCATTCCATTCCATTCCATTCCATTCCACTCCACTCCACTCCACTCCACTCCACTCCACTCTACTCTACTCTACTCTCAATGACTTATGATGGAAATTCTGGTCCCAGTTGTAGTAGTTAAGTTGAGAACTTCTTGTAACCAGGATAGATCTTGAGACACTCCCTTTACTAAGATAACAAATCCTCTCAGATGTTTTATCAAAATGGCTTTGCTCAACAAAGAACCAAACTAACAAGAGAATTAAATGCCTGATTACATTTGAAATCTGCTCAGGTTTATGAACATGACAAATATCAATTCTTTAAAACAATTCTTATATTTTATTTTATACTCCTGTTCAGCCCAGGAAAGAAGTACCAACATTTACTTTTCTGTTTGAATGAAGAGTAGTTTCAGTAAAGGATAGAGTTGTAGACCTTTCTCTGAGTGCTGCTATTCTGGCCTTCATTAGATCACCAATCCCCCTGTATTTAAGAGAAAAATGCATTAGATGGGCATTTGTGTCTATTGATACCATTAAATGCTATCAGTTATTTGCCTCAAAAATAACTCAGGTTTAAAAAGAATACAATAAAAAGATTTCTGTGCCTTCAAAAGATCCTAGTACAGAATTGCTCATGGATGCTGCCAAATTTATTGTCCCTATTAGGATGACAAAAACAAAGAGGATAATTTATTCTGGATATTTTAATGCAGACCATACATCTACCACATCCAGAATGTGTAATCCATCTGTTTCACAATCATCCAGTTCCATGGATATATTTCAATTTGATATTCAGTTTCCACCCCGAATCAAAAAAATGTGCCATAGCTAACGTCTTATTCAATACCACAATGAAAATTGAACTTCAAAGGATAATTTGTTTGGCTGAGTACCAGCATAGTAGTGCTTTAATTTAATATGAAACACAAACATATTTAGCAGCCTTTCAGAGCTAGCTTTACAACAATCTCCAATATAGACCAATATGGTAAAATACTTTTCGTTGTATATATAAGAGGTATGGAATTTAATTTTCTTTACAAACAGCCATAAGTTAACACCCCTTTTCTTCCAGAATCTCTCTCTCTCTCATTTTTCCTAGTTCATCCTGGACCAACCTGTGAACAATCTAGAACAGGGGTGTCAAACTCAAAGCCCGGGGCCTGGATCTATCTCGCGGGGTGCTTAGATCTGGCCTGTGGGGCCACCCTGGAAACAGCAAGGACTGGCCCGTAGTGCCTCTGCCAGTGAAAACAGAGCTCAGGAGGGCTGCACATGGCCCTCCCAATCTCCATTTTCATTGGCAGAGGGTTGCAGGAAGCTGTCACAGCCGAAAATGGAGCTCTGGTGTCCCTTTTTGCTGGCAGTGTGCTCAGGCCACCACAGACTTCCGACATGAATGACGTTGAGCTGGCCATGCCTACCTGGCCATGTCCCCCTCCCGTCCCCAAGGTCAAACACAACCCTGATGCGGCCCTCAATGAAATCGAGTTTGACACCCCTGATCTAGAACATTCAGAATGTTTTGAAGCACAGTCATATTCTACCATGAACCTTTAGCTGTGTTATACAACCCCTGAAGTTTATATTAAGGTGGAGAAAGAGGAATCTTGCAGGCCAACATACATATTGAAACTTTTCTTGTTTGTAACCTTACAGTTTGATTTTTTCTTTTCTTTTGAGGAGCTAAAAAAGGAGCTAATGTCAGAATAAATATTTTAAACTTTGGAGAAAGGTAGGAAGGAAAAAATAGTTAATCAGAACTGACATACTGTTATCACATATACTGGGAATTGTAGCAGGGTATTCCATTTCCTCTTTTCTTAGATTGTTTTTTAAGGGCATGTGAAGATATTTACTAATGTAGTGGGAATTTTCAAAAAAGATTGCTAGAGATTGACATTGTCCTAAACCAACCTTCTCCAAATTTATATCCTACAGAGTGCCAGCTCTTCAAAATTCAGAATTCACAGCAAGGCTTTGGCTATGTTGTTTGGGAATTCCGAATTTCAGTCTCTGAAGTCACCAATCTGGAGAAGGGTAAGCTAAATAAAGCATTGAAAACAGCCATTGTGTTAGCAAAAAAATCCTCAGCGAATATACTGTATTTCAAATGCACCAAATAGTTGGAATCTTCTGCCAAGCCAGTTTTTGATATGAAAAAAAATGGAAAAAGTGGAGGAAAAAGAGAAAGATTGTCATTGTCTGAATTCCCTGTAAAAAATAAATAAATCCTGGGATTGAAACAGCACAGGTGCAGAAACTGGAAGTATCTAAAAGGACAGGATTTGTTTCAGCACTTAAACTTTACTGTACTAAGTAACTTTGTGTTCTGTTATTTGGGAATGTTGGAAGAAGACAATACAATATTATTTCCCTCTCTGTTTATAGTTTCTTTTAATATCAATTTGCAACTAGATATTTGGTCTAATATGTATACAGGTAGTCCTCGATTTACAACAATTCCCTTAATGACCGTTCAAAGTTACAACACCATTAAAAAAGTGATTTAAGACCATTTTTCACACGACCATTGCAGCATCCCCATGGTCACGTGATTTACATTCGGAAGTTTGACAGCCGACTCACATTTATGACAGCTGCAGTGTCCTGAGGTCATGTGATCACCATCTGCAACCTTCCGACAAGCAAAGTCAATGAGAAAACCAGATTTCTCACTTAAATTGTGGGCTCACTTGTGGTCGTAAGTACCTGTACCTGGTTTTGTATGGTCATTATTTTTCAGCTTACCGTGATAATATTGTTGTAAATGCATAATTAAGAAAGTTTGTAAAAAAAAAATACAGATTTGCCTTAAATTTAAATTTCTCATTTTTAGATGTAGAATGTAGAAACAATTGTAATGAAAATAGAAGTAAAATGCAACCTACTACAGTAAGGAAGATTGGAACCAAAGTAGCAGAAGAGAGTTATTTTTTGTGTGACATATTACTGGGACAATTTTTTTCCAGATACAGTTGTTTGCAGTTGTTCATTGTGCATTTGACAGTTTTTGAAGAAAAATGGATCCATTCTTGTCCATCAACTTCTTACTAGCTATTATTTACACATTTATTATTTTCTGTTGTTGAGAGAAGACATTAATTGTAAACAAGCTGGCACGTTTTTCTCTTTTTCCCCCTGGCATTTCTAGTCTAAAGTAAATACTGTATCACACTGGACAGGGGTGCCTATGGGATCCCCAATTTCAGAAAGATTATAAGAACAGTCAAAGCAAAAAACATTTGAAAGATACTATATTTGGTGTATGCTGAAAGGGGTACTTATTTCTTTCCTAAATTTTCTCAGCATCCAACTTGGTCTTGGATAATAATTCACTGAGCTTCATTTCACACTAGCAGCTATTAAACATCTATAATATAACATCACATCTATGCCCATTTCTTTCCACTTAAAGCAAAAATGTGGATGTATCTGCTAGTAAGACCACAAAGTATGACATACCTTATGGGCACTATTATATATTGGTTTCTCTGTTAATTTGAAGGAGTATGGCTTGGACAAAAATCATTTGGACAAAAATCTCAGAAAATATGTTTTAAGGTCATGTTGGTTCTTATTTGTGTAACTTACTTCCTCCCAAAGTCAAGGAAAATGTGTAACTATTACTTTGGGCAATGGCCAGTTATTGGCCATAGTTGGTTTCCAGGATAAAAGTTGTCTCCCCAGAAGCTACAAAACTCTTAAAAGAGTATATTAATTCGTGAAGAATTTAACCCCTAGTGAAAGACTGATGGTACAGGAGTAAAAGTGCGTATAGGTTTAAGATGGCTTGCACTTATTTTGAAGGATAAATTCAGATCTTTAGGCAAATGAATGAATAGTATGGAATTAAACTCAAGGCATAAATGCAGCAATGGAATTGATTGGTCTTCCTCAATTGTGGATCCTTCCATATGTGTTGGGGTCTGATATTTAAGTATCGGTAGTTCCCTCCAATATAACATATAGTGAAATACAAAATATTTGGTTCATAGAGCATGCTAAACCACATTTGTTTTGACTGTAATTTGTTAAGACATAACTGATTAAGTCTGCAGATTGCACTACACCCGTGATGGTGAACCTGTGGCACGCATGCCACAGGTGGCACGCGGAGCCATATCTGTGGACATGCAAGCGTTACCTTATCTCAACTCCAGTGCACATGTGAGTGCCGGCCAGCTGATTTTCGGGCCTTCCAGTCCCACTAGAAGTCGGGAAATCAGCTGTTTCTGGCCTCCGGAGAGCCTCGAGGGGGGGCTGTTTTTGCTCTCCCCAGGCTCCAAGAAAGCCTCTGGAGCCTGGGGAGAGCCAAAAATGGGCCTATCTGGCCCACTGTGCCATCGCGTGCCAAAAGCATGGGGAGCGGGGTGGGTGGGTAGTGTGCGCGTGCATGGGGGGCAGGGCAGTTTGAATTATGGGTGTGGGCATGCGCACACATGACCCCCCACGCTCCCCACGCTTTTGGCACGCAATGGCAAAAAGGTTAGCCATCACTGCACTATACCATTGTTTATACTGTAGTTCATAAGCCATGTAATGCACTAAAGCAACCACACTATAATACGGGTGCTGCCATTTACCGTGTCATTTTCTAGCCTCCTCTCAGAGAATTTCTTTTCAGATCAAGAACCAAAATTCCTTGACTTAAATCTGCAAATTACTCCTTGGAATCATGAAATAATCCAGAATGCTCCTATTTCATTTCTCAGTTCTCTGATACTGAATTGCTAACCATAGCACCACACAACTATGCATTCAGACAAATTAGTGTTTGCTTAAAAGGCAAAACTCTGAATAAATAATAGATTATTCATAAGTAAGGCAATAAGAGCAACATCATAACTGGGACTACTCCAAGGTAACTTCTAGATATTATTTCAACGCCACTATTTTTACTTCTCTGACCTTCAAAAACAGTTTGAAAAAAATTCACAGTTATTTTCTCTTTCTTCAAATTTGCAACAAAGAGAGCGAACTGCCAAGAATTACTGCCCTGCCTCCAAACTGTCATGGATTCTGGAAAAACAAAACCCCATCATCCCAATATATATAAAAAGGAAATAAAATCCATTTGTTTATCATTCCCCCCTCCTTTGATTCGATGTCCTTATTACATGCTGTAATGTGCATTTGTTTGTATGCACAAACAAATTCAGCATTTCTTATGAAATATCAAATCACCCTTTCCTTTGAAAAGCTGTTTGAATAAGTGAAGTCCACAAGTCAGGATACAAGATTTCCTGCAAATGAAAAAAGAGACTACCATTGAGCTCTACTGAGCTTCAGCATTTCAAAGAAAATAGTGGTTTTATTGTTGATTCAAATACATTGCAATTGGGATAGAAATAAATGAGCTCAACCTTAAACATAGATGACGTAATAGGATCAAAATGTTTAAAGCTGGTTTTAACAGGTACCAACTGTGCCTTCATGCAGCTGATGCTCTTTCAATTGCAGCTGATTCAGCAACAAAGTAAAAACCATGTGACTGTAGTACAGTAGCATTCAGTTTCTGACTTCTAGTTGCTGGATCAATGCTTATTTATGAGCCCCAGTTTATTCATCTCTTCTAATACACTGGCTTTTTTTATTGGAGCCCTGTAATGGTCTTATCTTAATTTGGACTTTATTTCTGTTGGCCATAGTTAGTTTCACTCTAAGAAAAGCCTATGTAATAATAATGTTATCCTAAAACTGCTTGTCCCACATGACGCCCAAAGGGTTGGCAGTAAAATTGTTCTAACAAATTACTCCTTTTCATCAATCTTTACACCTTCTCTAAGAACACTTCCAGGTGTCATTCATTTATCCAAGTATTGCATTTATTTACCATTCTTCCTTCCAGAAGATGGAGGGAAAACCATGGGAATTCTAGTTAGACCTTCAAATAAAGATAATAAGTGACCTAGTCCTGTTTAAATTTTTCTACATGACTGATCTCAGGGGTGAAATCCAGCACGTTATGACAGGTTCTGGAGAACCGGTAGCAGAAATTTTGAGTAGTTCGGAGAACCGGCAAGTACCACCTCTGGCTGGCCCCAGAGTGGGGTGGGAATGGAGATTTTGCAATATCCTTCCCTTGGAGTGGGGTGGGAATGGAGATTTTGCAGTATCCTTCCCCTGCCATGCCCACCAAGCCACGTCCACCAAGCCACGCCCATAGAACCGGTAGTAAAAAAATTTGGATTTCACCACTGCCTGATCTGAACTATTTTCCTGGTGTGAAAATAATCTTACCAAATGTGGAACTTACATTGCAAGTTGCAAGTTGGAATTCTGAAAAGATTACAAAAAAACAAAAATATATAAATCTGTGAGGCTTGAAAGTTAAAAACACAGGCACAGGGTTAAAAGAATTATGCATGTATTTGGATATAGTCTTAATAATCCAAAAATTCAGAAAGAGTTGAAATATTGAATTTCATACTAAACAAATACCAGGTTTAACAGAAACATAGTCTGGTATCCATTTGATATGGTCACATAAGGAAAGTGTTATTTTCACTAATTTGTAAGTTTTTATAAAAAACTTAGAATGAGATATCCTTTTTTCATTCAGTGAAATAGTTTTTTAAAGGAAATCAAATGGGAGGTTGTTTAACACTGTTTTAGAAACAAAGTTAATATTAATCGACATTTGAATATGACAGAGAAGTAATATAAATAAAAAACTCTAGAAAAATTTAAAGTGCTGGAGAAACAAGGAGGGATAAATGTCTACAAGATAATTTTACTCTGCGTTCACAAAGGAAAATTCTGACAGTGCTGCATTCAGTTTCCAAACATGTTTTATCTGTTTGAAAAGAACTAAAATATCCCTGCAGTTGGGATGTATGTATACAAAAGCTGGTGAAAGACTAAAACATTCATTCAACTCCTAGTGAGAATACAGAAATATTTTGTTTTTTTAAATCAGCCACCTAGAAGATCAATTATTGTACTATAAAATCCTGGGAGTTTAAATTTCTAAATATTCCTCAATGCTGAAAACATTTCCTTTGAGAAGTTGGTTGGACTTCCCCTCCCAGCCAGATTTGTGAACTTCAAGCCAATTGTCCTTCCTAATACATTGATATATTTTCTTCCCACTTCTAAGAAAAATCTGGACTCATTCAAAGATGATCTAACAGAGGCAATGAAGTCTTAGTACAAGAAGATGCAAGGTGTTTGGCTGAATATTCAATTTGTATTTCCAGGAATAGCATTTTAAAAATACTCCTGTGAGGGATCTCTCAAAATATTCATGTCCTGTTATGTTGTGTACATTTAAAAAAGGATGCGATTTATTACACTGTTATAGGAAGAAATAAAAGTCACAGAATTTGAAAAAAGGTGAATCTGTCCAATCCAATTTGTTTTAAATAAAGTTTATGACATTTGTGTTTTTTTCACATACCATATTTTTTATTCTATTTTTCTTCTGCTTTATCCAGAACTTGAATTGCCAAGTATGTCAAGAACATATTAACATTATTTTTTTTTCTTTAGCAAGAAAAAAAAAACAATTTAGCAAACTAGCTATCGATAAACTTCACTATTTCTTCTGGCAGACTGAATGATTCTTTCTGGAGTATCTAAAACTATGTTAGGTTATTTTCACTGAAAGAGATACATTTCATTTTATGTCTTTTGGCATTATAAGATAATGGGGATACTTTAAAAGGCAGCTGGAAAACACATGAAACTTCATGAGGGACTATGAATCAGGCTAGCTAAAAGTTTGAGCTTATTTATATCAGTCCATACATAGTCCTTATCATGATTGCAAACAAACTGCCTTCTCTTGAACCTCATGTCTTCTGCTATATTAGGATAAAAACATACTATCCCTCCTACAATTCTTAGAAATAAATAAAAACTTATATACTGTACATATGAGAATAATTCAGAAAGTTTCTTTAGTCTAAAAAAAGCATCATTTCTAAGGAACGGAGAGATTTTACACTGAAGAGGGCAACTTGCAAAGCATACAGCAACCTTTGGATGCTTTAAAAACTTCAACCCCACCCCCACAAGCACATAGTATTTGAGAGAAGAGACAAGGGATTGTAATGTTATATTGTTGGTATATGCTGATACGTTCCAATACAATTGCAATCAATTTTTTTTATTTGGATCATCAATCAGATTTGACAATTCAGAAAATAATTTCCATTCAGAGTTTTGACTGAATTGGCTTCCAAATCAAAACTTCATGAAGGGCTAATATTTTTCAAGTTTCATTTGAGAAAGTGAGAAAATGTCAACTTTCTCACAGAGTTCATACAAATCATCATAGGCATATTTAAAGTGAGAAAAGCTGAAATATTCATGGACCCAAGTAAGCTATATACCATAATTACATACTAGGGGAAAAATATTTTTTTCAGAAAATCCAACAAGAAACAATTCCTGGAAATATGCATTCTTTAAAGTATTAAAAAAATCAGGAACAACAAAACCCAGGTAATATCCTTAAAATGACACAGTGAAAGCTGGTTTTGCATACTACGTTCAATTTATATGATGAAAAACATATAAAATTAAGTATGTTCTATCTCATGTTCAAATTGATGTAGCAGTTCAAGGTCTTCACAGGGTATGGTTAGATAAATCAAGATAGTGTTGAAAATTCTGCATGCTTTTTTATGAATAGGGCCATCATCCTAAATTTTTTTTGCCGATATCTTGTAGACATCCCCACTTCAACATCACAAAGTTTTTTTTTCTAAAAAAGAAATGTCTTCACCCAAGAATAATTTTGAAAAAAAAATACTTACTAGTTACTGGTTGTCCTAGAGGCTTCATAAAACATAATTGTGATTAAGCAGAGCTGGTATGGCTGCTATCAGAGTTATAGCCAGTAATAATGCATTGACATTTATGTGGATATGTTTCCCCAGCTTTGGAGTAGTTTAGGGTTGCAGTTTTAATTGCCAGTGGTATTATGCTTCATGGAAGGCTTACAAAATAGGTAAGTGCATTTGTGTTGGAAGGATAATTTTGCATGTGAATAAACATCAGCCAAATATTACATTTGGCAGTAAAAATTAAACACTTGAATATATGTTTGGTATGACAATTTGTTCTTCAGCTAAATAGCATGCATTGATCCTGAGATAAATGAGCAAACATTAAAAACTTTGAGAAGAACTTAGGATCTTCTTTTAAATGTTCTTTTAAATGCTCAAACCAGTACAAAGAAAAAGAAAAAGCATTTAAGTCCTATTCATTTCAGCCTGAGAATTAATTCTGTTGAGTGGCTGAAATCATTATATTAGCTGATTGTTTCCTTGTCTTTACATGATCAGAACATTTATTATACTCAAACAGTACAGAATGTCTATTTATCTAGTCTACTCCCAGATAAAAGGCAAAGGATTATAAAACCTCCTATTATCACTTTTTTTTGCATGACAAGGTGTATTACATTCATATTTTAACCGATATTATTTCATAGAAACTGATTTAAGCCTACTGTGAAATAGTTTATGTCTTCTACCATACTGTGTTTTCAATCCAGTAAATTATTTCACTTTTATTTCCTTTCTCTTCGTTTAGAGATTGCTTTGTTTTAGTATTGTTAAAAACACTTTATAATAATGGAGCAGCTATTAGATGAAATCATTGATAAACTTGCTTGTTATGGAGGACCCAAAACCTGAAATGATCCTGGTTCCTTCCAAGTTTATCCCTATGGCACCATCATGTAAGCATACATATGGGACAATAAAAATGGAAGACGACACATTAAATGACATTATTATAAAATGCAATACTCTTGGAATGATCCCTTATTAAATTAGTCTCTATGATCTGAGATGAATTTCCCCAATCCCTAATCCATCACTAGAGAAATATTAAAAGATAGGTCTCAACTGGTATTAGAATCGCACTCAGTCTTGACTTTCATTATTTTGAATTAGGGTGCTACTGGGGGAAAGCCTCTTAATGAGGATTAGAGTGATTCACTGGCCTTCTTTTGGATTTTGACAAGTAAAATATTAACTCTTCAGTCACAGCTGTCTGAATTAAAATACTTGGCAGCCACAGATGCACAAATTAAATTGGCCTTTATGTTTCCATATTGCTGACCTTCCTGGGGAGGGGAAAATAGAATCAAACCCACCAATAACAAAAAATGGTATGGGAGAAGATATAGTTACTGAAGTGTTTTTTTTTAGAAGGAAAAACTCTTATTTCTAAACAAAAGTTGAATTCTCTCTCTCTCTCTCTCTCTCTCTCTCTCTCTCTCTCTCTCTCTCTCTCTCACACACACACACACACACACTCACACACACACACACACACACACACACACACACACATCCCCTTTGAGGAAAGGAAACAATATTGTTTAATTTTGAATTTCACACACATTCTACAGATTGGTTTTCAACAAACCATTAGAAAATCAAATATTAAGTGAGGTTCTCCAAGGGATTTTTATATAAATCGCCAGAAAATATATATATACCACTAACACCAGAGCGATCTCATTGATAATCTGAAACTTTGCATGGTATTGAGGAAGACAAATCTTTAGCAATAGCATCAGCAGAAAGAATAGATTAATTCAGACTGTGGTTACTTTGACTGAAACATTTGAATAGTGATTTTAGAACTTAACTGTCTGCCTTGAGAACTGTCCCTTTGGATACTCTTTTGAAAAATAATTTGCACTTGGTTAAGAGTAATCAATTATAATTAGTCCAAATCAGTGATTTGGCTGAGTGTATTAAAATTACCACAGAAATTCTTTCAGAAAACTTGGGATTTGTAAAAAAAGTTCAAATTAAAAAGTTGTAAATTTACTCCTCTCCATCTCCCCTGTCAAATTCAGAGTAAAAATATTATGAACTCTCATTTTAAGGTGGCTGATTCTGTCTTTCCTTCGTCACCTCTAACATTCTTCTCTCTCTCTGTAATGTTTACTCATTGATCTGAACTTTTGATTTGTTGAGGCCAACTTCGAGACAGACATTGATAAATGTATTTTGGCCATTTTACCTTTCTGTTCCAATACTGTGGTGAACTTAGAAAAGGTGTAACAAAAACTGCAGAAGTGTGACTTGAAAGTTTTTCCCTCTTCCATCATGTATTTTTGATTAAAGATGGATTTTTTAAAATCTCTGAATATCTCATATTTAGAGCTATTTGGCAAACATTTGCATGATTAAACTATGATTTTTAAATTTTAATTACTTCTATTACATATTTTTATTTGCTAGGCAAACAAGTAATTTTGTATTGAATGAAGAATAAGGAAGATAAAAGAAATTTAAGAATCTCTTGGTTTTGTTCACACTATTCAGGTGATAGAATAGAATAGATTAATTGCCTGCTAATTCTTTCAAAAACAGAGAGATATATTTGTGACTGGAATGGAATTCATTTCATCGATACCCGCAATTACTGAAAACCTATTCATTTTTTTGCACTTATTAATTAAATGAAGAGTTGTTAAAAACAGGTCTGAAAAGGCTTTACATTTTCTAGACAAGTTGATGATTTTGAATAACTAAAACGAGATATTCCTAAATGATATTATCATTCATATTTTCTACAATTCCTCCAAGAAGCGCAAAATAGTTTTATGAAAATGTTTCACTTATCTGCTTTTTTTCTGTAGCAGAATTGATTAGATTTATAGATAGTAACAGGTCAAAATCATTATTGAACTTCATGATTGAATGATTTGAATATTGGCTTTCCCAATTATACTGATTTGTTCTAATTACAGCACCACCTAATCTCTCCAAATCTATTTATAAAAATTATACATATAAGTAAATATTTTTTGTCAAAATTAGAGAAGAAGGCCATTTCCCCATTGCTACCAAGGAAAACCAGTGAAAAAAACCATTGAAGAATAGGATCCGATCTTTTCTATACTTCCTCATTCAGGAAGATTGAATCAAGATTTGTTGTAGTCTAGCAAAAGGCAACTCCTGATATCAAGTAGAACTGTAGGACTCAAAGTACGTGTTATCTAAATGGAAAGGTTTCCTTTAATCATATAAAATAGATGTCATAATTATCTCTCTTCATCCCTGTGCCCCCTCCAATTCAAATAATAGGTTACACTCAAATTGATTTGCCAGAGGTGTCCTTATCAGTCTGTTCTCCATGGGCTAATTATACATGATATTCTTTTTCTTTTCCTTACTATGGGTTTTTTGACTTTCATGTGTATTCTGTATTCTGACTGAACAACTGTTAAAATAAAGAATTCCTTCAAATAGAGAGGCCATCCTTTCCAAAGTTAGTCTTGAGGCCTCTGTTAGGGTTCCAACTATGCACCCAACACAAACAGAACTCCGAAGCTAGTTGGTTCCTCAAAGAACAGGTTTATTAGGAGATATCTTCTTGGCACAAATTGGTGGAAAGCCAACTCTGAAGGTTCCTGCACTTTCCACCACATTAAAAGCAAAAGTTTCCTGTTTTCTCAAAACAATAAATCATATTGTCCAAGCTGGTACTGGATACTGGCTGGTTGCTTGGTGACTTCTCTCCTCTTCCTCTGGCCAGCCATCCATTAGAATGTCTCTGACTCATAAGAGGGCTATTTGGTTTTGGCTACAAAACCCCATCTATCTTTACCCCCCCCCCCCCCGCTTCAACTCCAGATCATGTCAACCTGAAGCCAGGTGAAAAGAAATCCCAATAGAAACAAAAGCCCCAAAGAAAAGAAAATGGCCATAGCCAGGTCAGCTTCGGGCTTGACAGGCTGCCCCCCCTCAATTGAAGGAACCCTCCTGCAAAAGAGAGACAAAGCACAATGAGGTTAGTTGAGCACTCCTAACCGCCTCTCCCTTCCCCGGGAGAACCCTTTGGTTTTTGGGGTACTTGTCATGGAATTATAAAGTCATACTGGAAAGAAAAAGTCAAGTTACAGTCGAGAAGATCATTATTTGTGTATACTGTAGAAATTACGAAATTTTGAATGTACTAGAGGCCAGATAAGAGATTCCAGATGGCAACTGCCTTGAAACACACTGAACCTAATGCAAAAACTTGGGCGATATAGGATTAAGGCTAAATTTCTGTGAGAGCCATGTTTATGAATTTCTCTGTTTTGTCCTGAATGTGCAGCTTTCTAATCTTAAATGGAGACAATTTGTAGTTGCTCTTACCATGAATATATTAAAAAAACCTCTTTTTTATGATTATTTCCAAGATGAAATAAGAAATGAAAACAGTAGTACTTTGATATTTAATGTGTGCTTACCAAACATAGAGGTGGCAAACCTGCAATGGTGCTAGAGACCTGAATATTCTAGATATCATTGTTGTCTCTCTGTCTTTGTAATCTTTTCATCTATAGCTTCATCCATTTTGGATGCTCTTGTTTTAACTCCCCTTTTCTCCCTCTGAGCAATCTCCAATTGTACAAAATTAGATTTGAGGGTCTGATGTAGCATCGTAGTGCATACAATGCCACCAGAACCTTTGAGAATATCTTTGAGAGGATCCTGATGTCTGTACAGAACAGCTGTTTGCATTGTGAAAATATCTTTGTCTGCAAAAGGCACAAAAAGAACACATGTTAATGCCCAACTTGCTTAGCATACATAGCATGTTACAGATGGATACGTAAATCACATTCCTTCTATTACACAATAACCTTCTGCCAAGATAATATATTGGCATTAAGTAAACATTTCAGTTGGGGAATGTATAGCTTGATCATCACTATCACACACACACAAAAAGTGGGTTTTTTCCACAGATGTCCAGGCAGGTAGCACAAATACATGTTTGATGAGTAATAAAGAAAAATGCATATTCCCATTCCTATGTTCCCATATGGTAACTTGTAATTATTCAGCATACCATAAAAGGTCCACGTACTAGTGGTTCTGCTCAGCTTGTGAAATGCCTGGAGCAAAGTTCATAAATCGTGTGTGACAGTCTAGGCAGAGCTACAAAGCTCTTTCTTCACATATCTACGTAACATAGCTCTACTAAGCATAAGGAGGGCTATTAAGTCACTTGCAATCTCCACTGTACATTGCATACTTACCACCAGCTACCGAAGCATGTAGAATTCTGCTGACATAGTTGCTCTGGGGTAGCTGTAAAGATTATGTATATATTCATTTACCAAGCAAATGTCTAGTCTTATGCCAAAGGCCAGACCTGTTATTAGACAAAAAAAAAAATAATAATCTGGCATCTAAGCAAACAGTTTAGATGCCAGATTTTATTCACTATAATTTTGGAATTTCGGCAGGTGGGGTCCAAGAGAGCCTTCTCTGCTGTAGCTCCTGCCCTTTGGAATATCCTACCCCTGAGGTGAAATTAGCTCCCATTCTTTGGACCTTCTGCAACAGCCTGAAGATCTGGCTCTGCCAGATGACTTGGAGCCCCATTGGGGGAGTATCACATTGGAGTTGGTTGATTAATTAAGAGCTAATCCCACCTCCCCACCCTGCATCCAGCTTCCTCCTTTCTCCTTCTCCACCTTGTGATCATGATTTTACTTTGTACTGTCATTTTATGGGTTATATTTATTTTCTGATTGTTTTAATGTTTTTATGCTATAAGCCACCCAGAGTTGCTTCAAAGGGAGATATGGAGCAAATAATGAACGAACAAACCAACGAACGAACGAATGAATGGAATCAGAAATGGTGAGCCACTTAACACTTGTCAAAAAGATTGGAAGACTTTATAATCTCCCTTTCCCTTCTCCTTCCCTCCCCTCCCCTTCTTACACACACACAGAGCATGTCAGCCATTCTTCTGGAATCCTCAACTTGCCGCCATCACTGTTGTGAGAAGGATGGCCATGTAAATTATTTAAGTAAAATAAAATGTCTTTCATTGTTGGAAGACAAACACACTGTTGTATCTCCAAGCTAAGATGATGGACAACACTTTTCTTTTAGGAGTGCTGAAATAAAGTTCAACTGTCAATCCAGTGTGGTGGGTAGAAAGGGAAGCTCTCTCAGCAAAATGTTTTCAATTATACTGCATTTTTGCCTATTTTAGCAGCATAGTATAGTCTTCAGAGAGTTATATATGAGGGAAAAGACTGTTTCTCACACAAACAGCAATCATCTTTGTTGCTTAGTTGACATGAATCTGGATCTTCCTCAACAGACAATTAATAACATCAACATCAAACCGTTTCTTGGAAGGATTGTTTTTATAGAACTAAAACCATGATTGTAAACACACACATACACACACACTTAAGTCCTCCAACAGATAAATAAACTTGAAATGGAATTAATTACGGACTATGCAGACTACAATTAACAATCTACCTTTTGGAGTGTCACAATTAAGAAAAATGAACATTCCAAACATTTCAGATGATTGTTAGAAAAACAAGCACCAAATGTCCAGAGAAAACCATCTTGCTTGAGCCAAGTATTTCTTTATAATTATAGTTGCCCCAAAGAAGGCCTTCTTTTTCCATTTCTGTCCTGTCTGTTAAGAAATCCATTAACTTCAAAGCCCAGACTGCTTCTATTTTTAATTCCCATTCAACATAATCAAGGCAAAAATTCACGGCTTTCCTTGTTTTTTGCAATATTGGGAAGTACCTGAATATGTGTAGCATTATGCAGACAGATTATCGGCTCTCCCCAGCATCGGTATGTGAAACATTTCTATGAAGAACTACTTTAATGCATCTTTTCTAGAATTAAATGTGCATGGATAGCTGCCATAGGGCAAGGCAGAAGGTGGTTTAATTTCTTTTTTAGAACACATTAGTAGAACTCGATAAAGGGTCAAGTAATTTCATCCAAGTTGCCACTAGTTAGCTAAAAGAAAATGACAGTACTTGAAGCTGACACTGTTACATTTCCACAAATATATTTTATAAAATAGGAGTTTAGAATTTCATTTTTTCCCCCATGCAGCAAGAATGATTGCCTGAGGAACACTTCTTAGCTTTAAAAGATTGCCTTGCCTGTAGCTAAATAGGGCATTTTGATTAATATTTGCTCTTTTGTAAGTGAGGCTGAGATCTGAAATGAGATGGTTACTTTTTAGACAGGAGTGACTTTGGTTCTAAGGCTCACTTAGTTTCCAGGGAGGCTGCACCGGGAGTAATTTCAGCGAATTGTAAGCGGACAGTAACTCCGCAGGGAGCACTGGCAATCATGGCGGAAACAATGTTTACATCGATCAGCTGTCATGGTGATTTATGGCTTCATTTTGCTGTAATGGAGAATTAGTGGAAAGATTATCAGGGACTCAACACTTTGGCTTGTTACCCATGTCCAGACGAGCAATTTGTCTCCCTGAAGCAGTGAAATACTTGTGACAGCTCCAACACTTGCCCTAATTCAATCAAGAGAAAATGTTGGAATTAATTTGTTACAAGAAAATTTAAATATGTTCAGCAAACAGTAACTGCAGAGCAGAAAGCTGATTTATTGTGCTCGGCAAGATATCGATCCACTTCGATCCAGCCCATGTTGAGGTTTTAATGTGTAATAATTTCCAATTTAAAGCTCCTTTTCAAGATCACAGGTTTAAAGAGAGGGCAGGCAAGGTCTCAAGACCTGATTAGGAGCCTGTTGCAATGGCTTTGTCAAAAGCCTGTTTGAATGTAAATTCATAGTTATCTGTTGCACTATCTTTAATATTCTTGACATGGATTTTATTGTGTGTCAAACCTCAGGCCAGCTGCCTGCCACAACCATTAATGAAACATCTTAGGAAATAAATCTCAGCCTTTATACAATATTTTTAAAAACCTGAAACATTAGATGTCACCAAGGACGGTTTCACAGCTAGCTATTTTGCTCAGTAAACCATCAGAGAGACAGCAGTTTTTCAGTCTGCTCACACAATTAGATTGAATTATTGTGTAAATGTTATAAGCCTAAATTCCAGAGAGCCCGCATGAATATTATTATTATTTTTGGTGCATATACAAATCTGTTTTCAGAAACTGGGACAGTTGATGTTGTATATAGCTATACACTGGGGAAAAAAAAACAAGGTTCTAGATATTAAAGGGATCTTCATAAGCATATTTTGCAACAAACACATGATATACAGTATATTGGGCTTCTTTCTATATTTTGATAGGGCAGGGAAGACAAGGGGAAACATTTAATTTTTTAGCTGCCATGTTTTGGTCTACATTTTCTATCCCAGCTAAGGCAAGTGATCATTCTATTTCCATAGTTCTAAAGTTTCATTGGAACAAACTATGATAAAAGATTTTAGTTGTGTGAAAGATCTGCAAGCATCAGCTGTCTAAATGCCAGCACAATAACTCCCTACATGTCCTCAGCTGTAACTCTTCTGTAACATATATTTTTTAATAACAGCAGCTAATATGATCAGAGAGTAACCCAATCAATAAAAAGCAAAACCTTGTACTATGGTTGGCGGAGGGCATTGTTCTTCAGTGGGGGAAAAAGATTTCTGCTAGATCATAATTGTCCTTTGGCATTTCCTTTCATGAATAGTTTCTGATTAATTATATTAATCTTATTTATCAAATAACTTTCCATTATTTTCTGCTGCAGTTTTGTCACATATCCTGCAGGACATTGGTGCCTGAGGAAAGCCCATTTGAATCAGGTCTGAATCTTATTTAGCTCATCGTTTTGGGCCATAAGCTGATCAACTGGAAGTATCTTGGGAGCTTACAAGCTGGTCTTGAGTGCAATAATCATCTTCCACTGGTTGGATCTTCTACATCAGGGGTGTCAAACTCACAGCCCACAGCCCACATGCATCATGCGCTGGCCATGCCCACCCCCGGTTTAGCGAAGGGGAAAAAAGTCACAGTACATCACGTGATGACAACGTGATGCTGCAAGTTTGACACTGTTTTTCTACATCTATCAGACATTTCCACTTGCAACTCACTCTTTTGCATGGAACTGAAAGGCTGTAACCATCAATGTGGCTTTCTCCCAGGATAATTGCTTAAATTATCCCCATTCAAGTCCAAATGATGTAAGATATGAAATGCAACCTTCCTGAAGGCAGCACCATTACCTGGATTATCATTGTCCTGAAGAATTAACAAAGTAAAAAACTGGCTTGTTTTTAGGCAGAGCTACTAAAAATCTGACTTTTCAGAAACACAGTCAACCACTTGCCTATGAGAAAGAGATTCTGTGGCCCTAACATTTTGCAGCCATCTTTTAGTTTTCTGGATTTGCAGTCTAAATACAGTAGCCCTCCATTTAGGGAATACTAATTTCTAAACCAATAATTCACCTTCTCTGAATCTGGTTGTCTTGTTTGAATTTGAGTAGTGATATACATGAGAGAAAGTACACACAACAATTTTGAAATATTTTATTTAATTATAAGAATACAGTGTAAGTAGAGACATGCAGTGTGCATATTTGTATTATGTTCCTTCTCAGAGAAGAAATTTGGTGGATAATCCCTCAGCCTATCTGACTCTTAGTTTTCTTGTAGTGAAAACTTGTTGATTTGCTAGTCTTCCCTAGAACATTGTATTAAAAGGGAAGATATAAATAGTTCAAAACAAAAGCAAAACAAAATTAAATCTTTCACTCGATCTGGGTATATTTAAAGGCAGGCACTACTAAAAGCTGATGTACCTTCCTAGATCTTCTCAGCATTATTCATTTTTCATTTGTACTTAAGGGGTTATAACTGATCTCACTGGCTTATACCGCATACTTTAGTAGGTCACTTGATACTTACTTGAATTTACAATCAAGAAGCTAAGACCTAGTCACATCAAAGTGTTGTGATAGACTAAGAACTACTAGCCTAATTCCACACTTCATACAAAGGAAGTGGTGATGTTGAGACTCACGATGTTGAGTATTTTACTATTGTCTATAGCAGATATATCAGTAAGCAAAACTGAGAATTTTAGGAATCTTACACCAGCCAGAGAATGCCTGCTCTATATGCAGGATTAACATCTCATAGGTTCCTTCTCTTTCAAGAAACCTTTTATACACAAGACATGTTTTTGGCCACTGTACCATATAGCCCTTCACATGACCATTTAGTCTGCACATTCTAGTTTTGACTCTGCAAACAATTCCCTTTGTTTCTATGAGATGTTGCAGCCGTATAGCTAATACAAATTGGAATTGAATACAAGCAAATGAAATGAAATATGAACCCTACTTCCCCTCCCATATTACTCAGTTTGTGTCCCTGTACAAGGTCTTACATTTTTCTGATTGCATGTATGTGTGCGTTCTTTGTATAAAAATCATTTGCACTTTAATATATAGTAATGACTTCTCGGGTATCCTTTTAACCATCTTGACCTTGTTTTCTTATTTTGTTAAGATGAAATGTCCTGCACTGTCATGCTGCACATTAAACATTTTCAAAACTGTTAATGATTAAGCCGTTACAAACACACATCTGTAAATCTGTTATTTTAATTTCAGCTTTCATTACTAACTACAAATGTTAAATGTTTGCATGGTTGTTGATGGAATGCATCTTGTAGAGCTGGTAATGTTTACACATATGTTTCCTATATGGCTCTTAACCATAAAATAAAACACAGGTTACAGTTAGTAAAATATTATTGTAACATTCTCTTTGCTGTTCCTAAATGTAGACTCACAAATCGTTGTTAATGAATGAAGTGCAGAGATTCAAATTTAGCTCACTTAAGTTAAAGGTCTACAATTGCTAATAAAGTGGCAAGGTTATACTATATTTCAGATATATTTACTGGACCTGGCAAACTTAAAAGCTTTCTATTGCCTTCCAGTTTCCAAGGTACACGTTATATATCTTTAATGTTGTCCAAACCAAACTTGTGTGTGCCAAAACAAGTTTTGAGCCAAAACATTGAGAAACAAGAGATAGGTATTACAAATGGGTTGTGAGAACCCAAGTTTTACATAAATACTCCCCCTCCAAATAAAAATATGGCAAGCTGATACTGATACTCTTTGGAGTTGGACTATAATTTCCAAATTATTAGTCCGCTGGTTAGGAATTTGGAGAAATACAGGGCCAACAAATCCACAGAGTACTAGATTGAAAAAACAACTGTAGGAAGACCTCCCAAACAAATAGAGGAGAATTCAACCTGGCTGTCTCGCCATGGTGCACTCACCTTAACCGACTTGCCACAGTCAGCTCGCTACAGGACAACTTGCCAAGGCTAACTCACCACGGAAAAACTTGCCATGGGACATTCAATGTGAAATAAGTGAAGACAGGGACAAGTAGAATTGCAATTCACCCCAACCTCGAGGACTTCTAACTTAACAATGTTCAAAGCAAAAGCAAGACAAGGGCCGCTACAATTCCCTTGTCCCTTCTTAAGTTATCCTGCATTGAATTGTCCTACAGCAAGTTGGCCATGGCTAGTTGTCCTGCAATGAAACCAGAGGTGGGTTTCAGCAGGTTCTGACGAGTTCTGGAAAACCGGTAGCGGAAATTTTGACTAGTTCGGAGAACCGGTAGTAAAAATTCTGACTAGCCCCGCCCCCATCTATTCTCTGCCTCCCACGTCCCAGCTGATTGGGAGGAAATGGGGATTTTGCAGTAACCTTCCCCTGAAGTTGGGTGGGAATGGAGATTTTACAGTATCCTTCCCCTGCCATGCCCACCAAACCACGCCCACCAAGCCACACCCACAGAACTGGTAGTAAAAATTTTTGAAACCCACCACTAGCTGAAATGGCCAGAACAAGTCAGCCAAGGTGAGTTGTCCTACATCCTGCATAGCAGGCATGGAATATTAATTACCAGAAGAAGGAGTTAAAAATGAAATATTGTATAGGATTCTAGAGATACAGAATAGTTTTGCAAGAGAAAAACATTGCTAAGCATCTGAGATCTTCAACAGAAGTAATTTGTTAAAACCCCAGAAACTTCTTTTGTAGACTTTACTCATTCCATTGTTGCCTGAAGAGACCCTGAAGGTCTTAGTATATCAGTGCAATGCTATAATAATATTCTGGTTAAACTCAAGGGGGAGATTCAGTAAATTAACAATATGCATGACTGCTGATGAAATTATAGAAAATTGGAAGCAGTAAATCCAGGTTTCCCCCCTACCCCCAAACTCTGGCAGCACTTGTTCCAACATTCCTGTCACTTTTGCTTGCTGGCTGTTCTTTAAAAATTTACAACCCCCCCTCCAGGCTTCATATCATGGTGAAATTGATATGGTTTGATTTTGGTTTTGATGTTAGATTGTGACCTGCTGTGACCTTCCTGTTGTTGTTTGTCATTATTTTGCTAGTACTTGCAAATGAGAAAAAGAAAGTTCACATCTGATTCCAGCAAGATGCTGTACTTGCTTATCAGATAAGATGTCAAAACAGCAGTCAATCTGACAGCCTGCCACACAGCGTTTTTCTCCCTTTCTTCTCTTAAACATAATTAATTTTCTACATCCATCTGTTTAGAAAAGGAATCTATGAAAAAAAAATGACTGTATTATAATATCAACAAAAGGCAACAGGGAGAGATAACTCTTACACTAGATCATCTCAAAAATGAGTAGAGTTGACTCCAGGTCCTGCTGATTAAATTTTGCTCTTGCTAATGTTATTTAGACCTTGCTGATGAGTCAACTAAAGCATCAGTTGGTCAATCTGTGGATTAAATCAGTAAAAATGGCTGTAGCCCTACTTTGCCTTGTCCATTGGGAGGTGCAATACAGTATATAGACCATCAGAGTGAACAAAGTAGCTTTTCTTTTGGTAGAATTAAGTATTTTTCTGGGGAAGGTTGGGCTTTTGGTGGTTAGTATTTCTTCATACATGTGATACATTTTTTGCTAGGATAAGAATAATGGGGAAAAAAGTTCCTCTGAATTTTTTGTTTGTTTTTTCTGGAATCATTCATTTCCTTGCTCCTTAGCAAAAGTTCCCTTTGTGATATGCATAATTTTAAATTTCTATATACCGATATATTTTCAAAACTACCCTCTTCTTCTGCAACAGGTAGTAGGTAATATTCTTACGTTGTGAGCCTTTTAAAATAAAGCATTGAAAACATTTAAACTGTTTACATTATTTTTTTTTAAAAAAATCTTAATATGGTTTGAATAGTTTTTAGGAAGAAAACCTTGGTTGGTTTCTTCTGCATGTATCAATAAACTCCAATACGTGGACAAATATTGAATGGAAGACAATGGGAGATTTTACAAAAGGTACACCACTTCTCCAGTCTTTAACCATATGTAATTGCAAAGTTTCTAGAACTCTGCAGATGTTGTAGGGATGGAAAATGTTACTAAATAAGATGATCAAATTACATTCAGGTTCACTGAATGTAATTTGACAATAGATCAAATTATTTTGTATTTAAATGTATTTTAGACAATAGGTCTGTAATTTATCTATTTACTTTTGCTGTGAAAGAACGATCCATTCCCAAGTAAACATGGGAGAATTTAAGACTGCCAGATTGCTTTCCTGGGGAGGACTACAGTACATCTAAGACTCTTGAGTGAATGTTGAGCTGAACAATCTATCAATATCCTGGGATGGTAATATCAGTTAATACCGGTGTAGGAAGTTAGCACCCACCCCTTTCCTAGAAGAATGACATATTTTGGGAAATATTAAAAAGGCAGAATATTATGTTTCCCTGGTTGAGAAATAGAAAAACATGTTTTAAACACAAAGCAACTCCCACCTTCCTTTGTTAATGGGCCAGAGGCAGAAACTCAATCTTTGACAATAGGACTCATCTGCAATACAATAGCAACAGAAACTAATACAATGGGATCCATCTAGGACAGAAACTCACCACATGGCACCTGGGAAGATTACATCAGCCAGCAAGGCTAGCTAAAACCCCCACCCCCTGGGAGTCTGACAACCAATCAGGATACTCTTTCTGGGCCCCAGGAAGTTCAAAGCCAGAGAAAGCATAAAACCTGGGGACTCGCTGTATCTCGGCCACCTTTTTCTGTTCAGGAACTCAAGCCATGTGATCCTGTCCACCATTAAACCATCTTTCCAAGCAGTCTCCATGTTTCCAGTGTCTTTTTTCGCCACTTGGAGCTGAACCCAGAAGAATATTTCTTCCAACATCGGTTTCTCATCTGCAGCCCATTCTGACTGTAGATAATCCAGCCATAGACTGTGTTCCCATCATGCTAGATCCAGGTTGTTTAATTATGATTTATTAAATATATAAGTCACAACTGTTTGGATTCATCCAATATTGTAAGCCAAAAGTGGTAGTATAAACTTTAGTGGTTTGGCTAGGTTTGCACAAGCTAACAAGCAGCAAATCATAGCATACTATAACAAAATGTATAAATCCAACCAATCATATAATGCTTCAAGTTCTGTAAACTTTCAATCAGGTCTCTGTTATTTATTGCAATTTGGATTGTAAAGATGGATGCAAAATTGTAATATAAATTATATAGCATATCATGAGACTTTCAGTAATTACTACTTACTGGTAGTAAGGAAGACTTTTTGAGTCCTGGCACCTTGTTTTGGGAACTTGTCTCAAAACTGCTATTTTTCAGTATATTTATTTTGGCAAATACACAGCAAAAGTTCTTCTCTAACGGCTACTCATTTAGCAACTGTTCAGTTACGAGGAGAGACACTTACTGGTAGGTCCTGATAGTTACAGCCATTGCAGAGTCCCTGTAGTCATGTGATTGCAATTTGGGCATTTGGTGATGGCTCTCACTTATGATGTCACAATGTTCCACAATTATGTGATTTGTCATTTACAGTCTTCACTGCTGGCTTAAAATGATGATATCCATTCAGTCGTGTCTGACTCTTGGTAATTTTATGGGTCAGGTGTCTCTGTGTCTTTTGATCTTGCACTACTTCTTTGTGTTGTTCTATGCTCAAATTAATGGGGAAGCCAACAGGAGGGTGAAATTGGTTATCCCATGACCAAAGGATGCTATGACAGCTCAGGATTTGCCTTAGCACAGCAAGAACCTTGGTAGTACAGGGGTTTAAGGCAACCTGTTATTAAGCTGGTTATTAAGACCAGCTTCCTGCAATTACTGCAGGGTTCGAATCTCGCCAAGGCTCAAGGTTGACTCAGCCTTCCATCCTTTCTAAGGTAGGTAAATTGAGGACCCAGTTGTGGGGGCAATAAGCTGACTTTGTATAAATATATACAAAAGGATGAAGGCTATTGCTGAGCACATTGTAAGCCGCCCTGAGTCTTCGGAGAAGGGCGGCATATAAATCAAATAAATAAAAAAAAAATTGGGATTGCTGCATCTTCCATTGTAAGTCAGTGCAGTCATATGATGTCACTCTTTATGACTCCATTGCTAGCAACTGTTGCTGGTCCCAATTACCATTGTTAAATAAGGACTAACTGTTCTTTTTACTTTCCTGAGTGTTTAAATTCATGTGATTTAACACCTTTCTCTATTTATCATTATGATTAGCCTAAATTGCATTATCAGAGGGATACAAACAAGATCAAGCGAGGTACTAATATCACTCTATAAAGCCTTAGTAAGACCACACCTAGAATATTGCATCCAGTTTTGGTCACCACACTATAAAAAAAGATGTTGAGACTCTAGAAAAAGTACAGAGAAGAGCAACCAGGATGATTAGGGGGCTGGAGACTAAAACATATGAAGAACGGTTACAGGAACTGAGCATGTCTAGTCTAGTGAAGACATGGACCAGGGGAGACATGATAGCAATGTTCCAATATTTGAGGGGCTGCCACAGAGAGGAAGGGGTCCAGCTATTTTCCAAGGCACCTGAAGGCCAGACAAGGAATAATGAATGGAAACTGATCAAGGAGAGATTCAACCTAGAAATAAAGAAAGATTTTCTGATAGTGAGAACAATCAACCAACGGAACAGATTGCCTTTGGAAGTGGGAGTTTCATCAGTGGAGGCTTGCAAGAAGAGACTGGACTGCCATTTGTCGGAAATGGTGGAGGGTCTCCTGCTTGGGCGGAGGGTTGGATTAGATGACTTACAAGGTCCCTTCCAACTCTATTAATCTGTTAATGAGTAAGACATAGAGAGCCAGTTCGGTCTAATGGTTAAAGCATCAGTCTATAAACCCAGAGGCTGAGAATTCTAGCCCCACTTTGGATACTCTGTGGAGCTGTAGGAGGGAGATAATGGAAAACCACTTCCAAAAAACTTTGCCGAGAAAACTTCAAGAACTAATCCAAGCATTGACCTGAGATAAAAAAATACTGACTTGAAGGTGCGCGCGCACACACACACACACACACACACACACACAGAGGAAAAAAAAAACCCCAGGTAAGACAGAACTATATTATGGTTTTATTCACCAATCTTACTAACCTACAATTACTTATGATTTATTGAATTAACAAAATACCTGAATTTGCAAAATACAGTGAAACATGAATTAACTGCACTGCAGAGGTGGTATTCAGCAGGTTCTGACCAGTTCTGGAGAACAGGTAGTGGAAATTTTGAGTAGTTCTGAGAACCGGTAAATACCACCTCTGACTGGCCCCGCCCCCATCTATTCTCTGCCTATTGAGTCCCAGCTGAGGAAATGGGGATTTTGCAGTAACCTTCTCCTGGAGTGAGGTGGGAATGGAGATTTTACAGTATCCTTCCCCTGCCATGCCCACTAAGCCACGCCCACAGATCCAGTAGTAATTTTTTCTGAATCCCACCACTGCCCCACTGGCTTGGTTTTCCCAGGATTCTGAATCTCAGACTAACTAGGGATATGTTGTCAAATTGTCACAAGCCTGTCTAGCCATAAGCAGAGTGGTGATCCTTGATAGGTCAGATAAAATACCTGAACACTAAGCGTGACTATCCTTTCAAGACGTTGCTATTGGATCCCTTCCTTTTTCTCTGCCATTAACAAAATTTGCCCCTTGGCCCTAACTTTGCACCTTTGAGAAGGTGCCAGCCCTCTGATTATGTCCCAGATTTTAATCACTTCTGCACTAAAGATAACCTGACTGATTGCTTAAAGGTTAGCTCCCTCATCAAACTGAGTCAATAACTCCTTTTTAAATTAAATACTATTAATTACTATCTCAGAGTTTATTGACATTGATTTGTCTCTTTTTATACACTTGTGGCTTTTATGTTCCCAGTTCTTAGTTTTAACTCTTAAAATTAGCTATAGATTGGTGGTATAATAATCTTAGCAAATAAAACTTTATTGATATATCATTTTATCCTTAGCATTTTTTCCTCGCGTAAGGCATAAAGACATCTCCACTCTTGGAAAGAGTTGGCTTTTGATTTAATTAATTTATATTTCTTATTTCTAAGCTACCCACCTCCCTCAAAGTTAATGGTAATTTGGTGGTGCAAATTACCATTCACATTCAAAAGGGCTTTTTAGATCCCCCAATTATAATTTTCAAATTATTTTGAAAGTCTTAACAACTAGATACAGAGACAGCTTTTTCCTTCGTACCATTACTCTGCTAAACACCTGATTCCCACAGTACTGCCTTATATCTAAGCATATTTACCCATGTAGTATTTTCTGTACTATTATTATTCTCATTTTCTCTCCTACCCCCTCTTATTGGTATCATTATTATGATTACTATCATTCTGTTGTCTTGCATGTACACTGAGCTTCTGCACTAGAGACAAATTCCTTTTGTGTCTAATCACACTTGGCCAAATAAGCCATTCCATTCCATTCTGTTCCATTCTTTAGTAAAAGCTAATGCTAAAGAGCCACTGAATATTTATTGTATCTATGAGATTTGCCAGAATGTTTGCTCAGAAGCATATTCTATAGAATTTAGCAGTGTTTGCTTCAAGGCAAATGTGTATAAAACTTCAGCCTCAGGCTTCTTACTATATTTCCTCTATTATCATGATGTAGTTTATTTTCATAGTTGGTCAAGAATTTTAAAAAGGAAGTAGGAAAATTGCATTATAACATTGCTACTCAATGAAGAGAGAAAGAAATGCCAGTACATATACCTTTATGTCAATGTAGAATACAACTCTGTGTGTGTGTGTGTGTGTGTGTGTGTGTGAGAGAGAGAGAGAGAGAGAGAGAGAGAGAGAGAGAGAGAGAGAGAGAGAGAGAGAGAGAGAGAGAGAGAGAGAGAGAGAGAGAGAGAGAGAGAGAGAGAGAGATTTGATCCACTGCATAGTTGGCAAATAGATGTCTTTTGACTTCCCAATCTAGAACAGAAAGTGAATGACTGGCCCAACATCATCAAATCAGCAACTTCCATGCCTAAGAGGTCTAAGCTGCCAAATGTAGGATTGAGGTATAAATGACTTAGGCACTCTGGGGCAGAAGAAAAGGATGTTACCTGTGCATAGCGATTGCTGCAGACCAAGGAGATAATATGTGGTATACCGTATGTGTGTGTGTGTGTGTTTGTCTAGCTACTCTCTTGCCTAAGGAAGAATTTAAAGCAGGCAATTATATCTTATGTGATTGTAGACAATCCATAACTAGATTCAGGAATGGAGTAAGAAATCAATTCTCTTCTTTGCTTCTCTAGAAAGGATGCTGCTTGAATGCTGAGCAACAAAGATTTGGTCCAGTTTAATCCTGCCAATTGAAGCCTAGCAGCAGTGGGTTACTTTACAAGACAGTTTTGTTCTTCCTGCTGCAAAGAAAAAACAAGAACCCCCCCCCCCCCATCTTCTTAAATTAACAACTTAAGCTAAAATGGTGGCTTTTAAACATAATGATTTGCAAAAGATACCTGCATTTTACTTTTTAATTACTTGTATTATTGCCTACTTGTACAAACATTGAAAACACACAACACACAGAGCTAAAACTTCCCATAAAAAAGGCAACGTTAAAGCCGCTTGCTGCCCTGACTGAAAGGATCCTGTACAAATAGCAACAGAAGAGGATTATCTTCACCAATTTCCTGAGCACTTTATCCATAGCATTGAGGATCCTGTCCATTTTCTTAGTACAGACATGTCCCAATTCTTCCCAATAACAATGCTAGACATTGTCTCAGTGCATTCCAAAGGACCCAGGCAGCCAGAGTGAATCTGTAGTCTTCACATCACCTTTATAAATCTTCCTCCAGGCCCTCTTAGAGGGTTACCCTAAACAAGGCTACTGAAGGCTATCTGCAGAAGTGAAAAGAGCAGACAAATAGCTATGTTTTCCCATTCCTGTTGTTACATGATGATTCTTAAGGAAGTTTTTAAAAACCTGTATTTGATAAGATCCACTCTTCTTCTACCAAGTATTTCTTCTGTCATTTCATAGCCTGAGGTTTCTACGAAAATCAGTAAGCTCTCTTGGATCAATGGACAGAAAAAGCCCACAAGCAACTTGAGCAAAGACCATAGTTCATTCCACGGTATGACCAGCCCTCAGTTGAAGTTCATCAGTAACTGTCCCAAGATCCCTCTGAAACTAACAGGGCCATTAGGCATCTGGGTGTACCAAGTGAATAGATTTTTTTCTCTATCCAGTGAGGTGGGTTCTGACAACTTCAGGGATAAAAAAGAAGAATCTGATGATGACAGTGGACTAATGGTTACCACTCCCTTGAAAAAAAAAACCCCCAAGTCTAATGCATTACCATTGTTATGAATCAGACCCATAAGAACTTGGTCAGGTCCATGGTGGCTGCAGTGGATATGAACTTCTGAGCTGTTTCTGAATCTATACCGAGTGAGGGAAAATTAAAGCCACCCAATAATTTTACCATTAATCCAGCAATAGTTTCAAGCACCTCCCTGCATAGGGAAGTCACTTAGACTTCAAGTCCTTAGAGCTAAATCCTACTAGAAACATACATCTGATTACCTGTGCAGCAATTCCTATGAAAGTTATCAAGGTGTCTCAGATAATTGCAGCAATTCTACCATTCCTACCCCAATTAGCATATTTCAGAAAGGTGAACCCCTTATATACCTGAGATTGGTCTTCTCATTTACTACTAGCTAATGGTTGAGAGGACATCTGGAGGCGGTATGGTGAACTGAAGATGGTTTTGCAAAAGCAGAGTCAACAATCATGGCAAAGATCAAGGAACCAATGAGTAGATTGTTGTTTTTTTTAATCTTTGTGGATAAGGATAGAATGAGAGATCACACACATGTGCTCTGGGCAGCTGCTCCTCACAAGGAAACTGCAAGACAGCAGTCTTCTACAGGTTTGAGCACCAGAAGAGGATTAACCATTTTCTTGATAATCATGCTGGAGACTTTTAAAGGACATTAAGTGTGCAAACCTCACTTTCTAATCTCTTTTTGAAATTGTTCATTAACTACCTCTAAACTATTATAGGCCTTTAGAATGACAACTTGGAAACGCTGAGTGAGTCTGCCTATAATCCTGAGCAAAAAAATAATTTAAAGTATCTGAAATAAACAGCAAAAAACTAAATGAAATTTTGATCAGAAAGTTAAAAACAGATTAAGCATCCAGATAAAATTGGCATATTAAAAGTTCAATAAAAATTTGAAATTAATTGTATAGGACAAGCAACCTCTTGTGAAAAATGGACTCTGTTTTGGTTTTTTCAAGACATAACAATTTCATGATTTCAAAAATTGGGCATTAGAGGAGACTAAAGTTTTTGGAGAGAGGAAAGACTTATTAAGTGTAAAATGTTGCAAAACATTATAACAATAAAGGTACTGAAGGACTTTTGAAGAATGGAGTCAGAAAATAGTAGCCACAGTATCAACAATATCAATAAGGATGTCTGCTTCTATGGACTATGTCCAAAATATGTTATTCAAGAAATGACATGTAGAGCAAATTTAAATGACAAGATAGAGATGATATCAAAAGTGGATTTATAATTGACAGGCCAAGAGAATGTCTTAGGAAAAGGATATCTCACTGGATCTATGAAAGAAGCTGGCCACAGTTTTAAATTTTAAAAGGAAAATGCAAATGACAAACCAAGAGAGGGACATGGATAATTATTTTGTTATTGGATTTACAAAAGAGGCTTGATAAAGGCCTGAAGAACTCTGTGCAGAAACAAAGAAGAAATGAAGACAAATCAAATCCTATGACAATATTTGAATGAACTAAAGATTAAGACTATTACCAATAGAAGAGAATATATATAGTTAAAACTTGAACTATGGAGTCCTTGGTGCTCTGTGAGGTTGGATGTTATTTGTGGATGTTTATACCTAACATCTTCGATGCTAGAAAGAAGAAGGGTTTGCTCTCTGTTTATAGACAGAAGTTTGGCATGTCAATGTTGGTGGGGGTGTTGCTTTCTTCTTAGTATGTTTTGTTAGGTTGTTGTTTATTGCTTGACTGTTTGAGGGGTCCTTGCTGCTCTCTGAGTTTGATTCTTTTTTTGTGGTTGTTTCATTACCCAAACTAGGTAACACAATCAGTTCTAGCTTGATTGTTTGTCTGGTATTAATCCTAGTGTTAGTCCCTGTTTATATGAGAGCAGTCATTGCTTGGCAGGAGGTGTTTTGGTCTTGCTGTTTTAGCTTTTTTATTGTTTCTTCTGAATGGTATATATAAATGTTATTTATCTCTATGTGCTTGTTGATAGCTGATTTATCTGAATGCCAAGCTTCCAGGGATTCTTTAATATTTTTGGATTTAGCTTTAGGAGTGCTATTCTAGGCTTCATAGGATTTTGTTAACATTTTAAGTGACACATAAGTCTAGTTAATAGGCACAGTAGAATGGAGACCAACTAATCATTATTAACATAGTTGAGTAAGAGATGACTTTGAGGAACACGTTATCCTCATTCAAGGATGCATTAATTAGTTTCATGCCATCTCTCTGGTCTGATATATAGTATTATTCATGTAAAGTATCAATATAATTTGCAGGTTGTTTTGTTAAATTCTTCAGGTGTCACAATTTTGAAGGGGTCTTAGGTAACCCTGAAATATGCTATCTCTGTCATTTCAAGAGCTTCTGCCCATCTGCTAGTTATTGATGCTTCATCATTTTTTGCCACTATGATGTATGCCTCAACATGTATGTCTACCCATTTCTCATCATTTTCATGCCTTATCTTTTCCTCAAATTCTTCCAAGCATCTCCTTAGGTGTTGCATCTCCTTAGATGTTGCATCTCCTGGAACTCATTGTTGAAGTCTCCTTGGTTTAGCATCCTAGGGGAGACTGCTTGGGAATAACCTTTTCAAATGTAGTGGCACCCTTTATTTTATACAGTCCAAACTCCGAAGACTTTCTGATCCCATAATCATGGCATGGAGGTTGAAATCCTCAAAAATGCAAAGCCTGATGGAAGAAGGGCACCATGAGCCAGTCAACAAGATAGAGGAACTTGGGGAGGGAGTTCACTTTTTTGAGAACTATAAATTTCAGCATTAGACATAGGAACTGGGGTTGCTGTAGTGCTGGGAATTGCACTACAACATCTGGAAGGCCACAAGTTGCTTATCCTGGTATGAAGTCTCCACTGGAGAGATCCCTGATCACTGTCTTCTTGCTTCTAGTCTCACCAGTGGTACTACGGTATCTGTTAGCTTAGCTTTCTTTAGAGAGTCTTTTGTTGTTACTGAATCTAGCTTTCTAATTCCTGACAATCCCTCACATTACTCATTACATAGTGTGGAGTAGAAGATAGCGCCTCTCTGACTCAATACATTTTAGCTCAGCCATAAATTCTCTAGTTGGACACCCAAGGGATCTTAAAACATAATGCTAGCTTATTTAATAGGGCCATTGTGAGAATTACCGAGACAAAATGTATGAACTAGTACAGTGAAAAGAAAAGCATGATAAAATAATGTTTTGAAAATCAGCTAGCACCACGTCTCCTGAGACACCAACTCTATCCATGGAGCGATATTTTGGCTTAGGTCTAATATTCCTTGTTCCAGACAAAACAAAAAGATCAGTGTCAAAGAAGCTATGGAAAATCTCAACAATTAATTTGTCTCTTCGTTCTTCTGAAGCTGAACAGTGTGACTCCTAGGATCCTCTTTTCTTCTCTAATATTTAATACTGCCAAATAAAATCCTCACACTGCTACCACTTTTGCAGCCCTCTCTCCTTGAGAAGCCAAATGTTTTCTTTGGAAGACCATAGGTATCCATTCCATTGTTTAATCATTTTTCTTTTTAAGGCGTGCCAGGACCCATAATCATCACACGAAGGACAGTTTGTAAAGATCACATGGTATTTTAGAAGAAAAGAATGAGAGCTGTATAATGAATCCCTTGTCCCAGTGAATAGCCCAGGCAGGATTATTGTTTTACATTAATAAAATATCAATAGTGTCGCTGTTCTTAAAAACTTGGCCAATTCTTATTTAAATCTTCTGCTTTTTGGCATTTGTTATTTCATTTGAGCATCGAAGTATGGTACTCTCATTGCAGATTTCCAGCATTCAGGAAAATCCTGATGCAGAGTGTACCTGACTGTACAGAAAACAAGATGATTTTGTGTCAACATATGCAAAAGATAAATTTAATCATCCCAAAAGATGGTTAGATAGTTGTTTAGGTTAGTGTTTAACCTAAATCTACTTTGTAGTTTAAAATGTCTGCCTTCTTCACTTATTTTTCCCTGAGCAACTATACAATTTCCATTTCTTAGGGGATAAAGATAAACAATTGTGTTCCATCTTGCAACCGAGAGCCTTTACAATATTTGAAGATCATTCTGTGTATTGAATTAAATTAATAGACTATAGTGTTAGTTGCTTATCAGTCATTTGTAGATTCTTCTTTTCTAGCCAAACGAAAAAATAAATAAAAATAAAAGCAGATTACAATTTTATCTCCTTGGATACCTTTAGGACATAGTGCTTTTTCCTTAACACTTAACACAGAGGGAGATGTTCTTCCCGAGAGCGACAAATGTTTAACCTTAAGTACTTTAAAATCTGGTCTTGGGAATATTCAGATGAAAATCTTTGTAGTACTGAAGCTTCTCTTAGAACAGTATTGAAAGATGCTGTATGGACACTTGTCTCTCCTCAAACCTTGATGGCACCATTTAGTATTCCATCTATGTATCAGGAGACGAAGCAGGAATACATTTTTTTGTCTACGAAAATTTCTTGTTCAGGTATAGGCCTTTTATTTCATTGTTTTGGTGGCTGTGCTTTATTTAAATGCGGTGACCACAACAGGTGACTTTTAAAACCTGAGCAGATATGCTCCAGATAATAGCTAACAGACAGAAGCATTCAAAATAGTCATGCTAATCAAAAAGAGAGTAATTCAGCAGAGAGCCTTTTTTTTTTCCTTGTGGGCTTTGCTAAGGACAAAGAAGCATGTCTTGGAACTGAACTACGTGGAATACATTTAAAATATTTAGTTATATTAGGCAACCGTGTGATTATTTCTGTGTGGAAATAATATATAATTAATTAGGCCACAGAGATGAATACTTTATTTTAATAACAACATTAATTGGAACATTTATACTTTTCTGGGCCAAAATGCCAGTATTATGTTGCTCTAAAGCAGGAGTGTCAAACTCGATTTCATTGAGAGCCTCATCAGGGTTGTGTTTGACCTCGGGGGAGTGGGGATGGGGGTGGCCAGGATGGGGGTGGCCAGCTCAACATTACTCCTGTCGGGGGCACCTGTGGCGGTTCAAGTCCTCTGCCAGCAAAAACAGGCCCTCAAGGTCCGTTTTTGGCTGCCACAGCCTCCTGCAACCCTCTGCCAGTGAAAACGGAGCTTGGGAGGGCCGTTCATTGGCAGAGGGTTGCAGGAGGGCATGGCAGCTGAAAATGGAGCTTGGGAGCCTGTTTCACTGGCAGATGCACCATGGGCCAATCCTTCGCTTTTTCCAGGTCGGCCCATGGGCCAGATCTAAATACCTCACAGGCCGGATCTGGATCCCAGGCCTTGAGTGTGACACCCCTGCTCTAAAGCACTCTGTCAGTACCGCTGGATTATCTGGAAGCTTAGGTCAAGGGCTGATACTATGATGCTCCCTAGGTTTGTCAGTCATTCTTACAAGTTGACAGTAGCAAAAACTGTATGCTGACAATACAGCAAAACCAGCTTTCCTGCTGTGCTCTATTGGCTGAAGATGCAGAAATATATTAGAAACCTCTGACAGAAAATATGGACTTGGGATTTCCTTGACAGTCTCCTGGAAAAGCAATGCTCTGTATAGGCAAGTAGCAAATAGTTCAGTCAATTACCCCCAAACCTTTGCAAATCCTAAAACCCCATCACACCAAGGTAGATGGAGAATTTCAGAGGGATGGCAGGGTGAGAATATTAGGCTTTATTTGATTTTATGGATAGATTGTTCGTGCATTAAATCCTATAACTTTTACCAGTGTTTTTTTTTTTGAGACCTGTAGTAAATCAAATCTTTGCATTATTCAAAGTATAAAAATTAGAAAAATAAAAGAGAAAATACCATTACAAGAGCTCAGGGCACACATTAGTCCAACTAGGACACTGAATCCTAACAGATATTAAATGCAGATGTTGGTCATGTTTCTTATGCCAGATTTCAGATAATAACATATTCTTTTTTTTGAAAATTAAGATTTTTTTATATCATTTATTGAAAATAATCTATGATCTATCAATCTAAATGTGGCAACCAAATCTATACTGAAGGTTTAGTACTGATTTTAAAATTTGATTCCTGATCAAATCAAGATTTAAATAAAGTGAAGGGGAATATCTTTTTTTACTTCAGTATGAGGATGGTTTTGTCTCTGGACAGTTGAACTTTTGAAAAAATGGCTGGTTTGAAAGAAGATGTCAATAGATAAACATCATCTTCAGGGTTTGATTGAAGCAAATGCGTGCAATCAAAATATTTGCATATTGTATGCCTTTTTTAAAAAGAAAGTTGAGGTCTAATCTACAATCATTTCATTGTATTTCATTTCTATCTATGGGAATATTATTTCAGTGAGGAGCCAATGGAATTATTTATTTATTATTAGATTTATGTGCTGCCCATCTCGTCTAGAGGTAACGATTATTTTGATTTTCTCTAGCTGGCAAGCAATGATATTAACATATTTATTAGCTTCTCCTTAATGTATATCCAAAGCACATTTCAATAGCATTTAAAACCTTGTTATAACTCTTCCACTTGCATTCAGACTTTTCACTCTTATGAACTACCATTTCTGAAGGGATTTCTATTTAGATACTTCCTCTCTTTGAAGACCTTGGATAGAAAAATCTGATTTTATATTTTATTTTACATTTTCTGAACATTTTGTTAGTAGTTTACATTTTCTGGACAGTGTAATTTTGTGGCATGGTGTGTGTGTGTGTGTGTGTGTGTGTGTGTGTGTGTACAATGTTTATCTCATGCTGAATTTATTAAAATAAAATTGTGCAGAAGGAAATGGAATTCCAATGTACTGCTGTTGTCCTAAGAAATCATTATCACAAGACAGAATTAGAAGCATGGATGGGAGTTAATGGGTCTCCCAGGCTGTCCAGCCATTATTATGTTACTGTGCAAGAGGCATCAACCGCTTTAAGTCCCATTAGTGTGTTGATGAGCTGTCTGGAACAGGATGCTTGTATCTGAACAAGCAGTTTACTCTAACTGCATTACATTAACCCCTTGCTGCTGGGTGCCTTTGACATCAGGTTGAGTGTGATGGTGTGAAAGCTTTCTGCTCTTCTTCTAATGAGGTAATTCATTTCTTCAAGGCTGCCCAAAGGCTGGTTGCAATAGTTTGGTGTTTTGCCACTAAAAGAGTGATTCTGAGTACATGGAAATTAATCCCTGAAATTGTTTAGTTTTTCCATCAAAAGCAATTCAAAGAAGGTAATTTCTTCTGAAGCTTTGGGAGTTTGCTTGTGTTTATGCAATACAAACCCTTTGTCTTTATTTTTAAAGATTGCTAAGATCTTATTTTGGTTCCCTTTTATCTCTTCCTTTCCATTATACAACTTTGTCAGTGTCCAACCACACATTGGATCCTGAGTACATCAATTTGTCTGTGTTTTAGACATGATCATTCTCGCATCAGCATTTTGTGCTATGTCTCTCTCTTTCTCTCTCCCTTTCTACTTGACCTTTAGCATATTTCCAAATCAACCTTCCTTTAATCTGATGCTTTTGAAATGTGTGGATTGCCAGACACATCCATTCTGTGGAAATAATTGTAGTTGTAGTTTAAGATATAATTGAGGTTGGAGTTCAACACATTTAGAGAGCATCAAATTGGGGAAGACTGCTTAAATCCCACTTGTTGTCTGCACTGAAATGTACTGTATATAGCTACATTTGCCTAGATGTATTTTTATTTTGTGTGTATTTGATTATCAGCTCCCATCTTCTGGCTGTATCTCTATCATTTATATTATGGCAGACTTTTGTAATTGGGAAATCCCAGCCATCTGCATTAATGTGCAAAGGTTTGAGGTGCAGCATTAATTGAAACCATTATTTTCTCCAAAAAGCTTATATAGGTGTTGTAACTAATAGGAAATATTGACCACAGACATATGAAAACAATGCAGAAAACGGACCATCATCACTTCTATTAGCTGCCCCCCGTTTTAGCAAGGACTTTCTAAATAATAATAAAATATTTTAACTATACAGCTTCATATTCTATGGAGTAAATTAAATAGTCTTCTGTTATATATCGAGTTATAGATATTGTTTTTTCTTAACAAATTATAGGGCAGATCTCTATGGGAAACAAAGAGAATGGATTACTTCCCAAGAAAAAGCTGGACCTTAAAATTTTCTTTAGCAGAGAAAGAATACTAGGAAAATGCTTTATATCGATAGGTTCTATCCACTATGAAGTCTTCTAAGAATCTTTTGTGTGTGTCTGCCCATACTTGTGAAGGTATACATGGAATCTCTAATACTGCATGTTGGGATCCTACATTTGCTATTCATTGCTTGCCAACTCATACCTGAAGAAATTGGCCTAAACTATGCAAAATTGCTGAAAGGAAAAGGGTAGGATAGCAACATTTGTCATCTTGAGTTCTTTGAAGGAATAGAGAACTGTATCATAAAATACCTGTTAGTTAAGTAGATGCTTGATTTCAAGGAGCTATTGAGGCTCATTCTTGAGCATTGAACACTGCCCACTATCCAACAAGATGAAATTCAGTGGTGAAAAATATAAGGTTCTACATTTAGGTACCTCGCCCCCAATGCACAGGTATAGAATAGGTGATACTTGGCTCAACTGTGAGAGGGACCTTGGAGTCCTAGTGAACAACCACTTAAATATGAGCCGGCAGTATGCTGCAAGTGCCAAAAAAGCCAACACAGTTCTGTAAACAGGGGGATAGAATTGAGATTACATGAATAATTAGTACCACTTTATAATCCCTTGATAAGACCACACTTGGAATATTGCTCACACACTTGGAGTTTTGTTCACCATGACAAAAAAAGATGTTGAGACTCTAGAACTATGATGGCGAACCTATGGCACGCATGCCAGAGGTGGCATGCAACACCCTCTCTGTGGGCAGGCAAGCCAACACCCCAATTCAGCTCTGCTGTGCATGTACGCATGCCTCCCGCTGGCCAGCTGGTCTTTGGGTCTCTGCCATATGTCTGCAGGCGGTGGGGCATGTGTGGGGGGCATGTGCGCATGCATGGGGGCTGGGCCACATGTGGGTTGTGTGTGTGCATGCACGGGGCTGCGTGCACATTGCATTTTGGGGGTTTGGGTGCATGCATTCGCATGCGTATGCTTGCATGCTTTGGGCACTTTGTCTGGAAAAGGTTAGCCATTGCTGCTCTAGAAAGAGTGCAGAGAATAGCAACAAAGATGATTAGGGGACTGGAGGCTAACTATGAAGAAGAGTTGCAGGAATTGGATATGTCTATTTTAATGAAAAGAAGGACTAGAGGTGACATGATAGTGGTGTTCCAATAACTAAGGGGCTGCCATAAAGAAGAGGGGTCAATCTATTCTCTATAGCACTTGAAAGCAGAACAAGATGCAATGGATGGAAACCAATCAAGGAGAGAAGCAATCTAGAACTAAGGAGACATTTCCTGACAGTTAGAACAATTAATCAGTGAAACAACTTGCCTCCAGAAGTTCTGGGTGCTCCAACACTGAGGTTTTTAAGAAGAGATTGGACAACTATTTGTCTGAAATGCTATAGGGTTTCCTGCTTAAGCAGAGGGCTGGACTCCAAGGTCCCTTCCCTCTCTGTTCTGTTATGCCAAAGCTGTGGTTAGATTGCTCCCAGGGATATGTGGCTAGCAAAGCTAAGTACATCAGGGAAATGTTTCAAATGCGTAATGGAAAATGACATGGAGTAAAGAAAGTATGCACATTCCAAGACAGTAGCTTTCTATCGACAAATTTTAACTAACAGAGTTTTCAGGAACCTAAAAATAACACTTTGGAATGGGATAAATGATGCCTACTATCACACTTCTAATTGTGGTTTTTTTTCCCCCGCCGTTAAAATAGTCATGAATTGGCAGTTTCAGCATCTGATTTCTGGTTGCCTCCAAACATTTGGAATCATTTATACTTGGTCAACCTCTTCTAACAACAGTGAGCTGATAAACAGGAGAGCTTGACATCTTCCTTTGTTAAAACTTCCTAAGGAGCCCCCTCCCCTTCATATACTGGGTAACAGACCCATAGTTCTGCATGAATGGCTCCTTAGTCCTCATTTCATCCATTCTAACTTATGCAATAAAACCTGAAATAAAAATGGGGAAAAAAACTCTAAAACAAGCAAGGAAACAAAAATTCCTGATGCGCTGTTTATCCAAGTAAATAATATCATTGGTAAAACTGAGCAAAGCACTTACAGCTGAGTGGCTTGGATGGAATCCAAACTGTTCAGTTGTTAATGCATTATTTATATTAACAAAACAAAATGTCTGGATGGTCTTCAGCTTTGCTGACATGTTTACTGAGATTAGGATTTTAGTCTTTAGCTGACCATTATTGCAGTCACTGGAAATCTTTTTTTTAAAAAGGTACCTAAATGGTCTTCTTTTGCCTGTGTTTTCCCAGCTGTTGGAAGGAAAGTCATGTGTTTTGTATGAGGAAAATAGCTGGGCTGACATTGGCCGCATATCCTTCCAGCACCAATCATGATGCATCTTAGTAGCAGCTTATCAGAGAAGAGAGCTTTATGCCACGATGTATCTGTTTTTATACTTTTTTTGTTGTTCATTTGCTAAGTCATGTCCGATTCTTCATGACCCTGTGGACCATAGCATGCCAGGCTCTTCTATACTCCACTGTCTTCCGGAATCTGCTCAAATTCATGCCCACTACGTTGAGGACACTATCTAACATCTCATCTTCTGCCACTCTCTTCTTTTTTTGCCTTCAAACTTTCTCAACATCAGGTTCTTTTCCAAAGAATCCTCTCTTTTCATTTGGTAGCCAAAGTTTTTGAGCTTCATCTTCAGTATCTGTCCTTCCAAAGAAGAGTCAGGGTTGGTTTTCTTTAGCATTGGCTGATTTGATCTCCTTGCAGTCCAAGGGACTCAAGAGTCTTCTCCAGCACCACTTCCGAAAGCAGATTTTATATTACTCTCAGTTATCTTTGGTATTAGTGTTGCAAAGAAAGAAGAAAGAGCAATAACAGGAGCCATGTAGACAAAGCCTCTGTTTTCTTCTACCAATTGTCACTCATAAGAAAGAAGAAGAGTTTGCTCTTCTGCAATTTCTTTCCAAGCAGTCAATTTCTTAGGAGCAGAATATGGTGTTTTGCAATTACTTAGGCTCATCAAGCGATATGTGTGAATGTTACACCCTAATAGGAGCCATAGTAGCACAATGATTAGAATGCAGTACTGTAGACTACTTCTGCTGATAGCCAGTTGGCAGCAGTTTGGCAGTTTGAATCTCACTGGCTCAAGGCTGATTCAGCCTTCCATCCTTCTGAGGTCGGTAAAATGAGGACCCAGATTATTCTGACTCTGTATGCTGACTTTGTAAACCCCTTAGAGAGGGCTGTAAACCACTGTGAAGCAGTATTTAAATCTAAATGCTATTGCTAATCTCTTTGCATTTTCTTCACATTCCAACTTCTTCAATTAGTCTTTCAAGATTATGAATCAGGGAGGATTTAAAGTGATAGAAAGATATGTTACAGAAAGCCACAGCAGTATAGATTCTGCCACCTCAAAAACCTTACTTAGCCACTCACTCACCCACTCACTTAGTTACACACTTACAGATCAAAAACATAAAAAAGAAAAAAAAAGAGAAAATTTGCAAGAGTGGTGAATATCTGTAGCTCGGGTGTAGGATGAGGGTGAAGATTCATTCTCCGAGCTTGTGGATTGGTTTCCGAACATATAGTTACCAGGCTAGCTAACAACTTCAGTGGAGTTTAGGGGATGTCAGTGTGACTATTCTGTATATAAGGGCTTCGGGTAATCAGTAGGTCTTGTGATGGATCTTGTGATGGGGAGGTTACATCAGTTGAGGTCTTTGGGAGGTGAAGTGCTGATGGGGGGGCTTGTGTAGGTTGGTTGAGCGTTGGTGCTGTCTCTGATTAGCTGTCTCTGTGGTTGGTTTGGATTCTGAGATGTTCGTAGGCTGGTTGTAGGTCAATGTATCTGTTGTTGTGTTTGTTAACTTTGTTCACTGTCTCCATCCAGGTTTGGATAATATTCAGGATATTGTTTAAGATACTTTAATTACAATCAACACACTGTTTCTGTCTTAACTATAATTATGGTCTTGGCTTGTGTTTGTATGATGTATGAACTCAAACCATTATATGACTTGATATATCATACCAACTGACTCAATATTTCTAAAAGAGTAACCATTGAAATCTAAATATTGAATCTACATTTTTCAAGGTCATAATCAGCGAAAAATAAAAATGGGCTTCGAATTGTTTTGGAAACTAAATTGAAACACCTTTCTGTTATAATTATTGCCTCTTTCAGAAATCACAGGATCCTTGACCAATAGATTAACATGCTAAACTTCTTCTTCAGTCAGTAGTTGCAATTTAGAAAACAACACCAGAGCTCTGATTAAGCCATACCTGACATCACTCGAATTATAGTAGTTTCTGACAGATGTTCATTTGCCCAGCATTAATTTTTGCTGGAGGCAGGACTTGGAACATAGAACTATATACCAGCTGTCATTCACACAATGAGCATCATTTTGCTCCAAAATCATCTAAACTTGTGTACATCTCCACCCCAGGCCACCCCAACAATGCCCTTGAAGTGATGTCCCAGTGCCTGGAAGCTGTGCGGATCTGGATGGGGAGGAACAGGCTCAAGCTCAACCCTTCCAAGACTGAGTGGCTGTGGCTCCCGGCATCCCGATATAGTCAGTTGACTCCATCGCTGACTATTGGGGGCGAGTCTTTGGCCCCCACTGAAGGGGCTCGCAATCTGGGAGTCCTCCTGGATAGGCAGCTGTCCTTGGAGGAACATCTGACGGCTGTTACCAGGGGGACCTTTTATCAGGTTCGCCTGATTCGCCAGTTGCGGCCCTTTCTTGATCGGGATTCCTTGTGCACAGTCACTCACGCCCTCGTCACCTCTCGCCTTGACTACTGCAACGCTCTCTACATGGGGCTCCCCTTGAAGAGCACCCGGAGGCTCCAGCTGGTCCAGAATGCAGCAGCGCGGGTAGTGATGGGAGCAACATGGCGCTCCCATGTAACACCGCTCCTGCGCGAGCTGCACTGGCTCCCGGTGGTCTTCCGGGTGCGCTTCAAGGTGTTGGTTATCACCTTTAAAGCGCTCCATGGCATAGGGCCTAGCTATCTCCGAGACCGCCTGCTGCTACCAACGACCTCCCATCGACCCGTGCGCTCCCACAGAGAGGGCCTCCTCAGGGTGCCATCAGCCAAACAATGTAGGCTGGTGGCCCCCAGGGGGAGGGCCTTCTCTGTGGGGGCTCCCACCCTCTGGAATCAGTTGCCCCCGGAGATAAGGAGAATCCATGACCTCAATGCCTTCCGTCGTTCCCTGAAAACCCATCTTTTTCAGCAAGCCGGGTTGGCTTAGAAGAAATTTTTAAATTTTTTAATTAGTTTGTGATTCTTAACTTTCGGCCCAAATTTATATATATTTTTAAATGTTTTAATATTTGTATTCTATGTTTTTTATCTTGGCTGTACACCGCCCTGAGTCCTCAGGGAGAAGGGCGGTATATAAATTGGAAATTAAATTAAATTAAAATTAAAAAACATTTTAATCTTTTTAATAGCTTTGCAAGTCTTAGCTTATTTCTGACTTTAATCTTCTTAACACTATCTTAACATATACAGCCTATTCTAATGTCTGTTTCTTCAGACAGCCCTATGTGCGAAAGGGTTCCAGAATTATAATGAGGAAGTGTAGAGTCAGCCAGTTTCCCATCAGTTTGCTTATTACGTGAACAATAGATTGAGCAAGTATGAAGGCCACTGGTGATTATATCACTATAGTTCTATGTAGTTACTTCCACATTGCATATAGGTGTACAAAGAGCCATTTGTATTTTTACTATAAATTGTCATATGTCTTTATTCCTTATTTGGGTGTTGATCTTCCTCTTTCTTTTGGAAATATATACAATATTTATGATTATAAATCTTTTCTGTGCCTTGGCTTGTATAGGCCTCTTCATTTTCACCCTGTCTTCTTGATTTCAGTGGTTATTTTTTTTTTAAAAAAATTACCCTTTTCATTTGATGCAAATAATAAGTGGGTATTATTTAAGCTTTAACACAGATCCTGAAGACAAGGGATGGAAACTCCAAAGTGTGAACAGATGAGATTAAGACAAATATTTTAGGTGAGATGTTAAGGGTTTTATCTTAGGGCTTTCAGGACATTTCTAAAACATGAAAGATATTTAATACCCTTTACTTTCCTAATATCCAGCATTTCTAAGTCTGCGGAGTTCATCTGGATAGTGAATGCACATATGTAAAATGTAAGCCAGATATGAACAGAAAGGCATTTTTATTGCTTGTAGAAAGCTTTGTCTTCATTCCATTTAAACTTGTGAAAATATTAAATTTGTTCTGGAAGTTGAGGTGGAGAAATTAATTTCAGTGACAAAAATAAACTGAATCCAATTAGTAGGTCCTGAGCAGTGGCTCATTAGTGTGGTAGGCGAGTAAATGAAATTCCAGCAATAGTGAATGAACGGATCCGTCTAGGATTTATGAGATGCCCATAACTCTTTACTTAAAGTTTCTTGGAATGAAGCAATGAGTTTTGTTAATGGAAAAAGATGTAAGCACTTCATTTAATTTTTTTTAAATGCACTGGAAATACTTTATGAATCATAGTAATTACACTTTTTAAAAAGTTAGTCTTTGGGGATTAATTCTCTCATTCCAAATGCGTACAAAGTAGTTTTCTAGACTAAATTTGTCACTACATGGAAATTCCATTTTTCCATTACAAGATATTTGATTTTTAATGTGTTCTTTAATCCTACCATTATTTATTTATTAGATTTTTTTTATAAGTAACGCAAGGCAGCAAACATGCATAATACTTCTTCCTCCTAATTTTCCCACAACAACAGCCTGTGTTGTATATTGGACTGACAGAGAATGTCTAGCCAAAGTCACCCAGCTGGCTTTTGTGCTTAAGGTGGGACTAAAACTCATAGTCTCCTGGTTTCAAGGCCAGCACCTTAACCACTACAGGTAGTTACCGACTTACAACCATTCATTTAGTGACTGTTTGAAGTTACAATGGCACTGAAAAAAATGACTTATGACTGCTTTTCACACTTATGATCCCCATGGTCACATGATTAAAATTCAGACACTTGGCAACTGGCTTGTATTTATGACCGTTGCACTGTCCCAAGGTCATGCTATCATCATTTGTTAGCCTTCCCAGCTGGCTTCCAACAAGCAAAGTCAATGGGGGAAGTCAGATTCACTTAATAATCACATCAGGGGTGAAATGCTCCCAGTTTGGACCGGATCGCCTGATCCAGTTGCGATGGAGGCTGGTGGTTCGGAGAACCAGTAGCAAAAATCCCTGCCCCCACCATGCCCAGCTGAGCCGCGCAATCATCAGAGGCTTTAAAAAAAAAAATTTAAGAGCATTTTTTCTACAACCTCTTTGGCCGAAAAAATGCTTTTAAAAGTAAAAAAAAGCCTTTGATAATCGCACGGCTCAGCTGGGATCGTCAAAGGCTTTTAAAAGCATTTTTCTACAACCTCTTCAGATCAGGCAACTTAGCTGGGATTGTCAAAGCCTTTTGAAAGCAGTTTTTTACAACCTCTTTGCCAAAGAGGTTGTAGAAAAAATAGTTTTAAAAGTAAAAAAAAGAAAAAAAAAGAAATTGGCCACACCCATCCAGTCACATTATCCCCCCACCAAGCCACGCCCACAGAACCAGTAGTAACAAATTTTAGTTTTCACCACTGAATCACATGATTCACTTATCAATTGCAGTGATTCACTTTACAACTGTGGCAAAATAGGTCAAAACATGAGGTAAACTCGCTTATCGACTGCCTTGCTTAGCAGCAGAAATTTGGGGTGCAATTGTGGTTGCAAGTTGAGGACTACACTAAACTGACTCTCCTACCATTTCTAAACTTGGGCCTTGGCTCTACTTAGATGATTGATTATGGTTAGTTCTATTTTTCATAGAAACATTAAGATGTATTCTTCTAGTCCTCAACTTGGTAGAAAAATATGCCCGAATCATATGCATTGCCTGACACCTGAGCTCTAATCTGTGTAACAAGAGTTATGAGATCTTGTTCTTACAGTGTCAATGGGGGGCAATTTAAATCCCACAATCAGTGGGTTCACTTCTCCTTTTATTTGGTAGAAGAAGCTGGCAGGAAAACGATACACCAATGACTCTCACTAAAGTGAGGAGGGACAAAATGGGGTCCTGACATTCCCTTCCCTTCCTGCCTTGCAAATGCTCAAATGGCTATATATGGATATTTCAACTATGTTTTTTTTCTTCATATTCATTGACTTTGGAATTAGTTATTCATGCAGGTGCTGAATCTGAAATAATATAACATTACATATCTTAATTGAGCTACATTGGTGAAGCCAGAAGCAAAGTTTGATCTGCGTGTGTTGTAAAATAATCACATATTAATCACCAGCAGCAAAAGAATTCATTTGTTAGTCTTATTTAACTTGAGTTGCCTGTTGGTAACCTATCATCATCTACAATCCAAACTTGTCAGTCAGCAATAATCTGCCTTGACTGCCAATACTTATAAAATCATAGTGTAGACATTTAATGAGGGAAAGATAAAAATTCTGGTCAGATTCAAACCTCTAATGGTCTTGACATATCATTTGCTTAGAATGAAGTCTTTCGTCTGTCACTCAGATGTAAATTATTTGAACAATCTAGGAGTAATTATATTAACCAATAGTGAACATTTGGCACCTTCAAATTTGTGAATTAATGTTTCCTGTGCTCTCTAACTATAAAAACGTCAGTTAAAAAAAAAAAAGCTAGCAAAAGAGGCAAAATCAGGGGTGGGGAAACTAATTTTATTATCCTATTATTTTTGACCAGGTGTTCATGCAGCTTTCATTAGATTTCAGAGGTGCAAGAAAAGGAAAAAAATCTCATTATCTACAGGCCACCAAGAGAACTAACCCCTTTATAGTTGAAAGGTGATGGTAGCCTATATTTTATGTTCACTTATATCTTAAGCATTGCGCCATAGTTAATGTCCAGGCATATGAAATTCACCTTCTTGCCTTCCAGTTTTTCAACTGAAAAAAGTTTGGCTTTGTTATTTAAAGAGCAAACTAACTGTGCGGGAAATATTTTTTAAAAATGTCCAAAATCCATTGCAAGACTATATCTTCATTAGGGCCAACTCAAGATCATAAAATGCTGTAGATGCTTTCATGTTTTCTAGGTAAGATATAAACAAAACGGGCCCCAGTCGCTTACAGTCTTGTGGCATAATTCTATATTATTAGTTAACTAAGAACTTTGATTGAGAGATTTAGTTCATTTTTTTTTTATTTCAACCAAATCAATACTTTTGCTAGGAACATATTGAACATCCATTCCAAATTATTATGTCAGCGTTAATTAAGATGGCTACTGTAACTGGAGAAACAATTTCTTTCTGTTTGTTTGCTTGCTTGCTTATTGATTGATTGATTGATTGATTGAACTGATATGGCTGCCCACTCACTTTCAGTGACTCTAGGTGGCTTACAAAAAATAAAAACCCAATATATAAAGAATGAAAGTAATAATCCCCAACCCATTTCCCTGCTGACAGCAATCAATCAATCAAACAATCCTAGCCCTAAACCCATCCCATTCTGGGTTCTCCAGCCCATTGGCAAAACCAGGTCTTCAGGGCCTTGCAAAAGAGTGTCAAAGTGGGGGCCAGTCTAAACTCCCGAGGGTCAATGTTCAAAAGGAAGGGAGCCATCACAAAGAAAGCCCTGTGTTCTAGACAATTCAAGGTGGCATTCAGTGATTCTTAGGAGGATCAGGTCCCCAGAACCCTCTTTCCCTCCTGTTCAAAACAGCTAATAGAACCAAAAAAAAAAAAAAAATTACTTTAAGATATTTTTTAACTGTAAACCAGTTGTATCATGAACTTTCAGATGGTACCCTAGTCCATTTTTTGTTATCAGCCTGTCTACCCTTCCAATAACATTGACACGTTCAGCAAGCAGAAGGTTAAACCATCCCAAGCAGGGGTGAAATTCAAAATTTTTCCCTACCGGTTCTGTGGGCGTGGCTTGGTGGGCGTGGCAGGGGAAGGATATTGCAAAATCCCTATTCCCTCCCCACTCCTGGGGGAAGGATATTGCAAAATCTCCATTCCCACCCCACTGTGGGGCCAGATAGAGGTGGTATTTGCCAGTTCTCCGAACTACACAAAATTTCCGCTACTGGTTCTCCAGAACCTGTTAGAACCTGCTGGATTTCACCCCTGATCCCAAGGCACAGATTAGCTTCTAGAGCCTGATACTCTCCAGGGTATCAGATTAAAGTCTTACATTCAGAAGGAAGCAGGTCTGAAAAGGCTGGCGTAAGATCTGTAGGAGCTGCTTCTACAGTGTAGGATGCATAAAAAACTCATAACATTATGAATGTAATTAACTGGAATTGTTGCATAATTTGAATTTGACTTGTGGCCTTATGATCAAATGGCTTTTAATTTACTTTTCTAAGTGTCTAGGCAACTGAAAAAGAATAGATTATGTGGCCTTTTGGAAAGTGAACCTACCTTGGTTAAGACTGTTGCCATATGTAAATGCTAGTCCTTAATGTTCTTTTGATCGGTTTGTTTTACTATGGTTACTTTATTGCTTTAATAAATGAGATAGATGATCATTCATTTTGCAGATGCAAATAGTTGTTACTATATGAGTCATTGCTGTGGTTTCTATATTTTCTGCACACTATATTCAAATGATATCCAGTTCATGTAAAGAATAAACTCAGGATGTTTTCATTCTTATGAAGAGGGTGGGTGAATTGTTGCAAAAATATACATTTTTCATGACAGTGTCTCAAAATCTTCTTGATTAACATCTGGAGCTGCTGGTGGCATCCATGGAACTTGGGAATAAAGAGCAGCAGTAAACTTTCCACCTTGTTATGCCAAAAGAAAGAGAATAAATACGTTCCCAGGAAAAATTCTGATTGAAGATGCTGATTACATACAGAGAGTTAACTCTAACTTAGCATCACCATAAACATTTTAAAACCTTTCCATCTTCTATGTGAATTTAACTCAACATGAAAGATGAATAAAACAATATCACCCTAAGGGCAGCAAGTGTTAGTGGTCTTTTATGAGCCTCACAATTGGTTGCATAAGCCTTGCCTATTAAGCTTTGCCACAAAACCTCATCTGACTATTTCACTTTATGCAAAATTACTATTGGAGAGGATCTGAATCCGCTTTTCCCACCCTGATATCTCCATGTGGATTGGGAGAAAAGTAGGCAGGATTCCCTTGCTAGCCAGTATTCTGTATTTTGAAGTCATAAAACACTGGGAGATTCCAAATTAAGGAAGGCTGCCCTATAGTTCTAAGGCCACCAAAGAACTATAAAAAGTTTGGTTGAATAGCTTTCTTTTTCTTTAGGAAATTACCACTGCACAGTCTATTCTAGATTAGACTATTTCCCTTTACCATTAGGAAATTCTTGCTGATATCCAACTGACATCTACATCCTTTAATTTTAAACCCATTCTTTCTTGTATCTTCTGATTCAAGTACGAACAACTCTCTTCCTGCCTTTTACATGGCAGCATGGTAGACGGCTACCATCTCTCCTGGTGATCTCTTCTCTAGGTTAAATGTATCCAGCACCTCCAATGGTTCATCATAAAGTTTTATTGCTTATTAGCTTAGTTGTTGACTTCTGGACATGGTCCAGTTTGTCTGTATCTTCTTCTTAAAGCACAATATCAGAACTGGATGTAATGTTGTAGGTGTGTTCAGATCAAGGCAAGGCTTATTTCTCTTTACCTTTTTTATTGCATTGCCTTTCTTTCAAAAGCTCAAGATGATCTACATTTTGCTACACATCCCATTTTCCTCCCATTTTCCCACACATCCGCAAGTCTGTAGGTAGAATGGGCTGACCGAGCTAATGAAACAGTTGGAAAGACCATAGAGGAATTTTTAAAACTTCACAATCTTGGGTGGGTGGGTGGGTTTTCAAACAACATTGAAATCGTTCATTTTTTCCATTATCTTACTTCACTAAAAGTTTTGTCATCTAGTGCAAGAGGGTTTTATCTAGATTGGCCTGGCTTGGAAGTCTCAAATTTATGCAGTTATGTTTCTTTTACTTTGCATTCTTTTGCAAATGCTCTTCACTGGACCTTTACATTGACATCCATGGTTCTCAATACATGTGTGCACTTCCTTAACATTTGAAGGTCTCCTTCTTCCCCTCTTTTCTGATCTATTCATTTTGAATAAGTTGTAACTTGTGCCCTTCGAGTCTTGAATGCCAAAATGTAAATTCCAATGTTATTATTGTAATTTTGAAATAAATGATACACTCGTTTTATGAAAGACTATGATCAGATAACTATTTATTTATTTATTTATTTATTTATTTATTTATTTATTTATTTATTTAGTCAAGAACTTATTAGGTAATAAGTATAAGCATGGATTGGATACATAAAATAGATACAAATAGAGGAAACATTAGGACAGGGATGGTAGGCATGCTGGTGCGCTTATGTACCCCCCTTACAGACCTCTTAGGAATGGGGTGAGGTCAACAGTAGCTAGTCTTAGGTTAAAATTTTGGAGGTTTGCAGACAGCATTGTCTGTTGCCCTTCTACTAAATGATCTTGGCAACTTTAAGGCTCTTTGCTCCTTTCATTTTATGGTCCTATAACTTAATCCACTCTTATAAGGTTGATTATTTCTAGGTCAAGCATAAATTTGAAAGTACCTTGATGCTTAAATGTATCTCTCTCTGAGTATTTGTGTCCACCTGTTTCAGTGAAGGAGGAGATTTCACAATTCTGAAGTTGACCTATTTTGTTTGACCCACTTTCCTTGTTTATGTGGTCACTTTAGTTGACAGCTGATATATGTGCTTATATAACCTGTCTGAATAAAAAGAGCAATAGACTATAACAAATAGACTAACTTGTATTGAAGTTCTATAGTTCAATTGTTTACAATTATGCCTATTTTGAAAGATGAAACATTGCAGATGTTTCCAAAAGGAATTCCAGTTTGATTTGCATGTGATTGGCTGCATAAATAACCAGCTGTTGGATGGTGTATAGAGTGACTCAGAAACATCTCATTAAGAAAAAAATAGACAAAATAAATGTTCTCTCTATTTATAACCCATTCAAAAGCATTGCTGACTAGATGAGATTGATAATCAGGCCACCCACTTTCATAAAGTTTGGATACCAAAATAACATCTTAAGAAAATAGCGTACCTCCCTCTCTCAAACATGTTGCCATAGATTTTCCAAGCTGTTTTACATATAGTTATTGAAAGCACATTGTGAATCTGAATTCCCTGTAGGCAAAGTAGTTTTATGCTTAACTTTCATTGAATTCAAGACTGTGAATGGTTGGGAATGGAGAAAGACTTCAGAAATGTTAGACCCAGTTATCAGAAAATCAACAGTTGAAGCCAACATACACCAAACTCTCTGAAAGTTACTTCTGCACAACTGTTTTTGAATGTAAAGCAATTCCTTAAGGCAGATTCAAAACAAAAGATCTGACTTTCCTGTTAGAAGACCTTGGAACTGCTATCTATTGGGACAGATTATAAATATATAGTAGTTTTTAATATATTCCCCAAATTCTGTCACCAAATTTCAATGAGCTAATCTACACTACCAATGCTACCAACTATTGTTCACTTTCCCCCATTCTTTCTCTCACCCTGCCTTCAGTTTCTCTATTCATCATCTTTAATATCAGAAGTGATATATGAAACCAACAGAAGCAAAAGAATTACATCCTTGAACCACCATCTCAGAATATTTCCCAGTATTACCAATTTAGACATATGTTCTAGATCCCTATCTTCACAAGCAGCAGAATATTTATTTATTTATTTATAGTATTACCAATCTCCCAAATAATTACTGACACTCACAATGGTACACACAATATTGCAATGGCTCTTTCAGTTGTTTGAATATCAGCCTTCTCCAACCTGGCTTCCCCCAGTTGAGTTAATACGCTCAGCATAATTGAATCCTCTATTAGCATATTGAAAATCCCTGTCAGAAAAGGATATCTTTTCCAGAACTCACAAAGAAGGAGAATTGTTGTTGCTAGTAATGTGGATAATAATTACTATATCCACATTAGCCAAAAGAACATGGTTCTGAAAGAATTTTGCCTGGAGGAACCTAATCCTTCAGGGTTCTAGATTGCTATGTAAGAAAGGTTGTATTAGACATATTGTGGTTGCTTGATTTTCTTAGAAAGCGACTTGAAATACACGTTCTGACAGCATGATTGTTATTTCAGCCTGTTGTGGTACAGATATCGAAGGAAGGCAGCTTTAGTTTATATGGAGATAAAAAGCTTATTTTATCTAATACAGCCTAGAACCATATCTCTCACTCCCTTCAAAATGCCATAAAATCAAACAGAGATTATGGAAAGGAATAAAAACAAACAAGGACTTTAAGCCAAATACTGCATTGACTGAGTTATCTTGAAGTGAGCAGGCGAAAAAAAAATCTTTTTATTTCTGCTTGTATAATAAAGATGCTGCTTCCTCAAACATTTCATTCCCCCCCCACATCCTTTTCTCATCATAAAGGGCAGGATATTTATTTGGCAAGAACCAAGAGTTTAACAGAGCAATGGTCAAAATGTCAAAATGATTGATAGGATTAAAGTCATGTGACTTTTCTAGTAATAAGTGACATGGAACCAAATAATTTATATTCCTGGAAGGGTCTGGTAGGTTCCTATAATTTCCTAATGAGGACAACATAGTTGGGATTTGTGTCACAGGACTGAGGGTGGGGAGGATGAAGAAAAAGAAACAGCCCTGCCCAAAGAATCCATCTGAACAAAACACATCTAAGGGTCTCCACTGTGCTTTGGCATCACAGACTCCAGGGAACAGGCAGGAAATCAATGTAATTGGTATGAGCATTATTAACCACAAAGAATAAACAATAACACCGTCTGCCAGCTTGGACCAGCCAAGCTCAGGTCTTGCCAATTTTTCCTTGAGAAGGTGATGCAGGAGATTTGCTCTGCTGCTTCTGTATCCAGGCCTCTCATAATTTCTGTCCTGAAATACAAATGAGTGGGATATGTGAGCTTTATGTCTATAGATATTCTCAATCATCCAGGTCAGTGGTGGGTTGCCCCCGGTTTGGACCGGTTCGGAAGAACCGGTAATAAAACTGGCAGGAGGCTCCACCCATTGACCCGGATGTCATCATAGGTGATCTGCGCATGTGCAGAAGCTTCTGCGCATGCGCAGAAGAGCATGCAGGTGTGATGTGAACCAGTAGTAAAGGTAAGTAGAACCCACCCCTGATCCAGGTCATGGTTGTCCCAAAGGGGCTTTTCTAAAAGGCAACTGGACTTTCTTGGTTTTTCCTTTGAAATGATTTCGCTTCTCATCCAAGAAGCTTATTCAGTTCTCAGACAATTCAGAGAACTGAGGACATTTCTTGGATGAGAAGCGAAACGTTTTTGAAGAAAAAAACCCAAGAAAGTCCAGTTGCCTTTTGGAAAAGCACGTTTGGGACAATATGGGAGCTTTATTGGAAGGACCAGTCTTCACACATAATGTGCTACAGCATGAGTGGGAAAGACAAGACTCTCCAGATGCTGCTAAACATCAACATTTAGCATTTTTCATCACTAACCATGCTAGCTAGGCTCTTGTGATAGAGAGCCCAGAGTTTTATACCCTTTTTTCTGGAGACTCATAACAGAAAGTGGTCAGATTAGTCAGAACCATAGGCAATATCAATCGTAGGCAATAAGAGTTACCAACTATCTAAGCTTTTTTTTCCTTCTATGCTCAGGGTCATATTTTTTAAATACAACAATGGATTGCTGCTTGCCACCATGTTGATTTTCTAAGAATACTTATGGGGGTCCAGAAGCATACTTGGAACTAAAAATAATGCTGAGGTTGGCATTCTATTTTGCAGCATTTTATTTTATTTTATTTATTTAGTTTGTCAAACATGTATGAGATAACAGGTATAAGTATAAACATGTATATGAACACAGGAAATGGGTACAAATAAATGGGGACAGTAGGACAGGGACGGTAGGCACGCTGGTGTGCTTATGCACGCCAACTTCCAAATTATTCTAAATATTAGAATCTAGAGTATGATTGGTACCAACAGAAGGGTATAGAAACATCTCATTGTGAAATCAGTTCTAGAGCTTTAGTATCATCACATTAGTTGCCCGTTCACTCTTTTTAGTGATGATGCCAAGGATCAAATCTAGTATTCCAGAATCCTATGGTTCCTCTTTAGAATAACAATTTTCTATTGTTCTTGCCACTGGACATGCATACATTCATTAAAGCTAAAGTGCTGGAAATAGATGGATGAATTGGAAATCCATACTGTTGATTGTTTTTCATCTAGAGTATTGTTTTCTGCTCTTAGAATCAAACTACTATTGGTTAGCAAAATAACTTTCAGGAGGACCTCTTTCATATGATGGTCCTTTTGCAATGATTAGAATTTCTGGATCACAAACCTAATATTCTCTTCACTGATCACATGGGTTTTGATGTTTTGATAACTGCAGGTTGCAAGATAGGCTAGGAAGTAAAAAAAAAAATCTTGGAAGAATCTTGACAATGGATAATTCCATGAAGTCCCCAAGAAGTGAACTCAACTCAAAGAAGATTCAAGAAGTATAAAAGGATTGCATACATCTCTACATTTCTTTGAGGGAAAATGAACATAAATGACATTTACGAAAGGTAGGAAACAATGTTAAGGTTGGAAAAAGATAATTACTAATGATCCAGATTCCTCATTTTTAGTGATTAGGTGATAAAACCATTATATTTCAGCTTTATTTTAGGCGTGTTTAAGATTACTGAAATATATAGAATCAATGCAGCTGCAGTTAGTCATGATTTAGACCAGAGATGGGCAGAAAATAGATTGGCATCTGCTAATAAGTCTCTCTGAATGATTTTCAGTGGATCAGCACAGAGGTTTGACTTATTCTCGATTGTTTAACAAAAGCAGGAGCAATATGATTTCTCCAACTATACCCCCACTCCCAATTATACTGCTAAAATGAAGAAAGTTGGAGTTAACCAGGAGCAAATTTTTATGGGGAAGGCCTTAGATTGCCATTCAGTGTTGGAAATACAAAGAACAGCCTTGGAGTCAGAATTCTTTAATGCTTTTTTCATTCAGCTTTAGATGGTACTTCCTGGAAGACCTTTTTAATGGCGTAGTCTGCACACTGTAGATTTTTGCACTGTGTTTCAGTGAAGTGGGAAATTGCTGCCACTGAAATAAGTAATTAGCTCAAGCCCCAATAAAGTTCCGATTGAGTAAATTTAATTTGTTAATGTAGCATGTGGTCCAATATGCTGTTTCTAATAACCCTAACACAAGGGAAGAATTGGAAAAAATTATCTGCCACGTATGAAATGGGAGCAAAAAGGTACAAGAAATGGGGGTGAGGGGGAAGCAGTTTGAGTTATGGGAAAAACTGCATGAAATCAAAGAGTTAAAAGAAGGAAGGAGACAAAACAGAATCTAAGCAGTTATAACAAAGCATTCTACAAAAACAATTATAATAACCTTTTTTCTTTCCAGCACAGAGAAGCAAGTTCCTGATTAGTGAAGGAGAGTTAGAAAAAGGGACAATTTTACTTCAAAAAACTTGAGAATAAAAGTTTTTATTTTTATAAGGAGCCTCTCTAGCTTATTTATCTGAAAGGTTTCATAGCAGTGCAAAAAGAAGGCTGAAAAGTAAGTAAGAGCTGCCTTTTAGATCTCCATGATGTTCAAGGGGCATCCCAAGGCCGATTAACTTTTAGAAATTAATTGACACAGCAACTGCATCAGATGAAAGATGGCAAACATAGCTTTGCTGTGTCTCCTGTGTCATTATATGGGAAGTCCCACCTTGTTCCATTGCCTGCCTCCTGGACTTTCGTCTCCTGTCCAGAAATGAAGAGACATTGGTATCTTTCCATCATTCCATTGTTGCTTTCTAGGTACTTTTAGGGGTGGGGTTTACCATAAGTCCACACAGTGGTATGAAGAGTATTTGTAGTGAAGGTAGACTAAAGAATGGAACACAGTATTGACATTCTTAGTGCTCTGTCATTAGCCAGCTAAAAAAATTATGGGGAAAAGATAAGAACTATTGTAGATCATCACCATGTAAATGCTGATCATAATCTGGGGATTTAAGTCAATGATTATGTGGAATAGGTGCTCATCTATTATTAGAGATGCTAGAATCAGTCAAAAACATGGCTAAATAACAGTATCATTGTTGTTGTCAGTAGCTGTCCCAGCCAGGCTAAATTCCCTGCTTGATTGCCATGACCATTAGCGTCAAAATTAACAACCCTTATGTAGCACACAAGTCTTTCCAACATTCCAGAAAGTGCTCTCCTCTTTCCAAGTGTAGAATCAAATGTTGGCCTGAATGCACATATTTTTGTATTTAAAATTTTGTATACAAGGCCATTTGTTGGACAAATAAAAAAAGGTGATTGAAAGGCAGAAACATGGGACTTTCATCCCAGAAACATAAGTTAGCCATTCCAGTCAAAGAGAAAAACAACTAGCAAAGTATAATGTGGAGACTAAAGAAAACTAAAACTTATGAATACATTGGATAGTCAGGCCAAAAGGAATTATAAGAAAGGCAACTGGCACTCGGGTTGAAGGACAATTAAACAGTTCAGAACAAAGAACCTTGTTGATGAACTGTGTAAGCTTAGACCTCTTGATTGTTACTCCAGCTTTGCTGGCTGGGGAATTCTGGGAATTGAAGTCCACTCATCTTAAAACTGTCAAGGTTTAGAAACATTGCTCTAAACTTTGATTTTAGTATGGAGCCCTCTAATTCTGGAGTCCTCTAACCAAATGGTCAGATGATTTTTTAAAAAAATCTTATTTATTTATTTATTCAATATATATGACAATCCGTTTCACAACAGCGACTTTGGTCAATTAACCCAGAATCAAAGTTCAGAATGCAATATTAACAACAACATTTAAAATGTACAATGAGGGCAAATGAGGTCCTCCAGGACTTTTTTTTTAAAAGAAGAATTCTAGTTACATCAAAGCATTATTAAAATATTTTTTTTAGTTTGATACTACTGTAACCATTGACTTCCGTAAATCTATTGGAATTTAGGCAAAGCACACAAAAGCCTGTTTCTGCCACTAATTCCTCCCCCTTCTGCTAATGTCACTCTAAATTTCAATGTCATATTCCTGCCCGGTGCTGCCCTTAATCTGACAGTGTCGGAAGGATCTATCTTCATTTTCCCACTCCTTTTCATAATCTAATCCTCCGCACTAACATGCAATTAGTGCCCTCTTCGCCCTCTGCATACCAAACGAGGCGGCCAGCTACAGCTTTCCCTGTTCAATCCGTTTAGCAATGCAGCTCGTAATGAATATGTACATTTCGAGGACCTGAGCGAGGAGGGTCACAGGCAATCAACCTTGAATTCAATTACGCGAGTCAAGGTTAATGACTCGGCACGGTGGTCAGAGGCCGTTGGAATACGGCAGATTAAATCAGCCTGTCAGAACTGACAATGTAGAAAGGACAGAATTACTTGTGTGAGAAACAGGGAACCGTGTATAGATAAAATGGTGTCAGTCTTCAGTGAAGATTACTTGGAGTTTGCTGTGGCAAATCTGATTGTAAATCTCCCTTAGCCCTATAATATGATTAGTCTACATAAAACATGTCTGGATTCTAATGGAGGCTTGCTAATAATGCTGTCTGAATACTATCCTGGCTTTACTGTTACCTCATCATCCTACATGTTTAGGGAACCAGTAAAGTAACAGAATGAATGAATGGATGAATGAATAAATAAATAAATCAGAAGCTCTCTCTCTCTGTGTGTGTGTGTGTATCCATTTATCATCTATCTATCTATCTATCTATCTATCTATCTATCTATCTATCTACCTACCTACCTACCTATCTACTTACCTATGTATCTCTATCTATCTATCTATCTATCTACCTACCTACCTACCTACCTACTTACCTACGTCTATCTATCTATCTATCTATCTATCTATCTATCTATCTATCTATCTCTATTGGTATCCATTTATCATCTATCTGTCTGTCTGTCTATCAATCATCTATCTATTGGAGATTCAGAATTCCAAACAGCCCCTTATTGAACAATTTATTAAATGATGATTTAACTCCCTCATCTTTATTTTAAAAGTTTTAAAGAATCTTTAATATAGATGGTACATAAACCACATCTGTGCTTCACATGAGCATGATGATTGAATCTTGATTTAATGCTGGTCGTTCTCCATTATCCCTGAGATAAGGAAGATAATGTAGGGGATCCAGGACAGAATGAGTGGTCCCCACAGATTTGTTACTTGCAGTAGCTTTCTCACTTTGCCCAATAACATAGCTAGCCCTGGCAGGCACTTTTATTAATAAAAGTGAGATAGGCTATCTTAGCATGTGATTAATGGGACCACAAAAAACCAGTAGTTCAACAGTTATGTAGATAAATAATTTGGCTTTGATCTTAGATAATTTTGTTTCATTCCATTTTTTAAGTAGCCCAACTTAATTCATTCACTAATACGTGAATGACAACACTGTCTTCCTATGGACTGCACAGTTATGGGAATTTTGCAAGGCAGCTTGGGATAAACTTGTATTTATGAAAATATTAAGAATATAAATGTGAATGTTCATGTGCATTAATTCTTAGAAAAAGAAGATAGAAAAAAACTTTTGATTGAGGAGATGTCAAACTGATACAGACCAAAAATAGACTGATCAGTCCATCTCTAACTTGGATCAGGATAACAAATCAGGAGATTCTATTCATGACGTGATTTCATTAAAATAAGCAAACAAGTAAATTTTTCCTTTCTCTCATATGCAACTTTGGTTGTATGGAAATTTGCTGTAAGAGCTTTGGAAACCATTTAGAAAGTTTGGGAAATTAGACAATAATTGAGCAATTTCAAGGAGAATAAAGGAAAGTTTGCCCCACTGAATTTGTAAATAAGAGAAGAATTTTTGTTAGACTAAAAATACATGACTTGTGCCCCATTTCCAAATGTTTCTCTCTAAATGCAGTGCCTGTTCCACCCTCACATCAAAAGTTGCTCCTGAATAGTACATTTTAGCATTACAGAAGGGGGAAAAAAAAAGCTATGGACTACTGTTATAGTAATTATATTTAACAAGAATAATATAAACTTCATTAAGTTTAAATTTACATTAAATTACAAGAAATGTAGCAACTACTATGTCTTGAACCCACATTTTTGGAGAATAGCTCTCAGCACACTCATCAAAGAGAGAGGACAGATAGTCCTTGACGTACGACCACAACTGAACCCAAAAGCAAGACAGTTGTTAAGTGAGCTTTGCTCCCTTTTATGATCTTTCTTGCCACAATTGTTAAGTGGATCATTGTGGTTGCTGGGTTATTAATATGGTTAAGTGAATCTGACTTTTCTTGTCAGAAGTTCACAAATGGTGATCACATGACTGCAGGACACTGCAACTCTAAGAAGTGTGAAGTGTCCAAATTTTGATCACCTGTCCATGGGGAAGCTGTAACAATCATAAATTACTTTTTTCAGTGTCATTGTAATTTTGACTAGTCACTAAACAAATGATTGTAAATCAAGAACCACCTATATAGACAGTCCTTGTGTGTGACCACAATTGGGACCCACAACTACTGTAGGTCATGAAGCAAAATGATTGCTAACAAAAATGACCCACATTGCCCTTATGATTTTATTTTAGTGTTCCTTTGCTTCTTGCTAATTCCTTCAGCTGAACTGGAGTTCTTTGTTTGTTTTTAGGACATCTTGTTATGGATAAATAAGCAAGTGAAAATAAGAGCAGAGAGATTCTATAGAGTAGAGTAGAGTAGAATAGAATAGAATAGAATAGAATAGAATAGAATAGAATAGAATAGAATAGAATAGAATTCTTTATTAGCCAAGTGTGATTGGATACACAAGGAATTTGTCTTTGGTGCATATGCTCTCAGTGTACATAAAAAGAAAAGATACATTCATCAGGAATCATAAGGTACAACACTTAATGATGGTCATAGGGTACAAAGCAATAAAATCATACTAGGAAACAATCAATATAAATCATAAGGATACAAGCAACAAAGTTACAGTCATAAGTCGGAGGAGATAGGTGATAGGAACAATGAAGATTAATAGTAAAAATAATACAGACTTAGGGAATAGTTTGATAGTGTTGAGGGAATTATTTGTTTAGCAGGGTGATGGCGTTCGGGGAAAAACTGTTCTTGTGTCTAGTTGTTCTATATAGCTCATACATGTGAAGGCTGGTTGCCAAGTTATTTTTTTAAGCAGTGTTGTAATTTTGAGTGGTCAATAAATGAGATAGTCATTAAGGGAGAATGGTTTTCAGTATTCCTGTGTTAGCAGAAGGCACTTCTGGATCAAAACCTCTTATCTTAGTATTGAGGCCATTTAGCTGTTCAGAGGCCAGCTTATTATTTCATTTTCTTCCTTCTGCTATCTGTTGGGAGACACAATAACCCTGTCAACAACTTTGGGGAGAAGAAACATTTCTCTGAAGGATTTGAGACATTTTATTACCTTTTAGGGAACAACTATCCTAAGTGAAATATTTGACCATTTTCTCCACTCCTAGGGAATTTTGAGTGTTATTTTTGCAAGCAAAATTTATCAGCTTTTAACAATGTTTGGGTTCCTCCAGTGATACCAGCTACTCCAGATAACTTTACTGTCAGATAGTTCACAGCCAAAATATTTTAGAGTGCTATATTCCTCCACACTGATTTCACCAGGAGAATGAGCAGAAAATATATATTCATTTCAGGCCTGCCTCTGATTTTATATCGATTGTTGGCTTATTGTAAATAGCCATCACAGACCTTGTAGCTACTCAATAGTGAAACAAAGCATTTAGGATCACATGCGTAATACCAGGGTGGTCCTTTGACAGATCTGGGACTTGCTCCCACATAACTGTAGTTTTACATCAAGTTTCTTTTGCTCCGGGGCTATCCGTTTGTGTTCCTATTCCCCAGGAGCAATCAAACTGGCTGCTGATTTTGAGCGAACAAACTCCACAAGCAATTAGGGAGCGTTGCTTTGAAGCAGCTGCCCACATGAGCTTTTTTGCACAGCCAACTTGAAGGCTAATTGTTCTGCTTAGCACTGTTTACACAGCTCTTCCTGCTGTTTGAGTACACCAGAAAACGGGGCTGTCAAAATTAAGACTGCTGTCTATGGGTTGAGCACTAAGAGTTCTGCAACTCTTGACAGCCCAACGTCAACCAATAAAGCCTTTCCTAAGATGGAGATGTAGAAATAGGGAAAAAGTTCACATTGCTCATATGCTTAATAAAAAGGAAAAAAAAATGGGCATTTTTGAAAGAAAGTTAAAAGCTTTATGATTCCTGCTTGTGGAGCTGACAGTTATGTAGTAGGATTTGATAAGACTCTTCTGTTACATTTCCAATTCTACATGCTTTTGGTGATCAGGTCTTGACTGTATAAAAGGACAACGCTATATGACAAATGCACATTTACCCGACAGTTACATAGCTGTATTTATTTCATTACACTGTTGGTGACACTATAGATGATTATTCAAAGCTGAGTGTGTATATGGATTCCACTTTGAATTTGAGGCCTCATGTTATTGGATGGTATTGTTATTAGGTCCTATATTATTTATTTATTTTTATTTTATTAGTCATATTTCTATGCTGCCCACTCTCCGAGAACTCTGGGCGGCTTACACCAAAAACAGTATACTAAATAGCATATTGCCCCCAACAATCTGGGTCCTCATTTTACCCACCTCGGAAGGATGGAAGGCTGAGTCAACCTTGAGCCCATGAGATTTGATCCGCTGATCTGCTGAACTAGCAGTCAGCTGAAGTAGCTGCAGTACTGCACTCTAACCACTGTGCCACCTCAGCTCTTACCAAAGGACTTTATGTATTTGAAGGTAAATCCTTACAGATCTTAGTACCATCAACTAGAAATCTATATTAGGTGGATCCTGGGAGACTTTGCCATGGCACCCACTTTATGGAACATTGTTCCCTATGAAATTAATCAATCCCTTTTGATATTCTGGCAGGCTGGAATATGGCCTATATATAAACCTAAATTTGTTTATATATATATATATATATATATATATATATATATATATATATATATATATATATATATATATATATATATATATATCTCACACCACCACCCTGCCCAGATCAACTCTGTAGCCAAGACACTCATTTCCAGAACAAAACGCTTAGCTGACGAACAACACCTAAAAACCGAACTACACACCCTCACTAACGTACTAACATCCAATGGATTCCAAAAAAATAAGATCACCAACCTAATCCAAAAAGAAACCCCCACTAAAATCCAAGACAGAGAACAAAAAAATGGCAAAGCCCTCCTCCCATACATAAAAGGCACCACAGACAGAATAAGCAAAATCCTCCACAAACATAACATCAAGACAGCATTCTGCACAAACCGAAAAATATCCACCATCCTAAGGAACCCCAAAGACAAAATTGAGTTAGAAAATCAAGGAGTATATGAAATCCCATGCACCACCTGCCCCACCACATACATCGGACAAACCAACAGACGAATAAGTGCACGCATAGAAGAACACAAGAACTCAGTCAGAAAAGAGGAACCAACTTCTTCCCTGGTCCAACACCTTAAAGCCACAGGACATGATATTGACTTTAAAAAGACCAGAACTATTGCCAAAACTGAACACTTTAACAACAGAATAATCAGAGAAGCCATCGAGATAGAAAAACGCCAACACAGCATGAACAAACGAGACGATACCTCCCGCCTACCAGCCATTTGGAAACCCGCCCTTATTGACAAACGAGTCCCTAACACGATGAATGACACCAGACCCACACTCACGAGAGCCACACAGGATGTCACCACCACACATCCACGCAGAAAGCAGACTCAAACCCACACTGATAATGAGCCACGACCAAGGACCAGAAGCCAGACTGCAGCTGCATCATTAGCCACTTTAAACCCCTCCAATCCATACATGAAGCAGACTGACACCCACCATGAAGAGCTCGCACGGCCACAAACACAAAGCCAAACAACAACAATGCAGCTCACCAGCTCAAATCCCCCTGCAACTCAGACTAAGCTGAGCACAACCAAGCCCCCACCCAAACAGAACACACCCCAGCCAATCAGAGCACAACCAACCCCCCCATCCAATCAGAGCACAGCCAAGCCCTTAACCAATCAGAACACACCTCCACCCAATCAGAACACAGCCAAGTTCCAACCCAATCAGCTCACACCCCCACTAGCAGTTAAAAGGAAGAGACAGCTGCGATCTCATATTGCTCCTGGAAGCACGAAGCCGAGAACACCAGCCTGAAGATGACGAATGAGACTTCGTCAAAACGTCGCCAAGACACTTCCAATTTTACGTGGGAGAAGACCCGAATAACCAAAGACCTACATACAAACACCCGCGAAAACCTGAGAAAATATACATACATATATATATATATATATATATATATATATATATATATATATATATATATATATATATATATATATATATATATATATATATATATATACACACACACACACACACACACACACACACCCCTATAGGCTTTAACATATACTTTTATATATTTTTCTTTAAGTCAATCTTACTTCTGGTGTCTACATGATAAAGTTCATGCAGTTTTCTATGCAGCGTTATTCAGAAATGGTTTTCCACTGCCTTCTTCCTAGGTGTGAGAAACACTCACAGTTCTCTTCTTTTTGAAAACCTGTCTTTTTAAAAGAGTCTAAAGAGAAAACCATAAAGGAATTTTTTTTTTAAAAAATGGACCTGGAAGTTGCCTATCACAACGATCAATTGGACAGAATGACTATGCTGATATATATGTCACCCACTTAATGACTTTTCCACTTTGTGCTTATTTTCTACTGAAAATAGACTAACTATGTACTTATTAGTCTCTCTCCTTCCCTCCCCCCTTTAATTGGTAATGATTTTCTACTTTTTGGCAAGGCGTAACTCAAGTAGGTCCTACCCAAAATAAAATAGCACCTGAAAAGCAAGCTGGAAATTCTGTGGACTTCATTTATTATTCTTGACCAGATTATTATTATTATTGACCAGATCTGATTTGGTAAACTCTAGTGAAGGGGAATGAATGTCATTTCTTCTTTTGGCTTTTTCATTGTCTTTTAATTCATTGGCCATTTTACCCTTTCTTTCTTTTTTTTTTTTTTAAGTGTTTTATTGTAAGAAATTATAATAATACAATTTTTATCCATCCGGTTACATAGTATGGAAAAAGAAATAAATACAGATTACATATTATGCATATGTAAATATTTTTTATTTTTTTTGCAGACCAGATACATAGTAGTACAAAGCAATGAATAAAGAAGGAGAAAAGAATTGTGTTCTCGTATCATTTTCATTATATATATATATACATATAATAATCTTTTTCTGTAAATTAATAAATACATAGATTTTGTCTCCTGCTTATCCATGTATCCTCTCCTTGCCATCTTATGCTTCCTACCATCCCCGATACATCTTCTCTTACTATTTCATTTTACTATTTCTCATTCTGGTCTCTTTCCTTTTTATTTCAATTTCCTCTTCTCTAGCCACCCGTACCACTTGTCCCATATGCTATAATAATCTGAATCTTCTCTGTCGTTAATTTCTAATGTTAATTTGTTCATCTCGGCACAGTCCATTATTTTGCCGATTACTTGTTCCTTAGTTGGTATTTTTTTCTCTTTCCATTGTTGAGCGAAAGCGATTCTTGCTGCTGTTATTATATGGATTGCCAGATATTTTTTCTTTTTTGCCATTTCCGTCTTAAAGATTCCCAGGAGAAGTATTTTAGGGTCTAATTCAAAGGTTTCACCTGTTATTTCTGAGAGCCAATTGCCAATCATCTTCCAATACTTTTTTGCTTGCGGGCAGGTCCACCAGCAATGGTAAAAAGTACCTTGCTGGTGTCCACACTTCCAACACTTTGGGTTTGAATTAGAGTAGATCTTAGCAATTCTAGCTGGTGCTAGGTGCCACCTATATATCATCTTATACTGGTTTTCCTTGTAAGTGGTTGCCTTGGTGAATTTTATATTGATGTTCCATAATTGATCCCATTCTTCCAAATTTATATTTTTCCCAATGTTTTTTGCCCACGCTAGCATTGGGCCTTTAACTACTTCTTCCATCAAATCATATTCTACTAAATAGTTATATATTTTAGCTAATAGTTTGTTATCTGTACCTATCCAAATTTTATCGAAATCTTTATTTCCCATTTCTATGCCATATTGTTCCTTATCTTTTTTGTCTTGATTTTATCTGTGCGTATGTCCACCATTCAACACAAATGCCTTGTTCTTTTAGTTGTTCTAATGTTTTGAGGTTCCCTGCCTCATCTAGAATTTCTTTGTATTTTACAGTTTTGCCATAATCCAAGACGTTTGGGTAAATTATCGCCTCCATGGTTGAAAGCCAACTGGGAATTTTAGTGTAGTGTTTCCGTTTTATTTCTTCCCACGTTGATTTCAATATGTCCCTCAGTTTATGTTTGTTGAAATATGTTTTGGTTTTTTTCCCGGTTTCCCATAAGTGAGCGTGCCAACCTGTCTGGAGATCATGCCCTTCTAATGTTAGAATTCTTTTGTTCGCTAACGTCGCCCAGTCTTTTAGCCAAACAAGAATTGCTGCTTTGTGATATGTTTCCCATATTGGTAATCCTAATCCTCCCCTATTTTTTTTATCTTGTAAGCTCCTAATTGCTATTCTTGGTTTTTTCCCTCCCCATATAAACTTCCTAGTAACGACGTTGAGTTCACTGAAAAATTTTTTATCTAATTTAATTGGCGCTGTTTGGAACAAGAACAGCAATTTGGGTAGGATGCTCATTTTGATTGTCGCTATCCTCCCGAGGAAGGAGATTTGCAACTTCCCCCACTTCTCTAGAACTTGTTTTATACTTTTTAACAGGGGGACATAATTGTCCTCTTTAAGGGCCAGATACTTTGTTGAGATCCATACTCCCAAATATTTGACTTTTTTCACAATTTGGATTCCCATAGATTCCTCCAGGACTTCTTTTTGGTTTTTCGTCATATTTTTAGTAAGCATTTTAGTTTTGGATTTATTTAATTTGAGTCCTGCTACTTCTCCGTATTTATCAAGTGTTTCCAATATTTGTATACCTGTTTCGACCGGTTCTTCCATAATTAGGACAACATCATCCGCAAACGCTTGAACTTTATATGTTTCTTTCCTTATTTTAAGCCCTTTGATTTGATCGCTCTCTCTAATCTTCTTCAGTAGCACTTCTAGTGCCAGTATGTACAAAAGTGGTGACATTGGGCATCCCTGTCTTACTCCTTTGCTGATCTGAAATGTTTTGGTGAGTTCACCATTTACTAAGATATTGGCCCTTTGCTTCTCATAAATCGTATTTATTGTATTTGTGAAGTTTTGTCCAAATCCCATTATGTCCAGTTGTTGTTTTATAAACTCCCAATTCAGATTGTCAAAGGCCTTCTGTGCATCTAAGAAGACTAATGCCACCTCTTTTTCCGGGTGTTCCTCGTAATATTCTAACACATCCAAAATTGTCCTAGTGTTATTCCTTATTTGCCTCCCTGGGAGGAATCCATTCTGATCGCTATGTATTATCTTGTTAAGAATTCTTTTTAATCTCTCCGCTAATATGTTCATATATATTTTATAATCGATGTTAAGGAGTGAAATTGGCCTGTAGTTCTGTATCAATTTGGTATCCGATCCCTCTTTTGGTAAAAGTATAATATAGGCCTCTCTCCAGGATTCTGGTATTTTGTTTTTCATTAGGGCCTCATTGAAAATTTGGAGCATTCTTGGGAGTAGAATGTCTTCTAATTCTAAATTTTTGTATAATTCCCCTGGGAATCCATCCGGGCCCGGAGATTTGTTCTTTTTCAATCTGGCAATTGCAGTCTTTAGCTCTGTTAATGTAATCTCTTTGTTTAACATCTCTTTTTCCTCCTCTCCAATCTGTGGCATTCCCTCCTCCATTAGATATTGTTTTACTTTCTCTTTGGATATATCCTCTTCCTTATATAACGACGCATAGAAATTGTGTGCTATCTCCAATTTTTTTTCTTCCTTAGTTGTGGTATGCCCTTCGGAGTCTTCAAGTTGGAGAATAATTCCTTTCTCTCTCTCTTTTTTAATTCTGTAAGATAACCACCTTCCTGGCTTGTTGGCATTCTCGAAGTAATATTGTTTTGTTCTCTTAATGTTATATGCAAGTTTTTCTTGATCCATTATATTTAATTTATGACGAATGTTCATCCAATTTACTTTTGTTAATTCATTGTCAGGGTTTAATTGGGCCTCTTTCTCTGCCTTTGCCAGTTCTTCTAGCAATCTTCTTTGAGATTCTCTCCTCTCTTTATTTCTGTGAGCTCCATAAGATATCATTAGGCCTCTTAAATAGGCCTTCATCGTATCCCAGATTATCCCCCGGTTCGTTGGTTCTTTTTCATTTTCTTCAAAAAAGATTTCTAATTCCCTCTTGACTTTGTCGATGTTTTTTTTGTCTCGCAAAAATTGTGTGTTCATTCTCCATCTTGTGTTTTTCCTCTTATATGTACTCTTCCATCTGATTTCCAGTGGGTTATGATCTGCCCAGGTATTAGGTAGGATTTCCGCTGACGCAATGTCCATGCCCCAGTTCCTGCTTACCCACATCATGTCTATTCTGGACCATGATTTGTTGGGATTAGAATAGTAGGTATACTGTCTCTTGTTGGGGTGTAATGTTCGCCAGATATCCACGAGGTTTAATTCATCAGCTAGGTCGAAAAAAGTTTTTGGTAAGTTTTTCCTTAGTTTCTTTTGACCTCTAGATCTTTTGTGATCTTTATACGCATCGACCACGCCGTTAAAATCCCCGATGACACAGATATTGTTGTTGTCCAGTCCTCTTATTATATCTCTTGTTTTGTTGTAGAACTCTTTCAGATTTTTGTTTGGGGCATAGATCGCTGCTATTAATATTGCCGAATTGCCCCTCTCGATTTCAACAATTAGTAATCTACCTTTAGGGTCTGCATATTTCAATTCTGTCTTCATCTCCTTTCTAATATATAGTACCACCCCTCTCTTTTTCTTCGTAGCTAAAGAGGTATACAGATTCCCCAATTTTTTATATTCCAGATATTTTATGTGTTCTTGTTTAATATGTACCTCCTGAAGGCATACTATATCTGCATTTTGTGTAACCAATTTATTAAAGAAAGTTTTTCTTTTTTTATGATCATTAAGTCCGTTTACATTAATTGATAAGATTTTCCAGTCGTCCATCCTTTTCTCCTTCTGTTGATTTACTTAAATTTGATGTTAGTATTGGCTCGAACTGCTCTTTGAGGTCTTTGTTTCTTTCCTGCTTCTCTGCTTTCTTTCTCTTCCTTTTCTTTCTCGTCTAAGCTCTCTTTCCCCGTCGAAATCTCTTCTTGGGATCTTCTTTGGGTGGGTTCTCCTTCTGTAGTGCCAGCTTCCAATTCCTCTTTACTACTTTGTTCGTCTTCTGACCCTCTCAAATGATCAAGGAATTCTTGTGCCTCTACCAGACTATTTATTTTGATCCTCCTCCCTTGCCAGGTGATCAGCATACCCTCCGGCAAGGTCCATCTGAAAAGTATATTTCTTTTGTTCAGCTGTGAGGCCAGGAATCTGTAGTCTCTTCTTTGTTCTCTCACCCTCCTCGGCACTTGCTTCAGGACAATCACCTTCTTTTCCTTATAGTTGATCGGTTCTTCTTTTACCATTTTATAAAAGATATCCTTGACTTTCTTTCGTGCGAACCTTATGTGTACCTCTCTGGGTAGATTGTTCCGTCTGGCGTAGTTGGTCTGGATTCTATACACCTCATCCAATTCTTTTATGATGTCATTTGAGTCCTGTTGGAGCACCTCCGCTATTAATTCGGCCATTACTTGGCCAAGATTTTCGTCCTTGTCCTCTGTTACGTTTTGAAAGCGCAGATAGAAAGAGGCCTTGTCCATTTCCAATTGTGTAATCGCTTCCTCCAGGTCCCTATTCTGGGCCATTAATTTTTGATCTACTATTTCTAAGTCTTTCTCTTGTTGTTCCACTTTAGATTCTATTTTGCCTATTCTCTGTTCGTTATTTAGAATAGCTTGCTGTATGTCACCTATTTTCTGGTCAATGCCTTGTATGTCTGTTTTCATTTCTTGGTGGTTATTAGTCATTTTCTCTTGCATTAAGAGCATTGTCTCCTGAATCATTGCTAGTGATGCCTGCATCGCTTGCATTGTTGGAATCACTGATGCCTTCTCTATTTTTGGTAGCGCTTCCGTTGATTTCTGAGTTGCAGGGGAGGACATTGTAATTGTGGGACTTGAAACGCTAGGGGTTACTTTCTTTCCTGTTTTTGTCACAGTAGATGCAAAACTCATCTCCCTAAGCACTTTCGCCTGTTCTTTAACTATCCTTTCTATGTTCCTCCACACTGTCATCCACTAGTTGACTTCCCTTGCTTAGTTAGCACTACTTAAATAAAGAGAATTTTTGAAGCTATTTCCAATTCACAAAATAGGTGGAAATGAAGTTTTTGCCCTTTTCTCCGCTATGCTACCCACAACTTGGCTTTATTGACTATTCCTTATTTGGGGGCTGCGTTTCTAATTTGACTCAATTCCTAGTTAACAATTAATTAGATTCTCAAATTTTAGAGGAAGAGAAAAGAGAAAATAAACCTTTCAATACCAATGCATCTACTCAGTAAGGTAATACTCAATATCCAATCGGTAAACACTTAATTAATTGATGTTATAAGTTAAATCACTATTTTATAAAATTTATCCTTAATATTATTGATAATATTAGACACAATAATCAATCAATCAATAGCCACTCTATGCACACAGCAGTAAAAAATACAAAAACCAGACCAAAAAAAAGTAGCTAATAAATAAGTGATAGATATATAAATAGGTAGATAGTTAAATATAAATGGATGAATAGATAGATAGGTAAATAAATAGAAGATAAGTTCTAATATGTCTATACAGGTATTTAGATAAATTAATTAGCTATGTTATATTACTACTTTTAATACTCTAAATATATAGGTACTTTAAATAATTTAAATACTTATATAAATATTATAACTAAATATTATAAATACTTTGAATGTGTAGAGAGAAAAAAAAGAAAAAAGAATAATAAATATATATATATATTGTAGTTTTAGACTGTTTTTAAAATAATGACAAAATGTATTAATATAAATTTAAATTCTAATCCTCTTAGTCCCTTCAAGTGCCACACTTGTTAAAGTTTATACTGGAAAGTACATTGGTTACTTCACCCTTCTATTTCTTGCTTCTTCAAAATCTCCAACTCCTTGTAAAAGTTAGTTAATTGTTCTGTTATTCTCTTCCTGGTGCTCCTTCTTTCCTCTCTGGCTCTTCGCTGTTCTTCTCGTTGGTATCAAGTATGGTTGCACTTCCGGTCCTAAATTTCCGGTCGTTCTCCTCAGTCAGCAGAATCTCTTCCCCACGTCCTCCAAGCACGGTCTATGCAGCAAATTAAATCCAAAAAAGGGATCGTGCCACTGGTCCGCTTGCCGATCTCCCCTCCTTCCTTCTTGCCGGCCTGTCTGCGATCTCGCTGTCAGTCCTCCTCCTCTCTTCCAATCGCCGCTTTTTTTCCTCTTTGAGCCCTTCCGCTCCGATCCAGCCAGCAAAGCGTAATCCGATCTTCAGCTCCCGAGCGCACTTTGGGGTGAGTGGATACTGATGTTCTCACCTCTCTTCCCGGAATCTTTGCTTCCCCTCTTGTTGGTTATCATGGCTTCGGGTCTGCCATTAAGAGGCAGACGCGCCCCGTTAGCTTGACAGTGGGAATCGGTCGCGCCGGGTGGGTTTGCACTCCGCCACTCGACTCACCGAAGCCCCACTATAGTCCGCGAAGCCCTCCAAGCTTCCACGCCTCGAACGGTCCCCAAAACGTTGCGATAAGTGGCAGTGGGAGAGAGCGATCACTCTCACCACGCCATGACACCACGCGTCACCAACCGGAAGTCCCCGGCCATTTTACCCTTTCAGCTATCTTGTAGCGGCTTGGAGTTGCAATCTGCTGAGTAGACTTCAGAAGGCAATACTGAAGAATGTTTCATAGCTCAGACATTCCCGTACAGAGTCTGCAAAGTGTTGTGATGTCTTATATCATTTGTTGCAGATAATTCCTTTGAGTGGATGACTGCAGATGGATAGCCTCCAGGGGTGGATTCTACTTACCTTTACTACTGGTTCGCAATGGGGCTGCGTGCTTGTGCTTGCTTCGCTCACGTGTGCGCGCTCTTTTCTGCGCATGTGCAGAAGCGTTCTGATGAATCAGGGTCAGTGGGCGGAGCCTCCTGCCAGTTTTACTACCGGTTCTATAGAAGCACTGGTAGCCTCCTCTGCTTTTTTGTAGATATATTGCATTCCAAATGATGCTTTGTTAAGTTTGTGTGCTCAAAGTGCTGGTAGATACTAATTAGTTACACAGGTAATAGTCTGAGGATAGGTGGTCTTCGTTGTTCTTAAAATAAAAGTTAATACTAAGACTAATACTTGGAAGTTGAAGTAAATAGCTTAGAATAGCCTTTTTCAGCTGCATTTTGGTGGGACACGAGGGTTCTGTAAGACATTAGCAGGAGTTCCTTAACAGGAGTTCCAATCAAAAACAACTACAACCTCAAATATAATTTTATATTAATGCTTGCAGTGATGGGAATTTTTACACACTACAATTCAGCTTAGTGATTATGCTAGTATATAGGCTAGAATAACAGAGTTGGAAGGGACCTTGGAAGTCTTCTAGTTCAAACACCTGCTCAGGCAAGATCCCTATACCATTTCAGACAAATGGCTATCCAATCTCTTCTTAAAAATTTCCAGTGTTGGAACATTCACAATTTCTGGAGGCAAATTATTCCACTGATTAATTGTTCTAACTCTCAGGAAATTTGTCCTTAGTTCTAAGTCAGGGGTCTCCAACCTTGGCAACTTTATAACTTGTGGACTTCAACTCCCAGAATTCCTCAGCCAGCACATTCTGGGAGTTGAAGTCCACAAGTCATAAAGTTGCCATGGTTGGCAACCTGGCAACTTTATGAGGAGACCCCTCTGTTCTAGGTTGCTTCTCTTCTTGATTAGTTTCCATCCATTGCTTCTTGTCCTGCCTTCTGGTGCTTTGGAAAATAAGTTGATCATCTATTCTTTGAGGCAGCTCCTCAAGTGTTGCGACACTGCTATCATGTCATCCCTAGTCCTTTTTTCATTAAACTAGACATACCCAATTTCAGCAATCGTTCTTTATAGGTTTTTAGCCTCCAGCTCTCTAATCAAGTTTGTTGCTCTTCTTTGCATTCTTTCTAGAGTCTTAACATCTTTTCTACATTGTGGTGACCAAAACTGGATGCAGTATTCCAAGTGTGGTCTTACCAAGGCATTATAAAGTGGTATTAACACTTCATGTGATCTTGATTGTATCCTTCTGTTAATGCAGCCTAGTACTTTTTGGCAGCTGCAGCACACTGCTGGCTCATATTTAAGTGATTAAGAGATGTGGTGGTGCAGTGGTTAGAGTGCAGTGCTGCAAGCTACTTCTGCTGACTGCTGGCTGCCAGCAGTTCGAGTCTCTGGCTCAAGGTTGACTCAGGCTTCCATCCTTTTGAGGTGAGTAAAATGAGGACCCAGATTGTTGGGGGCAATATGCTGACTGTGAACCACTTAGAGTGGCCTATAAAGCACTGTGAAGAAGTATATAAGTCTAAGTGCTATTGCTATTGTCCACTAGGACTCCAAGACCCCTTTCACAATTACTATTATTGAGCCAAGTACCATCTATATTATACCTGTGCATTTAGTTTTTCTTGCCTAAATGTAGAACTTTACTTTTTTCACCATTGAATTTCATTTTGTTAGATAGGGCTCAATGTTCAAGTCTGTCAAGATCCTTCCGTATCTTAAGTCTATCTTCTGGAGTGTTGACGATTCCTGCCAGCTTGTTGTCATCTGCAAATTTTATGATTCCCCATCTATCCCCTCATCTAAATTATTGTTGAAGATATTGAAGGTTACTGGGCTTAAGTAACCTTGCATACTTCCTTCCATGTAGATATAGTTCCATTGAGGACAACATGTTGAGTGTGGTTGGTCAGCCAGTTACAAATTAATTTGATGGTGATGCTGTCTAGCCCACATTTTTCTATTTTATCAAGTAGTAGGTTGTGGTCTACTTTATCAAATGCCTTACTGAAGTCTAAGTAAATTATATCCCCAGCATTTCTCTGGTCCACTAATTTTGTCACTTTCTCAAAGAATGCAATAAGATTTATCTAGCATGATCTGTCTTTGAAATGCCTCTGTTGGCTTTTGGTTATGACTTTGTGTCATAACCTCTAGATTTGTTGCTTGATTATCTTTTTCAGAATCTTCTCAGTTATTGATGTACAGTAAGGCTGATAGGTCTCTAGTTTTCTGGATATACTTTTTACCTTTTTTTGAAGATGGGAGCTACATCAACTCTATTCCAGTCTTCTGATAATTCCCCCATGGTCCAGGATCTTTGAAAAATATGGTTCAATGGTTCTGAGATTACATCTGCCAGTTCCTTCAGAACCTTGGGGTGTAATGCATCTGGTTCTGGTGATTTGAACTTGTCTAGGGTGGTCAGATGCTCTCTTAACATCTTCTTGTCGATTTTAACTTGTATTCTCAATTTGTTTTTATGGTACTATTTTTAATAAGTTGGACTGTTTTTTTCTTTTTGTGGAAAGTCAGATGCAAAAAATGAGTTAAGCAGTTCTGCTTTCTCCCTATTGCTCATCACCATCTTATCATTTTGTCTCATTAAAGGATGTTATCTTTCAATTTATCACAAAGTTCTTTGTGCAGCGATGCTGGTTTCTTTTGAGAGCTATTATTTTTCTTCTTTATTAGAAGTGTACTAGACTGGGCTTTCATAATCTCATTTTTCAAAGTTTCCCAAGCTTCTTGGGTTGTTTTCCCCTTGAGAATTCTCATCTATGGATCTTTCCCAAGCTCTCTCTATGTTTATTGAAATCAGCTCTCTTGTCCAAGACTCTAGTTTGATTTTGTTCTATTGCTTGTGCTTGCATGATGTTGAATTCAATATTGCTTTTATGCAAGGGGTTACATGAGACATGAACATTATTTCAAGGATTCCTCCAGGAAAAGAAGGTTGAGAAAAGTTGGTTTAGAAGAAGCAACAGAAAAGTACTTAGTTCATAGATACATGTCCATGATGTCATTAGGAATCAAACTTAATTCAAATTTGACATTTGGAACTGAGCTGCCTTTGGAGTAAGGTTTTCCAATAAAAAAAACATTCCTAACACTTGACCATACAAAATTGCTTCTGTGAAAACAAATTATATTGTTTTGTACATGCAAAACATAACAATCTGGCATGGAAAAAAAATGCACATATGAGGTTCTACCCATAGGTTAACAATTAATTTCGCCAAAAGCCAAGCAGCTGAGATTTTGTTTGCATTTTTAATGAAGAAGAGGCAAGAACAAGCATTTCACAATATTGCAAAAACATTTTATTATTTAACTTTTAAGCTTTTAACACTTCTTTTCCAGAAGTTAAACAAAAGGTTATAACAATCTAAAGACTTAGTGGATGTTGGCAGATTATTGGACAATGCCTGCACTGGATGATAATTGTTTGAAAATTAGGAATAGCTGTAAGGGATTAAGTGTATTAAAGGGATTACTTTTCTTGACTTGAAATAAGAAAACAAATATTTCTGCTACAAAGGAAAATATTTGACTAATCTTTCAGCACTTTTTAAAAGGCTAATTCTAATATGAATTTATTTCACAGAATTTAAGCAACTATTTTCTCACTTCCATTTCAACATCTGGGGTCTCTCTTTTGCTATAGGTTGCTGCTTGGAATAAGGGGGTATTTGAGGCTTTGATCAGATTGAGCCTATGCAATCTCCCTCCTCTTGTGGATCCCATCATCCTTATGGTTTTATGGGGGAATTGATAGGTATAGTCAAACCATCAAAATGGCATCACAATGGTACCATCAAAACTCCATGTTTATATCCAATGCACATCAAAAATGAGTGGAATTTCAAAGTGGTACCATTATTCTGCCATCTTGACTTTTTTGATGATACTCCATGGACAGTCCTGGCCATAGGGCTGTATATCTAAGTCTTTACCACCTGATGCCTTCTAGAAATGTCAGATGCCTAATCTCATCGTTCCCCATTGTATGCATTTCAATGCCAGATTGGAGTTATAGCAATAGAAGTCAACTCATCTGATGGACATTGTATAAGGCAAGGCTCTTCTAGAATATTGTGTATATATAACCATCATTGCTACATGTACTGCTCCATTGTGAGAATGTACCTTTATTTTAACATAAAAGAATGATCATCTGCTAACATTATAATTTTCCCAAATTTTCAACCTCTTTATTGAAACGACACATTCAAACCAGTGGTGGGTTTCAACATGTTTTACTACCGGTTCTGTGGGTGTGGCTTTGTGGGCAAGGCATGGCTTGATAGGCTTGGCTTGGTGAGCGTGGCAGGGGAAGGATGCTGTAAAATCTCCATTCCCTCCCCAATCCTTGGTAGTACAGTGTACATTCCCTCACCAAGAGCCTTGGTAGTACAGTGGTCTAAGGCACCCTGTTATTAAGCTGGTTATTAAGACCAGCTGCCTGTAATTACTGCAGGTTCGAATCTCGCCAAGGCTCAAGGCTCAGCCTTCCATCCTTTCTAAGGTAGGTAAATTGAGGACCCAGTTGTGGGGGCAATAAGCTGACTTTGTATAAATATACAAAAGGATGAAGGCTATTGCTGAGCCCATAGTAAGACGCCCTGAGTCTCTGGAGAAGGGTGGCATATACATCAAATTAAAAAAAAAATCCAGGGGAAGGATACTGCAAAATCTCCATTCCCTCCCCACTCCAGGGGAAGGTTACTGCAAAATCCCCATTTCCTCTCAATCAGCCAGGACTTGGGAGGCAGAAAATAGATGGGGATGGGGCCAGTCAGAATTTTTACTCTTTTTTTGGGGGGGGATTTTTATTGAATAACGTAACAGTACAATTCAACATTTTCGGTTTGGCTACGTTCAAGCATGCTATATACTTATATAAGTAGTATCTAATAGATTACATAAATATTTTAAGATTAAGATATGAGTTACTTATAAGTTATTACTGTGTAAATTGTGAAGTAGATTATTGCTTAAGATACATAAATTACATAAATGGTTTGATACTATCCCCCTTAGTTCAAATTAACATTTACGTTTATTTTCCAACCACCTATACCACATTTCCCATACCGTGTAGAATTCCGAGTCCTCATTCTCATTTAACACATGTGTTAGCCTGCACATTTCTGCGCATTCTAATATTTTACTGATTATCTGCTCTTCTGTTGGGCGTCCTTTCCCTTTCCAATGCTTTTCATATATTAATCTAGCGGCTGTGATGATGTGCATGATTAAATTTTTTTTTTTCTTCCCATATACCCTTTTTGATACTCCCAGGAGAAAAGTCTCTGGCGCCAAATTAATGTTTTCCTCTATTACTTCTTGAATTCATCTTTGTATTGTTCTCCAAAATTTTGTCACTTCAGGACACGTCCACCACATATGGTAGAAGATACCTTGATAGTGGCCACACTTCCAGCACTTTGGGCTTGCGTTCGGGTATATTTTTGCTATCCTGGATGGCGCTAAGTGCCACCTATACAGCATTTTATATTGGTTCTCCTTATATGTTACTGCTCTTGTCAATTTGAAGTTACTATTCCAGATTGCTTCCCAATCGTCTAAATTTATGTTATATCCAATATTTTTCCCCAGGCAATCATCTGATCTTTAACTATTTCTCCTTCCCTATCATATTCAAGCAAATAAGAATATAATTTGGCTAGTAATTTATTCTCTACTCCCATCCATATCTTGTCAAGTCCATTAATCCCCATTTCTATACCACATTCCTCCTTATCCTTTTTGTATCGTGATTTAATTTGTAGATAGGGCCACCAGTCAATGTAGACCCCTTGCTCCTTCAAGATCTCGTTCATTTTAAGATTACCACTATCATCTAAGATATCTTGATATCTAAACATTTTCTCCATGCCTAGCATATTCGGATAGATCGTTGCCTCCATTGCGGAGGTCCATTTTGGAATTTTTGTGTAGTGTGCATGTCTAATTTCCTTCCAGGTCCTCATTAATACATCTCTGATTTTGTGCCTATGGAAGTACGTCCCTGCCCCTTTTTCTTTGTCCCACAGATAGGCATGCCAACCTTTCTGCAGGTCATACCCTTCCAATGTCAAAATTCTTTTATTTCCTAATGTGGCCCAATCCCTTAACCACACTAGGTTGGCAGCTCTATGGTAAATTTCCCACACTAGGAGCCAAATCCACCCTATTCCTTTTTTCCTGTAATGTTCAAAGTGAGATCCTCAGCTTTTTCCCTCCACAAATGAATTTCCTTGTGGTCTTATTCAAGTCTAAAAAAATTTTTTTATCTATGTTAACTGGCGTAGTTTGGAATAGATATACCAATTTAGGTAGGATGCTCATCTTTATGGTAGCTATTCTACCTAGCAGTGATAGTTGTAGTTTCCCCCACTGTTCCAAATCTTGCTTAATTTTCCCTAATAATGGTACATAATTATCTTCTTTTAAGGCCGAACACCTTGCCGTTATCCAGACTCCTAGATATTTTATATTTTTATTTGCAAGCCCAAAGTTTCTTCTAATATTCTCTTTTGCCCTTCTGATATATTTTTGGTTAACATTTTGGTTTTGGTTTTATTCAATTTAAATCCGGATAATCCGGATTTCCATAATCATCCAGTTCTTCAAAGACTTTTTGTCCTGTTTCTAACGGTTCTTCCATAATTAATGCTACGTCATCAGCAAATGCCTGAATTTTAAATATTTCACTCCTAATTTTCAATTCTCTTATCTCATTGTTATGTCTAATTCTTCTTAGGAGAACCTCTAAAGCCAATATAAATAAAAGTGGTGACAGCGGGCAACCTTGTCTCACTCCCTTACTAATCTGAAAGGTTTTTGTCATGTCACCATTTAATAAAATGTTTGCTCTTTGCTAGTCATATATTGTTGTGATCGCTTTCTCTAAGTTTTCTCCAAAATTCATCGCTTTACAGAATTTTTACTACTGGTTCTCCGAACTACTCAAAATTTCCGCTACCGGTTCTCCAGAATTGGTCAGAACCTGCTGAAACCCACCTCTGATTCAAACTATAATTTTGCATTTCATATGAAATTGTCATTTCTTCCGTCATGTTGAAATACATGTGACTAGCATTTCTTGAGCATTTGGTAGGTTTCAAAAACCATTTCTCATAAGGCTTATGATACAAGCCGACAGCTGTTAAATGCTGAACTAATGATCATTGCATGTTATCTACCAACTTCTATTATGTTAAAAAATTCTTAGCAGTGTAAAGACAAATCAGGATGTTGTCTGTATTCTACAGCCATAAACCCTGTTTAAAGTCGATCAGGCTCTCCAGACTTGGCAACTTTAAAACTGGCATGCTTGGCTGAGGAATTCTGGGAGTTGAAGTTCCCCAATTCTTAAAGTTGCCAAGTTTGGTGATCCCTGGGGTAGATGAAAGAAAGGCTCATCATAGTTTATAAAATTAAACTTTACTTGAAGATTCCCCCCCCCCTTCTCTATGATTAAGAAATTACCTTCCTTGTGTTTTAAAAAGATGTGGAGGAAAAAAGCAGCTATTCATTTGAAGACTTCATTTACCTACATTCCCAGGTCCTATTGCTTTCACTTGCCAGACTATAAAAAAAGGAACTGTGTTGGCTGAATCACTGAAATTCCCCCCCTCCCTCCCCAATCTGGCACTGTCTAGATTGATAGATCTACAAGTCCTAGATTTCCCAGCATGGCTAATGTTGCTAGAAATCTTGAGAAAGGCTGTTATATAATCTCTTCTATGAATGAAGAACACCAAATTCATAGATTTCCTCTTCCATCATCGAGTCATAGAAGTTCCTGATCCCACAGAGCAGCATAATGACAGAATATAAATGTGATGATCAGGTGAGATGCGACGGCTATCAACCCAAAGTTACAGAACTCACTGCTGCTAAATGTTCTGAGGTCCACAGCCTTAGATATTACACTTAACAGAGAAAAAAGTAGTTATTAGCTATAGTTACTATGACAAACTACGAGACCCTTCACAAGCAGTGTAACATGAAATGTCAATTTTCTTGGAGCAGCAGCAGGGAAGTGATGTGCCTTCAAGTTCTGGTTTATAAGCTTATCAGAAGTACCTGGTGGACTATTGAAGAAAGCAGCACAATGACTGGTTGGACTTTTAGCCTTACCTCAGCAGGGCTCTTCTTAATGTATTTGTATATGTGTGGGATATTTGACAGACAAAATATGGAAAGCATTTCATAAAAAAAGAATGTTTCAAAAAGGCTATAACATAGCACTAATTTACAAGGCTGCAGAATCAACTGTCAGATATGAATATTGGAATCAAATATTACAAAGTGTAGGTACAACTATTCAACTATCGGAAAAGGTTTGTCATATATTTCTTATGGCATTAAACCAGCTTACTTGAGGGATTGCTTGTCTCCACAGGTTTGTGCCTATCTACTGAGGTCAGCTAGTGTAACAAGCTCTATTAGGCCAGGGGTGTCAAACTTTCATTGTCATGGCGGTGTCACATGACATATTGTGACTTTTCCCCCCTTCGCTAAACTGGGTGTGGGTGTGGCCAGCACATGACGCATCTGGACTGTGGGCCCCAAGTTTGACAGCCCTGTATTAGGCAGTGTCATTTTGCACATCCAAGGAAATATACCTTATTATGATCCCTAATTTCTGGAATACCACCTCCAGATATCAGTTCTTGTCTCACTTTACTAATATTTTTTTTGTAAATTGTTAAAAATCTGGTTGTTCTCCAAGGCCTTGGCTTAAGATGGTGGTTCAGGCCCTTTGATTTGTTGTTGTGGCTGCTGCTGTTGTTTTTGGGGGTCGGAAAGTATCATTTTGGTGTTGTGTTATGGAGTTGGCTCTTCCATTCAGTTGTATTCCTTTTTAAAAAATTTTTTTATTTATGATTGTTTATAAACTTCCTGGAATTATGATGGAGTAGGGTGGTCTTGAAAATATTAAATTAATAGTCTAGCAAGCAGAGAATAGTAATACCATACTGGACACATTAATTCATTGCGCGCCCTTTTGGGACTGAAATGGAGTTTCAAACATGCTGCTAATCAACTCAGGCAGTTCTAGTGAGTGCAGCAGGGGCAGCACAGAACTCAGCTGGGTAGCGTGGGCTGGGGGAACGAGCCAGAAAGTTAGTTATATATGGAAACCAGTGGTGAAATTCAAATTTTTTTACTACCAGTTCTGTGGGTGTGGCTTGGTGGGCATGGTGTGGCTTGGTCGATGTGGTATGGCTTGGTGGGCATGGCTTGGTGGGCATGGCAGAGGAAGGATACTGGAAAATCTCCATTCCCACCTCATTCTGGGACCAGCCAGAGGTGGTATTTATCAGTTCTCCGAACTACTCAAAATTTCTGCTACCAGTTCTCCAGAACCTATTAGAACCTGCTGGATTTCACCCCTGATGGAAAGTATAGCACAAGGGCGGGTGGGTGGTCCCAGCCAGCGATCACAGCTAAGGGTTTGCCCGAACCCATGCAACCATGGGTAGAACGGCAGCAGCCCACTACTGACAGAAAACCACGGAAATATGTAATTGGAACACAATGCTTATTTTGAATACCTTTCTACTAAACTTTATGAAAAATAATTATCTCACCTTCCAAAGGTGATGTGGAAACATGTCTACAATAGAAACAAGAATTACTGTAAACAAATTTGTTTTCTGTTGCTTACAAAGATAGGACCAAAATCAATGAGCTGAATTTAAACTACATCAAAAAAAGGACTGTGATAAAATACTGGGTCATCTAATCTTATAATGTGTGACAGTATAATGTGACTCTCAGTAAAATAGCCTTGGAATATGGCAGAAGTTGTCTAATGAGGCTTGGAGGGCCATTTATGAGACAGAGTTGGTTCAGGAGTTGCTTCCTAGTATCAATTGGGATAAAATGGCCTTCCAATTATTCTGCCAAAACAATAGTTTCAGCTGTTACCTCTTGCCTATGGTTTCTAAAGAGTATCTCTACTACTAAGTGATTAAAGGCACTTACTTAAAATGAGGCTAATTAGATTATTGAGCATTAGAATGGAATGCCATTGGAGTGAATTATCTAAATAGTAAAGTAATCAATTGGGCTGAGTTTTAATTGGTGGCAGGGACTTTACTGAAGAGTGGGGGAAACTCATCTTTCCTTTCTTCTTTGGGCTGCTTCATATTTAATTGTATGATGAAACGAAATAGTTCTTGGTTAGCCTTGCAAAGAAAATTACTTGCTATTTGTAGAGTGGTCTCATTTTAATTGCACACAACATTAATGGTTGCCATTGGCAGTGATGCAATAGCAAGCTGTTGATAATTTTTGGAATCAACCATGCTATTTGTTTCCTATTTTAAAATGGCTGCACCATTCATTTCTGAGGAAAAGAATTGCAGTGGAGGGCAGGGCTGAAAGCACGATGGGGCAGTCTGTAGTAATAGCAAAAAGCTTTGTCTTTCCTCAGTCATACAATATAATTGGCTTGCAGGGCAATGGGGTAACAGCAGAATACTAGAAGAATGCCACAGAAAAGCGTGCCTGTCTCCTTTCTAGTACAGTCAATCATTGTATTCCAAAAAATATGGATTGTTATTTAGAAGATGCAAAAACCTGAATTAAAATGTATTGTACTTTAGTTTGTTTCACGACAGCTGCAGGAAAGAAAGATACCTTGCATCATTTTAACTCCATACTGGAAAGAACATCCACCTGAGGCAGTGAAGAAGGCACTTCTCTTTTTATATTGGGAGACATATTTTGACAGTGATTTATGGCTGAGGCTTCTTGCTGAAACTCTGCCTCCTCCATGGCTTGATGAAAAACTACCTCAGAGCCTCAGAGTCACTCAAAACTTTCTAAAGGACAAGTGCAAGTCATTCTTTCTTAAGAAGATTGACATCTGGGTATATTTTCCTTTTTTCATTTCTGAAAGCACAATTCTGAAAGCACAATGGCAGACTGGCATCAAGCAAAGCATGGCGTAGCAAGATGGCAGTACTGACACTTCTGCTATTCATAGAATTATTTGTAACAGGTAGATTTTTGGATGAAAACAGGGGTGGGTTCTACTTACCTTTACTACCGGTTTGCATTGTGCCCGCGTCAGGATAGAACTCACTAGCATTTCTTCTACAATCTGGGACAGTGATATGCATTGAGTATCTTCAGCATATTAATGATAACATACCTTGAATTGTCAGATGAAATCCCCTAGCAGTTTCATATGAACATTAAAAGCCAGGGTTCAGGGTCTTATTTCTATGGTATCCCATGAGTGAAGACCTTCTCATCCTGCACTACAGTGGATTGAAACACCTCACAAAGGAAGTAGTGGAACCACTGCAAAACAGTGCCCTAAGTCTCCAACATCTCTAGCAATTCCATAAGGTATCTTGGCCAATAGTGTCAAAAGCTGCTGAGAAGTTTAAAATGACAAGGAGATAATTCTATATACAGTATTTCCAGGTTCTGATACAGGTCATCCAGGAAAGCAAATAATGTAATCTTAGTCCCATACCCAGACTGAAAAGGGTTGAGCTAGAGGTCTACTTCCTTTAAGATACTACTTAGCTGATCCACCACTACTATCAGCAAATTCTTCCAAAAGGGGAACATTAGAGAGTGGTTGATAATAATTATCCAAGACCAATGATTTGAGAGGCAGGAAAAAACATAGAATAGCTTAGTGAGTATCCAGTCCACTTCCTTATAAGCTACAAAGAATTCCAGACAATAGGGAAAAACAGCATGATATTCCCATTGCCACTAAAGACTGTGCCCATGTGGAGTCAAGATGGTGGTGATATGGAGACCAGGAATTCCTGAGCTTTGCTAGAGCCTCATCCAAATTCTTGCACTTCTTATTAAATGTTTGTAGTGTAAACAAGACCTCACCAATATTGGTTCTTCTTGAGCTTGCTTAATAGAATAGAATAGAATTCTTTATTGGCCAAGTGTGATTGGACACACAAGGAATTTTCTTTGGTGCATATGCTCTAAGCGTACATAGAAAGACAAGATACATTCATCAAGAATCATAAGGTACAACACTTAATGATAGTCATAGGGTACAAATAAGCAATCAGGAAACAATCAATATCAATATAAATCATAAGGATACAAGCAACAAAGTTTTTTTTTTTAAATTTGATTTATATGCCGCCCTTCTCTGGAGACTCAGGGCGTTACAGTCAAGTTACAACTCAAGTTACAGTCATGCAGTCATAAGTGGGAGGAGATGGGTGTTAGGAACGGTGAGAAGATTCACGGTAATAGTAATGCAGCTTTAGTGAATAGTTTGACAGTGTTGAGGGAATTATTTGTTTAGCAGAGTGATGGCATTTGGGAAAAAACTTGTGTCTAGTTGTCTCTATAGCATCGTTTTGAGGGTAGAAGTTGAAACAATTTATGTCCAGGATGCAAGGGGTCTGTAAAATTAACATGATATCTTTAAAAGAGCTACGGTTCACTTACTATATTATTAATAAGTTTCCTTTTCTTCTTATCCATCTTCTTATATATGGTTCAGATAAATATCAGATATCTCTTGATATTTGAAGCCTTTTCTATCCATAACTTGCCAGGCAGCAGAGAATTATTGCAAAGTTTGATCTCAGGGAACAAGGAGCAGAAAACAGGGAATAACTTTTATTAGACCAATACTGATTATGGTACAGGTCAGGTAAGGTTTTGAGTTATATAAAACTTTTCATTAGAATCTGATAACACATCATATATCAGTTTACATCTAACTGTAAGGGTGCTTAGAGTGATGAAAAATTAGTGATATAGCTATGCAGTTTGTACATTGTTAACTAGTAGTTCAAAGTTAAGGTGAGAAAATAGGGATAATCTTATGCCATGGAAGTTATTAAATGAATTTGGGTTTGAGAGAGGCATATTCTTGACTAAATGGAGAATATCTAATGAAAAGAGAAATTGTCTATTCAATAATTGTATGTGAATCAAGAATCTAATAAATGAAACTCTAGTATAATTCATTTTTATTTGATTACTTAAGATCTTTTAGATATAGATTGTTAAGAGATATCGGTACGTTAGCAGGAAAAAGGAGTAAAACTAAATATTGGTAAGGAGTGAGATGATTGTTAAATTTACATATTGAGTCATAGTAATCAGGTAGATGTTTGATTGTGATTCTATGAGGCTGAAAAAAAAATCCTATGATACAGTGTTGGTGTGTATCAACTTAATTAAAGTGATCACTAAACTTCCTAGACCATACTTTAAGAATAATTTGTAAAATAGATAACTGCTATAGTAGAGTATGCTTTAAGAACTGACAATTTTGGATCATTATAGGTGCTCTATGAAAATTGAAAATTTAATAACAGAATAACAGACTCTAGTCCAACCCTCTGCTCAGGCAGGAAGCCCTATACCATTTCAGACAAATGGATGTCCAATCTCTTCTTAAAAACTTCCAGTTTTGGAGCATTCACAACTTCTGGAGGCAAGTTGTTCCACTGATTAATTGTTCTAACTGTCAGGAAATTTCTTCTTAGTCCTTAGTTTCCACCAATGGCTTCTTGTCCTGCCTTCAGGTACTTTGGAGAATAGGTTGACTCCCTCTTCTTTGTGGCAGCCCCTTAGATATTGGAACAATGTTATCATGTCACCCCTAGTCTTTCTTTTCATTAAACTAGACATATCCGATTCCTGCAATCATTCTTCATGTTTTAGCCTCCATCCCCCAAATCGTCTTTGTTGCTCTTCTCTGCACTAATGAGAATCACAAAAGGAGTGTCACAGTTAAGATACAGTTGTTACAGTTGTTAATTCAATTAGAGGATTCTGATCCAATGGTATCCTGGTGTATATCCAAATGACCAGTTCCTACCTGGACCCCTGAAGAGAGAAATTAACAAAGCACAAATTTATTGAGGGCCTCCAGTACCCTGAGGAAAAAAAAATGGTCAACAAAGACAACATGAAACTGATTCAGTTGACTGAACAATGAGATTTCAAGAATATTGTAGAGAATTGAGTGACATAATTGGAATCAAATCTTTTAAAATTCAACTATTTCAGTTCTGTGAGAATAAGGTAGTAAAGGAAATAAAAGAGACACTATTTTAGTTATTTATTTAATGACATCCATTTCTATGCTACCTACTCTAATGATTTGTGGCTTACAATATGTAAAACTGAAACATCCAAGGAATACTCATAAGAGCAATAAACAATTAAACCTATACAATACTACTACTTGGTTATTTTATGTATAGTGATCCAAATTAAGAATCGTTGAGGTCTGAAGATGATTATGTAGAAGAATGCAAGAGATGTAATTGATTTTCTGTGTAATGTGATTAATGGGATCATTAGATAAAAAAATAGTAGAAATAATTCTTGACTTAAAGAAAAATATAATTATATTCTTCATCCCATCTCATTGTTAGAGAATAAAAAGTCTCTTGCCGCATCTAAATATTCCAATTGATTTTTACGCCATTACTCAAATATGCCGAAGCTATTTACATGAGACCTAAGCCATATATCTTTTCAAAAAGATCTTTCTTCATAAAATGTGACACCTTTGAAAGTGTACACAGTGTTTTCAGAGAGAACACTGAAAGTTAAATAAAGCTTTCAAAAGGATTTATCAGGTAAATGTTATAGATTGCTGTAATTTAATTTATGAGATTAGTTTGACTTTCAATTACCAAGCTTCACACTGAATCACTTTATATCTTGAGTTCTCTAACCAGCTCTCCTTACACTCGATCTTTCATTTAGAGAGGGATTATCAATAATTAGACACTGTGCCCTTATTGATCAACAAATCAATATCCACATAAATCATCTGCAGCCTAAAAATAATTCACTCTTTGCATTAAGGGAAATTGGTGCAATCAAATTAGCATCCTTTGTGATACACTGATCGTAGCCTTCCCTTTTAGAAGTAAAGGTAATTTTTTGAAGTAGGCTTTTAAGCAATAAGGTAAATTACCGGAGTGAATTTTCAGGTATGGTCACCCTCAAGACCTCATAAGGCTTTATTTCGCTACAGCTTAATTTTCTTCATACAGAAAGGGTTGTATTTTTATTATTCATATTGGTATTTTCCTGCTCTGGGTTAAGAAATCAAGAAATCTAATTTAATCCACATGAGTGTGCTGCAAAAAGACAGACAAACTCAACTTGGAAAAGTGAGGGGTAGAAAAAAAGCCGTCTTTGATTCTATGTCAGCAAGAAGCATGAGCTGGAAGTTGTTGTTAGTTGTGAAGTCGTGTCTGACCCATCGCAACCCTATGGACAACGTTCCTCCAGGCCTTCCTATTCTCTACTATCCTCTGCAGTCCATTTAAGCTCATACCTACTGCTTCAGTGACTCCACCCAGCCACCTCATTCTCTGTCGTCCTGTTCTTCTTTTGCCCCCAATCTTTCCCAGCATTAGGCTCTTCTCCAGTGAGTCCTTCCTTCTCATTAGGTGGCCAAAGTATTTGAGTTTCATCTTCAGGATCTGGCCTTCTAAAGAGCAGTCAGGGTTGATCTCCTCTAGGACTGACCTCTAGGTTTGATCACCTTGCAATCCAAGGGATTTGCAGGAGTCTCCAGCACCATAGTTCAAAGGCCTCAATTCTTTGGCACTCAGCCTTTCTTATGGTCCAACTTTCACAGCCATATATTGCAACTGGGAAAACCTTAGCCTTGACTATACACACTTTTGTATATACTTTTGAGCTGGAAGAGGATAGCTCAAAATGCCCCTTTTGCCCTACATTCCAATATTAAGGAATGATCTTTGCTGATTTTCATGAGTGCTTGGATGATAAACAGTCTTGAGTATTTGGAAAGACATGGAATATCTTGAAACAAGCAAAATATTGTACCCATTGTACAGTTGATATTTATTCTTCTGCTTTAGAAATACAGAGAAAAATATCCGATTTTTCTGTCAACCAATTTGATGGTGAACTTCAAAGGTCATTTATGTCCACCTATCGTTCATACATTCAACCATACACTCAAACCACCTTGAAGAGACAATAAACTGTAAGGAATTAAAAAGAAACCCAAATGCCAGGCACAGTCATTCACAAAGATTGCCCACACTATTAAATAATCTATCTCTCTTTATCAAAATAACAAATGAAATACGAGGAATACAATGTGGAAAAGACTAAGCAAAACAACAGCAATGCTAAAAGATGATGGAGTGGTTATCTTTTTCCACATAAGCAAAGATCCATTCAATGAAATAACTTTCCTAAAATAACTTAAGCCATCACAGACCAACCTCTTTTGTTAGACAACAGTTTAATGGAAAAGGGAGTCCCTGAGTTCTTTGTGTTAATATTATTTTTTAAACAATATTTTTTTTAACCCTCTGAAAGTGTGAAAGCAATCTTCCTAATAGTTGTGGAGAAAATATTGTGAGCTATCTTGTCATAATGCAAAGTATTGTACGTGATTAGGTGTTGAATGACCCGTCAAAGGCAGCTGGTTTGTTGAGGATTATCATTTGATAATCTGTTGACTGTGATGCTATATACTGCTCAAAAAAATAAAGGGAACACAAGCAGAAGACATCCGAGATCTGAATGAATGTATATGGTTGCTGATGCAGGACTACAATTATAGGTCTGGATGAGAAGCAATTAATTTCTTTTTTCCATGATTTTCTTCAATGGATAAGAAACTGTGCCTGATTGGATCATACTTTCATATGAGCAAAAATGAAGATAGGTATATGTTCTATCTTCTGGAAAATGGATATTTTGGCTGGCATTTTGCAATATAATGGTTATATTTTCTCTAGAAATTTGAAAGAAATGGTAGAGAAATAGCACTTAAAATTTCAGCCCTCCTAATGTTGTAAAAAGAAAAACAGCATTGCACGAGGTGGCTTATTCCTCAATTGCATTATCCACTCTGCTGATGTAAGTCTCGGCTGGAAAGCGGCTGTCAACAGGCTACTTTCATTGCACCTCATCTTGGAACAGAACACATTTTGTCTAATGAAATACAGCAACGTCCTTCAATAAAGCCTCTTGCCAGATCCTCATCTTAAGGTCATGCCACTGAAGTAATCAGGACAATGTCATTATGAATCAGCCTTTAAATCATGTAAAGCTTTATTAATTCTCTTAAAAAGCAAATCTGACTTCATTTTGCTATTTAAAAGCTTCATATGTAAGTAACTGTACCATTGATATGGCATTTATCGTTCACTCCTTGATGAAGGCCTTGTATTTCTAAATGGAAGTATTCTACAACTGACTATTGAGATTCTTTACCAACACTGTTAGATTTTTTACAAAAGGTAAAGGAATCCTTGTGGATTTTACTCTGCTAGTCATTGCCAACTATAGTGGGCAGTGCTCATCTCCATTTCAAGGCCATTGAGCCAGCACTGTCCAAAGACATTTTTGTAGTCATGTGGCCAGCAGGACATCATGGAACGCTGCTAGGCTTGAAGGACCTGAGCCACATCCCAACCTGTGGCCCTAGGATCTCGAATCTGGGTTACCAGCTTTCCAGCCGACAAGCAATCTTAACACTGAGCCACCGTGCTGCCCTTAGTTAGATTTAAAGTCTAAAGCAAAATTTTTCAACATTTAGATACCCTCAAGTCATGTTGGTTGGTAATTCTAAGAACTGTATTCCAACTCTTCTTTAAGAGTTGGAGAAAGAGATCCTAATAAAATAAATGCTATCAATGGACTGTTTCAGAGTTCCATAGAATTTAGAAGAAGTGACATTCACAATAAAGGTAAAGGTCAAGGTTCCCCTCGCATATATGTGCTAGTCATTCCTGACTCTAGGGGGCAGTGCTCATCTCCATTTCAAAGCTGAAGAGCCAGAGCTTTCTGAAGACGTCTCCGTGGTCATGTGGCCTGCATGACTAAATGCCAAAGGTGCACAGAATGCTGTTACCTTCCCACCAAAGGTGGTCCCTATTTTTCTACTTGCATTTTTTATGTGCTTTTGAACTGCTAGGTTGGCAGAAGCTGGGACAAGTAACGGGAGCTCACCCCATTACACGGCACTAAGGATTCGAACCACTGAACTGCCGACCTTTCGATCAACAAGCTCAGCATTTTAGCCACTGAGCCACCACATTCCCAATTCACAATACTATGTGACAATAACATTCACAATACTATGCATAAAATCTTTGATTAAACTGTGGCGAAAAACATAGGTTTACACTTACTTCTTCCCATGTACCTGGTTGTATGAAATAATATTCACAACATTTAGTGTGGACATTTGAAAGGAAGTTGAAACCATCAGCTGTTCATAATCCTATCTGCAATCCAAGAACCCAGTTAGACATCATTCCTGATTACCAATATACTTGCATATCTTTATTAGTGGACAAAACTACTGACAGGGATGACAGGGAAAATGCAGTTCATCAAACCTATTTTTCTCATTTAAATCATTGTATATGTATACAATATACATATACATATATGTATATTGTATATATGCATATATGTACACACACACACACACACACACACACACACACACACACATTGTATATGACCATGAACGCGAAGCCAAACAACAGCAACGCAGCTCACCAGCTCAAATCCCCCTGCAACTCAGACTAACCCAAGCACAACCAAGCCCCTACCCAAACAGAACCCCCCATCCAATCAGAGCACAGCCAACCCCCCATCCAATCAGAGCACAGCCAAGCCCCCAACCAATCAGAACACATCTCCACCCAATCAGAACACAGCTAAGCTCCCACCCAATTAGTTCACACCCCCACTGGCAGTTAAAAGGAAGAAAAAGCTGCGATCACACATTGCTCCTAGAAGCACGAAGCTGAAAACACCAGCCTGAAGATGACGAATGAGACTTCGTCAAAATGTCGCCAAGACACTTCCAATTTTACGTGAGAGAAAACCCGAATAACCAAAGACCTACAATGATTTAATATTGTATATACAAGTGTATATATACAGTGATTCAATATCTAAATATATTTTTAAAATTTGGTTTCATTTTTATTTTCGCTTTCATTTCTTTTCTGATTCTCTGTTCTATAATATGTAGTTTTCATATTGATGTTTAACTCAATAAAAAAGCAGCAGCAACAAAAATATTCCCATTGTTTAATCTACAAACTCGCGGCGGCACATTGTCATCATGTGACATATCATGACTTTTTCCCCCTTTGCTAAACTGGGGGTGTATCAGAATATGAATGCTCATAGACTGGAATAGACATGGCAACAGGTCAGCCTATGGGGACTGTTTGGATAGACATGGTAATTGGTCAGCCAATGGGGACTGAAACAGTATTTGTTTGAAAGGGGTCATAAGAGACAGTTTGGAGTCTGGGCATGGCTTAGACTTGCTGAACTGTATATAAGAGTTAGTTTGGCCTCTGTAACTTAGGTGCCTCTGTACCAGGGGTGAGATCTAAAATTTGTAATTACCTGTTCTGTGGTCGTGGCTTGGTGGTGGTGGGGTAATGTGACTGGGTGGGCATGGCCAACTTTTTTTTTTTTTTAAAAGCATTTTTTCTACAACCTTAAGAGGTTGCAGAAAAAAATGCTTTTAAAAGCCTCTGATGATCAGGCAACTCAGCTGGGATTGTCAAAGGCTTTTAAAGGCATTTTTTTTTTCTACAACCTCTTTGGCCAAAGAGGTTGTAGAAAAAATGCTTTTAAAAGCCTCTGACGATCCCAGCTGAGGTGCGCAATCATCAGAGGCTTTTTTTTTTTTTTTTTACTTTTAAAAGCATTTTTTTCGGCCGAAGAGGTTGTAGAAAAAATGCTTTAAAAAGTAAAAAAAAAACAGCCTGTGATGATCGTGCAGCTCAGCTAAGCATGGGGGGGGGGGGGCACAGGGATTTTTGCTACCGGTTCTCTGAACCACCTGCTGTCATCGCGATCCGGTCCGAACCGGGAGCATTTCACCCCTGCTCTGTACAATATATTAGCCTCTTTATCTCTCTACTCTGTAATGACCTGCTTCTATGAATATCACTTCTGTGTTCCTGATACTGTATGCTGAATCCTGCTGAAGTTCATTTATTTGTGTGCTGGTCGGATGTGCTGCAAACTCTGACAGGGTGGCCGTGGCCAGTATGTGATGCATCTGGCCCGCAGGCCATGAGTTTGACACCCCTGATCTACACTGTACTGTGATCCTCTATTTAGTCACTCAGGCATTGAATCCCAAAAAAGTTTTATGTCACTATCTTCTAGGTCCCAAAAATGTTATAACTGAAAAATTATTTCCTATATGCTTGTAAAAAGCAAAGAATATCTCTTTTGCTTCACTTTTAAAGTTGTTGATAAGTGTTCTTGGATTTAAACCAAATCTTCAACAATAACTACATATTTCTCCAATTATTTTATGATTTTTGCCAAAACTGTAAAAGTATGGAATAAATATTATTCTACATTTCCTGGAAAATTGTTGCTCAGTTCAGTGTTTAGTTATTGGCTCCATATACTTTGTTATGATTAGAGAAAACTCACTGAAATTAGTGGGTTTTTTTGATTATGACAAATGTATCTCTCATTGATTTCAGCATGCACATTCTAAACTTAACCAAATGTGGATGTAAACCAGTATGATTTTATTTATTCACTTATTTTTAAAAATAGGTTACTTTTAGGAGCAGAAGTACATCTACAAAACAGTTTCTATATTATAAAAAGAGCAAAAATAAATCAAGCTAATATATTTATTTATTTATTTTATTCGGCTTATATGCCGCCCTATCTCAAAATGGACTCAGGGCGGCTCACAACAATAAAACACAAGGCACAATATAAAATAAAGACCAAAATCTAAAAAAAAATTAAAATTAACCCTTAAAACTAATTAAAACCCCATCATCAGTCCAGGTCAAGGGATTTGAAAAGCCAAGTTTTTAATTCCCGGTGGAAGGTGTGAAGGTCAGGAGCTAATCGGAGCTCCAAGGGGAGTTGATTCCAGAGGGTGGGCGCACCGACCGAGAAGGCTCTACCCCTAAGGGCCGCCAGCCACCACTGTCTAACCAACGGCACCCTGAGTAGGCCCTCTCTATGGGCGCGAACTGGGCGATGGGATATCGTTGCTGGCTGTAAGTGGTCCACCAAATATCCTGGTCCTAAGCCATGTTGGGCTTTATAGGTCATCACCAGCACCTTGAATCTCACCCGGAGGGCAACCGGTAGCCAATGCAAACCGCGCAGGAGGGGTGTAACATGGGAGTATCGGGATTCTCCCATCACAACCCGCGCGGCTGCATTTTGCACCAGCAATATAACACCAGCAATATAACATCATTCCTGAATGGTAAAATTCCAATTCCATTTTGAAAAGTTGGCAAAACTTACTTTATTTATTTAATTCAGTTACTTTTATGCTTCAGTAAAAAAATGGGATATGAGCAGCTCTGGGAAAAGGATTTCCACTGTAGCTTTGCAAATTGGTTTTGTTGCTTACTGGCTTTTGTTTGTTGGACTATGAGTGGCTTCCTTCTGGGAAGTGTGTGGTGGAGCCTTACTGGTGGTTGTAGGGTTGTGGAAGTTAACAGAGCAATAAAGGACTGTATCAAAGCCAGTTTCTACCTAGGCAAGGTGGGCCCACCCTCACACCCTTCCTCCATCCACCTACCTTCCTATCTATCCAAACGAAGTTTAGTGAAGCAAAATCATATGTTAATCAATCTTATTGTCCCTATGAATTGATTGAAATCCATTCATCTCCTGATATTCATGACCTATTACGTTAGTTTTATAACCATAAAGGACAAATATGATTGGGTAATCCTTATACAAAAAGATCATTTGCTTCTTGGTTGATGCTCTATATACAGTACACACATAAGTATAAGGCCTGAAATTGGTAATGAGATTTCTAAGCTATATAATCTTATCTAGTTTTTTTCTTCCCTTTTTTTGTCTTGCCTTTCCAATAATTAAATATATAATGTTAAAACATAACAATTTAATACAGGTAGTCCTTGACTTACAACAGTTCATTTAGTGACCATTCAAAGTTACAACAGCACTGAAAAAAATGACTTATGACCTTTTTTCACATTCACAACTGTTCCGGCATCCCTATTGTCACATGATCAAAATTCAGAAGCTTGGAAACTGACCCATATTTATGAGAGTGCAATGACCTGGGGTTACACGATCACCTTGTGTGAGTTTTTGACAAGTCAAGTCAATAGGCAAGCCAGAGAGTAACAACCATGTAACAACTGCAAGTGATTCACTTAACAACTGTGGACAGAAAGGTTGTAAAGGTTGTAAAATGGGGCAACACTTACAAATGTCTCACTTAGCAACAGAAACTTTGGGCACCATTTTGGTCATAAGTTGAGGACTACCAGTATGGAAAATCTGTTGGCTTTGTGTTAAATAAATGCAAGTATTCAATTGAGTTTTGTATTCATGCTTCTGGTGCATATGAATATTGCAACTCTAATTCTCCCCTCCTCCCCCCTAAGTGCAGCTGATCATATTCAGATGGTCCAATTTCAAAGGAGCCCTCCAAACCAGCCATTAACTTCACAGGTGCTGTTTCCTTTAAGCATGTGGAAATAATGAATGCAAAATTGGGCATGCAAGATTAGAGGTTGCAGGCCGAGTTCCCACTCTATTTTGCATGCTAGTCTCTATCTGTCTTTTTGTCAAAATCTCTTCCTTCCTTCCTTCCTTCCTCCCTCCCTCCCTCCCGTCTTCTTTTACTTTAACCACTGCAAAAGACACTGTTAAATAGGTGTCTTGAAGGGAACTTTTGACATTATCAACATCTGAGCACAAAGAATTTTTTTTTTAGATCCTGTAGTTTGTGCTGATAATGATATTTTGTACATATGAAACCAACCAATAAAACAAAGTTAAAAGACTCGTAAAAATAGCAGTTATGAGACATGAAGTGATTGGACAGAGAAGGAAGGGCATGCATAAAGAGGCCTCAGCTCTTTGATGTTTATTACCACTGTCGAGCAAATAGGAACAATGCTGTTTTTCATGAACACATTGCAGCATTTGGTATTTTACATTTGTTTCCAATTTTTAACAGTTAACATTGTGGGCTTTCATTATGCCATTGTCTCTCAAAATTGCAAGGGCCATCATGGTTGTAATTTACCTTTTGTAGGGGATAATTTGGAACAGTTTCAGGCCAGGAAGGAACATCTGCCTTGAAAAGCTGAGGATCTGGACACTTTTAAGAGTTCGAGACTGGGACATGTTAGAAGGTCAGTTGCCTCATAAACTCCCCTCATCGCGCTCAGTTTTATTCATTATATTCGACATATTAAGCTTCTGTATCTTGGCATAAAGAGACACAATATTGCAGCATATTGGCAAACTCATTTGCTTTTCCCTGCTAGTGTTGTGTCCAAATATCAATCCCCGGGGATAAACACGTGTATATAGACTGTACGAAAATGAGCCTCAGCAGCAGGTGGCCTTTTGCAGCCTAATGAACACGGCAATCTGTTACTATCACCACACTGCTTTTCACCAGACAATTAGGCAACTAAGCATGTAATTATTCAGGCCAACGAGAAGTGCCTCTTCTCTAATTTCATCTTTTCATTGCTGTTTACTCACCCACACTCCCCTCATTAATGAGAGATTTTCCAGTCTATGCTAATTGGTTTCAATAACATTCATTTCAGTTGAAAGGGGAACGATTCTGTTAATTGGAGAATCGAAAGCGTCTTTTCATTTCAAGTGCGTCCTGCTATGGAAATCTGAATCCTCTCAACAGGTTCAACCTAATGAAATTAAGTTACACAGCCATTGGTGGCTTAATAGAAATAAAGTAATTTATTTTCATTGGAGCATGTGCTTGAGGTCCTGAACAATTAATACAGCTTGTACTGGAAAGAAATTGAAAATCAGGATTCTAAATAAACAAGGGTAGGTCTGCTCTCCCCACATGGCTTAGTTTTCCTTATTTAACTCCTTTTCTTTTGATTATGCAGCTAATCTACCACATCTCATTTTAGAAATACGTAGAGAGAAAGAAAATGTTTAAAAATAACAATGAAACTTAGTGCTGAAAAAGTGAATTCAAATGAGAGCCATTTTAAAATTGTCATTGATCTGTCAAATTAGTATTATTTTAGACAATAGAAACCAAACAATGCATAGAAAAATCCAAATGAGCACATGCTGATGATTAAAAATTTGGTTATGACCTGGTACATTTGGCTTTAATATTAATGAAAATCCCCGAAACATGTGAGAATCTGTTTCTTGGATCTGCAGATGGATGGGGGAAAAAAATATTAGCATCGTTTTTTCCTATTGCTGAAACTCTCTTTTGCCTGCAACCCATCCTTCTATATTGCTCTTCCATAGTCATTAATGTATGAAAGTCTAGGAAATCACAGCATAAAAACAAAACATTTCTATCCTCAAACATAATACCAGAATATTGACATTAGGTTGCCAAAACATTTGAACATTTAATGTCTTTGTATCAATTCTAAACATGGAAGTGGTTAATTTCTTTTATCTAACAGATATCAGCTTAAAGCATCTAGAGAAATCAAATGTTTCATTTTAGACATTTAACTCCAAAAGTGCTCTTGAAAGAAACATAATGAATAAATCAGCATCCATGACTTGTAGCCCAACCATAGTCAAGCTGAATAGACACACTATGAATTCTTCTACCTTAAGTTTGAAACACATCAAACTGGGGAAAGCTAGAAGTAAACAAATGAGCAGTCTAGCACTTAAACTACTCAGTACTACTTTAACAATGTTTTCTGTTCTTTCCCTGACCAAAGATAAATAGATTAATATAATAATGTTAAATAAATTTATATTTGAGGATTTAAGACTCATGTTTAGTTTACAATGGATGGTTATGTATGATTTGGCCTTTGTATTTATTGTTATTTACATTGGGAAGGCAGGTAGAATTCAATCCAATTATTAATCCATCAGTCAAAAGTTTTGCAAGGGTTTGAGTTTCACTGTCTTCCGTTGCAGTTATATATTCTCAGTCTTTTTGGTGTGGTGGTGATCTGATTAAGACTGAAGAGAGAATTTCTGTTAGCACAGCAGGATAAGGATTATTGTATGAGTTGTGCCAGTCATTTTGTAGGGTACTTATAGTTTGAGAAAAGAGACATACTGTTAAAACAGAGATGGTCAATCTTTTTGGCAAAGAAGGGCATGCTGATTGTCAGGTGAATAAGTTAATTAGTCATATTCTTTTATATTTTCTATTCTATCCTTTATTGTAATAATTTATTCTTTACTCCTTATTGTTTATTCCTTACGTTTTCTAAGGACTACCAGACCCATAAAGGAAATGTGTATTTGTAACATTGGAAGTGAGGCAAAGAAAAAAATGAATGTACTGCAATGAATATGTGGAAACCAGCCAGATAAAATAAGTATCAGTTACTAGGCACTATTGATAAACACAGAAAACAAAGTGGTTAGGAAGTTATTGATTATGTTCCTATTTTGCTTCGACTCCCAGTGTGGCATTGCCCTGTTCCAGCATACCTAAGATCTGCGAAAATAATGTACATGCAATCCTCATTTTATAACCACAATTGGGACTGGAACTTCCATTGCTAAGCAAGTTACATCTGATTTCCTGACCTTTTTTGTTGTGGGGTTGTTAAGCGAATCACCATGGTCATTAAACGAATCCAGCTTCCCCCATTGTTGGAAGCCCCCTGGGACAGTTGTAAATGATGATCACATGAGCCTGGGATGCTATAACTGTCGTAAATACTTATGGTTGAATTTTGATCTCCTGACTGTGGGGATACTGCAATGGTCATAACTGCAAGAACCAGTTGTAGGTTCCTTTTTTTCAAGGCTGCCATAACTTTGAATGGTCATTAAGCAAATGTTTGTATGTCGAGTACTACCTGTAAGGCTAAAACTCTGAAGACTTTGCCTGTCCATAGAATAGAAGCAACAAAATAGAATAAAAGTTCTCCTACCCTTTTTCTACTTAAACCTTATGTCCAGCCCCAGCAGATAATGGATATTTGTGGTTTAGTAACAGACCAAAGACTATCACAGGAAAATATTGAAATGCGGTACATAGAGATAATTGAAATTTGATTTGAAATATAGTTTAATTCATTGACTGAAGTACAGTTTAAAGAGATTCAGAAGAGGATTATCATGTGGACAGTCTTTAAAAATGGAGGTAAAACAGCAGGGCAGGGTATGTGTTTCATGAAGAATTATGCTCAAGTCATTGCCGCTGCTGCTATTATTAATTGATTGATTGATTTGAAAGTATCAGTCTTCTCAACTGGGTGAATTTTACATTAATTTGTGATCTACCTCATGAGCAACTCAAGAAAAGAAAAATATAATCCCAGATCTTGAAAAGTGAGTGCTATCTAGCTGAAAAAACATATAATCTGCTCAATTCCATGCGGAAGCAATTTCACCCTGATCCATTCCTCAAATTTCCATTCTACTCTTCTTTGCATGGGAATATTTCTATAATTATACTATTCTTGTAGTTTAAACTTCCCTTAAATAATGTATAGATATCAATTATTTGGCTGCCATAAACATTTCCTCAAGTTTGTCTCATTTTACTTTATCAAACTGAACTACTGTAAAAGGAGATCGACACATACAGTAATTACTACTGCGTAAAAAACCCTACGTTTTGCTCCCTCTCTCTGTCCTTAAAAGCCAGCTTTAAGGACCAATCTGTTTTAAAATAATTTATATTTTATCTAATTACCTGACTGGAAAAAGGTATCTTTCTTCCATTCCAAAGAAGATCATCAGAGAAGTGTATGTCAGTCTTCAATTCTTTCTGATTTATTTACAAATATTTCTTTATAGAAGTGCAGAAATATGTAAATACTCTTGCTTCCCTGCATTCCTGCTGATTTCTAATGTGTCTAATGGAGACGAAGTTATAAAACAATACTTTGTATTCTGTTATGAATATTTCAAGAATTCTTTATTTATTTCATGCATAGCTCATAGTGCTGACATTTGATTTATAGCAGTATGGATGTACCTGGGGTTGCTAAGGTTACCCATTTTCATTCACCCGCAGATATTTGAGATCTACATAATCCTATCACATCGTCCACTGCATTTCAAAGTGATGTTGATAAATGTTACCTTCCTTAGATGATATTTCCATTTAGATGTGATATATCTCAAGTCTTCTGTCTTTTAAAATATTGTAGTTGATGAAATTTTACATTATGTGCATAGCAGAGAGCCAAGTTAACATTTCCTCCTCCCAAATTTGAATTCCCCCCTTCCCAAAAAATTGTTACAAAGTAAAAAAAAAGAAAGAAAGAAGTATTTGGAATTTAAATCTGTCCTTGCAAATTTAAATAGTTATTTTTCAACCTTTATCACATTACTTTTATAAGAAAGGATGTGTAGACCTAGTCTTTACTAGAAAACATATATCTCAGGGATTGGCATTTACACCCTAATCTCAGCTTTCTGAGCTGGCTAAGATATATTCAAATATCAGAATCTGAAAATGCTATACATTATCCAAAATTGATATAGTAAAATTAAACATTGCCAAGGCACAAATGATTTTTGTCTGTCAACATAATTTTCTTGATGAAAATAATTCCGTAGAATCAGGGCAACTACTAATAAAACCCTGTTCCTCACTATACAATAGTGTTACTTAAATTAGTGCCCACTATGTTAGCTGGCACAGTGTTGATTTGTGTTTCTAATAGTGATGGTCCTCATCATTATAGGCCATTAGATTGGAGGAATCTGCTGTAAAAGTTTTAATTTCTTGAAGAGAGAATATTGAAGATAACTTCAATAGGATAGTGGTTGGCTAACATACACTTAACTGTCTCATATATGTAGGGCTTGGACTATGGAATACTTTAAAGAATAAAATAAATACTGGATTAGATTCTGGAAGAAAACTTGTGTTAAGTGCAATACTTAGTCCTTGACTTATTATAATTGGGACCAGAATTTCCCTTGCTAAACAAGGTAGTTGTTAGGTGAGGCACACTCGATTTTATGAACTTTTTTGCCGTAGTTGTTAAGAACTGCAAATCATGCAATCCTTAAGTGAATTATGCAGTTAAGCAAATCTGGTTTGTCCATTGACTTCGCTTGTTGGAAGCCAGCTGGGAAGGTTCCAAATGGTGATAATATGACCCTGGGATGCTACAGCCATCATAAGCACACTTTGCTTACCAAGTCCCCAATTTTTTATTATGTAGGAATGCTGTGATGGTCGTAAATGTGAGAACTGGTCATAAGTCAGTTTTTTTCTGTGCCATTATAACTTCAAACAGTTGCTAAAGGAGTTCTTGTAAATTGAGGACTAACTGCAAATGCATACTGGATGCTATTTTTGCCAAGATATAATAATAACTCTATTGTGTGATTCCATAAGGATACTATTATGTGATGTGCTGTTGCTTAATAATAAGAGTTTCCTGAGCAATTGTATCTAACTGGCTGAGTCCAAAGTATCTCAAAATATGATCTCACTAATGAGCTGGTGTAAAAAAAAAGAAAAGAAAAGAAAAGAAAATGCTAGCATTTTTGTATGACATGTTTTATACACCGCAACATTTTGAATACATCCAGCTTTAAGATATGAAGTACCGTATGTTTTCTAACTTGTACAGATATATAAACATTGTTTTAAATATTGTATATACGTTGAGGTAGAGAGGTTAAGAGAAATAATTCACCTCTCTTTCTTCTGTTAGATGTTGGAGTTATCATGGCTAAATGTGGTCTTTCTCCTAATCAGAATTTCTTTTTTTTTTTTAAATCAAGTTTTATTGATTTTTTTCTTTTACACACACGCACACACATTTTATTAACAGAGTATTGACCGTATCATATCTTATACAACTTATCATATCCAATTTCATTTTACATAGTTACCATTTTTTGCCAAAATATTCTTTTTCCATACTTCTTTATCTTATCTTAATACTTCTATACTTATTATATAAACAACATCACCATCCGTCCTCAAATCCTAGTTTCTTAACATTATTTCAATTAGTTATTTTATCTTATCCATTGCTAATCATATATATTCCCTTTTAACTTTCATATTAATTCATTCTTCATCCTAATAAATTTGAACATTCTCGGGGTTGCCTTTCTACCATTTCATCTCCTTTGTTTTACAACAATTCTTCTTCTCCTCTCCTCTCTTTCTCTTCCCTCCTTCTTCTATCCTTTTCTACTTTCCTCCTTCCTCTTCTCCTACTCCTTCTTTACTTCCCCTTCCTTTCCCCCTCCCCCAGTCCTTCCTTCCTTTCTAACCTTCTCTCCTACTCTTATTTTCCCTCCCTTTCTTCCTCTCCTTTTCCCTTTCTTCTATTTCTCTCTCTCCTTCCTCTCTTCTCCTTCTTCCCTCTACTCCTCCTTCCATTATCTTTCCATTGTTGTATTCATTTTCAATTCAATATTTTGCACAATGGTATCCGGGCAACCCCGTTAATCAGAATTTCTTCTTAAGCATTCCAGAACACTGTGGAAGAATCTTATGGCTGATTGTGCTGGAGTCTGTGCTGTATTTGACAAACTACAATTGCTGCATCATCGTGCTTAATCCTAATTTATTTGCAACTCCTATAAGAAGAAGCCATAGATGTCTCTTTGTCTCTTCAAAATGCTGTTATGATTCATTTGGTGCAATCCATGTGCATGGCACTTTACAAGTAATCTGTCTCCCTCCCTTTCCTTCAAACCAACCATTGCCCAAGAAACTTACAATGATTCTTAATGTTTTCTGAGTACTTGGCTTTATTTACTGACTAAGGTACATTAAGTCTTTTGTCCAATTATGAATGATATTTATTGGGGCTTCTACAGAGAGCTGGTTGTGGAAGGGTCCAGTCATTCTGGTATGACAAAGAGAGGGGTCAAATAACAAGACAAATATCTTCCTGCTGCTATGGAGCCTCCTAGTGGTGTCACTGCTGCACAAGCACCATCTAGATTAACTGGAAGAGTAATTTAGACAGAACACTACTGTGTATACTCCTACTTTGTAGATAATGCAATAAATGGAAATATCCTCCATCCGCTTTTTCTTTAGGGCTTTCCCCGTTGCTTTGTGGCTTGCTCACAAAACAATTTACATGCAGAGTGCTGATTATATTAAGTCTTTTTAGCATCCCAGGCATCTGTACTTGAGATTGTTGGCCATCTAAATTTAGTGCATTTCTTCCTTTGTTTTAATAAAACTCCCATTTTTCACGCCTTCTGTTAGATATATTATATTGTACACACCCTATAAAATGTCTGGATAGTCTTCTAGCTGAGATTATTTAAGACCCCTGCCTGCAGGCAGAATTAGAAGGATTTCAACTGGGCAGCCATGTCATGGCAACCCAATTTCCACTTTGGAGGTAAAAGTTGTATCCAGTTGAAATAATTGGTTTGCAAGAATTGCACAGTAACTGCTTCTTTGGTTCCATAAAACAGGAAGATGTAAAGACCAGGATTATTTTAACAGATCAGAATAATAGAGTTGGAAGGGACCTTGGAGGATCTTCTAGTCCAACCCCTTGCTCAAGCAGGAGACCCTATAATATTTCAGGCAAATGGGTGTCCAATCTCTTCTTAAAAACCTCCAGTGATGGGGCTCCACAACTTCTGAAAGCAAGCTGTTCCACTCCTCGACTGGAGTCTCTGTCAGGAAATTTCTCTTTAGTTCTAGGTTGGTTCTCTCCTTGATAAGTTTCCATCCTTGTTCTGCTTTCAGGTACTTTGGAGAATAGGTTGATTTGCCCCCCCTCTTCTTTGTGGATATCCTAGATATTGGAACACTACTATCATGTCACCCCTAGTCCATCATTTTATTAAACTAGATTTACCCAATTCCTGAAGTTTCCACTTCATCAAAAGGCTTACAAGGCACTTGTAAAGATGGTTGATCTGATTGCATTGATGCTGCTATGGGGGAGTTTTTATGCTGTAGTTTTTAATGTTGCAAGCCACCTGGAGTCACCTATGTGTGAGTTAGAGCACCATATAAATTTCTTAACTAAATAAATACTATAGACTGTACCAACCGCAGATAGTAATGCACATTCAAAAGAGGCAGAACTTTGATGATGTAGTTAGGCCCATTAACTTGTCTGCTTTGATCTTCCAAACACCTATGTATGCAGGTTATAGAACTTTGCTGTCATGTTAGTAAATGACTAAGTTTTACCAGCCTAACTATCTACTTTATTAAGATATAAAGAAAATAACTGGTAAATAGCCTCCTTTAATTATTCTCATGACAATCGTTTGTTTCCTATGTTTTATCAGGTTACAACGGGTTTTGCTTTACATATTGTAACTTTACATGCCAAAAGGATTTGTTTAAGATTTTATCCTAAAAAGCTCCCAGAAATATTTTGAATTAATGCCTATATGATTGAATGCATCAATAAATAAATATGGAATGGTCACAACTAGTTTACCTAGCCTAATTTTTATTGTTCCTTGAGAGGTCCTATAAAGGTAAAAGGTAAAGGTTCCCCTCGGACATATGTGCTAGTCATTCCCAACTCTAGGATGGTGCTCATCTCCGTTTCAAAGCCGAAGAGCCAGCGCTGTCCGTGGTCATGTGGCCAGCATGACTAAATGCCAAAGGTGGACAGAATGCTGTTACCTTCCCACCAAAGGTGGTCCCTATTTTTCTACTTGCATTTTTTACATGTTTTTGAACTGCTAGGTTGCAGAAGCTGGGACAAGTAATGGGAGTTCACTCCATTACATGGCACTACGGATTCAAACCGCTGAACTGTCGACTTTTCAATCAATAAGCTCAGTGTCTTAGCCACTTAGCCACTGCATCCCTTGACAGGTCCTATAAGTAATTTTAAAACGTGAAGGAAGAAGAGTTTGCTTTTACTGCAGTTTCCATTTCTTATTCCACTTTTTCACTTTCAGCTAAATTGTACATGTGAATGATTGCCTGTATTAAAATTACATTTTCTATTTCTATTTCTATTCTTATTTTTAAAATATTTTTGATCTGTGTATACTGTACAACATAACATTCTTATCATTAAGCATTACAATAGCATTGCCAGTGTACAAAACTTTGCATCAGATGCTGCTGAGTCCCCCCCCCCCCCCCCCAAATTGCACAGGTCTAGCAACTCTTTCATTCAGCTCTACCCAACATTGTTTACTCATTACTCATTACTATCGTTAAATAAACAATATAAAAAAATAAAGACGGGTCATCAGAAGAGAACCATAAAAGAAAAAAAAAACCTAGATAACTAATTTGGGATTATATGAAAACAGGTGAAAAATGTGTCTCAAGCAGTGGTGATATTCAGCCGGTTCTATCCGGTTTGAGCAAACCGGTAGCAGCGGCTGCAGGAGGCTCCGCCCACCTGCCTGGATGTCATCACATCCTGTCTTTGATGCTTTGTGCATGCACAGAAGGCTCTGTGCATGTGCAGAGATGGCGCGCACGCTCATATTTGTGAACCGGTAATGAAGGTACATGGATACCACCACTACTCTCAAGGCATTAGGGAGATGGTTTGTATTAAATACTTTGCAGTAAACTGGAAAGAAAACATAGTGTTATGTAAATATTGACAATGACATTGTCTTTTAAATAAGATAATTTTAAGTGCTAAGGGCGGGGGGGGGGGGAGGGGGAGAAACCTGGTTAGAATTGTGGGAAAAAAGTGATTTAAATCCAGGTAATAAAACTGTAAAGTTAATGAAGGTGCTGTGTTCCATTTGATTATGTAAGCCATTTGATAAGAACCTTCATAGGAGCTCAGTACTTAGGCTAATCAGTGCACACGATAAAATGGATGTTTAATGAAGCTGGACGCCAAGCAAAACATTGTATAATTGTACTAAGCAGCTCTCTAGGTAAAATGATAGCTTTTAAAGGATGAAATATAGTATGCATTTGGCTTACCGTTTGCTTAAGCTTCAGTTTTTTTTAATCATTTCATTTGCCAATGCATCTCTGAGGAGATTTGTAACAATAATACAAGCTGAAAAATAAGCTGTTAACTGGATCAAGAGATGTTATTCATTCAGAATAAACTATCTGACAATTTTATCCCCTGTGCACATTTTATTTTCCTTTGACAAAGAAATAATCTTAATTTGGAGAGAAAGAAAGTTGTAATAGAGCTGTACAAAGCTTGAAAAAGATAACCAGACTCTTAGAACAAGAGAAGGGAGAAGAAAGTTATCAGTATTCTGGAATATAACTATTATTCCATTACCTCTACCTGATGTTTTTACAGATATCCATGGAAGCAAATCATGTAGCTGTCTTTGTTCATATTTTGGTGTAGGAATTCAGGGGCTTTGGTGCTGAGAAAGCCATTCTCAATTTTGAAATTGACCAGCTACAAATGCACAGAACAGAACAGCAAAAGAATACAATATTTTATTGGCCAAATGTGATTGGACACACAAAGGATTAGTCTCTGGTGCATACATTCTCAGTATATATACAAAACACAAGTAATATAATCATAATAATGATACCAATAAGAGAAGGTAGTAGAAAAGACGAGAAGGGTAATAGTAATACAGCCATACTACATGGGTAAATATCCTTAGATATAAGATTGTGAAGTGGGAATTAGGTGTTCAGCAGAGTAATGGCACAAGAGATGACCATTAAATCACACACACACACACAAGCACACTTTGTTTATTTCTTGTAGGAAGCAGCATAATAAGCAAAAGAATTAAAGACATGAGGCAAGAGAAAAAAAGCAAAACCTGATTTCCATCAACACCATTCCTTATACCCCTCTACTGTCAGGCCAAAAACCAAGAATGATATGACAATTTTTTCCAGGTGAGTCCTTTATTGTTTCACACCTATAAGCAAAATCTTGTCAGACTGAGAACTCTACTATCTCCATCTATAATGTACTCTGTGAGCTATTAGGGAGGGACTGTCTTCACCCTCTTTATTTCACACATAATATCAAGGCTAAGTTGCCTCTTATTCCTTTGGCATGCACCCCCCTCCTCTTTGGGATCCACCTCCTCACTGCATTCTATCACACCTACAAGCCATCTTTGTTTTTGCCATATCTCTACACTACCTCATGTACAGCCTCTTGCTCCTTAAATATACCATCCATTTATTTATCTCAACTGATTACTGTATATATTATGTACTACTTTTCTACTAGCCTGTGAATGCATTAAATTTTTTCTACCTATTAATTCAACTTCAGTGAACATTCTATCGAAATACACACAATACTATATTTTTGCCATCTATTCTTCTTGTGAAACACAAGTATCTGATTTGATATTTTATTTTTCAGATACACAGTCCTTGTTCCATCATGTACAGTATTTCCCTAAAAATAAGACTCTGTCTTATATTTTTTGAACCCCGAAATAACTGCTCGGCCTTATTTTCGGGGAGGTCTTATTATTTTGGGGTGCGTGGAGCAAGATGCGGCTCCTCTTGCTGTCTTACCTGATTTCCAGCTCTGTGTTTAAATATTTTTGGGGAGGGTTTATTTTCAGGGGGAAGCTTATTTTAGCGCATGAACTCAAAAGCCCAATTGGGCTTATTATCAGGAGATGTCTTATTTTCGGGGAAACAAGGTATATGAATACTGCAAAGAATTCAAATATCAGTGAACAACATGGAATGTTTTGTATAAAAACCAGCATACACAGTCCTGCCTCTTAGGTGTAGCATTGCTGAATCTGCAATTAGTAGATGAGGCACCTTAATTTTTGTTAAAGCATTCAGGTTGCCTTCCAAGAGAGCCCCATGTAAAGGCTTATATAAAAGGTGACAAAGATATGAATTATTGTTGCTCAGTATCCCGGTGAAGAGTAAAAATCTGATTTGTACAAATGAATCTCCTTTTTTTTGTTTTCTCTCTTGCTACCTAGGGGACTAATAACATTATTTTTCTAATCATCAGGCACAGATACAGTCTTCACACATACATGTATTAATCAAGTTGCACAGCCACTCCATAAGCAAACCACATCCATATTTTAACATTTCTTCAGTTAAAGCATCAATAATGCACAAGAAGAAATTTCACTGTGTTTAGATTGTCATGCAAGCAATTCCTGCTGAAATTCTTGCTCCTATACATTATAGACACCCACCATTAAGAGGGGGTGTTACCATCTTTGCATCTAGTCCATCTATTTCCTTCCCAATGTATGTTCTTTCAGAACTGTTTGGGGATTTGAGAGTTGAATTGGAGCCTTGCTGTCCTACTGCAACAGAATTTTCTTCAGCTCCAGCTCATGTGACCAATTGTAAAAAAAATTATGGAAATTGTAGTCTAAATACATCTGTAGCATCAGGAAGCACTTCTTGAAAATCCAGACTTTTCTAAATCATCAATAGTTTCAAGCATCATCTATTTGTTCCTCCTCTTCTCTGCAGTATTGGTCAAAACTTTTTGTCTTGAAGGAATAGGATAAAATAAACCCTGACCCTACTGAAAAATGAGATATTCTATTAATTCTGTGAAGAAGAAATGCATACATCAGAGGTGAATGGATAGGGAGACTGGGTGTAAGTGTTTCTATGGAAATGCTAGTCTAAGAAATCACCAGCACTTTAATTAATTAAAAAAAGAAAAAAGATTCTTCAAAAAATGGACATTTGCCTAAATGCTGCAAGTGGAAGGAAAATAAATTGCACCAAAGAACTGCAAAGAATAAGAAAAGATGGATGGAGGAGCAGAATAATAATTAATTAATAATATCAGTAATAATATCAATAATGACAATATTTGCCTCAGTAGCAGAAAACCAACTAACTTAGGGAAGAGTTTACATCTTTAGAAGTAAATTAAATATGATTGATAGGAAGATGGAATATTTTTTTGTAGAAGTGGAACGGACATTCTTGTGTCTGAATTGTTATATTCAAGAAGGAGATTGAGATGTTGTAAATCTTAAGGGCAGATTGAAAATAAATTATCAGGTCTAGATAATATCTAAGAGTTCTTAAAGAAATGAATTATAAAATAGTCAGAAATTTAGCAAGTGAAATCAGTTTTGAAAAAAAAAGATTCATAAAGAAAATTATAGGGCACTTAATATAACATTTGTTTGTGATATAATTCTGGAAAACATTAATAAAGATCAGAATACAAAACAACAAAATATAAATCTGGTTGAAGAGTCAACACAACTTCATAAGAAGTAATTCCTATCTTTTATCATTTGCTGAGAATCTCAATATTATAGATAAGGATGCATTAATAAACATTATATATCTGAATTTTTATAATAGGAACAATGAAAAGTATAAGTCACACACTTATTTTAAAAGGCATATACTTAGAAATGCTCTATTATTAACTTGGTTAAAAATTAAAAAACAACATTATACAAAAATCCCGATTTGGTTTTCACCCACAGGAACAATCTTTTTATTGGTTCATAACAGGGGTGAAATCCAACAAGTTCTAACAGGTTCTGGAGAACCGGTAGCGGAAATTTTGAGCAATTCGGAGAACTGGTAGCGGAAATTTTGAGTAGTTCAGAGAACTAGCAAATACTACCTCTGATTGGACCCAGAGTGGGGTGGGAATGGAAATTTTGCAATATCCTTCCCCCAGGAGTGGAACAGGAATGAGGATTTTGCAGTACCCTTCACCTGGAGTGGGGTGGGAATGGAGATTTTGCAGTATCCTTCTCCTGCCACGCCCACTAAGCCATGCCCACAGAACTGATAGTAAAAAAATTTGGATTTCACCACTGGTTCATAACTAGCTATATGAGTTAAGAGAAAGAAGGATTTAAATAGAGAAGGAAATCAAAGGGTGAAAAACCTTCAAGTCTCATCAAAAGGATTAAGCTTTATAATAGGAGCATTCTTCTCATTGGTTGATAACTAATTAAAAATAGAAAGTAGAGACCTGAATAAATTATTAGATCTTCCACTGAAAGGACACATATAGAGGCATCCCCAAGATCAATACTGTACCAATGCTTTTTAAGTAGTCTAATTCATCAGTGATTAAGACTACTTGAACTAGGTTTCTTCAGTTGGACTTAAATATCACTATGCAGATATGGAGAACACTAAACTGGAAAAATAGTAAACTCAAAAAGTGGGCTGGCCATGTTTGGTGAAGGGAACCATTGCAAAGTAATTCAGGAGAATGGGTACTAAGCTGATATATATATATATAATGATTTCTCAATGAATGCAATTGTGACTCACATTGGATAAAACCACCACTACATGCTGATGAGGTCTTTGATTTCTTTTCAGAGTTGTCGTCCCTTTTTAAAGAATCTTTCAAAACTTCATTGAAGACCTCATTCAACATCCAACAAACATTGATCTTTTTACAGTAGGTTTTTTTAAAAAGGGTTTTTTTTTTTAAAGATCCTCTCAACCTAGGAGTTTAAAACAAACAAAACTCTGTGTAATGGAATAGCTGTATAAATTATATAAAATCATACATAGTTGAGACATTTTCTCAACTTCTGATAAACAGTATTGTAAATGTGTAATCATGCACAGAAATTAAATTTAGGAACTTTAGACATTTAAGAAATGTAGGAACCTTGAAAGCAAATACTTCTTTATTCAACGCTAGTTACAATTATTGAATTGCTGCCATCTGAAAAAAGTAACTTTGATATAGACATTTTAAGAAGTGGGCTGGACAAATTCAATAAAGGTTCGGTGATTTGATGGAAAAATTATGTGATTTAATAGTCTGTCATAGAAGCTGTTTCTTACCTGCAGAATTCCTGAGAATAGATATTTGGGAGCAAAAGTAGAAGAAGGCTATAAAGCTCTTATTTTGTGAATTGCCTGTGAATATCTGGTCATGCATTATAGAACTCAGACCTGATTTCTTCTCTTCTAATGTCCCTCTGCTTTTATGGTCATCCCCATTCAGTCTCTTCAAAACATAAAGTTTGCTCATCTAGTGTGAATGGGCAAATTCCATGTTGGGGATCCGTAGGAAATTAATTAAACCCCAGATCTGACAATATCACAATGCCTTTCTAAAAACATAAAATCAGGTGTGATAATTGAGATTATTTTTCCTGGGATGGGGGATAACAGACAGTAGAGCCACGGAAGATGCAGAAAAGAGCAGTCAAAACAATCAGGCAGCATAGCAGCTCTCTTATAAAGAAAGAACTCAAGAATAATGGGGTAATAATGAGTAAAAATTTTGTAAAGAAGCCAAGGTTTGCAGGCAGTGGCATGGAACTCTTGGGAGCATGTCCTGCATTTGATACATAGTTCCTTTCATGTTGTAGATCTCAATCTTCAGAGCAATTTTCTTGAATTTTTGAGCTTTGGCCCTTAAACAAAGCACACCATAACTGGCTGAATTTGAGACCTTCTTCACTATAAAACCTAAATTCTGCTGCAAAACCCTGGTCTCCTTTTTTTTATAGCAGCAGTGAAATATCCAGTGACTTTTTATGGATAAACTGTGGTCTTATAAAATTGCCACATTCTGATGTTGTAAAGAAGAAGGCATACATAAAACCAGAGATTCTGATATGCATGCAAAATTCATAGCCTGTCAAAATAAAAAAGCATCGAATGTTTAGTGTGTGATGATTCGTTTGTAGATTAAACAGGGACCATGCTTCTTAATCTTCCCTTTCAGAGTCAGTTCCCAGTTGCTTTTATATTTATAACACATTCTCAAGCCACTCCATGGTTTATGTAAACATACATTATGGAGATAGCCAAAGCACATGATTAAATCAACATCTGAATGTGTCTAAGATCTGTTATCACTCCTGCACAGAGTGTATTAATGCCCATGTGATAGAAATGTTATTTTGCTGCTGCTAAATTATGCAGATATTTAGGGGGGAAAAAGTTAATTCTGAAGAGGTCTTATGAAGCAGACACAAATCTATTGCTTTTGGTTATTAAAGGTTATTATATATTGATAGCCTAGGATTTATTACTGAAAGAATAAACCGATCACTCAGGATTGGATAGTAAACTCTGGGGAATAAGCCGCTGAGCTGTTAGCTTGGGGTAATCTATCAGTAGGAGGAGAAGTTGCGTTCTATCAATTAAAGGAACAAGCAATTCTACTGATTTGCTGCTGGCAGACTAATAGAGATAATGGGTTTTACTGGACAGCAAAGATACACAGCAGTAGCAATATATATATATATATATCCCAGTTCATTAAATGATTATGACTGTTGCTGTACAGATATGTAACTGAAGGACATCTGGCACCAGAGTGTCTAGCTTGGACAGAACTGCAGCAGAAGCTGGGAACAGTAATGGAGAAAAGTCTATGCCTTTCAGTTTGATGGCATACATTAATGAGTTTATGACAGGATTACATTATTTGAATAGAGTTATATTTAGTTTTATTAGGCTACTGTCCCCCCCTCCTTGTTATCCAGTGTTTATGGCATTTTGGCCTGACTTGTAGCAGCCCCTCTAACTATAAATACTTCTGTCACCTTTGCTAAGTGGATGTGATGATGTTATTCCCAGTATGATGAGGTTTCTCCTTGAATAAATCTATTATGACTGACATGACTCAATGCAGCACAGAGGTCAACAGCTGACACCCAGTAGCAGACACCATCTCTAAATCCCAACTGCATTGTGGATTGGAAGATAGGGTGGGCCCTGAACAGCTGGTGGACAATCATTATAAGCCTTTAGAGAATTGGAACTGAACCATTGGTAGATGGACTGAATCCTAAACCATTGGAGAAAACCTGAAGAGAGGCTAAGATTAATAATCAAGGGAAACTTCCAGTTTCCAAGAACTATAAGATGCATGAATAGCCTAATCTGCCTATGGAATGGACAGATGGCAGCTGGAACACCTGAGCTTATCTTTCTATGTTACATTTACTTGCAGATTTGTTGTACTGCCTTCGAGAGAAATTCAGTTGTATAGAATTCATGGTGATATTAAGACGGAACAAAGAAAAGAGAAGACTGCAAGGGCTGAGAGAACCTGGTGGCAAAACAGTGGTGCTGAGTGCGGAATGGTGTCAATGGTAAAAGAGTGTTCTAATAATAATTTTGGCTGGGCCCTTGTAAGTATTTCAACCAGTTGGGAAACATGGTTCAAGCAACAGCAGATCAGAGTGGCTAGATTGTGTTGGCCTTTGCAAAAAACCCCACAGTGTTGATATTTAGACAAGGGGGTCCCTGGTATTAGTTACCACTCTTTATAGAGTACTATAAAGTTTTAACATATGCCGGTGAAACATAGACACTAATCTCACAATCAGTGCAAAAGCTGCAAGTAGTGCAAAGAGCCATGGAAAGATGCATGGTCAGCATCACAAGACAAGATAGGAAGACCTGCACATGGATTAGAGAACAAACGAAAATATACAATGTCATCAAGAGAGTAAAAGAATTGAAATGGAAATGGATTGGCCACATAGCAAAAAGAATTGATGGCAGGTGGATTAAGGCAGTCATACAATGGATCCCACTCAGTGGTGAAATCCAAATGTTTTTACTACCGGTTCTGTGAGCGTGGCTTGGTGGGCGTGGTGTGACTTGGTGGGCGTGGCTTGGTGGTTGTGGCAGGGGAAGTATGCTGCAAAATCTCCATTCCCACCCCACTCCAGGGAAGGATACTGTAAAATCTCCATTCCCTTCCCACTCCTAGGGGAAGGATATTGCAAAATCTCCATTCCCACCCCACTCCAGGGAAGGATATTGCAAAATCTCCATTCCCACCCCACTCTGGGGCCAGCCAGAGGTGGTATTTGCTGGTTCTCTGAACTACTCAAAATTTCTACTACCGTTTCTCCAGAACCTGTCAGAATCTGCTAGATTTCACCCGATCCCATTTGATAAAAAGCATCCACAAAAGAGACCTAAAATAAGATGGAATGACGACATCAGCAAGTATTGCAGGCCCAACTGGCAAAAGAAAACTCAAGACCGTATTCGTTGGAAACATGCTGAAGTGGCCTTCATCCTGCAGTGGATAGACAATGACTAGAATGATGATGATGATGATGACGGTACTATTGAAAACTTTGAAGGTACATACAACATAGTGTTTAATACAAGTCTGCAGGAGTAGGGGTTTTCTAGTCAAAGATAAGAAGAACAAACAGGGAATCTAGAACTTTATTTCTTCTTAAGGCACTAGTGTAGAGTTGATTACATGGACTTGAATACAAACTAAGTACAGAGAGGGAGTTATGATATATAAAATTGTCCCAACCCTCTCAAGTCTTGCTTTTATTCCCAATAAAATCCCCAATGTCTTTTTTATGACACTAAGAAATATATACTTATATAATTATTCCAGCAGAGTTGAGAGAGTGAACCTGAAGAAATATTTATATCTTTATTGTGCGATATAAATGTCCTGCTAAATAGACAAGTTAGACATTTTAATTTGATTTGGTCATCCACATTGTCATCACCTGAACTCCATAAAAATACAAGAAAGCGGGGATGTCACTGACTCTTGGAAACACCTATGAAAGAACATGTTTCTTGAAATAAGTATGCGTTATAGCTCCACAATTAGTGGTTTCACTATTATGGGAGAGCCCAGAGTAATATAATTAATAACTGTAGGTGTCATAAGTGAATAATGGATGTTCTATTTCAGGCAGAGGAATAAATGAATAATCCTACTATAAACCCATTAAAGATGCACAGGCAGCAAAGTGTATAGGTTAATAAAATATTCAATAATAAATAAATTAACTGAGTGGTAATAAATTTCAAGGGGTTGTCGTCACTCCATTTGTGGACGACAATGAATGTATATGAAAAAGCACATCTAATAATCAAATTCAGGAGAGGATGTATCCTGAACCACTTGCATTGACTGAAAATACAGAGAAACCATGTTTATATATCAAGCTAAGAAAACAAAACATTTCGGTTATTTGTGCCTACTGCCCTCTTAACCTCACTGTGTGGTGCATTTTAACCAAGGTCTGAGGTTTATTGTGAGTTCATGTTACAAGAAGCATTGTTTTGCACTTGCAGAAATGAAACATCACAATCAATGGCAAATCCTGATTACAGTTTGTGTAACAGCTAGAAGCTCACCATTTTAGATTTAAATGACACAATAATCTTCAGATCTTGGTTAAAAGGCAGCACACTATGAAGTGATGGTGGTGATAAGTTAAAACATCAACAAAACATTAAAATATTCAAAGTAACAAAAAGCAACCAAGACAATAACAAGTCCATTAACTACAACCATCTCTCTATAGGTCAAATCCCTACTAATGGTCATCACATTTAACCACTAAGGGACTTCTGGAATTTAATATATTCTATAAAGCCATCACTGTGGATGTGAATCTAATATCTATGGGGAGACTGTTTCATTAATTAAAATGCATAATCACCTGGATTATGAGGTCCATAATTAGCTCCCCTTCTCTCTTAGAAATGTGGGATTCGTGATGATTGGACAGATGGATTGGTTCTGGGTGGAGAACACAGTCTTGAAGGTATTTTGGCACCATGCAATATAGAACATTATAGGTCAAGGCCAGCACTTTGAATTGCAGTTGGAAGCTCCTTTGCATGTCCTTAAGCATAGGTGTAGTAAGCTGTTGATGAATGACACCTATCAGTAATCAGGTCACTACATTCCATACTAGTTGTAGCTTCTCCGTTATCTTCAAATACAGTCCCATGTTGGCACCTTGCAGTAATGTAATCTAGTGATGAAGGCATGAATTACTGTTGTGAGATTCTCAGGCTCCAGGTAGGTTGGCAAGTGGCACAGGAGTCAAAGGTGGGCAGACTCTCTGGCCATGACCTGTGCTTACCCATTCAGGCCTAGCCATGAATGATCCCTCAGTAACCTCAGGGTTACTGCTTCCCCCAATGACAGACAATACCAGAGCTGGCTAAGTGCCTTGATGTACAAACAACATGTCTATCTTGTTTGGGTAGAACTTCAGTCTCCTTTTCTTCATCCAGGCTCCAACAACATTCACATAGCAAGAGAATCTTCCACAGAATTGCCAGCCTGTTCTAAAATGGTACTGTACATTTAGATCTCATCAGCATGTTGAAGATACCATATCCTGTACCAATGGATGACTTTTTCCATGGATGAATGACAATTTAGTGATACCTGATGTGCAAGAAGTATAATAGATACAGTACTGGCAGATCAATGTGCTGAGTGACAAGTATGTCAGTTATCCAACAACAACAATCTAATAATTTAAATCCAGTAGAAAGGGAAAAAATGAGGTAGAGAGAAATTGAGTTAAGATGAGTTAAGATGAGTTAAGAGAAAAAAGGATTTAAACAGAGAAGAAAATCAAAGGGAGAAAAACCTTATTTAGATCTCACCAAAAAAATTAACATTCATTTGGCAACTTTACTTCTTAAACTCAGTCTAACTTTCAAAGGTTGTTTCTAGCCTTTTCAGTGGAGATGTCTGGAATTATTTGTAGTTCCTGCTCATTCCCCCAGTTCCTGGAGGCTGTGCGGATCTGGATGGGGAAGAACAGGCTCAAGCTCAACCCTTCCAAGACTGAGTGGCTGTGGCTCCCGGCATCCCAATATAGTCAGTTGACTCCATCACTGACTATTGGGGGCGAGTCTTTGGCCCCCACAGAAAGGGCTTGCAATCTGGGAGTCCTCCTGGATATGCAGCTGTCCTTGGAGGAACATCTGACAGCTGTAACCAGGGGGACCTTTTGTCAGGTTCACCTGATTCGCCAGTTGCGGCCCTTTCTTGATTGGGATTCCCTGTGCACAGTCACTCATGCCCTCGTCACCTCTCGCCTTGACTACTGCAACGCTCTCTACATGGGGCTCCCCTTGAAGAGCACCCAGAGGCTCCAACTGGTCCAGAATGCAGCAGCGCGGGTAGTGATGGGAGCAGCATGGCGGTCCCATGTAACACCGCTCCTGCGCGAGCTGCACTAGCTCCCAGTGGTCTTCCGGGTGCGCTTCAAGGTGCTGGTTATCACCTTTAAAGCGCTCCATGGCATTGGGCCTAGCTATCTTCGAGACTGCCTGCTGCTACCGACGACCTCCCATCGTCTCGTGCGCTCCCACAGAGAGGGCCTCCTCAGGGTGCCATCAGCCAATCAATGTAGGCTGGTGACCCCCAGGGGGAGGGCCTTCTCTGTGGGGGCACCTACCCTCTGGAATCAGTTGCCCCCAGAGATAAGAAGAATCCAAGACCTTAGTGCCTTCTGCCGTGCCCTTAAAACCCACTTTTTTCAGCAAGCCGAGCTGGCTTAAGAAGAAATTTTAAATGTTTTAATTGGTTTGTATTTTTAATTTTGGGCCAAATTTATATATATTTTAATTGTTTTTAATATTTGTATTTTATGTTTTTTAATTCTGGCTGTACACCACCCTGAGTCCTCAGGGAGAAGGGCGGTATATAAATTTAAAATAAATAAATAAAAAAAAAAAATTTACTTGTTTTCAGCACCATCTTCTAATTCTGGTCTTCTGAGTGAGTGTAGGTCATCCTCCCCCCAATTCAAAGTTATTCATTTGGGACAGAAAAATCCATCTTCCAGGTGGGGAAAAATGTTATCCATAGGGGAGTTCTTTCACATATCTCCCACATCAGTTCAGTTACCCTTCTTATGGGTGGATTCCATTACACATTTTTTCTTCTATAAAGCTATGCCAGCTATCCTCGATTGACATTTATATGAATGAATATCACTGTGTGAATTGAGTAATTATAGATTTGACTAGCAGAAATTTGAGTGATATTAGATAAGGAAAAACTAAAGATTCATAACAGGAGCCAAATTCCTTTCTAACACTAAAAACTAAGGATTTAGGGAGAATTCAGATCCCCAGTATATTGATTTTTCAGTCTTAGTACTTTGATTGCAAGTGATTTTCAGCAGTATGTAATTTCATTGCATTCTTTGCACTTAGTACCTAGAACAGTATAACATTTGGCCTTAACTGTGAAATGTCTCTTGCACAATTGTTAGGAATAATAACATTGTACCTTGACTTAAATAAAAGTCATACATTCCTTGGGATTTATTGTTCACAAATTCCTAGGGGAACAGAAAAGTTTGCTGAGCTCAAATCTGAGTTTAAAATTATTTGTGAAACAAAATATTATAACTAAACTACCCAAAATATTATTAGCAACTCATTTGGCTTTGTAAAGGACACCATACTAAATCAATGAAATCTGAAAGCAAGCTGTGTTAATGAATAATTGTTATGAAAATTTGTGACTCCTGCAGGAGACCATGAATAAATGTTTGCTGAGCATATGCTATAGAACACTAACTTTGACCATCTCGTCAGGTCCAAAATTATGAGATTTGGTTTTGTCTAAGAGGACATCAGATAGGAGACATTAATGTCCATCAGCTGCTAATTGCCTTTATTGAATAAAATCCACCAATCTGGAAGTTTATAAGGTTGTGGCAATCATGTCATAAGACTTCTTAGATTACTGAATGTTCCCATCTTCAACAAGAAAATACAATGGGAAAGAGAATTAGGGCTTATCCACGTCCTATAGTTTGACATTGTCAGAATTGACCTCTAAAATTCCTACTGGCTCCTGAAGACTATTTTCTTTGGCAATCTGGTGGTATTTGATATGCTATATTTATAATTAACATCATGTTTTTGATGCTGCTTCTGCTATGCAAACTCATAAAGAATAATATAAAAGAAAGAAAAGTTCCAAAGTAGACCATATAAAAGAATGGCGACAGGAAGACAATTGCCAGAAATAGCAATTCTATGTCTCTGTTTCTTCTTTCCATTACTGTAGCTCCAAACACTCTTCTGAAATATAACCACTGCTATAAAGCATTATTTGTTGCTACAGATGCTAGACTAGAGAATATTATAGCTATATATGCTGTATGTACATAAAACTATGCAGAAAATGAAAATCTTGAATTTTACAAATAACTTCATCTAAAGTTTAGATATCAGGTTTGCACAAATGTTGTTTTTTGGCTGAACTTTATCTATTGATTGTATTTATATATCACCAGACTCAAGAAAAGACTGGTGTTTACATCATACGAACACAAAAACGCAGTAAATCAAAGTAGGGCATCTTCAAAGGGAAGTTGTTTCACTGAAACTGCAATTGCAACTAAAAGAGCCTGTGAACCCTTCCCCTCTTCACTCACCTGCCTGAGAGATCATTTAAAGATGTCCACAGCAAGTGCATACTGCTCAGATCATACTGCTGCTACCACAACCTTGTACATTGTATCCATGTACTCTGTTTCCCTGAAAATAAGACATCCCCTGGTAATAAGCCCAATTGGGCTTTTGAGCGCATGCACTAAAATAAGCCTCCCCCAAAAAATAAGCCCTCCTTGAAAATATTTAAACACAGAGCTGGAAATCAGGTAAGATGGCAAGAAGAGCCTCATTTTGCTCCATGAGCCCCAAAATAATAAGACCTCTCCAAAAATAAGGCCAAGTGCTTGTTTCGGGGTTCAAAAAATATAAGACAGGGTCTTATTTTCGGGGAAACACAGTATTAATGGGTTTCATGGTGTTCAATAAGCCCTTTGCTTTTGTAAATATATTGCCTAACTCCACAACAAGTTACAAGAATAAGTTATGAAGATGCTTGAGAATTCAGCTACTCAACTAGTGTTGGAAGCTATCAGGGCTAAAGCTGGGAAGTTAGTTCTTTACATGTAGCAAACTGCCAAGACTGCAGTAGGACAATTTTTTGGATAGTATAGTGCCATAATGGTGAACCTATGGCACACGTGCCAGAGGTGGCATGTAGTGCTTTCTTTGATGGTACACGAGCCATCACCCCAATTCAGTTCCGCTGTCCATGCTCGTGTGCCTCCCGCCGGCCAGCTGCTCTTCAGGTCTCTGCTGGGCATGCATGGGGTGCGTGTGGAGGGGGCCATCACTGGTATAGTTCTTATAGTATATTGCCTAGTGTTCCTGTTTTGGTTGAGTCCTTGGTAGAAAACCTAGACATTTTCATTCGGCTATGCATATATATAGAGTATTTTGATGTGCTACTTGGATCTGGTTCCTCCCATTGTTTCTTATATTTGCATCCTAATTGAAATTGTCTTTCTTAGTCTCTCAATACTTCAAGCAAGAGGTTATAGCCTTCTGACCACATAATTGACAGATATTCATACAAAGGGTTAGGTTGTAATCTATTGATAATCTGTCTATATGTAAATGAAAACATTTATGGTAATAAAAACCAGACAATTAAACTATCAATATTCATGGTAATAAGAATCATTAAAACCATTCATAAAATCTAGATCGGTAAAGGAGTTAATGATAAACAAAATGTAATTTCTAGGAGAAGACTGTGTCACAGCCCTAGAATCATAATGGGAAATGCACATCTCTTAGCTTTGTTCTGACCTTCATCCATATGTATCTTAAGAATGTTTCCTGGGATAAACATATTGGATGGATCAACTCTGGCTAGAGAAAGCCAACCTTGTCTAGGGTTGCATAGATTAAAGCCAACACATTCAATTGTACCTACGTAGCTATTTGCAACCAGTGCAGAGTGCGGGCAACTTGGGAACAATCATACTGAAAGCTGACCTGTGGCCAGCTGTTCCTCAGTTCACTCATAAATATCCCAAGCTCTTTGCAGAATCTCCCTGAATCTAAAAGTTGCTGAAGGACACACTGGATCCATTCACCTAATTTACATTTCAACTTTTTTTAAAAAACGCAGTAATTAAATCACCTTTACCTAGCTGAGAATCACAGGTGAAAAAGACCTTAGAACATCCATTTTTCATATAGAGTGATGGAAGAATCTCACTGAATCAGATTCAGATCTAAAGTGACATTTGCATTTGTTCGGACACATTTCTCCCAAAGAGAGAATGTTGCAGCAAATAGCGGTAGAGTTTCCAATGAGTGGGCTCTGTGGTGTCAGTTCACAATAAGGATAGAACATGTTAAAAGGAGTCCACTCAATCGGAATCCCAGAGCACTATATCAGCACTTAATAGGCCTGACTTCCGTGGATAGGAGATGACTGGCTAAAAGGCCAAGTGCAGCATCATTTAAAAGACTGCCAAATTGGTTTCTTAAAAGAAGAGAGAAGACTTCCTATCATTGATGTGCTAGAAGGGACTCCTGGGAAACTCTTGTTAAAATTCAGCTACCAAACTATAAAAGAGAAGGCTGGATGATTTCCCATCTTCTAATGAGGTTTCTTTGTTTGTAAAAGAATTGCTTCTAAAAACGTTGCTAACAATTGAAAGATCAACATCATTAAAGCTGCACATCATGTTTTTAAAAGCCAGAGGGGAGGGGAAAAAAAAACTATCTGGCAAAGCTAAACCTTAGTCCATCAAGAGGGTATATCATAACTGAAGGGCACTGAAAAGCCCCTGGTTTTCCATTCCTGCCAATCACACCTCTCTTGGTGACACAGCAGACAGTGAGGCTTCCAAAGGCAACTTTAATCAGTAAGGGGTAATTTCGTGGGAAGACATCAGCCTTTCAATAATTCACTATAGTTTCAAAAGGTTGGCTTCGCCCTATTTCAAATTTTCATCCATTGCTATAATGCCATAATTTATCCTAGGATTTTACGTTAAAATATTATTTTACAATCAATAAAAAATGGAAAAGGATAAAAACCATGTACACACACAGGTCTGTAGGAGGAAGTACAGTATAGATGTATTTCCTCCAAGAAAACAGTCAATGGGTTTCTATAAGGTGTAGCCCGAAAGTCAAGAGGATAGTTGTGGCACACATTAATGAAAAAAACAAGCAGAGTTTTGATTGCACTGTCACAGTTACCCTCTAGACTTTGATGACCACACTGCTCCATACCCCCAAGAAAATAGGATGTAAGTTAAAGAAACAATTCCTATTCAGTTGCAACAGCATCCAGTAGAGCAGGGGTGTCAAACTCACATCGTCACGGTTGCATCAAATGACGTATCGGGACTTTCTCCCCCTTCGTAAACTGGTCGTGGGCATGGCCAGTGCGTGATGCATCCAGCCCGCCGGCCAGGAGTTTGACAGCCCTGCAGTAGAGCAATAAACAGGAAAACCAAACAACACCAGGACATTCAATGTGGCCCTATGGAGCCTGCTTAAACTCAAGAGAATTTTTTAATACCCCATGGAAATCCCTGCCTACCATATTACTGATGAATGTGTCTGGTGCACCACAACTCTTTGCTTGGAACTTGGTCCTTCAGAAACAGTTTTTAGCCCTGAATGATAATGAGAACATTCCAGGGAATTATTTTAGAATGAGATATGATTACAATCTCATAACTGGATGTGAGTATAACAGTTGATTCCCACACTGATCAATAGGCTAGATGCTGCTTGGAAATACATCAGCCAGTTTGGCCTAGTGATTAAGACACCAGGCTAGAAACCAGAAAACAGTGAGTTCATGTCCTGCCTTGGCCACAAAAGCTGGTTGGGTGACTTTGGGCCAGTCTCTTTCTCTCTCTCTCAGTCCATGAAGTCAGACTACGACAACAAGCTAATTCCAAGTCATAGTAATTCCTGTCATACTAATGAATCAACATTCCTACAGCCGTGGTGGCATAGTGGTTAGAATGCAGTATTGCAGGCACACTCTGCATTCTCATTGTCGGGAGTTTGATTCTGACAGGCTCAAGCATGATTCCAGGCTCAAGGACCCAGATTATGGGGGCAATAAACTGACTTTGTCTAAATATACAAAAGTATGAAGGCTATTGCTTAACACATTGTAAGTCGCCCTGAGTCTCCGGAGAAGGGCGGCATATAAATCAAATTAAAAAAAAAAAAAGGTTGACTCAGCCTTCCATCCTTCCAAGATCTGTAAAATGAGGACCCAGATTGTTGAGGGGGGAGCAATATGCTGACTTTGTAAACCATTTAGAGAGGGCTATAAAGCACTTGAAGTGGTATACAAGTCAAGTCTAAGTGCTATTTGACTGATTCAAAACTATAAAAACAAAAATGGACCCTGGAGTTGCAGAAAAACTCTAGGAAGGAAAAGAAAAGAAAAGAAAAAAGGCTTTCTCAAATGAGACTTGGCTTCTCACCCTTACATCAAAACAGCAGGGGAAAAAACAGTCAGAACCTTCCCACCATAATTTTCCTAGGTACAATCCCTTATTGGAAAATTTAAAACTTGGTAGAATTCTTGTGTTGCTACTTTAACCTATGTATTAATACATCTGATTAATTAGTTATTTTGAGTGAGTCATTCTTGGGATTAACTGTTTCCAGTTTAGGAAGCTGTCAGAGACCTGACACTGGTTATCACCAGCAGATAAATGATTTTTAAGAATACAGTTATTGGCTGCAGGGTAGCTGCTTATATCGATCTCTACAGACTACAGGTCCAACATGGTTACAAAAGAGATGGGAAGAAAGGAGGTAAAAATAAGATGAGAAAGCTAGCAAGATGAAAGAGACAGACAGAAAGTTATAAGCTATTATCTAATGAAGGAGCTTTATTGTAATGTATTGTTCTGGAACAGCTGTTTAAGATCCTGCAGAAAAGACAACAATTTGGCAATGAAAGTAGAACACATTATAGCAATATGGAACATTATCAGTTTGGTATCTGGATATGACTGTAGAAGATCTGTACAAGTAAGGATAAATCCCTATTCATTTCTCTACCATTTGTCTAAAATGACACTATTAGACAATTTTACAACATTATTTTGGAATAGCTCTACTATTTATCTTTTCCAATTTGCAAAGAAAGAAAGATATTTCTATACAAGGCATTGTTGCTTGTATTTCCTTCCATGCAAAAATGTTGTGATGGAATGCTTTGAATTTGGGTATAGACAGAAGTACCTAAACAGAATATGTAGATTCACTTTTTAAATTCTTTTACTGCATTATCATTTTAAAATAATGATGAAAAAAATGAAAAGAACCCTCCACAAAAATAGAAAGACAGATATTGTCAAGGAAATAGAAAACAATGCATTTTTTAAAAAAAAGAAGTGAAAAAAGAGAACAAAGAAAAGAAAGGTCTAATAATATATCACAAGAGTAAATATTTGCAATTTTATATATAGATATTCAAGTCCATATATATTTTAATACAGTTATATAATTCATGCTATTTTTAACTAATTGTATTTTTTTTTAAAACGAGTCCCATATTTCATTATATTTGTCCATACAGTCTATGCATAAAGGCAATCCACTCATAGACAGCAAGTGCACTCATGTCTTCAGTCCATTGAGTGGAAAGAGTCCTGCATTTATCTTTCCTATGAATACGTAGATTCATTTAGGAATTTGGCTAAGTGAAGAGATTTTAGAAGTTATTTGGGATTAAATGACAAGGAAATGCATTCATAACTCACTGTATAGTAAACATTTACAGTAGAAACTTCTAAGGCTGGAAATGGCTTCCCTGCTGTATTAAACCTCAAACGAAGGATCTTTAAAGATTCTTCAAGTATAGGTAAATCAAATTATCGCTGTGGATTACTGAACTGTTTCAGATAGCATTCTGAAGTAATAAATGAATCTTGCTTAAATGGCAAGATGAAAAAAAAAAAAGCAGGGGGAGGATATTTAACTTGGTCTGTTTCAAGAAAGCTGGAGGTATCAACTCACAAAATATCACCTTCTAATACTTCAGCCATAAGGGCAGCTAACAGTGAGAAGAAGGAAGGAAGATTTATTTGTTTAGTAGATTTTTAAAAGAAAGCGTTAGAGTTAATGGCAAACCATTTGTGATAGTGATCGAAGCTGGAAGAAGGTGGAGTTTTATTTTTATTAAGCTTGATTATAAACTATTTATAAGCTCATAAACAAAGCTGCAGCCCCCAAACAGGAAAATGTCACAGCTGGTCCTTCCAACTTAAATATTTGTGATATTTCAAGACAATTTGGTTTGAACAAATTATTCTATAGATGATTTTATAGCCCTAAATTTATGAAAAGGCATATTATTTTCTGGACTTTTCTGAGGGGGATATCAGTTAGTAAAGTGTTTCTCCATCCTGGCAACTTTAAGATGTGTGGACTTCAATTCCCAGAATTCCCCAGCCAGCATGGGGGAGTCGAAGTCCACACATCTTAAAGTTGCCAAGGTGGAGAAACACTGAACTAGTATGTAAATAATGTTCTTGTGTCTATTGATCAGCCTCTGATGGATTACACACAGATTTTGAAACAATACAGAAGCAGGAACAATCCTGCTTGAAAAATAATTGTCATTTTGATTTTCATAATCATTTGGTCTTTATTATGGACTGATCACAATCTGCTTATTTATCTGCTTCAGCCACAAGGAAATACATTCTCCTTCCTAATCATTTTTTTTGAAATTTTTTTATTTCTTATAAAAATAATGTAAATATACATTCTCTTATACATAATTAATCATACATATACATATTTTCTTAAAGAGAGCATACAAATAAGACATTTTTATTGCATTCGGTGTTGCTTTTCTACCCTTTCTTTTCCCTTATTTCAAAACAAACCTTCTTCTCCTTCTTCTTCCTTTCCTTTCCCTTCCCTCCCTCCTCTCTTCTCCTACTTTCTTCCTCCTCCTCTCCTTCCTCTTTCCTACTTCCACTTCCTTTCCCCCACTCCTCCCCTCTTTTCCCCCCTTCTCTCCTACTTCTCTCCCCTGTCCTTTCTTTCCCTTCTTTCCCCTTTCCTCCCTTCCTCTCATTCCCTGTCCTCTTCATATGCTCTATTCCTCTCCTTTCTTTCTTATTTGTTGTGGAATATATTCCCTCTTTGGTATCTGAGCAACTCCAATATACTAATAATATATACTTTCTTTTCTTTTCAATTTCTTTTCATTTTTACCCAATTTGTCACTTTTATCTTTGTAATTGTACATTTATACTTATACTCTTCTTTTGTTTCCCCCCTCCCCCTCCCCCTTTTCCATTTTCTCTGGTGTCCTCTAGATTTTTATTTCTTTTTTGATCTCTTAATTTCTATTATCTCCATCATTCATCTATCATTTTTTATTCATATTTCTTTTCTAACCATTCATAAAATCTTCCCCGTGTCTTGAAATACATCAATTCCTCTCTATCTTTTATTCTTAAGGTTAATCTATTCATTTCCACACAGTCTAAAATCTTTTTTATTACTTCACCTTCTGATGGGATTTTTTCTGTCTTCCAGTTTTCCAAGTTTTCAGACAATTTTTGCTGCAGTTATTATATGTATAATTAAATACACATCTTCTTTACTATATCTCTCTGGCAGAATACCCAATAAAAAAACTCTGGTTTTAATTCTATAGGTTTATGTAACATTTCCTCCAACCATGTCTGTATTCTAGACCAATAATTTTTTGCTTCTGTTCATGACCATATACAGTATGTTCAGTCCACTAAATGGCCACTGTGCTTCCTATCAGCTACAATCTTTCAGCCATATTGATGCAGATTTTTTGCTATGGGAATTCTTCTCTGACAGCCTGAATGAAATGTTACACCTGCAGTACTTTTAAGAGTCTATAGAGATTCTCAGTCATCCGGGTCATCGTTGTACCAAAGATGCTTTTTCAAAAAGCAACTAGCCTTCCTTTGTTTTTCTTTGAAGGCGTTTCACTTCTCATCCAAGAAGCTTCTTTAGTTCTGACTAAATGGTGGAGAATGGAAGGATTTGTATTCCCTGAAGTCATCCGGTCATTAGCACTCGCTCTGAGAGTCATTGAGACTACTTGGAGATTTATCTGTGCCACCAGGTTCACCCGAATTATACAAATGGGTGTGGAACCTTCTTTCAACAGTTCCAAGAAGATTCTACACCCATTTGCACTGTTCAGGTGACTCTGAGCTTACAGATAAACCTCCAAGTGGCCTTAACAACTCACAGAGAGAATGCCAATGACCAGGATTTTACTGGCCGAAGATAGATATTTTATCATATATCTGTGCTGTTTGGCTGCTGCTATTTGAGAATTAATCTACTGCTTGAGATTCAGCCCTGTTGTTCTTTTTAGCACCCCACCCCATTGCATGAAATCAGGCATTGATATTATGGGATCTCTACAATACAGCCACCCACTTTCAGTCACTAGAAAAAAAAAAGCTATACAGCCAAGCATTTTGCCTCAGAATATTATTAATAATTTGTTAGGGTTTTTTTTTGCTCAATTGGGTTATTTATTCATCTATTTGGAGATAGCTACTGACAAGAGTTCAATAGATTGTTGGTTGCCATGTGACTCCAGTTGCACTCAAGTTGTGCGGCCTTAAACACATCTGTGTTTGTCCTTATTATCCAGAAATAAATGGGAAGATAAAATGTTTCATCAGTTTTTGAAGAAAGCTTTTCAGCAGTTTACTCTGACAGGAGAAACTGGAAGACAAAATTACTAAAGATTCTAATGACAAAGCTGTATGTGCCTCACAGGACATCAAAAGCTTAGCCAGCTACTATGCTTTTTCATGTGATATTTATACTGTACTTCTGGGCCCTCGTGCTCAAGAGGCAGTAAATGAGTTATCTATTAGACAATTTAATAGCAGCATTGATAAAAAAAAAAGAAAAAACAGAAGACTGCAGGAAGTCCTAGACTTATGATCAGAATTGAGCCAAAAATTTCCACTGTCCAAGCAAGACAGTGGCCAAGTGAGTTTTTGTGCCATTTTATTATCTTTCTTGCCACCATTGCTAAGTAAACACTGTAGTTGTTAATTCAGTAACATGGATATTAAGTGAATCTGACTTCTTCACTGACCTTGCTTATCAGAAGGTTGTAAAAGATACAATCAAATGACACACACCCCCACCAGGACCCTGCAACCCTCATAAATACATCCCAGTTGCCAAGTAACTTAATTTTGAGCATGTGACCATGGGGATCTTGCAATGGTCGTAAGTGTGAAAAATGGCCTTAAATCATTTTTTTCAATGCTACTGTAACTTTGGTTGCTGAACAAATGGTTGTAAATTGAGGACTACCTGTATCCAGCTGAGTAATGCTGTTTCAAAGTTTGCAATTTGATATACATATACATATACATATACATATACATATACATATACATATACATATACATATACATATACATATACATGTTTTTCTTCTAGCCAGGTTTTCCCTACGTAGCCAAGGTTTTTTTGTAGCTCCAGCTCAGTAGAATCTCATCTACTCGGTTCTGGGCTTTTTTCCTTTCTAACACCTAGCAAGCTGTAACTGCTACCTGTAAGTTACAGCTTGCTAGGTGTTAGAAAGGAAAAAAGCCCAGAACCGAGTAGATGAGATTCTACTGAGCTGGAGCTACAAAAAAACCTTGGCTACGTAAGGAAAACCTGGCTAGAAGAAAAACACACATAGACCCTACGAAGAAGTAAGAAAATTGATACATATACATATATATACACACACACACATCCAAAAATATTGTAGGCAATTAACTATAAGTGTATACTGTACACAGTATTATTCTTAGTTATAAGAAGCAATACGCATACCCTGTTTCCCTGAAAATAAGACATCCCCTGATAATAAGCCCAATCGGGCTTTTGAAAACATGACCTGAAGTAGTTCGGGAATAACGAGAGGCACAAGCAAGCAAGTGACAACAGCTCTTTAATATACAGTGAGACTTCAGCAAAAACTCAGAGGCTGCAGTCCTCCTTATATACAATCCTGGAGAGACTGTCAGCCAATCAGAAACGTAAGCAGGTTTGAAACTCCCGCTTAAAAGTATCAATACATAACACCCCTCCCTTCCCAGAAGGCACTAACACTCAAAAATTAACATATGTACAAACAAAGTCTCGCAGGTGCTTGGGCTGAGTTCTCGCCCTAGTTGACCTGCGCAGTTCAGTGTTTGGTGAGGCGTCGAGCTGGTCGGAGGGACTCTTTGTCTCTCCCGGCTCCGCCAATGGAACCTCCTGGATTTTATCCGGGGCGTGGTTATCCCCGGCTGGGAGTGGCGACTCGCTGGGGCGGCGCTGGAACCAGGGCTTGTCAGCTAAGTATTCTCGCGGCCCCGGGCTTGAGTTAGCTGTTTTGGAGAAGTGGTCATAGTTAGGCTCGGACATGTCTGCGTTGATATTTGCCTCGCCAACCACCCGTTTCCTCAGTTGGTCTATGTGGCGCTTCCAGAGTCTATCTACCCCCACGTCCACCGTGTATGATTTTGGGCCTGTTATTCCCACTATGGTTCCGGCAACCCACAGAGGACCGCTGGCATAATTGCGAGCGAACACCGGGGTCCTGACCTGAAACTGCCTTAAGCCACAGGTCTCTCCCTTAAAGTTTTCGTGCGAATAGTTAGGGTGAAGCCTGTCCAACACGCACCGGAGCTTTCTCCCCATGAGGAGCTCTGCTGGGCTTCTCCCAGTTGCTGTGCATGGTGATGCATGCTGAACCGCAAGGAATTGATCTATCCTGGCCTGCCAGTCCCCATTGTCTAATCTGGACAGTGCTTCCTTGGCTGTCCTGACAAATCGTTCAGCCAATCCGTTGGAAGCCGGGTGAAATGGGGCTGATAGGGCATGGCGGATCCCCAGGCCGGCTAAGTAGCCTTCGAAAAGGGTCGCTGTAAATTGGGGCCCATTGTCCGATACCAAGGTATCCGGCAGGCCGTGGGTGGCAAACAACTTTCTTAGGGCCTTGATAACCGCTTCGGCCGTTGTGGATGGCATTAATACAATTTCGAGCCATTTTGAAAAGGCATCCACTACTATTAAAAACGTTTGGCCATGGAACGGGCCGGCAAAATCAATGTGGATCCTCCCCCATGGGCCTTTTGGTTTCTCCCACTCTCGGATGGGCGCTACTGGGGGATCGGGGCGAGACTCCTGGCAGGGTCTGCACTTCCCCACCCACTCGGAAATGACCTGGTCCATGTTGGGCCACCAGACATAGCTGCGGGCTAAGCACTTCATCCTAACGATGCCAGGATGCCCTTCGTGCAATAATTCTAAAACTCTATCTCGTAGTTTTGCTGGAATTACCACTCTGTCACCCCACAGTAAGCACCCCCCTTGCGTAAACAGTTCATTTCGTTTGTTGGCAAAACCTTGGTACTCCTCCCCGACCACCTTGTCCGGCCACCCTTTCAAAACCCAACCCATAACAGTCCGGATAACAGGGTCTCTATTTGATGCCTTCGCCACCTCGCCGGAGGAGATGGGCCCCAAGGTTAACGTGTCCAACAACAGGACGGAGGTTTCCGGTGTTGGGTTGTCCAGCAGGTCGGGAAGGGGGCAACGGCTAAGGGCATCCGCATGACCCAGGGTCCGCCCAGGCCGATGGACGAGCTGGTACGAGTAGGCCGATAAGAAAATCGCCCATCTAGTTAAACGGGGGGAGAGGGCAGCGGGGGTTGGCCTGTCGCCTGCTAGCAGTCCTAGCAACGGTCTATGGTCAGTCACAAGTTCGAATTTTCGGCCATAGAGGTATTCGTGGAACTTCTTAACCCCCGCAATCGCAGCCAGAGCCTCTCTGTCCAATTGGCTATAGTTTCGTTCTGTGCTGGACAGAGTTCGGGAGTAGAAGGCAATGGGTGCCTCTAGGCCGTTCGGCAGTCTATGGCCTAGGACGGCACCAACTCCTACGGGGGAGGCGTCGCAAACTAAAACGAGCGGCAGCTCTGCATTGTATTGGATCAGGAAACTGTCCTCAGATAGAAGTTTTTTTACTGCCTCAAAAGCGGCCGCTTGCGGTTTCCCCCAGACCCATGGTACATTCTTCCCTAAGAGTTTGTGAAGGGGATCAGCGACCGTGGCCTTATCTCTCAGGAACATTGAGTAGAAATTTAGCAGTCCAAGGAAGGCTTGGAGCTCAGCTTTGGATTTGGGGGCTGGTGCGCTTTTGATGGCCCTCACCTTGCTTTCGGTAGGGTGGATGCCTGTGCCGTCCACCCTGTACCCCAGAAATTCTACCGAGGGAACCGCTATCCTGCATTTGTTCTTTTTAAGTCTTAGTCCCGCTTCTCTGAATCTGGACAGGACGTTCCGTACCCTGTCCCCTAGCTGGTGTTCGTCTTGGGCGCTGACTAAGACGTCATCGAAATAGGGGACTACTCCCGGAAGTCCTTGCAACAGGCGCTCCATGGTGCTTTGAAATAAGCCGGGTGCAACGCTCACCCCAAATTGGAGCCTGGTGCATTTAAATGCACCCCTGTGAGTCACGATCGTTTGCGCCTCTGCCGTGGCGTCGTCGACCGGTAACTGTTGATAGGCTTGGGCCAGGTCTAATTTAGCAAAAATTTTTCCGGGGCCCAGGGAGTGTAGTAGATGGTGCACGATCGGCACCGGATAGGCGCTCGGCTGCAAAGCCTTGTTGATCGTGCACTTGTAGTCGGCGCAAATTCTGATTGAGCCGTCGGACTTAACTGGGGTGACTATGGGGGTCTCCCACTTGGCATGGTCAACGGGAACCAACACCCCTTGCTTAATCAGTTTGTCCAGTTCTGCATCGATCTTTGGTTTCAATGCGAACGGCACTCTTCTGGCCTTTAGTCTTACTTGGGCTACGTTGGGGTCTAAGTTTAGTGAAATAGGGGTCCCCACATACTTGCCCAATGTGTCCCCGAAAACGTCCTGGAACTCGGACAGGAGGCTGTCTTTCAGGGTTGACTTGGACATCAGGTGGACGCCGGTGAAGCCCATGCCAAGGGCTCGGAACCACCCCATGCCCAGGAGGCTCGGCAGCTGCTTCGTGACGATGGTCAGCGGCAGGTCTCTTTCGTAGTCTCCGTAGGTGACCCGGAACGTGCCCACGCCTTCGAGGGGGACTCGGTTCCCCTGGTAGTCTAGGATGCGCAGTCTCTGTCTGGAGAGTTGATCCTTCCGGAACGACGGCAGGAGGGTCTTTAGGGTTGTCCACGACATGATGGAGAGAGCTGATCCGGTGTCGATCTCCATCGAGCACGGTCTTCCGTTGATTTCGACCACCGTGCTGACTTTGTCCTCGACCGTTGTGCTGGCCTGGTCGATGTGTATGCTGCGGCCATCTCGCGGTTCAAATTCGCGCCGTTTTTTCGCGCCGCCTTCTCTCGTTGGCTGCTTCTGGCGCGCTGATTCCGGTTGGTTGCGGCGCTCACGTGGTTTGAGACTTCTGGGCAGAATGGCTCTGCAGACTCGCGCCAAGTGCCCTTTCTTCTCGCAACGCCTGCAAATAGCCTCTCTGTATTTGCAGGACAGTCTATCATGGTGCCCACCACAGCTGGGACAGCTTCGCCAGGGGCTGCCAGTGTCTTTTCTCCGGTGCTCTGTTCGGAAGACGTCCTCATCCGACTCGGACTCCGAGCTGGATCCGGCGTCTTCTCTGTGCACCGGGGCAGACTTGGGGCTGTCTTTGCTGGTCGGCGGACGCTGTAGCGTTTCAGCGGCCTTTGTGGAGGCTTCGTGAGCCCTGGCCTCGTCAAGGGCTCCGGCGAGCGTCAAATCAGGCTTGGCGAGCAGCCACCGTTGCAGCCTAATGTCCCGAACACCACAGATCAGTTGCTCAAGCAATGCGTCATCCAAGTCTCTGTAGTCGCAATGAGTTGCGGCTTTTCTCAGGCTGGCCATGTACGCGCTGACCGGCTCTCCTTCTCATTGGACGCGCTGCCTCAGTTGGTATCGCTGCACGAACTTGGAGGGGACCGGAGCATAGTGAGCCCGGAGAGTTGCCATCAGGGTGTCCCATGAGACTGTTTGAACCGGCGTTGGCTCACACAGTGACTCGGCCATCTCGAACACGTCCGGTCCGCAGTGGCTTAGGAATAGGGCTCTCTTTCGATTAGCCGAGAGGCCCTGCATGTCGCTGGCTTCTAACGAGCATTCAAACCTCGTTAGGTACGAGACCCATTTTTCGCGGGTCGGATCAAAAGGCTTGGGCGGAACGTAGGCAGACATGTCCGGTATGTCTCCTGTGGTTCGCCTCGTCGCCTAGCTGAAGCTCGTGGTCTCACTGGTCGGCTTCTTGTAGCCTCTATCCCACCTTCGTCGCCAATGAAGTAGTTCGGGAATAACGAGAGGCACAAGCAAGCAAGTGACAACAGCTCTTTAATATACAGTGAGACTTCAGCAAAAACTCAGAGGCTGCAGTCCTCCTTATATACAATCCTGGAGAGACTGTCAGCCAATCAGAAACGTAAGCAGGTTTGAAACTCCCGCTTAAAAGTATCAATTCATAACATGACCTAAAATAAACCTCTCCCCCAAAATAAGACCTCCCCAAAAATATTTAAATGCAGAGCTGGAAATCAGGTAAAATGGCAAGAGGAGCCGCATCTTGCTCTATGCACCCCAAAATAATAAGACCTCCCCAAAAATAAGGCCAAGCACTTATTTCGGGGTTTAAAAATATAAGATAGGGTCTTATATTCCGGGAAACATGGTAGTATTATTTTTTTGCAATGGCCAGAATCTTCCTTTGACTTGTCCACACTGAAGATGGGAAGGTCTGGAACATCTGCAAAAGGTACCACAACCAGAGTACTCTGACGTCATAAATTCGACCAAATCCACCATGTTTATTTCTACACACCACAATAATCATATTTCCCAGAAAATGATGGCAGGAACCACTGAGGAAAAGTTTGTTGCTGATATGGACTTACTCAAGAGAAAACTACTAAAATGGATAGACTGAAGCAGAGCTAGATAAGAAGACATGGATGTCTAAACAAAGTAATGATGTAGACTGAAAAGGTTAATGTTATGATTTTATGGTTCTCATAGTACTGAAAGGATGATTAGTTCAATAATGTTGTTTAATGATAGGAGGGAGGTAATGTAATTATTTATATGGATCCTTAGAGATGATTTGCCTGCCATCAAAGCTTATTTCATCTTTAAAACTGGGATAGTGACCATAGCAATTTGAGGCCATACGGTAGCTTAGAAGATACGAAGTCAAATTGCTTACCAGCCCAACATTTTAGTGCTTTATTCAGCAGTGTCTGCTGCTTGAGACAGTTACTTCACTGTGGCTAATAGTAAAACTGCTTTTTAAAAGATATTCACAGCTGTTTCTAGGCCGAAGGCTGTGTTTGGCGTTTGAGTAGTATGAACCACAGCAAAACAAAAACCCAGAATAACAGAGTCTGAAGGGACTTTGGAGGTCTTCTAGTCCAACCCCCTGCTCAAGCAGGAGACATTTCTGACAAATGTCTGTCCAATCTCCTCCTAAAAACCTCAAGTGTTGGAGCAACCAAAACATCAGGAGACAAGCTTGTTCTACTGTTTAATTGTTCTCACTGTCAGGAAATTTTTCCTTAGTTCTAGGTTGGTTTTCTGGTGCTTTGGAAAAAATATGATTTTTCATTTACTTATATTTACATTAAATTAATTTGAAATATTATTGCACTACAGAGATGTTTTAATGATTTTCCTTCCTATGTTCAAATGTGTGCCTTGATAATAGATTTGAAAGCTGCTATGGCCAAGTACCCCTTCATGGATTACTGCCTTGTTGTGGCGAAGGGGCTTGCATAGCTCAATGAAGCTATGAGCTATGCTGTGCAGGACCACCCAAGCAGAGAGTTCTGACAAAATGTAATCCACTGGAGAAGGAAACGGCAAACCACTCCAGTATCTTTGCCATCAAAACCCCATGGACTGTACCAAAAGGAAAAAAGAGATACGCCAGAAGATGAGCCCCTCAGGTTGGAAGGTGTCCAATATGCTACTGGGGAAGAGTAGAGGGCTAGTACTAGTAGCGTCAGAAAGAGTGAAGCAACTGGGTCAAAGCCAAAAGGATGCTCAACTGTGGATGCATCTGGTGATGAAAGGAAAGTCCAATGCTGTAAAGATTTTTTCTCCATAACATAAGATCTATGAATAAAGGCAAGCTGGATGTGGTCAAACAAGAGATGGCAAGACTTAACATCGACATCTTAGGAATCAGCAAACTAAAATGGACAGGAATGGGTGAATTTAATTCAGATGATCATCATGTATACTACTGTGGGCAAGAATCCCTCAGAAGAAATGAAGTAGCCTTCATAATCAATAAAAGAGTAGGAAAAGCAATACCGGGATACAATCCCCAAAATGACAGAATGATCTCAGTTTGAATCCAAGGCAAACCATTCAATATTACAATTATCCAAGTCACTGCCCCAATCACTGGTGCTAAAGGGGATAAAATTGACCGGTTCTATGAAGCTCTACAGCAGCTTATAGAATTAACACCAAAAAATGAGGTCCTTATCATCATGGGGGATTGGAATGCTAAAGTAGGAAGCCAAAAGATAACCGGAATAACAGGTAAGTTTGGCCTTGGAGTACAAAATGAAGCAGGGCACAGGCTGATAGAATTTTGCCAAGAGAATACGATGGTCATAGCAAGCACTCTTTTCCAACAACCTGTTCTGTCCCCGTCTCACACACACACACAAACAGACAGCCGGGGGTTAAATAAATTGGCAGACAACCAATTCTTCCGATGATTGGCAGCAACCCAGTAGTTGCTTGCCAAGACTTTACTCATAAACAAAATACACACAGTTCAAGAATTGTCAAGTCCAGTCCGTAATTAAATTCAAGGCAGATAATGTTGTTTCCAAAGATGCAATGTGACTCGATAGTAGCTAGTTTTGTCCGTCACAGAGTCTGAATGGCCACCTCACCCCCTTTTATACCCTGTGAGGTGTGGTCCAGTGACTCAGCTTAATCTCTGGAACGCCTCTTCTTCTGTTGCGCACGCTTATCTCTGCGACGCTGCCGAGGATCCAGCCAAGACTCATCTCCCTCATTATTGTCCACCTGTGGCTGCATGGATGTGCTTGGCCCCGGGTCTATCTCTTGACCTTCGGCGGACACAAAGGCATTGCCAGAGAGGAGGGTCCTGGAGAGGGAGGCCTTGCCAACTCCTCTCCTTCACTCTCGGAGTCCTCTCCTGCCGATGACACAGGCTCAGGTAATGGAGCCACAACACAACCCAAGAGACAACTCTACACATGGACATCACCAGACAGTCAACACAGAAATCAGATTGACTATGTGCTCTGCAGAGCACATAGTCAACAGTGAGAACTGGACACGGAACCATTGATTAGTTCAAAATTGGGAAAGGAGTCTGGCAAGGCTGTATACTGTCACCCTGCCTATTTAACTTACATGCAGAACACTCATGAGAAAGGCGGGGATAGATGAATCACAAGTTGGAATTACAATTGATTGGAGAAATATCAACAACCTCAGATATGCAGGTGATACCACTCTAATGGCAGAAAGCGAAGAGGAATTAAAGAGCCTCTTGATGTGGGTGAAGGAGGAGAGTGCAAAAGTTGGCTTGAAACTCAATGTTAAGAAAACTAAGATCATGGCATCTGGCCCTCTCAATTCCTGGCAAATAGATGGGGAAGAAATGGAAGTAGTGACAGATTTTATTTTCCTGGGCTCCACTATCACTGCAGATGGTGACTGCAGCCAAGAAATTAAAAGACGCTTGCTCCTGGGGAGGAAAGCTATGGCAAAACTAGACAGCATTCTAAAAAGCAGAGACATTACCCTGCCAACAAAAGTGCATATAGTCAAGGCTATGGTTTCCCAGTTGCAATGTACGGCTGTGAAAGTTGGACCACAAGAAAGGCTGAGCGCCAAAGAGGCCTTTGAACTTTGGTGCTGGAGAAGACTCCTGCGAGTCCCTTGGACTGCAAGACGATCAAACTGGTCAGTCCTAGAGGAGATCAACCCTGACTGCTCTTTAGATGAAGATGAAACTCAAATACTTTGGCCACTTAATGAGAAGGAAGGACTCACTGGAGAAGAGGCTAATGCTGGGAACAATTGAGGGCAAAAGAAGACGACAGAGAACGAGGTGGCTGGATGGAATCACTGAAGCAGTCGGCGTGAGCTTAAATGGACTCTGGGGGATGGTAGAGGACAGGAAGGCCTGGAGGAAGGTTGTACATGAGGTTGCGATGGGTCGGACATGACTTCACAACTAACAACAACAAAATGGCCAAGTAGCTGAGGCATTAAGAAGTCAGTTGAACACCTGGGGATTGAGGATGTATTTCTCTATCACAAACCAACTAAAGTTTGAAGGAATCTTCCAGTTAGTTCCATCCATATGTCCCAGTTGGAGAATATTTTTTTGCTCCAGCAATTGGGAACCCTGGAAGACTGATCACTGAGCATTCTGACAACTGGCAACCCAGAAGTATGGTAGCCTTGGGTAGTTTCAGTTGCCTTTCCCCTCTTGGAGGCATCAGCAAGAGACTATCTCAGATAATTAAAAACAGAAAAAGATACCTTGCCATCTCACTGAGGTTAAGATAAGACAAACACTTAGGTCACCCACCAAATATTTTACACATTTCTCTCACTTCCCCCCTGTTTAAGTGGAAAGTTCCTTTTGGCTTGGCCCCTTGTTAATTGTAGAGTAAAACTGAGCTAAAAGTATAGATCCTGCTGTAGTAATAATCACATCCACATTCTAGAAAATGTAAAGAGTAGACTCTGCAAGCCAATATAAGTCACAGATGAAAATAATTTGCTTTGCATTTGAATGCAAGCTGACCCTAATTTGCACTTCCTAAACTAATGTGGGAAGCAGAATGCAATTATCATGAAGTTTTCTATGAATGTGGATTGGGGGATGAAATTCTCCCAGGAGAACGTATCTACAGAAAGTACCCACATAGCTAAATCAAAGGAGATCCTAAAGTTGAATTGGTTAGGAGAAATTTATACAGGACAAGGTATTTTATGAGAAATTCAAAGTATTTTTATAAATCAATATATTTTTAGAAAGAAAATTGGAGGGAACTATTAACTATTAAGGGAACAAACCAGTGCTTCAAAAAGTTGAAAAGTTGTTGAAAGAAAAATAGAGTTTGCCCCAGCTTGACTATGGAAAAAGTGCAAAGAAGAGCAACTAAGACGATTAAAGGCCTGAAGACAAAAAACATATGAAGAACGGCTGCAGCAGGGGTGAAATGCTCACAGTTCAGACGGATCACTTGATCCGGTAGCGATGGTGGCGGATGGTTCGGAGAACCGGTAGCAAAAGTCCCTGCCCCCCACCCCATGCCCAGCTGAGCTGCGCGATCATCAAAGGCTGTTTTTTTTACTTTTAAAAGCATTTTTCTACAACCTCTTTGGCCAAAAAAATCTTTATCTTTATCTTTATTCAAATTTCTATACTGCCCTTCTCCTTTCGGACTCAGGGCAGTGAACAGCCAAAAAATAAAACATTTTATATACAAACGTTAAAATAAATTTAAAATAATTAAATAAATTTGGCCCATTAATTTAAAACATTCCAATTAAAACCATATCAAAATTATTTAAAACCAATCATAAAATCAGGACAACCCGGCTAACTGAAAAAAATAGGTTTTGAGAGCCCGACGAAAAGTCCAGAGGTCTGGGATCACTTGTATCTTTGGGGGTAGATTGTTTCAGAGGGTGGGTGCTACCACAGAGAAGGCTCTCCCCCTGGGGGTCGCCAACCGACATTGCCTGGCCGACGGCATCCTGAGGAGGCCCTCTCTGTGGGAGCGAACTGGCCGGTGGGAGGCAATTGGTGGCAGGAGGCGGTCCCGTAGATACCCCGGCCCTAAGCCATGGAGCGCTTTAAAGGTGATCACCAACACCTTGAAGTCCACCGGGAGCCAATGTAGCTCACGCAGGAGAGGAGTCACATGGGAGCGCCCTGTCGCTCCCATAATCCCCCGCGCGGCCGCATTCTGCACCAGTTGGAGCCTCCGGGTGCACCCCAAGGGGAGCCCCATGTAGAGAGCGTTACAATAGTCCAGACGAGACTATTAAAATGCTTTTAAAAGTAAAAAAAAAAAGCCTCTGATGATCATGTGGCTCAGCTGGGATCATCAGAGGCTTTTAAAAGCATTTTGGATGGAAACTAATCAAATAGAGAAGCAACCTGGAATTAAGGAGAAACTTCCTAACAGTGAGGACAATTAACCAGCGGAGCAGCTTGCCTTCAGACGTTGTGCGTGCTTCATCATTGGAGGTTTTTAAGAAGAGACTGGACAGTCACATGTCTGAAATGTTATAGGATCTCATGTTTGAACAGAGGGTTGGACTAGAAGACTTCCAAGGTCTCTTCCAGCTCTATTCTGATTAAAGATTGATTAACAGTCAGTGTTTGTTTTCTTTCCCAATGCAAGAGCAGAAAGAAAGAGTGAAAATGCAGTCTGAGTTTTCCGCTGAGTTTAAAGCTACACCCCCTAGATCAAAACTAAACCAGGAACTCAAGACTGTAGTTCAAACTAAAGAACTGATTGATATGCAGTGTTCAATACAATACAAATTTAAATGACTACAAAGAAACTTCTACCAAGGCAATTTAAAAATGCAATGTCACTCAAAGAATTTTTTTTTTTAATTTGATTTATATGCCGCCCTTTTCCGGAGACTCAGGGCAACTTACAATGCGTTAAGCAATAGCCTTATTGCTTATATTATTATTAAGCAATAATAATCACGACACTGTAGTAATAATAAAATATCATAAATGATATCAAGCAGAGGTGGGCAATTAGTGCTGGCAAGTTACATTCAACAGTGGGTGAGGCAATAATACAAAGGATGGATCCATGTCACTGCAAACTGCAATGATTTAAAACATTTGAAAGTTTCCATGTATTTTCTATCTCAGAAAGGCAGAAAATCCTGTTCTAGTTTTTTTTTTATAATTGCTTCCCCAAAATTCAGCGGCACAATCGAATAGGTCTCGGGAGATTTCACAAAGGGTGAAAGAGAAATTGTCACAAAAGGTTTAAGAGTAATTGTCTAAGCAGTTATAAAAGCAATTTTAATAAGAATAAAATCATGTGATTTGTCACTGAATTGTACTCCGCACCTTTTCTCCTAAGGTTTCCTCCAGTTCATTTAGTTTCAAATACTCTTAATCCATTTTAAATGTCTTAGCCATGCTAAGAATCAGCCCACTTCAGCATCAGATTCAATACTAGCAATTTAGCACAGCAGGCCAGCAGATCTTGGTATCTTTTCATCTGCAGTAGAAATGAAACTGCAGAAAAAGAGATACAAAGAAGGAAACACTTGGGAAAACAAAGATCAGGAATGAAAATCTGTGGGAAGTGATGTGAAAGCAAATGTACTTTTTCACTCTCTCCCAAATATGCTCCAAATCTTTCTATGAAATATGGACTTTATTGATTCTGTAATTCTGACATTGCTTTTCCAATGTTTCACTGCACATTTTATACCAGTAGTTCTGCAGTTTAGGCCCGCTGGTGGATGTGGCATGGCTTGGTGGGCGTGGCTTGGTGGGCATGGCAGGGGAAGGATACCATAAAATCTCCACTCTCTCCCCAATCCAGGGGACGGTTATTGCAAAATCTCCATTTCCTGTATTGGTTCTGTAATTCTGACATTGCTTTTCCAATGTTTCACGGGCACATTTTATACCAGTAGTTCTGCAGTTTAGGCCCACTGGTGGGCGTGGCATGGCTTGGTGGGCATGGCAGGGGAAGGATACCATAAAATCTCCACTTTCTCCCCAATCCAGGGGACGGTTATTGCAAAATCCCCATTTCCTGTATTGATTCTGTAATTCTGACATTGCTTTTCCAATGTTTCACGGGCACATTTTATACCAGTAGTTCTGCAGTTTAGGCCTACTGCACCTTAAAAAAGATTGCCATAATAATCTGAACCCATTTTTCACCTTTATCTAGTAATACTTTTTCTCCAAGGGAGTGTCTCAACTTGGACTTTGAGACATATGTGAACTTCAACTCCCAGAATTCTCCAGCCAACCATGTTGGCTTGGGAATTCTGGGAATGGAACTCCACATGTCATAAAGTTGTCAAGTTGAGAAACATTGCGCTAAGATTCATTGAAGCATTGCCAACACAGTTCTGGGCTGTCTAAATAGAGGGATAGAATCAAGATCACGTTCAGTGTTAATACCACTTTATAATCCTTGGCAAGGCCACCCTTGGAATATTGCATTCAATTTTGGTCGCCACGATATAAAAAAGATGTTGAGACTCTAGAAAGAGTGCAGAGAAGAGCAACAAAGATGATTAGGGGACTGGAGGCTAAAACATATGAAAAACGGTTGCAGGAACTGGGTATGTCTAGTTTAATGAAGAGAAGAACTAGGGGAGACATGACAGCAGTGTTCCAATATCTCAGGGGTTGCCACAAAGAAGAGGGAGTCAAACTATTCTATAAAGCAGTGTTTCCCAAACTTGGGAACTTCACGATGTATGGACTTCAATTCCCGAAATCCCACAGCCAGCCATGCTGGATGGGGAATTCTGGGAGTTGAAGTCCACACTTCTTAAAGTTCCCAAGTTTGGGAAACACTGCTCTAAAGCACCTGAGGGTAGAATAAGAAACAATGGGTGAAAACTAATCAAAGAGAGAAGCAACTTAGAACTAAGGAGAAATTTCTTGACAGTTAGAACAATTAATCAGTGGAACAACTTGCCTGCAGAAGTTGTGAATGCTCCAGCACTGGAAATTTTTAAGAAGATATTGGATAACCATTTGTCTGAAGTGGTGTAGGGTTTCCTGCCTGGACAGGGGGTTGGACTAGAAGACCTCCAAGGTCCCTTCCAACTCTGTTATTCTATTCTATTCTATTCTATTCTATTCTATTCTATTCTATTCTATTCTATTCTATTCTATTCTATTCTATTCTATTCTATTCTACTCTATTTATGAATAGTTATATTTATTTATCCTAACTCAAGTGGCAGTGATTTTGAAAAAACTTAGCTGCATTGTTTAGTAACTAGAGGGGATATCACCAAGAAATCTTGCAGAGATAGGCTAAATTGAGAAGTCAAAAGGCATCAGAAGAAAGCAATGGGAAATTGCTTCCATATCGTTGTCAAGAAAAGTATAAGGGCATGATTATGAAATGAACCAGGAGCTGAGTTTGACTCAAGGGTGTCTTTACTTGTATCTAATTTCTCTGACAAGCAACAGTAACAGTTGCAGTATGATAAAGACCTATCCAGTGGTGGGTTTCAAATTTTTTTACTACCGGTTCTGTGGGTGTGGCTTGGTGGGCGTGGGATGGCTTGGTGGGTGTGGCTTGGTGGGCATGGCAGGGGAAGGATACTATAAAATCTCCACTCCCTCCCCAATCCAGGGGAAGGTTACTGCAAAATCCCCATTTCCTCCTGATCAGTTGGGACTTGGGAGGCAGAGAATAGATGGGGGCGGGGCCAGTCAGAATTTTTACTACCGGTTCTCCAAACTACTCAAAATTTCTGCTACCGGTTCTCCAGAACTGGTCAGAACCTGCTGAAACCCACCTTTGGACCAAATCCAACAGGTTCTAACAGATTCTGGAGAACCGGTAGTGGAAATTTTGAGTAGTTTGGAGAACCGGCAAATACTACCTCTGGCTGGCCCTAGAGTGGGGTGGGAATGGAGATTTTGCAACATCCTTCCCCCAGGAGGGGTGGGAATGGAAATTTTGCAGTATCGTTCCCCTGGAATGGGGTGGGAATGGAGATTTTACAATATCCTTCCCCTGCCACGCCCACCAAGCCACACCCACAGAACCAGTAGGGAAAATTTCTGGATTTCACCCCTGCTCTGGACTTATCAGACTAATGTAGGAAGCTATCCTGAAGCCTTAAGACAATAACAGGTACAGAAGTACTGTGTTTTCCTGAAAATAACACCCTGTCTTATATTTTTCTGAACCCCGAAATAAGTGCTTGGCCTTATTTTTGGGGATGTCTTATTATTTTAGGGCACGTGGAGCAAGACGAGATTCCTCTTGCCGCCTTACCTGATTTCCAGCTCTGTCTCCCTAACCCTAACCAGAGGAAATGGCGGGGACCGGCTGTGCATGCATTTAAATATTTTTGGGTAGGGCTTATTTTGTGTGGGGGAGCTTATTTTAGCGCATGCACTCAAAAGTCCGATTGGACTTATTATCAGGGGATGTCTTATTTTAGGGGAAACAGGATATATATTCAGCTCACAGAGGCAGGAAAGTATTGAGACTTAGACTAGTTTTCTGTCTGACACAAATAACTAGAACAATTTGCTGAGTTCAAAACACAGAAAGTGTATTATTGCTATGTCTAATACAAGAATCTAGTCAATTAAAGGTCAAAGCTAAATTGGTGCTAGATAAAAGTCAATGGAATTCACAGGGAGCTGGACTTGGGTCTCTTTTGGCAATGCAATGACTCCAAACTGATGACATATTTAACGCCGCCTTCCATCTCAACCTGTTCTTCCTACATTTCCCCAATTACTTCAGAAAGAGGGAGGGAAGAAAAAAAACCTATTCAGACTTACAAGATTCTCTTATTATAGCCTATCTCAATAAAGAGTGGTTCTGGTCTTCTTATGGAGACAGTTTCCTGATCTCCTCTGACAGCTGGAGAATGAGAGACAGGGAAAAAGATGGATATAGATTGCTTGTCAACAAGTTATTTTTGCTTTTGCTATTTCAAAATTCCAGTCTGGAGGGATTTCACATAAATTTGGAATTCTGCACCAGACTCCATGTGATATAATTGTTGTAAGATGCCCAGAGATGCTTGACGGTGAGATGAGTGGCGTATAAATTTAACAAATAAAGAATGCTCCAGAGTGGGAAATATTACATAACATGTAGAACCAAGTGTGAATGTATAGTGCACTATTGATATTACCTAGTTTGTGTCAGACCTGGAAGCCATCTTTATACCTTTGAGGCTTCAGGCTTCAGGCCTGCCACAAATTCTACTGTGGGAAACTGGGAGGGGGGATTGTATAGAGTGAAGAGGATATGTAGTCAAAATAAAATTCTTTCTAGAAAATCAAGACCGTTGTGCCCTGCAGCTGTGCTGAGAAGAATGAGGAAGTATCTTCTGTTCCGGAGGGTACCTGATTGGTTCATGTGATGGACATGTGGGTGAGGGGCAAGGCCTTGAACTTTCTTTTGGGTGAGGAAAACCCAGAAGCTTTCAGATTTGGGTTTTCCCAGATGTGCCAATATGACATCTCTAATAAAAGTTAGCTTTGAGGAACTTCAAGCCTTGGAGTTAGATTTTGTTGGGGGTGTTACTTGGAACCCTGACATTTTGATAATGAAACGTCTGCAAAAAAATATCAAGCTCAGAGAGCACCAAGGATCCCACAGTTTAACCCGGAGCTACAAATATTCTCTTCTATCTGTACCAAATGTGAATATTTCATAGCAATAAAAAACCCCTGCTCATTCTTTCCCTTCTCTTTCTCAGGTATTAAACCTTATTGCTTTGGAAGAAAAGCGTATGTGATCATGAGCAGATTTGCATAGAAGAGGCATGAGGTCAGTAGATTATGCACTCAAATGATAAATTGTTGAACTGGTGTAGGTCTATTATGTCAGAAGCAGATAAGAGAAGACCCAAGAAAGAATAAAGAGCACCATTTACAAAATCATTTTAAGTTTTTTCGGCTGTAAAAAAATACTATTGAAACCAACACAAAATAAACAATAAAGTTTGTATATTTGGAATCACACACAAAAAAACCCCTGTCTTGTACACTTTGGCAGCAGTTAAATGTATCCTTAATCAAATTCAAATGGGCCTCAAATGATCGCAATGTTTGGAAAGGAGCCAGACAATAAGTAATTTAAACATCACAGGAAATTAAATTTTAGAATTCAATTTTGCATAAAGTTTTCTGTAATGAAAATGTCAGACGTAAATTATGAAGTCTGATTATATTCTTTTTTTTTTTAAAAAAAACTTTTTAATAAAATAATAGAGGCACTTGACAGTGAAGAACAAATGCATATTTTATGCAAGAAGCATTATGTTAAAAACTAGCATTCTCTGGAAATAATGGAACAGATGTTCACACTGCAATATCAGTTATCAGGTGCTCTGTTAAACAGCTTCTAACACAAGTATTTATTAAAAAATGCTAACAGGATTGTCTCTTAGGGTTATCTAATTGTGGGTTTAAACCATGGATACTTAATATAATTAATTATACATGTAGAATTATATAGTTGGAGCATAATTTATTATATGTGTCAAAGTAGAAATTGCACTTTATTCCATTATAAATTAATTTAATAGAACCAAGGGGAACGACTTTAGTGAAAATATGAAATGGTTTATAATACAGTTGTAAATGGGTGCTAATTCTATTTTTCATTGCTTTGGGAAAACAGGATGAGGAATCTTATTTTATTTGGGATGTTCTAAGAATGAACTGTATTTTACTACCTACAGTAATATGAAAAGGATGTTAAAATGACTCTTAGCTGAAATGGCTTTAAACTTGATTAAATAAGATATATTGTTCAACTGATATTTATCACAATACCTCTACTGAGCTTTCATTCTGAGGTAATATACCAGTGATTATCCATTGACAAGACATATTTGTACCGTATGCTCTAAGTATGAAGTTTCCAACAATATCTGGTTGGTCACTAGAAAGCAGGATGTTGAACAAGATTAATCTTACAGTTTTACTCAACATACTTTTCTAATCTTACTTTCAAGAGGATATATTCTTGGTTCACTGTGAATAGAGAATCAAGAAGTCTGGGGCATCCATTCCATAGAGCAGGCTTTGCCAAATCAGTTACCATCATATAGACTGAACCGAAATCCATATTTTGCTCAGTTGCAGTCTGGAAGGCACGCACAAAACACAGGAACAAAACTTGTCTACAAAACATATATTGCATATGTACTGTAGCTCAGTTGATGACTAAACATGGCAAATCTTATCTAATCTTGAAAAAGTAAGCAGAGTTGCACCTGATTAGTACTTGGATAAGAAACCATGAGGAAATCTCAGGCTGTAGGATTGACAGGAAAGTGTAAAAGAAAAAGTATTGCAGAAGAAGACAATGGGAAACAATATTTATCCCATTACCAAGAAATCTAGATAGATGTTTTCATGCACTTACCAGGAGTGAAGCAAAGGAAAGTGTACCTTTTTTCTCGGTATGCATATATCATAGGCAATATGCATTCCAGCTGAATGGAAGAAAAATAGAGTTGCTCATCTGTCTAAAAGGCAGATTCAGTCTATTGTTCCTTCGGTGCACAATAAGGGAAGTATAATACAACTCTATTTATTTGAATGGCAAGGACAGCATCCATCAATTGAAATGAGATGCTAAAATAAATGAGATTACTATTGACACAACCACTGAGGGAACACAATAAATTTTGGTAAATGTGAATTGAATCCTTTACTTCAATGAGCTGCATTGTATTTTTTTTTTCTTGTTGCTTTTCTAACATTGAATATTAGTCAAACCAATAGAAGAAAAAGTACAGCTATAAGTCAGATCTAGCTTTGTCTCCTCTCCCTTCTGCCTCCCACACCTGAAATATATTCTGTATATATTCTGGCAAATGGACACACTCCATTCAGTGGAATGGAAGTGTGCAGGGCTTCATTTGTGAAGGCAAAATATATCCTGGAATAAGTGTGGGTTGTTGCACATTACTCGCAGTTTATAATTCCTGTTATAGAATAGAATAGAATAGAATAGAATAGAATAGAATAGAATAGAATAGAATAGAATAGAATGGAATGGAATGGAATGGAATGGAATGGAATGGAGTGGAGTGGAGTGGAGTGGAGTGGAGTGGAGTGGAGTGGAGTGGAGTGGAAGGGAAGGGAAGGGAAGGGAAGGGAAGGGAAGGGAAGGGAAGGGAAGGGAATGGAATTGTTTATTGGCCAAGTGTGATCGGACATCCAAGGAATTTGTCTTGGTGCATACGCTCTCAGAGTACATAAAAGAAAAGATACATTCGTCAAGAATCATAAGGTACAACACTTAATGATAGTTATAGGGAAACAGTCAATATACCAGCAACAAGGTTACAGTCATATAGTCATAAGTGGGAGGAGATAGGTGATTGGAATGATGAGATTAATAGTAATGCAGATTTAGTAACTAGTTTTACAGTGTTGAGGGAATTATTTGTTTAGCAGAGTGATGGCATTTGGGAAAAAGCTGTTCTTGTGTCTAGTTGTTCTGGTGTGCAGTGCTCTATAGCATCGTTTTGAGGGTAGGAGTTGAAACAGTTTATGTCCAGGATGCAAGGAGTCTGTAAATATTTTCACAGCTGTCTTTTTGAGTCGTGCAGTATACAGGTCCTCAATGGAAGGCAGGTTGGTAGTAACTGTTTTTTTTTTTTTGCAGTTGTAATTATCCTCTGAAGTCTGTTGTTACACATTACTCATAGTTTATAATTCCTGTTAATATTCAGTATGAATGCAATGGTAGAGTTTACAAATGAAGTAACCTAATAATAACCTTGCTCTACCCATTAATAGTACCAGGGTTTTTAGTGACAGTCCTGTCCTGTCTCTAAAAGCCCTCTTAACTGTGCTACAAGACATACCTGGAATCTGGAACATATCTTCCTGCCCACTGGAAGGTCATCCCAGTGGAGTCATCACTGATATATGCTTAGGCCAAGTTGATTTTATTCCTCTATTCCAAAGGTGTGAGTTAGCAGCTGGCATTTCTTATAACTGACATAAGCTCTGTTTATATCACAACTGAAGTTTAGATTTTGAGGATAATTATAGAGTGATCCCGTGCCTTCCATGCATGCACGCGGCCTTCCGTGCATGTGCTTTGCTCGCGTGCATGGCTTGCATGCATGCATGTGGCTTAGAAAACTTGGCTCAATAGGACGGCATAGCACTGGGGAAGGTGGGCAGGCCCACCTGCAGGTTGCTACTACAGGTTTGCCTGAACTGGTATGAACTGGCTGAATACCATCACTGGTGCAAATCAGAGGTGGGTTTCAGCAGGTTCTGACCAGTTCTGGACAACCGGTAAATACCATCTCTGACTGGTCCCACCCCCATCTATTCTCTGCCTCCCAAGTCCCAGCTGATTGGGAGGAAATGAGGATTTTGCAGTAACCTTCCCCTGGAGTGGGGTGGGAATGGAGATTTTACAGTATCCTTCCCCTGCCATGCCCACCAAGCCATGCCACACCCACCAAGCCACACCCACAGAACCGGTAGTAAAAAAAATTTGAAACCCACCATTGGTGTAAATCTCATTTCTTTGATGCCCAGTAGCTATGTTGTCAATTTGCCTACCCATATATGAACATAAAAATTCACTCTGCATTTCTTACCTGAAATCACAATCTTACTTGGAAGAAATCTCACTGCATTCAACTGCATTCACCCTCTAAGAAGAATATTTAGTATTTAGTAGGCTAAGCGTGACATTTTAAATTAAGCTTCTGAATTTATTGGGAACGAGAAGGAATTGGTTTATTTTAAACTCAGTGTTTAAGAATGGGGTGGAGGGCATAAACTCTGTGATACTTTGCACTGAATATCTGTTTTGGAAAGTTGCCAACCTTGTGATCTTTTCCTGAGACCTGTCAAAATGCATTTCAGGATATCAGGAGATATCACAGGGCTAGCAGCTTCCCAGTTATACTCTTCAAGAGAAGACAGGCAAGATGGTTTAACTTCTATCAAAGGAAATGACATCTCTTCTTCACAAGAGTTTGTGTTTTTTTTTTCCAGAAGAGAGAGGTGGACAGAAGGAAACTATTCTTAGGCAGCCCTCAATTAAAGATAATTCTTGGTAACCTACAAGTTATAATTATTTTAGTTTCTTACAAGCTACAAGTTATAATTATTTTAGTTTAGTGGTTCCTTCTGGCCACCTCACTTTAGGCAGGTTGCTTATTATGGGTACTGTGGTCCTTCATCTACAACTTTTTTTGTAAGTTGAGCTCATATTGAGTGGGAAAGGTCAGACAAAGATCCAGATTTGCCTTTCAGCAGAAATTATCCTTCTCAAAATGTTTAGAATAGATCCAAAATAGACACTTCTCTTTATTTTTTTAAACAAATAAAATCAAATTACTAAAATATAATTTTAACTATAGTGGCGCAGTGGTTAGAATGCAGTATTGCAGGCTAATTCAGCTCATTGCCAGGAATTCGATCCTGACCAGCTCAAGATTGGCTCAGCCTTCCATCCTTCTGCAGTCGGTAAAATAAGGACACTATTGATGGGGGCAATATGCCGACTCTGCAAACCATTTAGAGATTGCTGTGAAGCACTATGGAGCACTACATAAGTCTAAGTGCTATTGCTGTTGCTATAATTTTCATGCCTATACTTGGTTCATACATAGCCCTAAAGAGTAATATAACTTGCTTGACTCTGGCTCAACATTGTTTTTTAATCCATCTATTATGACTGAAAGCAGGGCTATGCATGAGCCTCTTGGGGCAAGTGGATTTGCAATCCCGGCCTTAGAAATTATCCAAACCCTTTCTCAAAATAAAATAAATAAATAAATAAGAGAGAGAGAGAGAGAGAGAGAGAGAGAGAGAGAGAGAGAGAGAGAGAGAGAGACAGACAGACAAGGGGAAGGAAAGATTTCCTTTTTCCTTTTTGTTGCTAAATTTATGTCCCCCTTTCATCTTTATCTATAGATTAATTCAAATATATTATTAAACAACTTGAATTTTCATGCTTAATGTTAAGTCAATTAATTGGTAGATAGAGGAAAGTTGAGAATAGAAGAAGGTGCAAGTGGGAGGAGAATGCATTATTCGTAGAGAAACCCATAGCATTTCCCATAAGCGTTCATAACATTTTCAGCACAATCAGTAACAATCAGCAACACCTTACTGGATATAAGTACATATTTATAAGCTTATGTCTCAGTTAAAAATAATCATGTAAAATGAGTCATAGATTTCAGCTACTGAAATGGATAAGATGAAGAAGGGGGCGCTTGGTTCCATATCTGAATCAACATATAGCATTGTAATCTACAGGCAAAGGTTGTTCATGATATGCAAGACACTTTATGATAGTCTCTAATTGCTGCGTTTGGTTTGCAGGGGTGGGGGCAGAGAAACCCCAGCCTCCTTCTTTTCTAGTGGTTTAAGAAGGTTATAGGATGAGCATGATGGGGGTGATCTTGGGAAAAATCAGGCAGTAAGGCCTGTGGGATTTATTAATCTTGTTCCTCACAGGCTTGACCACCCATTAATGACAATGATATGATGAGAGTTTGCTTTTAAATGCATCCTGAATTGCTCCCTGCCAAGGAGAGAATGCAAAAGATAGTATTAGTTTTTATGGATAAAACTATACAAATGCAATCTTGCAAGGGGCAAAACTGAGCAATTGAAACAGCGGATCAAAGAAAACATATATTCAACTAAGACACACTTTTCAGGAATGATTGCATGAATAATGTCTTCCGAAATGGTGCCACATATACTAATAAATTTAGAAATGTTATCTAAGAAAACCATAGCCAGGCATAGCAGCATCTACTGCAAACCAGAGTAATGCTAAATGATGTGAGATTATGTTGTTACATAATGCTGTAATTGTGTACTTTTGTCCTGATGTTCGTTGCAAGTATATAAAAGCTGGCATTGAAATCATATGTCATGGTGAATGTTCCATTAATGCAGGGGTCTGCAACCTTAAATACTCAAAGAACTATTTGGACCCATTTCCCACAGAAAAGAAAACACCGGGAGCCACAAAACCTGGGTGAGCGTGGCCAACTTGATGTTACTCACTTCCACCAGTCCCTAGCCACGTGACCCCTAGCCACACCTACCCAGCCAGTCATTAGGGCAGAGAACCAGTTGTTAAAAACCACTGGGAATCACAAAATTCTTTTGATATCTCTCTCTTTCCCCTCCCTTCCTCCCTTCCCCTCTCCCCCCCTCTCTCTGACTGTGTCTCTCTCTATGTTTCTATGTCTCTCCCTCTGTCTGTATCTCTCTGTCTCTGCCCTAGCCACTTCTCCATCCCCCGCCGTCGCCCTTACCTTCTCAGGCCAGGTGAGGAGTGACTGGGAGGGGAGGGTGAGGGATAGGGCCAATCAGTGGTGGGATCAGCTGACAGGGAGCCACAGTAGAGAGCCCAAAGAACCGCATGCGGCTCCAGAGCCGCAGGTTGCTGACCCCTGCATTAATGGATCCCCCATAGACATCTACAACCATAGATTCTTTCTCTCTTTCTCTTTCTAGGACAGACATAACTGTGCTTCAATTTGAAGAGAGTGCCATCATAGCCAAAATTATGTTAGACTTATCATTAGGCAGCAATCTAATAGAGCGGTCCCCAACCTTCCCGGCTTGGCAGACTGGTGGGGCGGGGGGTGGAGTGGAGAGAGAGGAGATGATTCTGTGCAAGCAACAGATGCACACATTCATGAGCATGATTTCCTGCTGCTTGCACAGTGTGATCACGTGTGATCACCCATCGCTCATACAAGTGGAGCTGCATGTGTGATCATCCATCACTCGTACAAGTGGAGCTGCCACATGATCGGCCACTACTTGTGCAGCCTGGTTCCAAATGGGTCACAGCCAGTAGTGGGATTCAGCCAGTTCGCACCACTTTGGGATAACCGGTTGTTAACTTTCTGAGCAGTTTGGCAAACTGATTGTTGGAAGAAATCATTAGGGCAGAGAATCATTACTGCTCACAGCCCAGTAGTGGACCACAGCCCGGGATAGGGGACCCATCTCAATTGATTTCATTAGATCTAATCTAAATCTGACTAAACATGGCTTTAACTCAATTGGCCTGGTATCACTACTTCTGTACTGAACTGTTGACTAAGCAAATTCATAAAGGGTCTATCATTGTTTCTTCAACTGCTTTGCAGAAATGCTGCATGTGTAATTATAACCAAGAGAAATGTCCTTGAGGAGGACAATATAAAGGGGTAACAGAAGAGTATGAATAAATCTATGTTCATCCTTTTCTGAGAGAAGTATTGATATCTATATTTTTTTCTTGAATGTTTCTGCAATCTCTACCCAGGATAAGATCTCCCATGAACCAATCATACAAAGGATAGTAGGATGCATTTGTAAAGGCTGTTCTTTACTTTAGGTAAAGGTTCCCCTCGCACATATGTGCTAGTCATTCCTGACTCTAGGGGGTGGTGTTCATCTCTGTTTCAAAGCCAAAGAGCCAGTGCTGTCCGAAGACGTCTCCATGGTCCTGTGGCCGGCATGACTGAACATTAAAGACTCAGGGAACACTGTTACCTTCCCACCAAAGGTGGTCCCTATTTTTCTACTTGCATTTTTTACATGCTTTCAAACTGCTAGGTTGGCAGAAGCTGGGGCAAGTAACGGGAGCTCACCCCATTACGGGTCACTAGGGATTTGAACCGCTGAACTGCCAAACTTTTGATCGACAAGATCAGCATCTTAGCCCCTGAGCCACCGCGTCCCTGTTCTTTACTTTAGCCCCAGTCTAAAACCACCTGGTTTGGCTGCTCTAGAATGTGCATTAAGTCCTTTATACAAAGAAAATACACAAAGAATGAAAGAGCATAGAATTTGCTAAGCAACATTTCCTATCCTTAACTTGTAGGAACTTAATTAAAGGAATGATGCTTAATATATTGTAGCTAAAGCAATCATCAATCCCACATGAATCCTAGAAGTGAAGTAGAGGTCAAAGCTATCTAAATCATTAACCTTTGGTGAGAGAGACATAATTCACTCCCTACTCTAAAAAATACAGCATTTTAAAAAATAGTGAACAAATTAACAATTTAAATGAAAAAGACAATAAATTCACATTTGGGAAGTATGTATGCTATTTCATTTTTTTCTTGCATGTTTATAATAATACTGCAGCTTATTAAACATTTTATTAACTTTGATTTTAAAGAACCACAGTGACAAAATGTACAAGGACTGGCCTTTTTGTCTGTTATCATTGGTTTGAGTTATTCTATAGGATTTCTGGATTTCAAATAGGGGCATCCATGGGGTAGTAAAAAAGTCAAGATGGCACCGTAATTTTGTGTTTGAAGCCCTGCCTCTTTTTTTTTTACATGTGTTGTATGTAATACACATAAAAAGAAGCAGAACTTCAATCAAATATTCATGGCCACCAATTTGACTTTTCTGATCTCCCCTATAGACACACCAGCTATAATTTGGAGATACTGCAATGGAAAGTTTTGGTACGGTTGATTATATGTAATGACCCCTGAAACTCTACATGTGAAGAAGATTTATTTAATCTTGGCATGTGCATGTAACTGAAGATCTTAACACTGGAAGATCTTCAGTTATATGCACATGCCAAGATTAGATCATGATCCAGACTGCTCAAAACAAAGGGAGAAAAATGAAGGATGCAGGATGTATTGGTTGTTGGGACAGAATAAATGCAAAAACCTGGTTTCAATCAGGGGTGAAATGCTCCCGGGTTGGACCGGATTGCCCTGTCCGGTAGCAATCTTGGCCGGTGGTTTGGCAATCCGGTAGCGATGGTGGAACGAAGCTCTGCCCACCCGCCCGGGTGCCATTACTTTCTGGTTTTAACCAGGAAGTAATGTGTTTTTTACCTTCTGCGCATGCACAGAAGGTTTTGTGCACGCGCAGAAGATCTGCCCGCAGTGCGTGCACTTCCGAACTGGTAAGGAAGGTAAGTAGATTTCACCCCTGGTTTCAATAATATTTATTAAAATTACTGTTGAAGCAGGAATAGAAATATCCATACCCTGTGATTTTCTTGGGTACATTATGCACGATAACATTGTTAAATATGTGGAGTGACTCTTATGGAGAGCCCATGCATGTTTTAAACTAAAGCTAATTCTTATTCAAGAGCAAGTCAACTTCTAATCATTTTCATACTCCTAATAGCACAATGGCTGCATCAAGGTGGTAGATGCTCATGCTACATCTCACACTACACCACAACAGGCACAGTGCTAATTCCATGTGGAAAATATTTACAAGGAGTTACAACATTTTCCAGAGGAATTATTGTATTTGTATAAAAAAATTCAAGTTCCATGTTGATACATTTACGTGGGACTGTTTATTCCAGATAATTAAATGACCCAGGTAGATATTCATTCCAAAGAAAAACAGGCACAATCTAATTTATACAAAAAGAGATGGTTGTTAATTGCAATCACGTTGCAATAATAATAGGCTTGAAAGAAGCGTTAGTTCCATTTCTGCTTGGATTACCATGTTATTATTTGGTTGTTTATCAGTTTATCCAGTGTGGTTTTTCGTTCTTTCTGATTTCTTAATTTTTTATGTAGAATACCCAGAATCCCCTTAGTCAGGGGTCAGAAACCTTAAACACTCAAAGAGCTACAAAGGTCCTAACCAGAAGCTCATGTTCAATTCTGGAGCCAACCGGAAGTCCAGTTCCCCCATTATAGTCTCTTTGTAGCGCGGCGTCCTTTTTCCTCTGCTGACCAAAAGTCCGGTTCCCCCACCATAGAGTCTCCTTCTAGCATGGCATCCTTTTCCTCTGCCGACTGGAAGTTGGTTCTCCCACCATAGAGTCTCCTCTTAGCACAGCATCCTTTTTCCTCTACCTGTCCTAACCGAAAGCCCTATCAATTGTGGAGCCAACCAGCAACAGGGAGATGCAGCAGATGGATGAAAGAGCCACATGTGGCTCCAGAGCTGCGGGTTGCTGATCTCTGCCCTTGGTTTAGTCAGGCAGCCATACAAATGCTTTCTGTAAGTAATAACCGGAATGCATGCTTTTGAAATACAACACTTTGGTTTAATTTACAAATTAATATTTGAATTTTACTGAAACTCATTTTCTTCCTTACTGAACCCATAATAGGAGCATCCAACAAATATAATCTACACCATATGTTGAACCCTGGGCCAAGTAGTTCAGGGGACCAAAGTGGTCCCTGGCTGTTTTTATAGGGATCCACATTAGAATTTCACAATGAAAACCCAGGCATAAAATTCAAACCATGTTTGTAATGTAAGATGTATCTCCAGCTTATATGACTTAATGAGGCCCAGGTTGTCATAAGCTGGAGGAAACGGTGCCATTTGAATGGCTTTGAAAAACTGCAGTTGGATTTGTTTCCCTAGGATTTAAATTGGTAAATTATTTGAATTTCTCCACCCCTAGGTGAATGATTTAGATGGCCTTGACCCCAGTTTGACTGCAGGGATTAATGTGGGATAATGATTGCTGAGGCTATCACTGCAGCCGGCATCATTAATTATCTTTATTGATTGTAGCTTTCAAAGATAAAGCATTATGCTGACTGGAAAATGCCCATTTCCAGCAAGGTCAAGGCGAAAATAGGGAAGCTAAATAATTACATGAACAAACATAGAAAATAAAAATCACCTCTTAGATAATTGTGTAATTAAGATCCAATTATAACATTTAAGCCTTGTTTACAAAATGACAAGGTTTTTCTTGTCAAGCCATTTTCCTGAAAATTGCTTCACTACATGACAATTGCATTATAGCAGGTAACTGGAAGAGCAAGCAGAAAGGGAGGTTGGGATCAGCACAGTGGATCGCTGCTAAGTTGCTCCTGCATTTTGATTTGCCCAACCATTAAAATGCATGGAATGTGGAGAACCTTGTTTAAAAATACTAATGACATACTACTGTAAATCAAATGACTTACATGGAAAAAAAGAAACATTGGCCCCTTACTCCTGTTATATTTATTTTGGGTGAGGGGGAGATTTTCAAGATAGCCCTATGGTATTCCCATAGAAACATTTCATTTACCCTCCACCCCCAAAATATCATTTTGTTGCAAGAAGAAGCTTGTGTTTTTCAAAATAGTTGGCTGAAAATTCTGCTCGTAAAATGAAAAACGGTTCCACCTGCAACTCCATTAATCATGGTTAAAAGAACAAGAAATCTTTAAATACATGTAGATGTGTTTAAATAAAAGGAGACACTGAAGAAAGAAAGAAAATCTATTTCAAGACTGCCTGATAATAAACAATGCTATAAATACTTATAAATAGCATAAAATGATTCTGGGCAAGTTTATGTAGAAGCAATTACCATTTGAGTTCACTTGGATATTTAAGTAAATGTCCACGTGTGCATTTTAATCTTTGATTTTTTAAAGGTTTTTTTTTTATATAAAAACCATGTTGACCATGTCCCATTTTGGGACTTACTGATAAAACAAAGACCTGGAGTTTTAAGACATGCTTATTTTTCTTTTTGGAAAATTATCTAATACAGAGGTCTTCAAACTCGGCAGCTTTAAGATTTGTGGACTTCAACTCTCAGTAATTCTCCAGCCAGCATAGCATGGAATTCTGGGAGTTGAAGTCCACAAGTCTTAAAGCTGCCGAGTTTGAAGACCTCTGGTCTAATACGTTTATTACATATTTGTTCAATAATAACATTGGGTAAAGAAATGATAGGTCTTTTCAATAGAAATACTTTTTCATATCCACCTAATTAGAATTATCCAAATCTTAACATTTGTTTCAAGAATCCCCTAAGTCAAATTATTTGGGATTCTTCAGGGAATAAACCCATTCTTTTTCTTTCTGATATAACATAATTTAAATCTTGAAATAATTATCTGGAATGTAGATGCAACAAAATGTAGCCAATCATCTAGTCCACTGCTATTCTAGTCCATCAAACATATGAGATTTATGTAAATATAGGTCCCTACTGAAATATATTATATTTCCGTGGAATTTATTTACATAATTGGAAAATATAAATATTTGGTATAGACGAAACTTTCTTGTACTGTATGATGATATGTAAGTTGATACTTTCTATTTGATTGGGAGCAATTTATTCTGCAAATCTATCCTGATTTTTTAAAAAATAAATTGAAAGAACCCAATGAGATTAATTAAAAAGATTAATTGGGCTGTTAGGCAAAAAGATTCATTAGTAGCTATACTCTGATAGTTTTAATTGGAAATACTAGAGGTTGAATATAGGTTTTTCTGTTTGCAAAGTATAGATGCCACTACTTATATATGCATATTTCTTGATTTCTGATTATTTCAACTTGTTCTCTTTCTAACCAAACCTGGCTCCATATACTCACACCTTCTTCTAAAATCCTTCCTTTTCACTTTCTCTCTGTTCATTGCGATTACAATCCTTCCCAACAGAATCTAGGATTTAAATCTTAACTCTTTAAGATTCTTAAATCTCCAACACTACTGACTAAATGGTTTTGGGGGAGTGGGAGGGTATTAGGAAACTGAAGTTCATCCCTGGCAAATCAAAAATATTATATGTAAGAAGAACCTCTATGTAGTGTATGTTCATGTGGTAAAAGATTTAACATACAAATTTAACATACAAGAATAGAAGTCTTCCAAAATACTGATTTTGTAATCTCTCAACTATGGAATGTGCAACCTAGAAAAGTTGATTGACTTTAATTAATGGATCAATGACATGGTATCAAAGAGATATCAGCTCTTAATCATCAAATAGATAGCTTTTCTTGAAGTTGATATATCCAATCTGGTACTTCAAGTCTTTCAACAGAGCACCGATGACTGCTGTAATTGAGTCCATCTCCCCTGCTACTGGTTATCCTCTTTTCCTAGAATTATGTACTTCTTTATAATTATATTTATTATAGAATGATTTTAATACCTATTCATATTTGGTGAAAATCCAGCTGTTTAATGTTGGTTATATTTTAATTTCATATCATTTATTAATCATCACAATCTCTGCTATGTCAGTTTCATCCTATAAAATGCTTTAAATCCTTGATTTGTGGATTTGATGGATTTGTTTTAGTATTTTAATCTGTACTGCAATTATTATATTCCTCAAGCTTATGTTTTACAGATGGTTTTTTAAAAAATGTGTTTGAGTTGTACCCATCATGAGGTCCCTTATTATGGGATGACTGCAATAGAATGCAGTAGAAGACATATATACATAATAAAGAAAAAAGTTGGGAAAATTACTATTGTATTTAGGACTGATTTAAATATAATAAAAAAATTGAATAAGTCAAGCTGAAGGTATTTTATTGTAGTTATGTCAAAAATAATAGAGTCAAATCTTAAAGGAAATAAACCCAATACAAAAGTTTTGTAAGTAGAAAATAGAGCCATTTTTAAAAAGAAGAGTATGTGAGGTATTCTTTTTCTAAGACTGTAGTATTGATTTTGAAATGCCCAAAGAAATAAGAGATGCTGAGGGCAGTATAAATACTGCAATATGACTTGTGTGACCCTCAGGTTAAAGTATTCTCTGAGATACAAATGTTCTAAATACAATGCATAACTGGACCTTGGCAGAGTTAGCAGTCTGGACAAAGGAAGTCGAGAAGAGACATGATTTGATGCTATGGTGTTTTGAAAGGTGGATTCCAGATCCTTTGATTTATTTCTGTATAGAAATAATTTCCACTGATGGAATGAAAGGGATGGACACTTTTTCCAAAATAGGGCATTTCTATTTTTTCCTCTATATATTTTAGATGGTTCCTTTATCAAGGAGAGCTACAAACAAATTACAAGGTAAAATAAAAGTAAAATTACCCAATTGAACTTGATGTTTAGAATATTGGTCAACATATCTGTATCATTTTTCTTGGCAGTTATACACAAATACACCCATAGTAATACTTTATGTTTTTTTTTTAAAAAATACTATAATGTAAAAATTTAAAATAGCATTTTTTTTCAAATGCCACCATGAAAAATAGCAACCAGAGGTCTTGTTTTTATTTATGCACTACTTGTTTTAAGACTATTTCCTTATGATTGATGTTCTATTGGATATAGCAATGGTAAATGATTATAGAACATACTATAAATTGCTAGTGAAGAAATGGCATACATTTCTAAAATAGAAGATTAACATTCTACAAATACAATACAATTACATTCTTTAAAAAAAGAGAACAAAAATTATGAATTCCCTAACTATTTTGTTCCACTAAAGTAATAAAGGATTACTCTAAAGATAGGAATATTCCTTAATGAATTTTTTTTCTCCCATACAGGTACCTACCTATCCTCAAAAATTTCTGGCTGCACAAGAAATGCACAGAGGAGGGCAAGAAGTTATTAGAAGTTATTATTAAAATTAAACTTCATTTTAATAGAAGGCATAGAAATTGATACACATTTTTTCCCTGAGGAAAATAACATAATTTCCCCCTCTATTCTCTTTGAAAGTCTAATCCATTCAGCAGAACAAACCCAGCAAAAATAAATAATAAAATGAGATGAGATGAGAAGAGATAAGATAAGAGAGGAGAGGAGAGGAGAGGAGAGGAGAGGAGAGAAGAGAAGAGAAGAGAAGAGAAGAGAAGAGAAGAGAAGAGAAGAGAAGAGAGGTTTTGTCACATGATGGACTATGATATCTTCTTCTGACACCTTTTACTTACAAGCTGGGTTGAATAGAACTTTCCTAAATGATGGAGTGATCATGTGATTAAATATCCTAAAGCCATTGAAGTGCTTCAATTTTTGGCACAATGAAGGAAAATCAACTATTAAAAAGTAGTTTGGCAAGAAGGCCCTTCCAAGACTTGATGCACAGAGAGTTAACATTATTCACTTTGTGGAGAAGCAAAGAAGAGATAATATATAGCAAGAGGGGGTAAAAGCTTATACAATAGCACCCATAGCAACAATTTCTAAAGCTAACTTCCAGCCAAAGAGCTACTCCAGTCCTAATGTCCATCCCTTGATCTTAGTATCATAGAACACAATTCAATAAACGAGGGAGAGAAAGGGCCTCCTGCAAGGACAAAGAGACCCCCCACTGATAGGAACCTATAATGGCAACTTATTGTTGACAGTACAATGTGAAAGAGAACATACGATACTGAAGCAAGGAAAGGTCGATTGAACAAGATATCCCATCACCCGATTCCTTTATTTATTGTGCAACATAGGCCATTAAATATAGTTTTGGGGGGAAAAAGAGAGTTGAACATTTATGTCAGGAGATTCAAGAAGAAAAGTTCATGTCAAACTATATATGTTTCTTTTTTTCCCCCCTCTCTCAAAAGTTCAGGATCCAAAAGTCACATTTGAACTGTTCCCCATGAACAGCAATAGTTTTCCATTTACGATTTGTAAAAAAATCACACCAGGCAAATCAGAAGAATGCATTTATGTGAAAAGAACTTTGATAATTTTTTTTTGATATCTCACCAGCTCTTAAGTGCCACTGCAAAATGAATTAAACTTTCCACACCTTATTCATTTATTCCAGTTATTTGATCTGATTCCCAGCTGAATGGCAATATGCTATAAAACAGCACATGGCTAAAATAAGGTGATTCTTTTCCAGCACCTGTTGTAAACCCGTTGCCCTCTGGACTAAAATTCCCATTATCTCCAGTTTGCAAGGCCATCTGAAAAATATCTGGGATTCTTTACTGATACTAATTAATCTCAATCAAACCAAACCCCATACAGTATTTTTTTTCAGCTGCAATTGTCCTACATTTTAAGAGAAAAGCAAGCAAGCAAATAATGGCTGATTCTCTGCTTTTGAAACTATAAAGCATTTAAAGGGCATTTGGGAAAGGCTATCTAAGCTTGAATAGTTGTTACCGAAAAAAAAATCAATCCTTAGTTCAATGAGGCATTACACTCTCTCATTCTCATGCCTCTGAGAAGAAAAAAGAAAACAGATCCTGTTGCAACCTTGTGTTCTTTTAACCCTTGATTTTGGTAATTGCCCCTATTGGTTTAGATTTTCCCCAAGGCCACTTTAGGGCCTGCCAAAGTTCTAAGTTCCTGCAAGAATCGCTAAAATGGAAGATGGAGGATTGACCAGATGGGATTCTGGAATTCCTTGAAATTTGTGTTAAATCATCCGTAGGTATGCTTAGTGCTGTTGTGATGGGAAATTTGATTGATGAGATTCTTGGATTTCATGCCTCCATCAAGAAAACATAGTAGTCAAACTGGGATAAAATCATCACAAACTTACTAATGAATAAGGCCCATTGGAAAAATTTGTATCCGATGATTCCCTAGACTGCTTATTTAGTTCTGCAACTCCAATGTCTTCTTTTTGCGTTGGAAAGTAAACTTATTTTAAAAAATGCACAAAGTTGGCAAAGGAAAAATAAATTATTTTTCATTTTCACCGAGGAAATGCCACCAGGAGGGTTGATAACAAAGTTCCTTGCTCTAACTAAAAAGAAGGAAAAAATACAGAATCTATGCAAACGAGACTTGCGACTTTACAACAACCAGAATGGCACTCCAAGGACACTGATATTCTGTGATACAGAATAAATGGACCATATTTATTCTGCTGGGTACTAAAGTGATTTGACTATAAATCTGGAAGGATTCCATAATTTCAAATATAAAAGAAGGCAATGCTGTCAGTACTGCATAAATTGCTAGCCTTTAAAAGCTTTATTTTTAGATGATAAAGATAAAATGGAATATTTTGATGAGATAGGGTCTTTCCCTCCTTCCACACAAATTAATTGTACAATTTAATAAACTAACAGGTGGTTTCACTTCATGCACAGCAGATGTTAGGTTGAATGAATGGAGTCCCCTCTCATGATCATCTTATCCCCATGCTATTCTTCCTTTATATCAGTCCTTTTCTTTTCTCTCTTCTTTACTTTTTCTGTTTGATTTATGAGCAGCTACAGTAGATGCTTTGTCTGAATTATATGAATATTGATGACAGGATAGTGTTGATTTTAATGGAACCAATAACTCTTGCATCCTTCTTGAAAATGCTCCTTTCACTACAAAGTATAGCATTTTACCATGATCTCAAATGTTTATAATGGGTGTATGTGTGTGTATGTCTGTATGGGTGTGCATTCTGTGTATATAGGCGTGAATGCATGTATACCCACAGTTTGTCTTTGTGTGTGTGTGTGTGTGTGTGTGTGTGTGGTTTTGTGCATTGCAGGGAGAAAAGTGGAGCAGATGCAGATAAGCTGTCTCCATTCCCTTTGCTGAATATTTTGAGCAAATATTCCCAAATTTTTCATGAACAATTCAGAAAAATGAGATAAATTTACTTTCTTGTGGTTGAAAGTGTCTGGGAATCTAAAATATCACTTTTGGATTGTAAGATTTCTGATCTGCCATCAGCAGATATGAACAACTCATTCAGAGGTTTTGACTAGTATATTGCATTTCCTGGAAGGCTCATATGACCACACCCAAATTCATTCCCAGAAGAGCAGATATTTTTCATCTCTATCTGGGATACAGAAATGTTTGCTTCAGAGTTATTAATTCCTTATCTTTTTTGTTGCCTGATTATAACAGATATCAGAGGGGAACTGATGTGGTGGGTGATACACAACTATTAAAGCTGTGCCGACTTATCCCAGTGAATGCAGAGGGCAATCTTCTTCCTCTTACTCTTTTTCTTAATGCCATTGTGAGATTTTTAAAACAAACTTTCTTGGAAAGTAATATGATAATTAGAGTGGTTTTTTTAAAAAAAGAAAACCAAATGAAAAAAATATAATGGCATATTAATATAGAAATAGGCAATTAGGTGTCAATGGTATGTTACATTTGAAAGCACATATAGTTATTATATTATTTGTCTCAAATGAAAAGTTTAAAGATGCTGTTTGATCATAGAAAACAATAATTTCTACATTTGCTTTTGTATACTTCTGGCTTTTGTATACTTCTGACTGGCAAGAGAAAGGTAATAAGAATATTAGTCCCACTAGCCATTTGTTAACTTGAAAAAAATATTTATTTGATTTTTATAGACACCCATCTCACATATGAAATTTTGGGAGGCTCAGAACAATTAAAAAACAAGAGCAATGCTATTTCAGTCCTACACCAAGGAAACCTGACTGAAAGAAGGCCAGGCAATCTGCTTCATCTAGAATACGGTGAAGCTGTTGTGTGACTGCTGAGAAGGGAAGGTTGGATACTAAATGAAAATTATCCAGGGTGATTTAGTTCTAGCAATGGTTTCTTGAAAAGGAAGAAGACCAGCCAAAAATCCTAATGAAAATTTGTGAATGAAACCAAGTTATTTCATTACTTTCATCTAGTGTTTCCAGAGTTTAAATTTAAAAACAGTATAGACCACAATTCACTTGCTAAGTAGTTTTACTCACTTTTTTTGAAAATGTCTTTATATATATAATAATAAAGATATAGGTATGAGCATTCTAGAAACAAGATGCAAACAAATCCTGAGCAACTCCCCCAAATTGCAAGACCATTTTATCAATCCTCATGTAATTTGATGAAAGTTTTTACTTTTCAAGTTTTTCTCAAAGGAGACATTTGTGATGTATCCTAGCAGTGGAATGTAATGGTCCTGCAACTGTTCAGTTACAGTGTGGATTGCATGTGAATATTCTGTCTTTTATTAGCAAAAAACTTTGCAGCTTCCCTAGCCTCTTATGTTCCCATTAAATCTCAAGATACCAGGAAGGATCTCCTTCCAGTGGAATTATTCAAAGGATGACATGTCAGCTGTTAGGGATCCTCTTTCTTTGATAGAAACAGCAGAGTCACCTAAAACATTGCTGCTAGTAGTAGCGTTTTCTGTTGGTCCCTAGAAATAAATTAGACTCAGCACCATGAGAAATTCTCACAGATCCTGAGGCAGAAAGCTTTTGAAAAATTGTAAACGCAAATGTTGGGACAGGATTATTACTTGTAGATACTGTATATTCCTGATGAAATTCTCTACTTTTAATTTTGAAGCTTTCTTTTTTGCAGCCATCACACCTTGTGTGCCTTGCTCAAGTATTCATCCAATTTGAATACTTGAGGATTTGAATACTTGGGGATTTGAAGTTTGGAACAGGCATGTGCAAAAGCATTGTCTCACATGTATGTGGGGACTCCTTGGAAAAGTCTTTCGAAGCATATTTGGCTGATTGGATTTAGAATTGGTGCAGATAGAAATTCTAACATGGATGCCAAACAGATATTTTTCCATGGAAAGGGTGAAGTAAATGTTATTATTGTAATTAATAAAAGCATATGATATTATTGTAATATGTAATTTACATGCATTGCTAGAACCATACCTATTTATTTTCCTAATATGTGTGCCGTTGGAGATTTTTCAATAGCAGCTTGTTCATAAATTTGACATCTTCAGATATTTGACAGTGAAATGGTAATATATTCTCAATAAAAAAAAAGGAAACCAAATTAAAACTTCTTCATCTAGCTCAAGACTAGGACTACTGTACATCGACTAGGAGAGGCTTTCTGGGGTTTTATCTACAGAAGCTACAGATTAAATCTGGCTCCTTCTATATGCAAAACTGAGAGTCTAGCATTAACCTGCGAGCCTTCCTCTTGGAAATGTGTGAGAAATGTCTTTTGTTACAAAGCTAGGGAAAAATGGACATACCTAGTTGAGATTTAGAGTTCCCTGTTGTCAGCTGATTTTAAAAAGCAACTAATATAGTTTTTGCATTGATTGAATTTTATATTATACCAATGTTTTTGGAATGTTATGTTCCTGGAACAGCAGATTTTGCAATAACAACAACAACAATAATAATAGTATCCCAAAACAACTGGAGCATCACTTGAACACCATAGACATTGAGAAATTTGCTATCAGTCAATTGCGGAAAATGAATTTACTTGGAACAGCTTCCATCCTGCGACGATATCCGTAACACTGTCAAACATCCAGATTTGCCTATGCCAGTTTTTGGTAAGGACTCGATAGATAGACAAAAATGCCAAACTCAGTCTGAACATCTGGCTGACTGTGCAATGATTAATAACAACAGCAACATCCAATCATTTCAGAAAACATGTAAAATCTCCAGTACTTCTGTTGGCTGGGCGTCTATTGTGAAACATGGACCTGACCTTGAGAAACTGATATTCTTGGTTTACTGCTTTCTCAGTGAATAATTCTAAGATCTAGACAATGTTTTTCTACCATGTCCTCAGGGACTGAAATTCAATGAAGCCTAGATGAAGAAAAAGACTGTTTCTTTTCTTTTATTTATAAAAAATGAAATATAAGGATTACAGAAGTAAGCTGTAAAAACTCATGAATTCTGATTACACTTACTGTCACAAGTAAATGCCTTATTCTTTATTATGTAAATAGTACATGACCAGGATATCAGGGGTTAACTTATTCTTCACTACTTAATATATTCATACTTAACCACTCCTATACCTAGCTCCACCCCTTGTATATATAAGGAGCTGTATGTTTTCCTTCTGTGCTTCTATCTGTGAATATTCAGTGAATATAGAATGCCTTCTGTAAATAAACAGTGCTTTATTTGAATACCTAATTCTTAATCTACTTATTGAGTCTGATCCTGAAAATATCGTAACACTTACAAAAGCCACTTCAGATTTCTTGATGAACATTTACAGTGTCTAAGTAGGAACGTAGATGATAGAGCATTTCCATGTATCCAGCTCCCTTTCCATTATAAGCTTTCATGGATAAAACTAAAGTTAGGCAAGAACTCAATAAGTTTAGAACTACAATATATTTTTCAGTTGTTTGGTTAACCAAAGGAAAAATCAATCTCCTGGCTTTTAAATCAATGTAGGACAATTACTGCTATAAAAGTAAATGCTACCTTGTACAGTGCGTACTGCAGATATTATTAAGACTATATTTTTGTAGAAGAAATATTGGGGAAAAGAATTAGATTCTGAACTTCTGTACATTGGATCCATTGAGGTGATCCCACTGAAATCAATGAGAGTTACATTAATTTCATTTGTTCTGGCCTGGGTATGGCTAGTTTGAACTCAGTCCAATATTGTTAAGGTTATAGTATAAAATAAGAGCACTTGTCCAACTTTTATTCACTATTATGACTTTTTAGATGTACATTAATGTACATATTGATTGATTCATCCAGGCAATTTAAAACATTCTTATTTAACTTAGTTTTTGGCCCTTACAAACTGTCTGATTGATATTGATTCTAATATATACTCATGAAGAAATGGGTAGTCAGACTGGTAAGTTCTGGGAGCTTTAGATTTCAACTCCCATCAGTCCTGGCTTGCATGGCAAATTGTATTGGATGAATAGCATTTTGGGCTCACAGACCAAAATTTCTGACTGCAAACTCAGGTAGCAAAGTGATTTGATATTTAATTGTTTAAGGTAATCTACACTGAGAAATATTTGTTATATTTATAAACCAACTCACTGTAGCATGCTGTTAAATAAAGTCAAACACAGTACAAAGCACAGTACAAAGTACAATACATTTTTTAGAAAAGGAAGAGAAAAAGAAGTTTATGTAGCAAATCTTAAACTACAAGCCTTACCAAATCTGGCACACGACTGCTTTTCATGATAAAATCAATATAAAGTTGGCCCTTCTAGGTGAATTTTGTGGAAATCTACTATAAGGATTTTTCAGTCATTAATATAGCTTGACTTTTATTTTGCTCTGTCCTTCATTCTCTATTTAGATTGTTGTTTTTATTATTGTTTATTATTGTTGTATATATTATTGTTATATTATTTAAATTGTTTTGTGTTTTATATTTTAGAAGCCACCCTGCATCCTTTGGGTTGGGGGCAACTAAAAATATTATAAACAATTATTTTCTTTGTCTTCCTTTAGTTCCTATGGATTTTCTAAATATTAACACGATAATTTTAAAGCAGTTTTACATCAAAACCTATTACAATTTATGTGGAAATCATGGTATTCAATAAGAATGAGTAAATATATATAGGATTGTGTTTGCTATTAGTTCCCAATAGAGTAGACAAATAGTAGGGCCTTGCGGTGGCAGGAGGATTGTGTGTAATTTCATTATCATTGCAGCTAAATGTAGGCTATATATGCAAATGCTTGTGAATTCTCCATTTCCAAAACTATACAAATTTCCTGTTATAATCTTAGACTAAGTTGGCTTTGCCAAGGCAGAACAGCCCTAAGGATGATCTTTTTTGGTTTTAGCCAGTGGCATAGTTTTTAATATTTTAATTTCTGACGGGAGAGTATCTGATAAGCAATGAATATTTTTATTTGTAAATACATGTCATCAGAATTGTGGCATTGTCAGCTTGCATTTATTTTCTATAGAACTTCCTCTAGCAGTTTGCCATAATGGATCATTATTTCTTGGCCAGTATCAGATTTAAATGCAGTCCAAGTGCCATTCTTCAGTCACAGCTTTAAAGGATTAAAAACAATTTCACTGGCATTTGTCATCGTGCCTGATACAGAAGCTCATGTCATTATTATCTCCCAAACTGACATCCAGTTTCATCTTTGAGGTGAGAGAATAAACTGTTGACTAAATGGATTAGCTATAATGTAATTAGTGTTTTATTCAGCAAGTTTTCTTTGAGTGCATGTACTAAGATATAAGTAAGCAGGGCTTAGAAAAAAATATACTTTTAAAAATTGCTTTGTTGGGAATTTTGCATTCATCTTGTTTTGCACAGAGATAAACCTGTTTAGTAAAGGGAAACTTGACCAAAATAAAGTCATAGTGTCATGAACCATTAAAAACAGTTTTCTGCTCCGAAAAGCTTCAGGTAAATATAAATACAGATGGAACCCAATCCACCAAGAACTGCAAACTTCTCCCCCATCCTTGCAATGTGCTTTTAAAGAGCTACTGCCTAAACCACTTGAGAACTACATGCAAGGAGATGAACAAGTTTATTACTATAATATTTATGGATAAAAAGTAGATTAACCAAAGATGAACTCATGTGCCACCGGCTGGTGCCTCATTTTCCATCATTACTTCAACTAACACCACTGCCAAGTTAAGCAGGTGTAACAAGAAATATAACATAGACCATGGTTTAAATATCAATTTGCATGGACCGACTGAATAATGTTTCTCAAACTGAGGACTCAGAATCCCAGAAATTAATTTGCTTTATACCTTGAAGTTTCTAGTCCGCCTGATTTGCTTCAGTTAGTTGGCATAGCCTTCAGAGCAAATTAGGGAGGAATCTGTGCACATGTAGTGTGTGTGTGTGTGTGTGTGTGTATACATACATACATATATACATACATACATACATACATACATACATACATACATATGCATATGCATATATAGGAACAATGTTGTGGTTTGCAGGGGTGGGCTTCAAAAATTTTAGCAAGGGGTTCTCTGCCCGGTTGCTGGGTGGGTGTGGCCTAGTCAGCCTTCTGCATCACAGCGGGGGGTGGGGTGGGGTGTTTTGCCCTCCCCAGGCTCCAGAGATATTCTTTGAGCCTCCGAGAGGGGGAAAACGGCCTCCCCAGCCTCCAGAGGCCCTCTGGAACCCTATTGAATGTCCCGTAGGGCCATTTTTAGCCCTCCCTGAGTATCTGTGCATGCCCTGCACTTACCTGCATCCAAAACAGGCCTCGTGGGGACTCCTGGGTGGCGCGGGGTGGGCAAGACCAGCCAGGAGTGGGATTTGGGGTTCTCCAAACTGCACAGAATCTTAGCTAGAGGTTCTCCTGAACCCCTGAGAACCTTCAGCAGCCCACCCCTGGTGGTTTGTTTCATTTAGATTCATGCTCATAGGACAAACAAGGCTGGGGAATAACAGTATTTTCTTTATATGTGTGAAATTGAAAAAGGCGGGATTTATAACAACCCAATTCCTATTAATTTGATTTTTGTACTGAAAAATACTGCAATCAAAGGATGTGTGTTGGACAAACTCAGGCTTTTTGATTAGTTCACAAAGGCATGGCACAGTGTCTTGTGTGCAAAAAATATTCTCCACAAATATTGATATTTTTGAAGCTTTCTACATAAGGAAGTTCCTAGGAAAGGTGAAAGCTGTAATTCTGTAACTGACAGTACAAGATTATAATCAAATTATATAGACCTTTGAGAGAAGAATGAGTAAATAATATATAGGTTCATGGTGCCCTTTTCTAATCTAGTCTGCGAGGAATGGGAATTTTAAAGAAACATAAAATCTGCAAGATCTAGATAGTAATAGTTTTGCTTGCTTGTTTTGAAAACCCTAAAAGTATCCATCCCTTTCCTTGATCTGTTTCTGTTTTTGTGACATTGTCTTCAATTCATTAGAACAAAAGAAATTTCTCATTGTTTTTCATTCATCATTGGTCCCTAGCCAATGCATCTATCCTTCTAAAATCCTTTAGGCTTTTTCATTTTGCAGATCTTTGAAACTGAATACTATGAGAGCTTCATTTGAGTCTTATAGATATGTAGAGAATCTGAGTGAATAAATAACACCAAAGTTATCAAAATTGTGATGTGACACTGTGAACAAGGAATTTTTCTACTAATTAAGGAGTAACGGGCAGTTGTGGGGGCGGGGGCGGGGTTTGCATGTTATAGGGTGAGCTGGATTGACCATTCCTCATATTACACAATGTTTGCTTCCCTCATCACTGTAAAATTCTTACCAGAAAGATTCTAGAGATACATCACGCTCCCCTGGAAAGAAATTTGGGTGTGGGAGGAGGAGGAAGAGGAGGAAGAGGAGGAGGAGGAGGAGGAGGAGGAGGAGGAGGAGGAGGAGGAGGAGGAGGAGAAAGAGAAAGAGGAGGAGGAGGAGGAGGAGGAGGAGGAGGAGGAGGAGAAGAAGAAGAAGAAGAAGAAGAAGAAGAAGAAGAAGAAGAAGAAGAAGAAGAAGAAGAAGAAGAAGAAGAAGAAGAAGAAGAAGAAGAAGAAGAAGAAGAAGAAGAAAAACTGATGCCTAAAAATCTAGGGCTCCACCCATTCTCGGTATCTCAGTGTGGAGGTTGCAAAGGATCACTGATATAAGACTGATCTGTAATTTATAATCAGAAAAGAGTGTACCTTTACTCAGAAACACACTCACACAAAACAGTTTTGCATATATCTGCATTACATTTTCTTCATGTGAAAGCTGTAACTAATTACAGTAATAGTTAATATTTAAACACATGAATTTATTTAATTGCAATTCTGTGCAAATGTTTATGGTAGATATCAAAGCTCTTCAAATTTTAATTCAAACAATCAAGCTTTCGGTTGAGTTTTCATAGATTTTCATAGATTCATAGATGCATAAGAGCTTCATGCATAAACTATCATTAGGGACACTTTGACTACCAAAATACTTTACATTATACACCTGGCAGTAATATATGGCAAAGGTGGCTCATAGGTCACACCATACATTTGGGTGCTTACCAGAATTGTTTATTTAAAAAATGTTTCCAAGAATAGCAATAGCACTTACTTATATACCACTTCACAGCACTTTTACAGCCCTCTCTAAGCAGTTTACAGAGTCAGGGTCTGTAATGAGGACCCAACAATCTGGGTCCTCATTTTACCCCCCCCCCCCCCCCAGAAGGATGGAAGGCTGAGTCAACCATGAGCCTGGTGAGATTCAATCTGCCAAATTGCAGTCAACCGGCAGTCAGCAGAAGTAACCTGCAGTACTGCATTCTAACCGCTGCACCACTGCAGCTCTTATGGACATAAAACACAAATGATAGGTTGTGGTAGCCCATGTTTTGTTTAAAAGTATGATCACTTGGCTAGAAATAATGATCAACTACAACTGAGGGTGAATAGGGAGTATCCAGTATTACTAGAGGAGGTTGCACAGATCTTCTAACTGGCTTCACTTTCAACAAATTAGCTTTTCAAGTAGTTACTCCTTCTGGTTAGCCATTTTGTTAAACAACAAGTCTCTCCCTCCCATTGATGCAAGTTTCTAAGAATGACCATGACGTGCTTCCCAAATTCCAAACACAGCAACTGAACAGAAGACTCGAGACCTTTGCTTAATGATCTGCACTCCGCATTTAACAATGAGCAATGGGGACTAAGGGGATCAATGCTGCTAGGCAATGCAGTCATGCAACATCACACTTTATGACCTCACTACTTAGTGATGGAAATTCCAGTCCCAATTATTTTAAGACTACCTATAATCACTTTCAGCAAGATTGCCATATCCTCCCAGTGCTTCATAATAGAGATCAGGAAACAACTTTCCTAGATATGTTCATAATCAATTGAGGGAAAGGGGGAGAATGAAATATCTGTTTAGTTTAAAATAGTGAAAATCCCAAAAGGAAGCAACAAAATTACTACGTCCTGAATGTTAGTCTCAGTAAAACAGTACACTTAACTTGATGGACTATTAGGCCAAGATAGTCTCTAATCACTACTAGCCATTGTTTTTACTTCCTCAGATCAGAGGCAGGCATCTTTTCCTTGATAGAGGTGGAGAGTAATTTTCCATGCTACAGATGCTCTTTATCCAGAAGTCCAGACTTATTATTAGTGGGAAGGCTCTAGAACCTGTTTGAAGGTTGATAGAAAAAGAGCTGTTCTCAATAAGCTTATTCTCTCCCCACCCCCAATCTGGTTTTCTTCTCTTTCTGGGGGTGATTCTTGCATTGTCCTTCCTCAAGAGTTTTCTGTGTCCTATCCAGGAATTCTTTATCTACCCTGATAAACTGAAGGGTAAACAATTTTGTCTCTAGCCCCTTTATCTTCTCTTCCAAGAGGGCAATCAGTCTGCACTTACAGAACTGGGAGCAGTAACTTGAATAAAATTGTTTCCATATGGAATCATGGTTTTAAGAGTTGGGGCTTTTGCTCAGTGGGGGAATCTGTGATTATATGACAGTAATCCATCTCAATGAGGACCAAATGGGTAGTTTATTCTTCGGAAGTATTGTTTGTGTTTTTGATATGTATTTACTATAAGTAAATATTAAGTAATTCAATTCAGCTGACAGGCATATTAAGACACACATCTTTGTTGCTCTATTCAAAGTCCAAATCCTGGCATGAACAAAATATATCAACGTGGTAAGGCAGATTCATTCTGAAATTAAATCTGTTAAGCCTTATTTTCAAGGAAGCATTTAAACAAAGGGCCGCTATGATAGGGAACTCCCAGCCAAGATTGTGCTATTTGTATCAAAATAAAGCAAAGGTTTCTCTAATTTTATTTATTTTTTTCCCCCATTATATTCTCCAGGTTTTCTGGAGGAGTACAGCTACCAAAATTTCCAGTCTTGGGGAAATCTAACCAGTTCCTAGCTTAAACTTATTTCAGAAGGGTGTGGTATTGATCAGAATAATTTGGACCCGTCTGATAGAAGATACACAATACATACAGTACCGGTCAAGGTCAACTCACTTTCTGTTTAGAATAGAATAGAATAGAATAGAATAGAATAGAATAGAATAGAATAGAATAGAATAGAATTGAATTCTTTATTGGCCAAGTGTGATTGGATACACAAGGAATTTGTCTTGGTGCATACGAGACTGACTTGGTGCATATACATATGGTGTATACATACAAGAAAAGATATATTCATCAAGAATCATAAGGTACAACACTTAATGATAGTCATAGGGAAACAGTAAATATAAATCTTAAGAATACCAGCAACAAGCTTACAGTCATACAGTCATAAGTGGGAGGAGATGGGTGATAGGAATGATGAGAAGATTAATAGTAGTGCAGACTTAGTGAATAGTTTGATAGTGTTGAGGAAATTATTTGTTTAGCAGAGCGATGGCGTTTGGGAAAAAGCTGTTCTTGTGTCTAGTTGTTCTGGTGTGCAGTGCTCTATAGCAGGGGTCCCCAACCTTTTGGACCTCAGGGACCATTAAATTCATAATTTTAAATCCCGTGGACCACTAATATGATCTGCCTAATGACTGGCTGGGCAGGCATGGATAAGTGGTCATGTGACTGGGTAGGCGTGGCCAACTTGATGTCACTCATGTTGAGGGACACCTCGCCGGCCTCTACTCACCCCTCCCCTCCTTATCACTGCTCGCCTGCTCACCCAGGCTCCTTAGGGCCCCAACAGGAAGCAGTTGTTGGAGCTAAGTAGCCACCACATGAAAGAGTCGGCAAATAAGCTGGCTCAGTTCAAATTGGATGTGACCGAGAAGGAGCCTCAGCAGAAGCACCTCACTGAGGACTACAAGCATAGGCTTTCCAAGCAGAGGGAAGACCTGCGGGAGTGCAAGGCCAGGTACCAGCACCTGGAGGCTCAGCGGGCTCAGAGGGTCAGCCAGTTCCAGGCCATGATGCAGTCCCACTGGAATGAGACCCTCCGGCTCTTTGCCACCAGCAGTGCTTCCTTCCAGCCTTCGCCCAAAGCCCCACACCAGGAGGCTGAAGCAGACCCTGAGTCAAAATTTCTGCCCCCCTCTGACCGGCACAAAAAGACCCCGAAGGGGGAGACTTTCTGCAGTAATACAAGCATTAATTGCAGGGGTTGTAGTTTGAGGACCCTTGATTTAGTGCAATATAAGAAATGCAAATAATTTTTCTGCCACCAAAATTTTCTCATGGACCACCAGTGGTCCATGGACCACCAGTTGGTTACCGCTGCTCTATAGGGTCATTTTGAGGGTAGGAGTTGAAACAGTTTATGTCCAGGATGCAAGGGGTCTGTAAATATTTTCACAGTCCTCTTTTTGACTCAGTTGATCAGAATAATTTGGACCTGTCTGACAGAAGATACAGAATACACACCTGTCAAGGTCAACTCATTTTCTGTTTAAAAACCAATTGTAAATATGGGTGGGGATCTGGTCATCTCAGTCTGGTAAAAAAGTGTTTACAAGAGATATACCTAAGGAAAAAAAAAATTTTTTTGTCCCTGCTTTGCCTGGAAATGGAATGGGACAACTCACTGCAGCCAATTTGCCACGGCCAACTCACTACGGCTAATTCACTGTGGGACAACTTGACATGGCCAACTCACAATGGGACAACTCGCTGTGGGACGATTCAACAATTCAATTTAAGTATTTAAAATAATTTTAAAAATATTTTAATTTTCGTCATTCACATTTCCTTTTGTCATTCCTTTGTCATCCTTTCTTTAATGATTCTATTCCACTATTTCTTCTATATTGGTGTAATCTTCTTCCAGGGTGTCAAGCTGCATCTGCTACATCTGCCACTCAACACAAAAGCTGCTAATAAATGCCCGACAGCATGCAGCAAACCTGATGGCAATGGCATGGGGGGAGACATTGATAACAGCAACAGATTTCGGCGACACAGATTTCAGAAACAAATATTATTGACCAACTCAGACTATACCTTATCTATATCTTTACCCTCTTATTCTGAAGCAAACTGAATGATGTGGAAGTAGAGGGATAATTCATATACAAATATGTTGGGACACAACTAATGATTTGATCTATCACAGGAGAGAGAAACCAACTTCTTGAGAAGGAAGAACCTGACATCGGTATACGTTGACAACTGTTCCCTGAACAACATACGGGAAAATCAAACTGAATTGCAAAGCCTGATGGCAGTTATATATTAGGCAAAGGGATATAAAAGGGATGTTTTTTCCTTTGAAAAATAACAAGTTGTGTACCTCCATTAGGCGTAGAACTGAAGGCATTACAGAGATAGCTTTGAGAGAGCTTCTATGGTAATTACCCTGACACAACCTGTAGTGAAATTCATTTGTGCTCTTCAGTGTGTGCCACTGGATTTTCTCATCTTACTAACATTTACTAAAGCTGGCTCTCCATACGCTTTGTTTAGCTTTGAAATAGAAGTAGCAGGGATTTCTCTTTGGATCAACCGATTCTCAGTTTGACAGAACAGCGGGAGAAAACGATTGCAGACTGTTGTAGTTCAGGCTTTTGAGAGTCATGATCCCAGAACATAGACAGGCCTTTTCCTTCTCTCCCTTTCTTTTTAATCAAATGGAACAAGGTGTATTTGTGCTGTGGGAAAAAAAAAAGCCAATTGAATCCCAGAAAGCCTGTTCTGTTTGTACATAAGGAGATATCCTCCCCCTCTGGGAAATGATCAGTAAAACAGAGAACAAACAATTGTTTTCTTTGATGATAAAGAAACAATATGTGATAAAGAACTAAAAATGTTTGTCTTAGTCTAGTATGTGAATTCAAGAAGGTTTTGGTTGACCATCATTATATCATCTCAGAGAAGAGCAACAAAGATGATTAGGCTACAACATATAAAGAATGGTTGCAGGAATTGGGTTTGGACAATGGGTGACATGATAGCAATATTCCAATATTTGAGGGCCACCACAAAGAAGAGGGGGTCAACCTATTCTCCAAAGCACCTGAAAGCAGGACAAGAAGCAACAGAGGAAACTAATCAAAGAGAGAACCAACCTAGAACTAAGGAGAAATTTCCTATCAGAAAGAACAATTAATCAGTGGAACGACTTGCCTCCAGAAGTTGTAGGTGCTCCAACACTGGAGGTTTTTAAGAAGAGATTGGACAACTATTTATCTGAAATGGTATAGTTTCTTGCTTGAATAGGGAATTTGGCTAGAAGACCTTCCAACTCTGTTATTTTGTTATCATGTTGCCCTGCTAAGACATTATGGCATATTACCATGTATGAGATAAATCCTATATTTCATTATTCAATCTTAACATTCTGATAGTTCAAGATACATAGAGATCTCCCTGCTTTTATTCCCCCATCAAAATTCTTGTGAACTACTTTGCAGACGAGGCCCCTGAGTATTGAATGGTCACATGGTGACTTCCCATCTCAGTCCAACCTTAATTACGCCATACACTAGTTGACTACTGAGCTTTCATTATTATTCTGGTTAGAGCAGAAGACTGGCAAATTCTGAGATTAGGCCTATGTTTGGCCATTGACCTAGTTCAGTCAATATCCAATAATCTTTGCTATTTCACAAACTCATTGGAACAATCAAATAGACAGTGCTGAGGTCATTACAATGAGTGTGCAAAACTATTTTGTCCACCATATTTATAAAAATGTGAGACTATTTTTCTTTCAACTAGATTTGGGATTTTCTCAGGATAGGAAATAAAATATTAAGGAATATTTAACATTTTCAATCCTACCTGTTAACATATTATCAGTTACAGGTCCTTTGCTACATAGATTAGAAAATCATTTTTGAGAAAGGGAATAAATGTTAAATTAAATGCAAGGTCATTGGGCCACATGAATAACATATTTTCTAGCCTGTTTTACCAATATTTGTCTGTTGGACAGAAAATCAACAGAAGGAGGATTCTTCAGTGATGCATTATTGATATGATCTTGGATTAAATATGGCAAATTTTAATTTACTAGATAGTTAACTCTATAGCTATATTTTGATGGAAAGGTTTGGTGTTTACTTGAATGAAGGAAAGGATGTTAACAGGTTGCCTTGAGACTTCCAGAGGCTTTCAAATACTTTTATATTTATATTTTGATATTGTATATAGGAAAGCAGCTGATTTTTTTAGAAGAGAAAGAACTCTTAAAAACTGAGAGCACAATATATGAGGTGTGAGAAAAATAATAGGATTTCTATAAGTGAAGCAATTCAAAGTCAAACAAATCTTCAGATATATAATTAGGAAAACTCAGATGTGATATCTTGACATAAAGCTAATGCTTTATATTAAACATTTGGATGCATTTGAATGAAACTAATCCCATATCTAGATAAGAAATATTCTAATTTAAAAGAAATAAATAAGGAAAAAACCAATGCATTCAGGTAAACTGCAAATAAGAAAATATTTATTTTCCAATATCTAAGGGACTGCTACAAAGAGGGGGTTAACCTATTCTCCAAAACACCTGAAGGCAGAACAAAAAGCAATGGATGGAAACTAATTAAGGAGATAATCAACCTAGAACTGAAGAGAAATTTCCTGACAGTTTGAACAATTAAACAATTGAACAATTAATCAGTCAAATGACTTGCCTCCAGAAGTTGTGGGTGCTCCACTGGAGGTTTTTAAAAAGAGATTGGACAAACATTTGTCTGAAATGGTACAAGATTTCTCCTTGAACAGTGAGTTGGGTTAGAAGATCTCCAAGGCCCCTTCCAATTCTGTTATTCTATTATTTATTTGGATTGTTTGCCTAGATAAAAATCAAAAACTACATAAATGATCTAATAACAACCACCAAAGACAACAACAAAAGCATTAAAACCCTAAAAACATAATTGTGGGATTATGACAATCATTTTACAAACTGTAAAACCATTTACAGGATCCATAGTGTCATTGAATCTCCAGGCATAAAGGCAAAGTCATATCTACAGGGACTTCCAGAAGGCCAATAGGATCAGGGCCAGTCTAACCTCAGGAGGAATACCTACAACTGATACTCAGATTTGAAGCTGAGTTTCCCTAATCCTAGATCAACTTTTTCATTAATACCACATTGATTTTCCTAAACAAAGAGCAGAGTTTTGTTCTTTTGTATGTTTTGGCAGATGTGGGATCTGTCTGTTTTGTACTACTCTCAGCACTGAATTGTATATGACAATTGTCATTCATGTCTAGTTATTTCATAGAAGTCCTGCCTTATCTCGTGGAGCTTACAGAATCTGTTCCAAGTGGGCCATTTCATCTAAGATTTGGAATTTGGCCCAATTCAGCTCATACCACTAATGGCTAGTTTTGCATGTTCAGCTGAGTGATTGACAGCACCCTATTCAGGAAGCATGGCCTTAATTTTAGTCTTCTTCTGATAAGCCCTTTTATCCATATGAAAAATAATTTCCAAGCCTGTCTCAGAAAATAACCTTATAAGCACCAAATAAATGTCAAAAAGCAATGAATGGGGCTGGCAGTGGCTTCAGATGATAGGTGCTAGAGAATGAAGTACTAAAAAACTGTAGACAGAATGTGCCCTACGGACTATCTGGGATAAGTAACCTGGAGGACTTCCATGTATTAAAAATTCTCCCCTGGTTTGAATCATTTTCCCTGCAGCCAATTCTCCCCTCCCCAAATTCTGCTATGCTGCCTCATCAACACGCTGTAAACCACCCAGATTCACTGGGAGTCAGACAGAAAATACATTTAATAAATTATTATTAATATTTTATTTGGTTATAGCTACTTAATTATCCATTAATTTATCAACCCAATTATGCATCTGTATTAAACTGTTTCAGTCAGCCATCCTGGGCTATATAATAGAAGTAGTAGTAGAAGTATAGAAGAGGTATAGAAGAAGTAGGTAGTCCTTGACTTTCAACAATTCATTTAGTGACCATTCAAAGTTACAGCGGTACTGAAAAAAATGACTTATGGCTGTTTTTCACACTTATGACCACTGCACTATCCCCGAGGTTACATGATCAAAATTCAGATGCATGGGAACTGGTTTAAATTTATGACAGTTGCAGTGTCCCAGGATCATGTGATCAACTTTTGCCATCTTCTGACAAGCAAAGTCAATTAAGATTCACTTAACAACCATGTTACTACCTACAGTGATTCACTTAACAACTGTGGCAAGAAAGGTCATAAAATGGTACAGAACTCCCTTAACAAGTGTTTCACTTAGCAACATAAAGTGTGGTTGTACGCTGAGGACTACCTGTACCCTGAATCAAAATAATTCCATTTGTGCATATTACTAATTGTGACAATTATAGTTTAATTATTGAAGCACTGAATTGGTTTATTTGGTATGTTATTGTATTTGTTTTTGTTCAGGTAATATATTTTTTGTCTTTAGTTTATAGCCCTTTTTCATTTCCTTCCATAGAAGTATCTCTGCAGACTCTCAATCATCCAGGTCAGGGTTGTCCCAAAGGTGCTTTCGTTCTAGAGGCAACTGGACATTCTTGGTTTGTTTGTTTGTTTTTGAAGATGGTTCTCTTCTCATCCAAGAAGCTTCTTCATGCAGCTGATGCAAATGATCAGCTATCTGCAAGGAGTATAAATCAGTGGTGGGTTCCTCCCGGTTCGGCTGAGCCAGTAGCGGTGACGATATGACATCACCAAACCGGTTCTCTTTGTTTGGGAGCTGGGTCCTCACGCCCCCCCCCGCATTATTCTTACCTTTTATTTGCCCCCCCCCCCCAATTTTTCACTGCCTCCCGAGTCCCAGCTGATCGGCTGGAAGGAAAAAAACTGTTTAAACTCTTGCCACGGGGCTTCAAAGAGCCGCCCTACACTGATCAATGTTAAAAGGCAGTGTGGTGGTAGACCAGTGCACTCAAAAAACAAATGGGTAGACCGGGACGCTCCAAAAACAAATGGGTAGACCAGGACACTCCAAAAACAAATGGGTAGACCAGGACGCTCCAAAAACAAATGAGTAGACCAGGACACTCCAAAAACAAATGGGTAGACCAGGATGCTTCAAAAACAAATGGGTAGACCGGGACACTCCAAAAACAAATGGGTAGACCAGGACGCTCCAAGAACAAATGGGTAGACCAGTACAGCTCTATAAGCAGTTAAAAGCCTGGTAGATCAGTACCTCTGCTAAATCCTAAAGAATTGTCACATGATCATCAAACCATGCCCACAAAATAAGCCACGCCCAAAGAACCGGTAGTAAAAAAAATTAGAACCCACCCCTGGTATAAATCCTTCCATTTCTCAACATCCAGTCAGAGCTGAAGGAGATTCTTGGATGAGAAGCGAAACGTCTTCGAAGAAAAAAAACAAGGAAGTCCAGTTGCCCTCTAGAAAAAGCACCTTTGGGATATCTCTGAAGTAGACTGCAGAGAGAAAGAAAAAACTGGTCCAAAATCACCCATTGAGGTTTCATGGCTCAGGATGGACTTGAAGGACATTATTGAAGGGTAGTTGTCTAGCTTGTGCATATTTATTTTAAACCAGATATCCATGATGGCGAACCTATGGCACATGTGCCACATGTAGCATGAGGAGCTATATCTGTGGGCACGTGAGCATTGCCCTAGCTCAGCTCCAGCATGCATGCGTGTGCTAGCCACCTGATTTTCAGGCCTTCTGGGCCCACCGGAACTCAGGAAATGGGCCGTTTCTGGCCTCCGGAGGGCCTCCGGGGTGGTGGAGAAGGCAGTTCTCGCCCTTCCCAGGCTCCTAGAAGGCCTCTGGAGCCTGGGGAGGGCAAAAAACAGGCCTACTGTGCCCACTGTGCCATCACATGCCAAAAGCGAGGGGAATACGGGGGGGTCATGCGTGCATGTGCGGGGGGGGCGCATTGAATTATGGGTGTGGGCACACATGCATGCAACCCCCCCGCATTACCCTCACTTTTGGCACGCGACGGCAAAAAGGTGAGCCATCACTGCCATATATGCTTATATTTTTAATGGAGGCAAATAATGCACATGAAACTGCATTATGCTGAAACAAACCATTGGTGCATCTAGTTCAGTACTGCTTCCCATAACTGTCAACGGATAAATCTCCATATAAGTCTTTGCTAGCTCTGTTACATAATTGTTCAATTGGATGCACCGCTTGCTGATTGAATCCAGAACCTTGTACATGAAAGAAAATATTTTATATATGAGTGATGGGCTTTCTCAAATGCATGTTGATTTTGATTCCTACAAATGACTCTACAGACATATCTCATATCTTGATAGTTACTTAACTGCTATAGCCATTCTGCAGACGACTTGAGCAGAGCATTCTGGGAACTTTCTGCTCTATGAGCTGTAGTCTAAAAGGCAGTTTTCTAAGGACCAGCAAATGATTTATGTCGCTGTATGACATTTTGTATCTAATTCTTGAAAACTCTGTGATTATAGAAGGAGAAAGTGACAGTTAAGTAGGAGGTGGGTGGGATTTATTTTCATATTATGTACTTTACGGCACATTTGGTTCACAATAAATCCCACTAAACTGACCAGAATAGAGACATACAGGTGATGAACTACCCATGGAGCTAGATGAAACAGATTATGTAGACTGAGTAGTTTTAAAAACTGTTGCTCATCCCTCACATCTAGCCCTGAACATTTAATGAGATCAAAAGAAGTCTATTCAACAGAATACTTTTTGCTAATTCTTTCTTTTTCCTTCCATCTCTAATATTCACAAATATTCATTAATGCCCCATAAATATATTGGATATAAAAATAGAGGATATAGGATAGCAGATATTTTAATGTTGCAACAGAGCTACCACCTGTTACTAGCAATTAATATTCCATGTAATTTATTCTACAACTGAGTTTGTGTAAGTAAAATGTTAATACAATCTTACACTGTCATATAGCACTATAGCACTAGCACTTAGACTTATATACCGCTTCACAGTGCTTTACAGCCCTCTCTCAGCGGTTTACAGAGTCATCATATTGCCCTAACATTTTGGATCCTCATTTTACCCACCTTGGAAGGATGAAAGGCTGAGTCAACTTTGAGCCTGGTGAGATTTGAACTGCCAAATTGCAGTCAGCCGGCAGTCAGCAGAAGTAGCCTGTAGTATTGCACTCTAACCACTGCGCCACCGTGGCTTATATAATCATCAATTCCCCCATTGAGCAAAAGCCCCAACTCTTAAAACCATGATTCCATAGGGAAATGATTTTATTCAAGGTACTGCTGCCGGTTCTCACACAGGTGTGAGTAGAACCAAGCTGAATTCATCATCACCGTGGTCTGGTCCTGCTAACTTTAATTCCACTCAGTGAAAACAGAAAGTACAGCAGAAAATGCTGCAGTATGGGCTTTCACCATGATTGCTAAAGGGAATGGGATATGTCTGACCTAGAGATATGCTGAACAGAGCTATTGAGATAACAATCTTTTAGGACCACAAGGATACAGTCTCTGTTGTGTAATAGATGGGAGTTGGTTGTCTGATTCTCTAGGTAGTCAGATATCTTGAATTGCTTCTTCCTTCAGAGTACTGTGCTTTTAATATCTTTCCTTCACTAATCCTTGAAGGCAGATATAAAAACACAAAGACTTAGCCCATATGGGGCTGTGTTTAGGAACACTGCCCATGTTCTACTCTACCATCTTCTTTATAGGGATAATAACAGAATTTTGATAGTCCCTGATATAAAAACTCTCATTTGCTCCAGATGAAAGTTATCCACCTGCAAATACGACTCTAATATTTCACAGTAGCAGAAAAATTGTGTCTGGCAGCATGTTGAACATGACAGATACAAGGAAGAGCACAAAATATAGTAAGGTGGGACTTATGGGAATTTATATTGTTTTGTACAATATTATATTGGTCTGCGATTGTAATGAAGTGACTGATCATATAACTGATAACCAGGTTTATATCTTAAACATTCTGATATTTTTATATCTTATAAATTCAGTATTTTTATAACATTTTTATTACAAGTTTTAATTACAATAATAAAAGTTAATTCCCATTTAGCGAAAAGAAAAATGGAAAGAGAGAATAAAACATACAAGAACGCAAATTGGAAAGAAAAAGAGAAAAGAGCCCCCCCCCCCAAGAAAACAACTTTCTGGACTCATGATCAGTATAAACAATTTTACTATCTCTTCCTGTCTTTACTACCACTCCATAGTGGCAAATATTAAAAAGAAACCCTCTTCATTCCACAACTCAACTCTTAATTATGGGCAAGTCCAATAAGCAACATCTTTTCCAACCTAGGATCAATAGAAAGTCTAAATAGAGCAAAAATAACTTATTAAGAGATTTAAAACTCACAATTCCGTATCTTGACTCAGAACCACCAACAAAACCAGTACACGGTGTCTTTTCAATTCAGATGTCAGCAAGTCTAGAAAGAAACCGCTCAGAACACAATCTATCCCATTTTATCCCTGATCAAATAATCCAACTTCATGTTCCTTCTTTTTACAAAAAAACCCACCAACCTTGCTCTTAATCCATTCAAATAATCTTTATCACTTGTCTCAAATTTCTTCAAAACTTTAACAAACCTCTTTTGTAATTTCAACCCTGAGCTACATATATTCTCCTTTATTGGTACCTCTTCTATAAGTCCAACAGGAAGAAATTATTCCAATAATTGAATAATAATAATAATAATAAATTATTATTATTAATAATAAAAATTGAATAATTATTAATACTTGAATCTTGAATTGGCACATTTATTTCCTTCTTAACTTTTAGAGCCTCATCTGTTTTTTATGTATATTCAGTGATGAATTCTTGTTGTTCTCCATAATCATGTCAGACAGGTTTTGTTCTAAATTGTTTTCTGTAACAACACCTTCTGTAACAACACCTATGTAACAGGTTCTTCTGGGAAAAGAATATTCATAAAAACACACAACATAACTGATATTGTTGATTCAAAGTCCCATTGCCATTCCTCAACAATATCTCTGAATGCTATTATATGTTATTTATCTTGTTATGTCTCCAATATCAAAAATATTTTTCTTTCCCTGAAAATGCACTTATTCTTAAAAATTAGTTTCAGAATCTTAATATTCAAAATCAAATTTTCTGAGCCCTTAATCGGTTTAAAACTTTCTATAGCCAAATCGTTGTCTTACTTTTTGCTCTTTGAGTTCTTAAAACTGGTAAAGGCACAGTTTTATTTTCTTATATTAAGAACTGAAGGCATTCACCTGGTATTTTTCTTTTGCAGGTGTCTAACTTTTTAAAGCAGTTTATAGGCAATTTCTGAAGGTGCTAGCAAAAGAAGTGTGAACTGAGTGTCCATTAAAGGCTGTAACAATGGCTGGAGCAAAAAGGGCAAATTGCCTCATCTCCCAAGTATCTTACCCTCTGGAGATCGTTTCTCCTCATGAGGAACAACCTCTTCACCTTGTGGCATGTCACTACCCTGCACTGCAGTGTTATCCCTTGACAATCAGTTTTATTTTCACAACTTTGTCCTGAATTATGGATCCCCACCCTCAATATATTTGTTCAACAAACTGTTTTCTACTCAGTAAAATACAGTGGTAGGTTGCTACCAGTTTGTCCCAGTTCAGATGAACCGGTAGCAGCGGTGGCGGAAGGCTCTGCCCACCCACCTGGACGCTTCTGTGCACCCACGAGCAAACTAGTAGTGACGGGTTTTGAAGCCCACTCCTGGTAAAATAGCATATTTTATCTCAAAAACCTTTCATTATTTTTTTAAAAAAATATTGAAATGGAAAATTTTCCCCATGAAACATCACAATGAGTAACCAATCTCTCTGACTGTTGTCTGCTTTAATATTGTCGTGTGTGTGTGCATGTGTGTGTAACAATAACATAACAGAATGTATTGTTGGAAGAAATGTCCATCTGGGTTCAGTTCCAAGTGGGGAAAAAGACACTGGAAACATGGTGGCTGCTTGGAAAGGTAATTTTTAATGATGGAGTTGGACAGGATCACATACCTTGATGATGTTGGGTGAAAAAAAAAAAAAAGGAAGAGATGCTGAGGGTGCCTGAGTTTTATAACCTCTCTGGGCTTTTGAATTTGAGCTTGTATTCTGATTGGTTGTCAGACTCCCATGGGGCCATGCAGGGGCAACTCTGTAGGCTGTATGTGTGTCCCTGGCTTGGTTGAACCTTGCTGGGTGATACAATCTCCCCAGGTGCCATGTGGTGAGTTCTGTTGCTAGATGGGTAGAGGGCTAATCCTATCTTGTTGGATCTTGGGTGAGGGCAATTCCTGCTATGGCTCTGCTTGAGGAGGTGGATCTTTGTTATGTAGAATAGACTGGCCCCACATGGCCCATTGACAAAGGTGGGGGGTGGTGGCTGAGTTTCTGTCTCCCTTTTAGGGGAAATATTCTGTCCTTTTAATATTTCCTAAAATATCTCATTTTCCTAGGAGAGGGGTTGGTGCAGGGGTGAAATGTTCCCGGTTCGGACCGGATCACCAGATCTGTTAGCGATGGCGGCGGGTGGTTCAAAGAACTGGTAGCAAAAATCCCTGCACGCCCTCCCTCCATGCCCAGCTGAGCCGCGTGATCATCAGAGGCTTTTTTTTTACTTTTAAAAACATTTTTTCTACAACCTCTTCAGCTGAAAAAATGCTTTTAAAAGTAAAAAAAAAAGCCTCTGATGATCACGCAGCTCAGCTGGGATCGTCAGAGGCTTTTAAAAGCATTTTTTCTACAACCTCTTCGGCCAAAGAGGTTGTAGAAAAATGCTTTTAAAAGAAAAAAAAAACAGCCTCTGATGATATATCTGCAGTTCATGCAGCTTATGTTGAGCCTGTCCTGTGCATCTATACTAATTTAAACCAATTTTAGAAAAATCTGCCTTAACTAAAATAACATTGTCAATAATGTTAAAGCTTCAGTCCAGACTACTGGCCATCTCTAGAACATTGCAGGATAATTTTCTTGCTTCGTTTCTTGTACACCTCTATCATTTCATCTTCTTGCCCATCCTGTGGGTTGGATTTTATTTATTTAATAAATGTATTTGCCACTCATCTCAACCACAAAACGACTCTGGGCAGCTGTGCATGCGTGGCTGACAGAACCCTTTATACTGTAAGAAGTTAGCACCCACCCAGTGGTGAAATGTAAAATTTGTTACTACTGGTTCTGTGGGCGTGGCTTGATGAGGGGAAATGTGACTGGGTGGGCGTGGTCAATTTTTTTTTTAACAAAGAAAAGCCTTGTTTGTTATCACTACTCCTGGTGTCGTTGGTGGTCAGGATGATAAGAGTCATTGAGATGATGCATCTAGAGTTGCAATTCCAGATTTCCCTCAAGGATAGGACAACTAGGAGTTCATGGAGTTTGTTTCCCCAGAAGAATAGCTTTTAGGGTTATCAAAGCAATATAAAAACGTTTTGGTGCCATGATATTATACATATATACTGTAATATACAAAAAGGTAGATTTACTTTTCTGAAAACATAGTTCAGTATAGGCTCATCAGATGTCAACCAAATAAAAAGTAGTCGCTACCTTCTCAATCCAAACAGTCTTATAATTCTATGAATTTAGGCCCAACATCTCAGGTGTAAGAAAACACTAGTTTGGGGGAAGAATGCTTTATCAGCCTTAAATTAATTCTTCATGAAATATTTTGTTGTTCCTTCAGTTTGTTTCTCAATGGATGCCCACATTTTTCAGATGTTGTATGGCTATTCCACAGTAATTTATCTTCTGCTTTCCCTTTCGTCTGAGATGGCAAACTTCTTTCTCATCCAAGTCCTAAATCCTTAAAGATACTGTCTTATGGGTTGCATGCCAGAAGTTTCCAAGCCTAATAAGGCTCTGGACTGGTTATAAATCAAATCTACTTACAATCATAGTTGCTTGTGAAGTCATAAATCAGACTATAATGTCTGAGTTGTGAAGAGTTAGGTAATGACAGTGTCTAAGACAATTTGAGAGCAAACTCCAATAAGCAGTCTAATGAAGTCAGGAAATTTTCACAAGTAAGCCTCTTATAATTGCTAGCTTTAGTCTAAGGATCTGTAAAAACCAGGTACCAAATAGAATAGAATAGAATAGAATAGAATAGAATAGAATAGAATAGAATAGAATAGAATAGAATAGAATAGAATAGAATAGAATAGAATAGAATAGAATAGAATAACAGAGTTGGAAGGAACATTGGAGGTCTTGTAGTCCAAGCCCCTGCTTAGGCAGGAAACCCTACACCAATTCAGACAAATGGTTATCCAACATCTTCTTAAAAACTTCCAGTGTTGGACCATTCACAACTTCTGGAGGCAAGTTGTTCCACTGATTAATTGTTCTAATTGTTCAGGAAATTTCTCCTTAGTTCTCAGTTGTTTCTCTTGTTGATTAGTTTCCACCCATTGCTTCTTGTCCTGCCCTTAGGTTCTTTGGAGAATAGCTTCACTCCCTCTTCTTTGTGGCAGCTAGACCAGAACAGATATGCCAGTCAGGCCAGGTCTGAACTGATTACAAATCTGAACTGATCACTGATGGGAAAATGTATAAATGGCTGCCAAGGACTTTAAATGATTAGGCTGAGGACATGCCTAATTGATTGTTCACCTAAAAAACTGGTATCTAGTGTTTTTCATGAAGCTTGTTTCTCTTTGTTAGGCCTTGTTGAATCTTTATCCCATCTCAATCCAGAAGAAGAAAATAGCTGTTATTCTGTATCTCTGGATGCTGGTTTGTCTTATGTCATTTTGGGCATCAGTCAGATGTCCCACTGATTTGTATCTGTCCCATGACAGACTTGTAAACTTATTGGCACCCCTGAGTCAACAATGTTTTATGAGTGTGTGACTCAGCATGTCTTACAATGTTAGGACTTAAATACAGATAATAGAAATATAGCATTTGGGAGCTCTGTGATGTGAATTAGTTTATCATGGTCCACTAATGAACTAAAATTAAATATATATGTAGTGAGGAAAAAATGTTTCCAATGCTTATGTAAAGTGAATTGAATGAAAATGATAATGTTCCATTATTGCAAATATAATACAATATTCTTTTCCCCCCGGTAGGTAAAGGAAAACAAGGTTTGATATTTTTACAGAGATAGAAGCAAAGTAATCTCATTTATTTTCAGACAGGAGGGCTTTCCCTCTAGAAAATGTATGAAAAGATAAAATTAAATGGTAATAAAGATTGTCATTCCTTAAGTACATTTTATCAGACTCTTTGCTCATTCTTTTTTTAAAAAGCCAGTGTCTTGATACAACAATGTTAAAATAAACACTTGCCAGTTTATGACAATTCCATACATTTTTTGTAGTTCTATCAGATATGAAAAGCCTCTTTCAATCTAAATGCGCTCGACGTTGGTGCTTTTATAAATAGAATTTAGTTTGGGTTTGATAAGTCTTCTTTGAACCATTCCCAGACTCTTGTCACACACACACATAGACACAGAAAGGGGCAAAATAAGAGGATAGTGTGTATGTGTGTGATTATGTATGTATGTGTGTATGTATGTATGTATGTATGTATATGTCCTAACATAATACATTCACAGGGGGCGGGGAAGAGGGAGTGCACTGAGGGCTCATTTAATTAATGTGTCTAATTAACCACATGAAAATTAATGTTATTTTGCTGCTCCATTGGTTAACAATAGCAGAAGGAAATGTCAGCTGCATTACATATGAGCTATGACTACAGCTTTTCCAGAACAGAAGGTTATCTCAATCTTGTTTTAGAGGTACATGAAATTTGATGTCTCTGTCAATTTTGGGCCAGCAATCTATGTGATTCTATAATTACTTTTGCCACTTTGCTTTGGTGTAATCATTCATTATGAGGCCATGCTTATCTTGTCATACCTTTGTGTCATTAGCAATGCTCTAATGCATTAGTGACCAAACACAGGTTTCCCAGACAAGTGATTAGAGCTGCTGCATTGCCAGCTGAGTGAGTGATGCTTGAAATATCAGAATAGTTCTACTAATTTCCATCAAAATAATAACAGCGAGATGTCAGCATGAAAAACTGGCACAGATCAAGGAAGGTACAATGTCTGGATATGGTGTTGATATTGACATTGTAATGTCTCCCTTCTGGTTCAGCTTAAATGAATTAAGAGCTCATTGCCTGTTTCCTTCCATATATAACCTCACACCTTTGTTTTAAAATATAGTAGTGCTACACTGTTGTGGACAATATCTAAAATATATAATTACATTATAGTTTCCTGGGGTCAGGAGGAATTGACCAAACTGTTACATGCATCCGTGCACACGCACGCACACACACACACAAACACTTACCTAATTGTTATCCAATGTTTTTATTATGCTGTTATCACTATGCTGCCCATGCATTTAGCCCCCAAAATGGCATTGGAGTAACAGATGGCATAACACTGATGAAGCTGAGCAAGTCTAGTCTCAGAATACCTCCAGATGGATGGCTGCCAATAAAATTATTTGTCCTGCCTTTCTTCTTTTCCTGCTTAATGAATTTTGTGCAGTGGGGAAAAAAAGAAGAAGAAATGATAGGAAAATCCAGGAAAGTTGCAAGTGGAATCTTATAATATAATAAAAGCTGGTCCTTGAGACACCAGTAATGCACAATTTTGTTGATACTATTCTGAGCTGGGATAGATTTTACCAATATCTAGAACAGTCCTTCCATAATTGCATCTTGAAAAAGAAAAAACGGATGGTGCATATGGTCATTTGTTGCCCTAATTTAGTCATTGCTAATGGTTAAAAAAGGGTTGATGTATGAGTAGAAGTAATAATAATTAACTCTTTCCTTCATTTTGTTTACTATCTGCTCTGTTGCTTTGTCATTAAGCATCCTCACTAATACCCTACCCTAGGCCCAGTAGGAACTGTGGTAAGTACCTGATGGCCATGAAGGAGTGGATGGTCCAGAAAGGCCAGCTGAATTCAAACAATATAGAGTTAATGTTAGGATATGGTGTAAATCTAACAAGTTGTCCAGGCAATATATGTGTTCTATCACTCTAAATGTATTCTGTAACTCTAAAATGTAATGCTGAGTAATTGTACTGATGAATCATTGTAATGACTAATGACTGCTGACTAACTGCTGACTGCAATTATCATAATTGTACTGTTGAGTCATTGCACTGCTGACTTCACTTATCTAAGTGGATAATAACTAGTGTAAACTGTATATAAGAAGGAAGCCGAGCTATAGTCATTGTTGGACCTTCTCTCATCATTGCTTGACTTGCTGCTTGACTTGTTGGTTGGAACTGTTACCATCGTGTGTGAAGAAGTGGATGGATCTGCTACCATCGTGATTTGTTACCAGCGTTGAATTGCTGTTTATTACCAACTGCTGTTTGTATGGTAAGACAATTTCTGTAACTTCGGACTAATTTGAATGGCTAAAGACTTGGATTGATTAAAAGACTATGCAATTGTTTTTCACTACAAAGTAAAAGCTTTGTTAAACCAGTTTGTATGTATTGTATTCATTGCTCTCAGTACCGTTTCTCTGTGCACTTACTCTGCTGGTTGGTAACACAACAATATCCTTAATATCCTTCTAGGTTTCTTGGATATTCATGACATGTCATGTCATTTTTGGATAGGGTAATACTTGTAAAAGAAAAGCAGGCTGAACTGGATGGTGGGGTTAAATGTGTCATCAGTTTAGAGAGATTACATTGCAACCAGAGACCTAAGTGCACGCCCCCCTGTGAATTCCATTGACCCTTATCTAGTGCCAATTTAGCCTTGACAGCTAGTTGACTAGATTCTTGTATATCAGTAGCAATAATAAACTTTTATGTACTGTAAACTCAATGACAGTGCTCCCGAAGGATCATGTATTTTATTAGGGACTCATACTTGTAGTACATTATTTCTGGAATATTTGTAATGCTGTTTAGCATGGTAAATATCAAGCGCCAGAGAAATCGGAAGATCAGAAGTTCCAGAAAGTTCAACTTGGTATAAAGATTTATTATAAACTTAAGCTCTCTACAAGAATCTGAACTACTAACAGTCAAATCAATTTGGAATTCAAGGTGGGCTGGACTTAGATTGAGGGCTCAAAGAAACTCATGATTGATGATGCATTTGACCCTTCCCTTTGGCTCAGCTTGGTCATCTCCTACACAAAGGTGATGTTGTGAAATAATCCAGATATTAAAATTAATTTAAAAGCATGCATCTGGATAGCAAGATCCCCAGCAACATAACTTAACAGTGACACAATATCCTTAACTTCCCATGCTTGCAAAATAATGCTTAGGATCACTGAATGCAGACTAGAGCTAGATGTGGAAAAGGAAATTCCAAAAGTTCAAGTTGGTTTTAGAAAAGGCTGTGGAACAAGAGGCATTATTGCTGATGAATGCTGAATAATTAAGAAAGCCAAAAAAGGAAGTCAGTATGTGCTTCATTGACTTTAGAAAGGCCTTCAGTTGAGTCAATCATGTCTTCATTTAGAACGTACCTCCAAAAATGGAACTCTAAAACATCTCATTGTCCCCTTGTGAAACCTATATATAGGTTTGGAAACCTCTGGAACCTCTGAGGCGGTTTTGTTTTTTAGCTCTTTATTGAAGTTTTATGTTGGCTTCTATATTCTCTACTCATCAGATCTCTTAGCAGTCGTGCTTTTTAGCATATTCTTCTTCAGGAACTTCCACATATCCTGAGTTTCTCCGATTAAATCCTTGTGACTTCGGATCCTCATAATTGATTATGCTCAGTTTTAGTTTTCTTTACTCCAGAAGAGTGGAGACTACAGAGTTTCTCCTAACATTCCTCATAATCACCCTTTTCCAACAAGTCTTCGCCCTCTTATGCCAGAAAGGTGTGAATTTCTAACATTGTTAATTTCCATCCTGCATCTCTTTTCTGTGAAGAGAAATAACGCTATCTGTTTAAGCAAATTTCATGCAAGTTCTTCAGATCAGATAACTTGATATGACTCCTTTGCTGCTATACTAAGAATCCTCATCTAATCCTGCCTGTTTATGTTCTGAAACCCCAAGAAAAAAATGTCCATTAATTCTGACCACATTACAGAAATGAAAAGCAAAACAAAACTAACAAAACCATTTTAAAATGCCATTTATCCAATGTGCATTTTCAACCTCCTACACAAAAATGAAGACAGAATAACTCAGAAATATATAAACCTAAATTGAAGACACACCAAGTTGCATAATTAAATAAATAAGGTGTGCATAATTTATACACCAGATAATTTTTTGCTGAATTGCATTATTTTCCCCTTAATGCATTTCCCTTATTGTTGTAATAGGAATTCAGTTGATGCAGTACAATATATGGATGCATAATTATGTTGCATAAGATTATTTTATGGGGATGTATTTTCATTGGTAAGCAATACATACAAAACACAACCGAATCCATTTACCATTATCTACATTTCAACTATGCTCGCCAATACCTGCACTTTCTTCCAAGACTCACTTTTCTAGCAGCATGATTATCTTATACTTTCTCCAGCCCATTGTTTCAGCACATGGCGCATAACCCTTAAAGTCTTTTGTTAAAGAAGCAAATGTCAGTGAAATTATTTTAATTCTGTTACTCTGCTCTCAGGTAAGTGCAGGCGTCTGCTTTTACAACTACCTTTCTTACTACAGCTTGTAATATAATATCCACATTAGAAGTCCTGGATTCCTGTTTACCTCCCTTCCTTGTCCTTCACACCATTCATGTTCAGCTCTGTCCTACCAGTTCCCCAAAACAAACTTTCCCTCTTCTTTTCATTGCAGGCCAAAATGTCAGACCAGTGATAACAAGAAAACATCAAAAGAGGGCTTCTCAATCCATCATTGTGTTTTTTCTATCACACAGACTAAAAAGTGACTAAAGCATTGTTTTTTAAGTCTAAAATACAGATTAAAATAGAATGTCATTTAATTTTTAAAAGGCTATAGAAAGGAACCCAGCTAGGTCTTGCAACATCTTATAAATAAAATGAACATGGAAGAGAGAATAGCTAGTTTTGCATGGTTATACCAGTGATGGGTTGCCCCCGGTTCGCACTGGTTCTATAGAACCGGTAGTAAAACCCGTGGGAGACTCCACCCACCGACCCTGACATCATCAAAATGCTTCTGCACATGTGCGTGGCCCCGCTGCAAACCGGTAGTAAAGGTAAGTAGAACCCACCCCTGGGTTATAATACAATGTGAATACTGTAAACCCAAATTATCTGAGTTTATACAACGAGCTAACACTAGAAGTGTTGTAAACCAAGTTGATCTGTTGCCTACTGTTTCCCTTCCTTCCTTCCTTCCTTCCTTCCTTCCTTCCTTCCTTCCTTCCTTCCTTCCTTCCTTCTTCCCTATGACCACTATTCACCAGACAATTCTGGGTAGCAAATCAGCTTTAGAAAGTAACAGTAAAACGAAACAAAAAGCAGTTAAAACATATCAGATGCAGCTCATATAACCAAAATCATGACCGCTGAAAATTAACAGTATATTTTTCTTCCATTTTGAGGTGGAGACAGATGAAAATTGTAGCTTGACTCTTATAATAAGTATGACAGCACTCAATATCTCACCAAAATATATTCTATCTATGTATGATGTGGCCCCACTCTTCTGTAGTTCTCCTAAAATTATATGGGATTGTTCATGCCCAAAAGACTGCTCATGATTTCCGTGTGCCATGACCTGCAACTACATAATGGCTGTGTTGCTTCAAAATGCTAAATCAGCCCCAGCCCTCAATCCTACACACTCTATATTATAAGTTAATGCAAAGTGTTTGGGTGTGTGTGTGACTGCAGCGGAAAAACTTTGGGTGATGTGGGCATTCCCAAACAACAATTTATCTCTTTTTTTCCCAAATGATTAAATAAATTTCTCTTAGCAGTTCAGATTAATCCTGAACTATTCCCACAAGTGATTTAAAAGTCTTAACCATTCTCTGTTCAGGTAAGGATTATTGATGATGGAATCCACCCATAACAGCCCAGTGTTTTGGTTTTCAAAATAAAGTAAGATTCAGGTGATCCAATGGACACCAGAACTATTGTCACCACCCTTGTACATAACTAACTCTCTGGCTGTCTGGGTTATCATGCATACCTATTTATTGAAAATATTTCCCCTGAATAGCAAACTCAGCAGTCATTTATCAAACAAACATTAAAGATATGGAACAGTGAAGATCATATACAGTAGTCCTCAATTTATAACAGTTCATTTAGTGATCATTCAACTGAAAAAAGTGATTTACAACCATTTTTCATCCTTATGACCATTGCAGCATCTCCATAGTCCTGCGACCAAACTTCAGATGCTTGGCAACTGACTCGTATTTATGACAGTTGCAGTGTCCTGGGTCATGTGATCAGGTTTAGCGACCTTCTGGCAAGCAAAGTCAATGGGGAAGCCAGATTCACTTAACAAACATGTTGCTAATTTAACAACTGCAAGAATTCATTTAAGAACTGTGGCAATTGTGAAAGAGGGCGAAATTCACTTAACAAATGTCTCATTTAGCAACGTAAGTTTTGGGCTCAATTGTGGTCATAAGTCAAGGACTACCTGTATGTATGTATGTATGTATGTATGTAATGTATGTATGTATATGGTATATATTTATATATATATACACACCATAACAGACACAGGTCATCGCAGACATGGGACACTTCATTCAATATCTTGATAAATATTTAGTTCATTTCATGAAATGAAAACAATATGTCTTCATTTTATTTTTTAATGACCACTAAAGAGCATCTTTGTTTGTTCAGTCTGCCTACCGAACGAAGATTCAGTGGCTTCATAAATGGTATAAAAAGACTAGGTTTTACAAGTAACAAGCAATTGCCTTTAAAGTCTACAATGTACAAGCACGAATGGAGAGAGGAAGGGAGATCCAATTTAGCCACTGTCCACAATCTACCTCTTGAAGCAGCTTCCCAGGGCAAACTCAGGGCAATGCCACAGCAGACGTCTCTTTTTGGAAGTGGGTCCTTGTGGGCAATTGGTACACTTCCAGATTCTAGCAAGAATGTAAATATGGAATGAATAAACTTTTTCCACATTTTGTTTTGCAGCCCTTTTATAAAGAACAGATTTTCTGTAGAGGAAATTAAAAAATATATAATACTGAGAAACTAGACACAGAGACAGCTTTCTCCCTCGTGCCATCACTCTACTGAACACCTAATTTCCACAATACTGTCTGATGTATAAATATATTTACCCATGTAGTATGGCTGTATTATTATTATCCCTCTCATCTTCTCTAGTACCTTCTCTTATTGGTATTGTTATTATGATTATTGTTACTCTGTACATGTTTTGCATGTACACTGAGAGCTTCTGCATCAGAGACAAATTCCTTGTATCTAATCACTCTTGGCCAAATAAAGTATTCTACTATTCTGCTAATGTTGCAATCGTTTTTACTATAAATAACTGGTATTTTTGCCCTGTAATGCAGTGCAACTTTTTTCCCCCAATTAGCTCTAGTTTTCTTTGAGAAACAATTATCACAGAGCCCTAAAATAACTTTTCCCCAAAGAGATGTGTATCATTATGATGAAAATCTTTTATGTCGGTTCCTGAAATTGTACTTCCTTGTAAAAAATGGCTAAGCATTGATTTAATAAATACACTTGATTTGTATATATTGTTTAAATTAGAAAAAGGCACCGCATAACTCTGGTTTCCTGTAGGGACACTGTAAAATTGTGGATTTTTGTTTTTGTTTCATTTGCAGTCAGAATGATCTTTAACAAAATAGAAAGGGGGGTGGGAAAGTACATTAGCATTTGGTTCGCATTTCTTTTTTGGATGGCATTCTTTTGAGTGATTTCTAAAATAATCTTTCTTCTCAGGGCATCTGTAAACATCTAAAAACAATGATATTTGATTAAGACCAACTGCAATGGCTGGCTTTAAAAAAAAAAAAGAATCCCAAAACTTTAGGCAAAATGGTTGCTGCAATTGCCATCCAAACGTAAACCACATGGAAAGCAGATGTTGTAAATATGCATCGAGACAAACATCCATTGATAGTTTAGAACAGTAAAAACATTTCCTCCGGTTAATGGGCCTTTTCTACATTACACGCATTCAGATGTTCTTTCCCGTTTGCAATGTTGACACTGAGTATTTGTACAGATCCTTTCCTTTTCTGCCCTGATACCAAAGACAGAACCTTTTTATGATTAGTCTCTCTGCTGAATTTTCTAACACCAGATGAGTGGGGATTTATCGTAATAGCATGTGTTTTGTTTCCTTTATTTCTCCCTCAGGAAAAGCAGTTGTCAGGGCAGCCCCCATTTCGGAGCCCGAAGCCATGCAGAGAAGGGATATCGTGTTTGCCTTGTTCTGAAGGAAGCTTTTCCTGCCGACGGCAGTGATCACATAGATACCTGCAGGCCAGAGCTTCTGAGTCATCAGTGGGTGACCTCACTGACAATCCACGGCCGCAAAATGCAGCTTATCAAGTTCCCGCTAAAGCAGTCAGGCCAGATTGAAGCAGTGCAATGTCAATAAACAAAAATGGACACGGTCCAAGCTGAACATTTCCAGAAGAGCATGTAACTAATTTCAAAGAATAATGGTGGCATAAAGCTCCTTGAGGAATGTTCAGAACACCATTACCTGAAGCACTTTTCAATAAAATCCAAGGTACTTAATGGAATTTTCTCTTCAGGGCTCTTTCATCTTTTAATCTGTAATAATAATAATGGCTAGGAACAATGTAAAATTTAACAAGCAAATGCATTTTGTACTTTTTCATTGACAGCCGATATCCAAAGAGATGTTTTGAATATGTTTTTCTGTGTTTCTAAACAAAACCCAGAAAAGCAAGACTCAAGACTCTGAGCATTATTTTCTAGAGCCTTTTTTTAAAAAATTCTAAATCTCTCTGAATCCTTTTCATTTTAAAGATAAATACTAGCAGGCATTTCTCTTATTTACGTGATATTTAAAATAGTACTGGAAGAATATTCAAGTATATGGACATGTACTGTATATTTCTGCGATAGTCAGAATATTTCTTGGAGCCAGCCAAGCAATTATACTGTCTTTAAAAGAATGTCAGGTTTTACTAAAATATCAAAATAGATCAGAATTGCATTTTATTTTATTATTTCATATTTTTTAACATTAAATGGACATCATTTGCTTATACCATGTCCCAGCCATGCTAATTACCTAGTAATACAATGCAATCTTAGATATTATTACTATTTTGTATTGCTTTTATCTCAAAATACCAAAAAGATGCACCAAAAGATGCATTTAAAAGACACTCTATATAGCATCTTGGTCTAAATAATTTAGTCCCTTCTGCCACTAAGCTCTTCTTTTTTAACCTGATATCTTCCAGATGTATTAGGATCACAAATCCCAAAGCTTCCCTAAATTATAATTCAAGACCAGAAATTGAGAGTTCTAGGCACAACTAATACTAGATAAGTTGCTGGACACACTGAGCTACTTATTTTTAACCTAGCAACAGTAAGGTTATTGAGAAAATATGATCATTGACATTTGCTATATCTACAGCCTGAACCCGGGAAAATGAAATTTACTTTATTACAGAAATTAGCCATCGAGCACACAGCCAGCCATGAGATGAATCATAGGACTTTCATTGTCACTTCAAATTTTTAATAGGATTCATTTTCCATGTGACATCAAATTGAGTAATGAACTCTTAAATGTGACAGAGAAAACTTAAAACTAAAAATGGAGGGAAGGTTGTTATTTAAACATTTTAAGAAATAGCATGGTAAGAAGAAGGTACATGTAACTCAATTTTTCTTGTACTAAGATTTTTCCTTCCCAATAAGTGTCAAAACAACGATGGAAGCGGTTTGCCATTTCCTTTTCTATAATGTCTATGGAGATTCTCAGTCAGCCAGATCATGGTTGTCCCAAAGGTGCTTTTCCAAAAGGCAACTGGACTTTGTTTTTCCTTGAAGATATTTTACTTCCCATTCAAGAAACTTCTTCAGTTCTGATTGAATGGTGGTGGATGGAAGGGTTTATATTCCTTGCAGTCATCTGATTGTTAGCACTCATTCAGAGAGTTGTTGAGGACTCGTGGAGGTCACCTGAATAGTGCAAGTGGGTGTGGAACCTTCTTGGAACTGCTGAAAGAAGGTTCCACACCAGAGGTGGATTTCAGCAGGTTCTGGCCAGTCCTGGAGAACTGGTAGCAGAAATTTTGAGTAGTTCGGAGAACTGGTAAATACCACCTCCGACTGGCCCCTCCCCCATCTATTCTCTGCCTCCCGAATCCCAGCTGATCGGGAGGAAATGGGAATTTTGCAGTAACCTTTCCCTGGAATGGGGAGGGAATGGAGATTTTACAGTATCCTTCCCCTGCCACACCCACCAAGCCACGCCCACCAAGCCATGCCACGCCCACCAAGCCACACCCACAGAAACAGAGATAAAATTTTTTGAAACCCACCACTGTTCCACACCCATCTACACTATTCAGGTGACCCTGAGAGCACAGGTAGACCTCCAAGTGGCCCCAACAACTCTCAGAGAGAGTGCTAATGACCAGATGAATGCCAGGGATATCAATCCTTCCATCTACCGCCATTCAGTCAGACCTGAAAAAGCTTCTTGGATGAGAAGTGAAATGATTTCAAGGAAAAACAAAGTCCAGTTGCCTTTTGAAAAAGCACAGTTGGGACTTTTTCTATAATAATAAGTAATTTGGTGCTATTCCAAAAAAGTATTACCATTTCTATTTCAGATGACAACTCCAAGCCAAAATAAATAAATAAATAAATACAACAAAACCCAAGGGCCAGACTATGCACTGATTTAATGAATAGATTTGGTTTGTGCAGACTGACCCAGGGCAAACAGCTATTGTAAAATATTACTCTCCACAAAGAGATTTAGCTTAAAGGACATATTTACAATATAGTACATTCTATATTTTCTTTCTTTATCCTGTACAATTGGGAGGAGTTACATGATGGCTCACATATAATCCACGTTACTGCAACTTGCAATTCAAAATGCTCAGTATGCGTTTGTCTTTCTCTAATACAAAACAAAACCAAAATGCTGGGCCATATTCTAATGATTGTGACGATTGAATATTTGCTGCTTTTGGACTCAATGAAAGAGCAGACAAGTGCAATGATAATCAGCCCTTAACATGTCCTAATGAACAGCCCTGGTATTGAAAAATAAAACACACAGACATTTAAAACTAATTATATGCAAGCTATGGTAACAGATTTATGTTACAAGCACTGAACTATGATCCTCATTTATAATAACATGCTTAAAGGAGGGAGGAACATCTTAACAAGACAGATAGCCTAGGACTACAAGAGGAAAAACAAGCTTTTGTTTTGAAATGCTGGTAACTGTTTAGTTATTTATAAATAGCTTGAACAAGAAGAAAAGGTCTGGAATTAAAGATTGATTGGCGCATCATATGAAAACCTCCATCCTCATTTAAGTTCTTTTGCTGACGTACATCTTAAAAGGGAAATTAGAAGCTACTTTAGGACCCAATTGTATATTTCTAGAATTTTATGGAGTTGTTTTCTTTATTGCTTATAATGATCTCACTAATTTAGTTCTGAGACTGTAGTCATTCTGGAAATGACTACATACATTTAAGCATTCATGCATATAGAAACAAAATATTTTTCTGGTGCATCTTCCCAATCTGTGACCTCTAAAAAAACTCCAATTCTGGGAAACATATATAGAACACCAGGTTGGACAATGATGGTTTAGCATATTAGAACATAAATCCTGACAGCCACAAAAACATCTTCGCTGCCTCTTCTCTGTCCAACTGCTTCATATTCCTATTCTACAGGCAAATCTTCATTGTTGAGTTCTATAGAGATATAGAAATCACTTACAGGAATTAATAAATATTACTTTGATTTTTCTATAGGTGAGAATGGGCTCTCTTATATAAACTGAAGATGTGTGAAATTAATAACTCACAATGGGCAATTGTAAACATTCCAGAATTTCTAATGTTTTTGTAGTCTTAAGACTACATCAACAGAAAGGTTGGTGCAAGTCTACAAGGAGCTGAAGATGAGATCAAGCATTTTGTACAACAAAACTACATAGACATCCTATCCATAGAGATGTGGGGCACCAGATTTTGTTGGAAGACAACTGCTTCATCCCTAGCCATAGGCTACACTGCTGGTTGCTGATAGGAATTAAAGTCCAACAATATGAAAAGATCTGAAGGTCCCTATGAACTCTATTTTTTCCTGTTTCTGTCATGCTATATTTTTGAATTCTGAATTTCTTTTCCTAGTTTCTCAGCCCCATCATTTCTCCTGCTCTCTTTCTACATCTCAGATCATTTGCTGGGATGTCTTTAGGGAGCTAACCATATGGCTTGGCTTCATCTCACATTTAGATTACTCAACCTATGGGGACAGTCATGAGATAGCTCATTGCATATTTAATATATATAGAAGCAGCAAGTAAGAGAGAGATGCAATTTGTGAGATCCTCCAGTGTTCAGAAAAGGAAGCTACAGGGAAGAAAAACAGTTTTTCTGACAGCCTTTTGCACACAGTTAAGTAAATTAAATTAACTAATTAAGTATCCTTTGGGAACAATCCAGTTAACGAATGCTTGTCTTAATAATTATTTCTGAATACAGTTAGACCAGGCACAAAAGTAAACAAAATGTGATTCTGTCTCCTTATTAATCTAATGAGTGATTTACTAAGCATGTCTGTTAAAATATCACTGAAATTACATTGTATTGGTGATAAAACCATAAAATACTGTTATGTTTTCTGACAGATGGACAAATGTTAATATCAGAATATGGCAGCTGGGGAGAAATGGATGCAGTTGTGAATCAAGGCCAAACCAGCAGTGCTCCATGAACTCCTTATAAATTCACTGACACTGGCTTGGCTTGTCCTCCTCAGGCATGTTTTGGATTCAGCAATATTTGCAGCAAGACTCACCCATACAAAAATGATAATATGTGGACACTGATATCATAATACACTTACATTTTGATCTCTGACACAAGTACTCCTTGCCCTCTGCACAGATGTCCAAACATAGGTTGTCTTGGTCTGGATGGTGACAAACATGGTGGGCAGAATTACTACTTGCTAAACCCATTTGGCTCATAATAATTAAGCTAGAAAGTGTAGTGAACAACTTTTCAGTAACAGAGAAATTGCCTGGGGCCAGGGGTGTGAGCAGCAAGCTGACATTTTGTTACAAGGAACACATATTGTGATGCCAAAATAAGCTCTTCCCTGTAAGTATCGGAATGCAGCAGTGATGAAATCCAATTTTTTTTACTACCGGTTCTGTGGGCGTGGCTTAGGTGTGGCTTGTGGACATGGCAGGGGAAGGATACTGCAAAATCCCCTTTCCCACGCCACTCCGGGAGAAGGATACTGCAAAGTCCCAATTCTCTTCCCACTCCTGGGGGAAGGATATTTGCAAAATATCCCACCCCACTCTGGGACAGCCAAAGGTAGTATTTGCTGGTTCTCCAAACTACTCAAAATTTCTGCTACTTGTTCTCAAGAACCCGTCAGAACCTGCTGGATTTCACCCCTGGAATGCAGGTACAAAAGAGGGAGGAGATGAGTTGTGGTATCACAATGTACATTTCATTATTTGTCTCCCTTGTTCTCCTTCACTAGCAGATGCATAGGGCAGGGGCAATTCCCCCCCCTTTTTTTCAGAACAAGAAGGCCTAGGATCCTCCGGATCCCACAGCAACTCATGACATCTGTCAATGACAGATTGTCACATCTGTCAATCTATTGCTTAACGCATTGTAAGCCGCCCTGAGTCTCCGGAGAAGGGCAGCATATAAATCAAATTAAAAAAAAAAAAGGGGGGCACTTTGAGATCAACTGAAATAAACATTTATTTATACTACTTATGTCTATGTTAGTGTAGACATAAGAAGAATGAAATATTTTGAAGTCTATTAAAAAAAGGCGGAATATTATATTTCCCTAAATGAGAAATGGAGAAACAAGGTTTTTTAGAGGCAGGAAGCAGACTCAGTCTTTCTTAACAGGCCCCAGCAGATATTTTGTGCCCATTAAGAAAGATAGGGCCAGCCTATTCAGAAACCAGACCCAGTTTCCCTGCCCCAAGCAGAAACTGAGAAAGTCAACTTTTAGTAATGCAGGTTTGGTAATCCATTCAAGACCCAAGTCATTAGGCACAATAGGAATTGCCCAACACCATTTCAGAACACAAGCCCCTTCATTGCACCATCCCAGAGCAGTCCAAACTTCACCTCAAATACAAAGCCCAAAAGAAGGTATGACCCCCCCCCCCCACTCAAACTCCATTTTGTCAGCTGCCCAGAACCACAATCTCATGTGGTTCTGCTTCATCATTAAACCATCTTTCCAATCAGCCTCCATGTTTCCAGTGTCTTTGTCCCAGCTTGGAAATGAACCAGATGGATATTGCTTTCCAACATTAGTTCAAGCAGGTAAACCTAAGTGGCTTATTGGTTCAACAAATTCTTCATCTCATCTTTACAATGATAATAAAACCCTAACGCCATAGCACTGCTCATTAACACATTGGAGTTCTCCTTGTCTCTTCAGTCCCCAAAGGCTCCATGAAACAACCCGGTCATTACTAATTTATGGAATATTAAAAGAGAGGGAGCTGCTCTCAACTCAGGAGACCCAATATTCCACAAGGGAGAAGACCATTCAGAAACTGCCCACTTCTGAATTCCATCCCTCTGCACCTCATCGAGGATGGAGATGGAGCATCCATGTTTTGCATGAAAAATCTCACGTGCACATATTTTACTTGGGCTAGACAAGCTCGAGGAAAAGAGCCATACACCACGCAACACTACAAAAGTTAAAAGGAGGAGAAATTACTACCGTTTGTAACATTTTAAAATATAACATGTTGTCATATGGAGCATATGCTGGAGGTGGTTGATAATGATAGAGCTGATGTCCTCCCTGCTCATCCTACTCCCTCCTTCCCCATCTTTTAATTATAGCTGGTAATTTTTATTTTTATAGTATTTTTATAGTATTTTAATTTTATTATATGCATGTTTCTGCATTCTTTTATATTTATATTATAGGTTGCCCAGGGTCACTTCTTGGTGAGAGAGGGGGGCAAACAAATTTAATACATAAATATCCTGAGATGTAATATGCAGTTCAAGGGTCAAAATACATACTAGAGAGAATATACAGTCTTGGTCCCAAACCAGAAGAAAATCAATTGATCCCCACCCCAAAATTTATATGCCACTATATCTTTTCCAATGAAATTCTCCAGTTTTTCCTCATCATTTTCTGATCATGATTTTCTGACCCCTCTTGATCTGCTTCTTCGTTGTGCATTACTTATAGAAAGCATTGGTGAAGCATTAAAAGTAGGATTAAGAAAAAAAAAGGTGAAAATGCAATCCATCCAGTAGAACAGCAACAGCAATTAAGCAAATGTGGAAACCTACTCCCACACTCTGAATCTCTTCTGTGGGATCCCACAATCTTCTTAACCACTAATTTTGCATCCATCTTTAAATTACATTTGAGGCACAAAATGTCAATTTTCCTTTTCTTATCATCCCTGGATGGTTGTGTGGTACAGTATTTGGCAAGTGAAAATGAGCCTTCAAGCCATAAGAAGATGGCCTTGTGGTTAGACAAGTAAGATTCCCATAAATATTTGAGGCAGGTTTTAATCCCTTTTATTTTTGTAAAGACAAGCATAAGGTTGTAAGGGGTTCTCTATGACACTACATTTCAACCTTTTGTTTAAGAGTGTAAGTTCAGGTTCTCTTTAATTCATCCAGCTGTTTCTTACCATCCCTGCATATATATATATATATATATATATATATATATATATATATATATATATATATATATATATATATATATATATATATATATATATATATATATATATATAAAATTAAATTTGAATTATTGATTAAAGGATAAAAAAAATCATAGAAGGACAGTGGCGTGAGTGGAATTAAACTGTCCTCAGATACGCTTGGGATTAAAATGTGGTAACCCCCTCTTTTTACTTCAAAAGAGGGAGGGGGGAGTGAACAGACAAGGGATTCTGGGTAACTTTGAATTATTTCAAACCTCAGTCAATCATTTCCAGTTCTCTGTACAATGGGGAAATTGTAAAAAAAGAAGAAGAAAGAAATCAATTAGAAAACTCTCCCCAAATGCTAAAATGAAGCCTTTGTCCAATTTCAAGAAACAGGGAATTGGTAGAGTTGTGCTTTTATGAAACGGATTTTGAATTAAATATTGTCTCATGTTCAAGAGTTTGAGTCGTTTAAATTCATTTACCCTCCCCAACCCACTGCTTTTTGCTTCCTTAGCTCCTATCCAGCACTAGATGGAACCCAGACTATAATTATCATGCAAAACAGTATCTCCCAGGCTCATTAATGCATTTCAGACTTTAAGTTCCTTGAAGTTCTGACGACTTTAAAATATTGATACTTGTTCATGGAATGACTTCCTATGACATAATGGTATTTATGGACTTGAACATGGTTGAACAGCTAAAAAAAGAAGGACCATGTCATAAGTGTTTACTCTTGTGAAAAACTATACCATGTTAATATATGCCAATTTCTTAAATTCTGTTAGCAGTTGTAAGGCAGTCAGATACCACCCATGGGATTGTGTGCCCTCATGAAACACAATTACAATGAGAATATCTCATTATCTCATTGGCTTTAGCTTACTGTTCTGTTACCATGGTTTCAAATACACTGAGGAGTCTGAAACTAAGAGTGCTGCTAACAAAGAACATATCCTTGTACAATGACATCAGATCATGTTAGACAGAATAGACTTAATTAAATACCCCCTGATGTAGCCCAAAATATAGAAGTTATGTATACCTTTTTTCTCCAAAAAAAGAAACATGCTATTAAATGCAGCTGGGAAATACACATATACATAGAGGCAGAGAGAGACCCACACAAATAAATAGAAAAAGAAAACTCTTGTGGTTATTGAAAGTTAAATGTATTGCAACCATTTATCACAAGAAATCTATCACAAGCAAAGAAATGAAAACATAATGGAGGGATCAGATAAAGTGAATGATATATATTTCCTTGGTAAACATAACTTGCTGTGGATGAAACATGCACCATTTTTATTCTGGTAATTTAGACACTGGCATTCAAAATGGAAGTATAGGGACATGCCTGATTCATTATAATGTAGCCTAACTTAAGAAGTCATACTTCTTGGACTATAAATAAAAAGTGTATATATAACCTATTTAAGGAAGAGTGTAGTCCTTTGTCTTTACATTCATCTCTTATAACTGTGCACTTTTTAAAAACCCATTGAAATCAGCAGTACATAAGTACATGTACCAAAGTATTTGATTGTGGCCATGTTTTTTTTTCTTCTTAATTTGGAAAACAGGAACCCAATTATGGGTGAATGTGTGTCATTCCCAGTGGTGGGTTGCTACCGGTTCGGTTCGGATCTTGCGAACTGGTAGTAGTGGCGGCAGGAGGCTCCACCCACCCACCCAAATGTCATCATGGACGCTCTGTGCATACGCAGAAACGCCACGTGCGAGCGCTCCCGTTGCAAACCGGTAGTGAAGGTAAGTGGAACCCACCTCTGGTCATTCCATATGATTCATCTTATATGTCAGCTTTCCCTTGTCTTGTGCTCCACCACATGTACTTGGCATGATGGTTTGAAATTCTAGTAGCCCTTATTGGTTCATAACCCTGAAAGGAGTGGTGCTTTGATTTATCTGTCTAATCTGGTGAGTTACCTCTGCATTGTTTTAAATAAGACCCATAATATTGTTTAAAAATTAGACTGTGCAAATGGATTGGGAAAAATGCAAATACAAAGCTGCCATGTAAGTCTGGAAAAAGATGGGGGGGGGGTGCTTTAATCTTTCCAAAAGAGGTGCTTTGAAAAGAAGTCCATATCTTCCAAAGTACCTTTTTTGAAGGACTTGCATTAGCTTATGAAGTTTTTACTAAAAATTGTTTTGGGGGGGTGTCATTTCTGGAGGCAGAACAACTCATGGATATTTATTTCTTGCACAAATTAGATTGTCTCAAGACTAAAACAAGGGTAGGTTGCCCAGAATCTATGATACATCATCTTCATCATCAGAAAACAGACACAGAGAGAATGCAACATGCATAATTCAGCCAAATTTCCCATGGTTTTGTTTCAGAGTCATGGCATTAAAAATTCCACAAATCATTTATTTACCCTGGAGGATATCATGTGACATAATGTGACAATAATGACTTCCCTTGTGGTGTTAATTGATTTTGTCCTGGTAGAGAAGGCAATTTGGCATCCATAGCAGTTTCCAGATCATGGACTTACTGATTGTCTGTCTAGGTAGTATTACTGTTAATGAAGAGAAAACACACTTTCCCCTTTAAACACAGTATGCTAATTAAGACAGACAATAGTGAGCCAGAGGTCATTTATTATTTTTAAAGTGAGAGTTAATTATAAACGATGGGCACAGAAATGCAAAATGATTGTAAATTAGTAAGTGTGATTCTGAACTCATAAAATCCAGTGTCATATTCTAACCATCTTAACATTTTAACATGTGAATAATTAACAGTCTGAAGTTGAACAATTGCCAGCTTGTAAAAGGTCTGATTGAAAGCAGCATTTATCATCTGCCAAATGAACACAGCTCATTAGGTCAACAATTTTTAATTAATGGCTTTCTGGTAATCTAACATATTTTTAGCATCATGGCTTTAAGTTGTTGGTTTTATATTTAATCTGCACAATAATTAAAAACTGTGCCTAAGCTTAAAGGATTTTCATAGCATTTGAATAACTGTTAGAAGGGATATGTCATTCCATTCAATTTAATTTTGGTACATTTAGAAATGTTGTCTCTTCTCTCTCAGCAACTATGGCAGTGAACACACATGGGGGAGAGATTTATTTAAGTGGCCCTTTCCAAATCAAAAGTTTCCCTCCCATCAAAAAGCAGACAAAAACATTCTAATCTAGTTTTCTAATTGCACAGTCATCTTATTTGGTGTTATTATTATTGTTCATGAAAATTGGAGATTGTTGAATGTGAGTATCTGCCCTATGAGATAGATCATGGAGAAAACATGACGAGACAAGCTAATTCTACTTGAATGTAAAGTTAGGTTAAGCAGAATCTTGCAAGTCTGAAAGTATATTTCTACTCTTCCCTCCACAGTCACCCCCAGTCTTCTTTTCAGTCTAAGACAGTAAGGAGGGTCTCTTCTATCTTTAAGTCTCTTTCACATTCTTGCTGCAGACTAAGCTGCCATTTTCCTGCCTATTCCCTTTTTGCTCCATCTCCCAAGGTTATCCCCACACACCATTATGTTCAGAAAATTCCCCATCAAGCTGTCTGAATACTTTAGATTGGGGGGGAAGTTTCATTTAGATCTTTATGAATTCTGGGAATTGGAGCTTCAGTACAACTGGGGGACTTTAGAAAAACATAAAAACAAGGCAGATAAAACACATGTGATTAAGATATCCAGAAAAATATTAAAACATTCACATCAAGAATTGGTCAAAATCTTGCCTGATAAAAAGAATCTTTACCAAAGTTAGTGAGTGTAAAAAAGACATTATTATACATATTTTTATGGAATCTGTTGTGAGAGTAGGAGTGGGCTTCTGATGTTCTCCAAGCTTGTTTTCCAGCAATAATCTTCTGAATTATAGTCATGCTAATAAATCTATTGCAAAATTTATTATAGCAAGAATCCAACCAAAGCAATCCCACACAAAAATAATTGCAACAGATCATAAGGAAAGACTTCAATTAGAAATAAATGGATGATCAGTATGTGTAAATCATCACAGATCTGATGAAACAACACAGAGAATGCTGGACGTTTCAAACCCTAATCAAAACTAGTGTCCTCCAAAGGAATAATTTTTTAATAGTTTCCTTCTTTTCAAATTTATAATCTGTGATGTTATAACTATTATATTGATGAGTCAATATTGAGCTGGACTGGGATTTTGATACTTAAGTATAGGTTTGCTGCAGACAGAATGAGGCATATGTACTCATGCAGCTTTTGTCATGGGGTGTGTGTGTGTGTGATGGAAATGTGGAGGTGGGGCTAGGCTTTAATGATGCAGATTCATAATTTATCAATAGAGTGTGTAAGTGATCATTTGCAATTTTAGGTGCACAGTTTCCTTTTGAAGCTCCCACATTAATGTTAATAGGAACAGTGCTTACATTAAAAGGAGACCATCCCCCTTAGGTGTTTAACAACTGATTTATCGAGGCCTTAAACTGCATTGTGAATGTGAACTTCTTACACTTACCAAGATGACTTTTTTTATGCTTCTGTTATTTCAGCTGCAGAGCAAAAAGAGAAAACAGAAGAGGAGAAGCAAATACTTAACAATCTGAGAAGACACCATGATTTAAATGTAGTTTTGGATTAAACTAAAAATAGGTCAGTAACTAAACCATCCAGTATATAGAGCCTTATAGCCACAGAAGGAGTAACTCAGGGATGGTATTCACTTATCTTTGTTACCGGTTCGTAAATGTGAGCGCGCTCACAGAGCGTCAAAAATGGGACGTGATGACATCCGGGCAGGTGGGCGGAACCTCCTGCAACCGCCACTACCGGTTTTCTCGAACCGGATAGAACCAGCTGAATACCACCACTGGAGTAACTTCTCAGATTACTGTTTTTCCATCTTTAGCTTCGAAATCTACCTCCTCCCCATGTTCTGTTGAAATGAATTTTGAATCTCTTCTCAATTCCATATTTTCAGTCAAATACATTTTAAAATTACTGTGCAAGAAAAACAAATTTCCTGACTCTTGATTGGAATTCATGGCTTTAACTTCATTATTTGCAACATTATATATGGCCTTCAGTATTGCAATAGCAGATATGAAGCAGAACGGGAGCTCAAAATGCTGTTCTCCCCCCTTACCCAAGAGACATTTTAGCCAGCAATTCAAATTTCAAAATCCACTAGGCAAAATTGTTTTTGTAATAACACTATTAAAAGAGGGTGCGATGTTCAGTGGTTAAAGACGCTGAACTTGTCAGCTGAAAAGCTTACAGCCCAGGTTCGAGACCCGAGCACTGTGCAACAGGGTGAGCTACCTGCCCCACCTCTTGCCCACCTAGCAGTTCGAAAGCATGCAAATGTGAGCAGATAAACAGGTACCACTTTGGTGGGAAGGTAACAGTGTTCCGTGTGCCTTGGTATATAGTCATGCTGGCCATATGACCATACAAGTATCTTCAGACAATGCTGGCTCCCTTGGCTAAGATGAGCACTGCCCCTAGAGTGGAACACAACTGACAGGAGAAACCTTCACCTTTACCTTAATAACAATTAGGACCCAGATTGTTGGGGGCAATACAGTATGTTGATTCTGTAAATTGCTTAGAGAGGGCTGTAAAAGCACTATGAAGTGGCATATAAATCTAAGTGCTATTGCTATTGCTATTAGATCCAACCAAGATTGAGGTTTTCAAGAAGACTGCACAACTAAGACCTAGATGAAAGCTACAGAAATGGATGTAATGAAGCATTGTTTCAATCCTGCATGGTGCTGAATCTAAGACGTTCTTAGTGTCCACAAAATACTTCTGAATAGACTTATCTGTACAGGTGCTTCCCAATGTAAACATGCAGTTGTTTATCTTCTCACCCTCCTTTTCTCACTAAAAAAAAAAATCTCAGATCTCAATAATTCTCCCTAGAAAAATAGATTCCACAGATTTTAAACTGGATTACCTAAATCCCTTGAAGGATTACTTCAAGAAATATTGAAACTTTTCAGGAGTTCTTCCATTGTGTAACTACATTGCATATTTTTTGTCACTTTGACTGTAACTGTCCCTTCAGTTGAACGTATCTTCAGCTTTGAAGCACACAAAGACTCAGTCACACACACCACTCAGCAATGGAAAAGAGCTGATAAATGTCTTGCTATGATTTATGTTGTGACACCATAGGAAGGGTAGAATATCTTTCCTTGATAATGAATTCATTTTAGTTGCCACTGATATTGGAGGCTGTGATCCGAACCCTCCTCCCCAAAAGTCTACCTAGAAAATAAACCAAATACAGTATCAAATGTATTTAAAAGAAAAGCAATGGAAAGAAAATGTTGAAAAACAGGTACCTACCCAATTCAAATGTTTCATTACAACAAGCCCACGGCGCCTCCTTTTCTTGATGGAATAATATCTTTGCAGATAGTCCTTGATTTATGACCATAATTGAATCCAACATTTCTGTTGTTAAGCGAGGCAGATGTTAAGTGAGATTTGGCCCATTTTATGAAATTTTTGCCACTGTTGTTAAGTGAATCACTGCAGTTGTTGAGTTAATAACACAGTTGTTAACTAGATCTGGCTTCGCCATTGATCTCCTTATCAGAAGGTTGCACAAGGTGATCACAAGATCCCAGGAACTGCATAAATATGAGTCAGTTGCAGGACATTTGAATTTTGATCATGTGACCATGGTGGTAATGCTGCAGCAATTGTAAATATGAAAAACGGTCATTTTCAGTGATGCTGTAACTTAGAACAGTCACTAAGTAAGTTGAGGACTATCTGTACTGCTCTCCTCAAAGGAAAAGTGAATTTGGCTGGAATGAGACACCATCTCCTATGATGAAGGACAGAATGCCATCCAGATAGCAAGAAAAAGAACAGACTGGATCATTGGGAATTAGATAGGATATTTTTTCAAGGGGGGGGATGGGAATTGCAGAGAATGAGAAGTATTCAGTTGTTGTTAGCTGTGAAGTTGTGTCCGACCCTATTCACTATTCAGTAAGCATAACTAAATTAAAATAATTAAATATAACTAAATAACTAAACATAAAATAAAGCATAACTAAATTAAAATAACCCGTTTTTCTGAACCAGTGAGTAGATAAAATCTCTGTCTTGGTAAATTAGGAAGCTCAGCAAAAAAGGACAAAGATAATCTCATAAAAATCTATAGGACAGACTTCTTAAGACACTTTCAAGGAATAACCAGAATACTGGGACATCTGGAAAACCAGATTTAACTATATAAAAAATTGTGCGAATAAGTTAAGAGTTTATTTTGGCTAATGATGTGTAACTCTTACTAAGAAAAATGAAGGTCACTTCTGTTTTCAAATTTTACAGTTGAACCCATCTATTAGATATAAAAAATAAATGGATTTTTTAGACATTAAGATAAGAATCAGATTAGGGATTGGGGGGGGGAGGCTCTATGAGGGAGTTTAAAAGTGGTGGCCATCAGACAATACTGGTTTCTCCTATTCTTTCCATCGCAGCTCTTCACCACCAGCTGTTATGTATTGATACTTTTAAGCGGGAGTTTCAAACCTGCCTACGTTTCTGATTGGCTGACAGTCCCTCCTGGATTGTATATAAGGAGGGCTGCAGCCTCTGAGTTTTTGCTGAAGTCTCACTGTATATTAAAGAGCTGTTGTCACTTGCTTGCTTGTGCCTCTCATTATTCCCGAACCACTTCATTGGCGACGAAGGTGGGATTGAGGCTACAAGAAGCCAACCAGTGAGACCACGAGCTTCAGCTAGGCGACGAGGCGAACCACAGGAGGCATACCAAACATGTCTGCCTACGTTCCGCCCAAGCCTTTTGATCCGACCCGTGAAAAATGGGTCTCGTACCTAACAAGGTTCGAATGCTCGCTTGAAGCCAGCGACATGCAGGGCCTCTCTGCTAATCGAAAGAGAGCCCTCTTCCTAAGCCACTGCGGACCGGACGTGTTCGAAATGGCCGAGTCACTGTGTGAGCCAACGCCGGTTCAAACCGTCTCCTGGGACACCCTGATGGCAACTCTCCGGGCTCACTACGCTCCCGTCCCCTCCAAGTTCGTGCAACGATACCAACTCAGACAGCGCATTCAACGTGAGGGAGAACCGGTCAGCGCGTACATGGCTAGCCTGAGAAAAGCCGCAACCCATTGCGACTATAGAGACTTGGACGATGCGTTGCTTGAGCAACTTATCTGTGGTGTTCGGGACATTAGGCTGCAACGGCGCCTGCTCGCCAAGCCTGATTTGACACTTGCTGGAGCCCTAGACGAAGCCAGGGCTCATGAAGCCTCCACAAAAGCCGCAGAAATGCTGCAGCGTCCGCTGACCAGCAAAGACAGCCCCAAGTCTGCCCCGGTGCAGAGAAGACGCCGGATCCAGCTCGGAGTCCGAGTAGGATGAGGACGTCTTCCGAACGGAGCACCAGAGAAAAGACACTGGCAGCCCCCGGCGAAGGTGTCCCAGCTGTGGCGGGCACCATGATAGACTGTCCTGCAAATACAGAGAGGCTATTTGCAGGCGCTGCGAGAAAAAAGGGCACTTGGCGCGAGTCTGTAGAGCCATTCTGCCCAGAAAACACCAACCACGTGAGCGCCGCAGCCAACCGGAATCAGCGCGCCAGAAGCAGCCAACGAGAGAAGGCGGCGTGAAAAAACAGGGCGAATTTGAACCGCGAGAAGGCCGCAACATACATATCGACCAGGCCAGCACGGCGATCGAGGACAAAGTCAGCACGGTGGTCGAGATCAACGGAAAGCTGTGCTCGATGGAGATCGACACCGGATCAGCTCTCTCCATAATGTCGTGGGCGACCCTAAAGACCCTCCTGCCGTCGTTCTGGAAGGACCAGCTCTCCAAGCAGAGACTGCGCATCCTAGACTACCAGGGGAACCGAGTCCCCCTCGAAGGCGTGGGCACGTTCCGAGTCACCTACGGAGACTACGAAAGAGACCTGCCACTGACCATTGTCACAAAGCAACTCCCTAGCCTTCTGGGCATGGGGTGGTTCCGAGCCCTTGGCATGGGTTTCACCGGCGTCCACCTGATGTCCAAATCAACTCTGAAAGACAGTCTCCTGTCCGAGTTCCAGGACGTCTTCGGGGACACGTTGGGCAAGTATGTGGGGACCCCTATTTCACTAAACTTAGACCCCAACGTAGCCCAAGTAAGACTTAAGGCCAGACGAGTACCGTTCGCATTGAAACCGAAGATCGATGCGGAACTGGACAAATTGATTAAGCAAGGGGTGTTGGTTCCCGTTGACCATGCCAAGTGGGAAACCCCTATAGTGACCCCAGTAAAGTCCGACGGCTCAATAAGAATTTGCTCCGACTACAAGTGTACGATCAACAAGGCTTTGCAGCCGAGCGCCTATCCGGTGCCGATCGTGCATCATCTACTACACTCCCTGGGGCCCGGGAAAATTTTTGCCAAATTAGACCTGGCCCAAGCCTACCAGCAGTTACCAGTTGACGACCCCACGGCAGAGGCGCAGACAACTGTAACGCATAGGGGTGCATTCAAATGCACCAGGCTCCAGTTTGGGGTGAGCGTCGCACCCGGCCTATTTCAAAGCACCATGAAGCACCTTTTGCAAGGACTCCCAGGAGTGGTGCCCTATTTCGATGACGTTCTAGTCAGCGCCCAGGACAAACGCCAGCTAGGGGACAGAGTAAGGAACATCCTGTCCAGGTTCAGAGAAGCGGGACTGAAACTTAAGAAAAACAAGTGTATGATTGCTGTCCCCTCCGTTGAATTTCTCGGGTCTACACGGTGGACGGCACAGGCATCCACCCTACCGAAAGCAAGGTGAGAGCTATTAAGAGCGCACCTGCCCCCAAATCCAAAGCGGAGCTCCAAGCCTTCCTTGGACTGCTCAATTTTTACTCCATGTTCCTGAAGGACAAAGCCACGGTTGCAGATCCCCTACACAAGCTTCTAGGGAAGAATGTACCATGGGTCTGGGGGAAACCACAGGCAGCCGCTTTTGAGGCAGTGAAGAAACTCCTATCTGAGGACAGCTTCCTGATTCAGTACAATACAGCGCTGCCGCTTGTCTTAGTGTGCGACGCCTCCCCCGTAGGAGTTGGTGCCGTCCTAGGCCATAGACTGCCGAACGGCCTAGAGGCGCCCATTGCATTTTACTCTCGCACCCTGTCCAGCGCAGAGCGGAACTATAGTCAGTTGGACAGAGAGGCTCTGGCTGCGATTGCGGGGGTTAAAAAGTTCCACGAATACCTCTATGGCCGAAAATTCGAACTTGTGACTGATCATAGACCCTTGCTAGGACTTTTGGCGGGCGATAGGCCAACCCCCGCTGCCCTTTTCCCTCGTTTGACCAGATGGGCCATTTTTCTGTCGGCCTACTCGTATCAGCTCGTCCATCGACCTGGCCGACCCCTGGGTCATGCGGATGCCCTTAGCCGCTGCCCCCTTCCCGACCTACTTGACAACCCAACGCCGGAAACCTCCGTTCTTTTGTTGGACACTTTGACTTTGGGCCCTATCTCCTCTTGCGAGGTGGCGAAAGCCTCGGCTAGAGACCCAATCATCCGTACTGTTATGGGTTGGGTACTGAAGGGGTGGCCGGTCAAGGTGGACGGAGGGGAGTATCAAGGTTATGCCAACAAACGCAACAAACTGTTTATGCAAGGAGGTTGCTTGCCGTGGGGTGACAGGATGGTAATTCCAACGAAGCTACGGAATAGAGTTTTAGAGTTGCTGCACGAAGGGCATCCGGGCATTGTTAGGATGAAATGCTTAGCCCGCAGTTATGTCTGGTGGCCCAACATGGACCAGGTCATTTCCGAGTGGGTGGGGAAGTGCAGACCCTGCCAGGAGTCTCGTCCCGATCCCCCAGTAGCGCCCATCCGAGAGTGGGAGAAACCAAAAGGCCCATGGGGGAGGATCCACATTGATTTTGCCGGCCCTTTCCACGGGCAAACGTTTTTAATAGTTGTTGATGCCTACTCAAAGTGGCTCGAAATCATCTTAATGCCATCAACAACGGCCGAGGCAGTTATCAAGGTCCTAAGGAAGTTGTTTGCCACCCACGGCCTGCCGGATACCCTGGTATCTGATAACGGCCCTCAATTTACGGCAACTCTTTTTGAAGGCTACTTGGCCGGACTGGGCATCCGCCATGCCCTATCAGCCCCGTTTCACCCGGCTTCGAACGGATTGGCTGAACGCTTTGTTAGGACAGCCAAAGAAGCACTGTCCAGATTAGACAACGGGGACTGGCAGGCCAGGATAGACCAATTCCTAGCAGTCCAGCATGCCACACCATGCACAGCAACAGGGAGAAGCCCAGCAGAGCTCTTCATGGGCAGGAAGCTCCGGTGCGTGTTAGACTTCACCCTAACTACTCGCACGAAAACTTCAAGGGAGAAACCTGTGGCCTAAGACAGTTCCAGGTTGGGTCCCCGGTGTTCGCTCGCAATTATGCCAGCGGACCTCTATGGGTTGCAGGAACCATAGTGGGTATAACAGGCCCAAAATTGTATACGGTAGACGGAGGGGTGGACAGACTCTGGAAGCGCCACATAGACCAACTTAGAAAAAGGGTGGTCGGCAAGGCAAACATCAATTTAGACATCTCTGAGCCTAACTATAACAACTTTCCCAAAACAGCTAACTCAAGCCCGGGTTCGCGAGAATACTTAGCTGACAAGCCCTGGTTCCAGCGCTGCCCCAGCAAGTTGCCATTCCCAGCCGGGGATAACCACGCCCCGGACAAAATCCAGAAGGTTCCATTGGCGGAGCCGGGAGAGACGGAGAGTCCCTCTGACCAGCTCGATGCCCCACCAGACACTGAACTGCGCAGGTCAACTAGGGCGAGAACTCGTCCTAGGCACCTGCGAGATTTTGTGTGTACATATGTAAATTTCTGAATATTAGTGCTTCCTGGGAAGGGAGGGGTGTTATGTATTGATACTTTTAAGCGGGAGTTTCAAACCTGCCTACGTTTCTGATTGGCTGACAGTCCCTCCTGGATTGTATATAAGGAGGGCTGCAGCCTCTGAGTTTTTGCTGAAGTCTCACTGTATATTAAAGAGCTGTTGTCACTTGCTTGCTTGTGCCTCTCATTATTCCCGAACCACTTCACCAGCCATTCTCCCCACACAGGATAAGAAAGGGTAAGTCCAGGACACAAAGTTATAGAGATGAATAGTCAGTGGTAGATGTATTCATATTTCCTATACTTTTTCTTATCTTGTGCCTTTAATTTCATTCTCTTACTATTTCTTAATCCTTTTCTATACTTTTCTATATAACATGTTGTTAGTCGTGAAGTTGTGTCTGACCCATCGCGACTCCACGGACAACGTTCCTCCAGGCCTTTCTGTCCTCTACCATCCTCTGGAGTCCATTTAAGCTCATGCTGACTGCTTCAGTGACTCCATCCAGCCACCTCATTCTCTGTCATCCCCTTCTGCTTTTGCCCTCAGTCTTTCCCAACATTAGGCTCTTCTCCAGTGAGTCCTTCCTTCTCATTAGGTGGCTAAAGTATTTGAGTTTCATTTTCAGGATCTGGCCTTCTAAAGAACAGTCAGGGTTGATCTCCTCTAGTCCTGACTGGTTTGACATAGCTTCTCCAAAAAGAGGATTTGAAAACAGATGAATTGTCATATTATGATAGTAGTAGTCTAAAGGGGCAGTATTAAAGTCCCAATTAATAATTTCAAACTACTTGCAGTTTCTGGGACATTTCAAAGGTAGGGCCTTATATCCCACACTCTAGTAATCCACAGCAGCATGCCACCTAGGGTATTAAGTATTATTATTGATTTTTTTAAAATTGCTCCAAGTGCACATCAATGTTTGGTTCAGTTGCAAGCTAAATCTTTTCCCCCAGAGAATGTTGAAGAAGATCGAGCTTAACATTCCGTGATAAAAACCTTCACAAAACTGCATATTTTTTTTTGGTCTGAAATGTATACTGGAGAAGCCAAATTAGCTAAATTAACATTAGCCCAATATAACTTTGCAATATAAGTATGCTCTTATATTATGGGGGGTATTCACTTACCTTTGCTACAGGTTCGCAAATGTGAGGGCACGTATTCGCGTGCTTGCTTCGCTCACATGTGCCACCTCTGCGCATGCGCAGAGGGTAAAAAACAGGACGTGATGACATCTGGGCAGGTGGGTAGAGCCTCCCATAGCCGGCGCTACCAGTTTGCCCAAACTGGATAGAACTGGCTGAATCCCACCACTGTCCTCTACTCAATTAGGGAATTATATGTTCGAAGCTCTGGACAATGTCTTGTCATTATAGAATGTCACTAGTTTGGTGGATCCCTCTAACTATTTTTATTTATTTTATTTTTATTTATTATTTTATTTATCAAACTGGTATGCTGCCAATCTCTCCAAGGTGACTCTTTTCCTCCAGCGAAAGAAATAACCAGTGCTTTTGAAAAATATCTATTCTTACTGGAAAAGCTTGCACAATCCATTAGGTACCAGTTTCTCTAATTTTTCCTTGCTAAGTGCAAGCTATAAAGCCTTAACCTTCTCTTCTTCATGTGTACCAAAGACAACAATATGTGCAGTGTGGCTGAGATAAGTATACTGTGGAGGCTTGACCCAGGCTCATTCAATCTCACCATCACAATATTGCCTTAATGATAACGTTTGGAAGTGGCAGAGGTGGCTGGGTGTTGGAAGATAGCCTTCCAAAAAGCTGTGTAATTTCCTACAACACATCTGAGCATTTGGCATTCATCTCCATAAGTTTCTGTGCTAGTTCCGACATTCCCAGCAAGAGAGAAATGTATTCTTTCCATGTTAATCATGCAAGAGGCAGAGTGGTCAGAATGCTGCTGTACAATGAATTATGCATTTCAGCCCACCTGGGAGTTGATATTTACCATATCACATTGAAATCCATTATGTAGAACAAACATTCTATTTATACAACAAGTTGCAAGAACTATTCATTTGACTAGCTCCGGGTTGGAAGACAAGGTAATGGCACATCCATTATTTGACTGTACACCGTCCTGAGTCCTCAGGGAGAAGGGCGGTATATAAATTTGATATAAAATAAAATAAAATAACCCCCCCCCAAAAAAGATATTACATTGCAGCCTCATTTTCTCAGAGCATAGGACAGCTTAGTTATTTCAAACAACAAATAGGCATGTTCTAATTACAGACAGTGGCTGACAGAACACTGTTTTCCTGGGAAAGTGCATATTAAACTGGGAGTGCTCCAGTGGTGGGTTAATTCTCAGTATGAAAAATAATCTTAAAGTTATTTAAAAGTTTATAGTACAGATTTGTCCAAAGAAAATATGATGTTATTTGAGCTCCAGAGGAACAGGATAGCTATGCATATCTATACCCCATTGCTGATTTGCCTTAGACAATGGCAGTCTTTACCCAATGAAAATATTCACTGGGGTAGACTGGATCAACTAGGTATTTCCCACTTGCTTTCACTCATTTTGTATGTTATTGCTCACTGCAGATACTTTATGATTTTCATTAATAAAATCCATGATACTTTCAGCCTTCATATCACCTTTCCAGTGTGGAATACAAACTGTACAGAATGTGAGATCCCCAGTTCTGTGTTCAATAGATACCATAGATAGATGAGAGAGAGAGAGATGAGAGAGAGAGAGGGAGGGAGGGAGAGAGAGAGAGAGAGGGAGGGAGGGAGGGGGGAGATGAGTGTGTGTGTGTGTGTGTGTGTGTGTGCGAGAGAGATATGATACATAGCTAGATAGCTAGATAGCTAGCTAGCTAGATAGATAGATAGATGATAGATGATAGACACACAGACAGACGGATACATAGATACATAGATAGATGGAAGGATTCAATAGAGGGATAAAAATGCTAACTTGTCTAAGTATCTGGATGACTGTGCTAATAATAATAATAATAATAATAATAATAATAATTGGAGCCCTTGGAGCAATATCCAAAGGGCTACCCCGCTATTTAGAAATTCTAAATTTGCCGGACTTGAACATTTTGACTCTACAAAAAACCACCTTACTCGGAACAGCTTATATCCTCCGATGATAGCTTAACAGTTCCTAGGTCCTTGGTTAGGACTCGAGCTGCTGAGCTATTAACCAGCCTCAAAGGCTGTGAATCTCACTAAAGATTAAATAATAATGATGATGATGATGATGATGATGATGATGATGATGATGATGTCTGGATAATGAACATGCCAATACCTGGAGATAGCAAAATAGAAGAAAAAGAACTGGAGAAGGTATAAAGAATAGCAAATAGAAATAGAACAATTGTGGCAAAAGAAAGCAAAGGTAGTACCAATAATAATAGTCTCCTTGGATACAATCCACAAACAGCAGAGCATCACTTGAGTACTATTAGCATTGACAAAATAACCGTGAATCAAATGTAGAAGGCAGTTTTACTTGGAATACTTTATATCCTGTGACAATACCTTTAACACCATCAAACATCTACATCTTCCTATCTCAGGTCCTTGGGGAAGGACTTGATAGGTGGATAAAAAAGCCAAATCCAGTCTGAACATCTGGCTGACTATGCAATGAGCCATAACTCAGATGTTACCTCAATATCAAATGTTACCTTAGATCCTTGATTACAACTTGAATTATTAGGCTTCTACCAGACTATGAATTTAATTGTAGATTACTGATAATAATAACAACAATAATCCAATAGCAGCCAGAGACTAATTTCATGAAGTGTAAAATCAATCAACAAGGCAATCAAGTGATAGACAAGTGGATAATACTGATTTAATAAATATGATCTCTGCCCTCTATAAATGCCTATTAATGTTGATTTGGTTCAGCTAGCTTCAAGCAGGTGCATTCATGATGAAGAGTGACAGCCAGGGCAAAATGGATGGAAGCGTTTGGAAAACAAATGCTATTCTTGGCATATTCACAAAACACTAATTAGTTAACAAGCTGGAGCTAATGCATTGCCAGCAACAGGGCTTTATTTTCCAGAAGTAGTATGTTTAGGACATGTAAGTCCCAGCAGCAGTAATAAGCTGAGAAGTTCACTCACCTATGACAGTATTCCCCCAAATGCTCATGTTCTTTTTCCAGTTAATATTTGACAAGATTATGAGCAAAAATGCATTCCATTCATAAGGTGCTTTATAGTAGGTCTTTCACTTGGTTGATAATTTAAATTTTCTCTCAAATAACATTCTCTCCCCCCCTCTCTCTTTCTCTGTATGCAATGTGTGTGTGGATTTAACTCAAGAGAGATATTTAAGTGCAAATTCCTAATTTATATTCCCATTAACAGAAATTTTCAATCTTCAAAATATACAAGCGCTTTGGGGATTATGTTCACAATGTAATTTTTGCTAAAACAGACATACCGACTCAACCTCAGTCAAACAGCAATTCCCAACTCAATTTTCAGACAGTTCTTGCTATAAAAGAGATGACATACTGAGTAATGTGGATCAACTGTATACCTAACGAACACTTGCCCACATGCTACAAGATGAAACTTAGCTCTTTCAGGCTTATGTAACTCTAGCAGGTAAATTAGTACAGGTAATCCTCAATTTACAATCACAATTGTGGCCAGAATTCCTATTGCTAAGCAAGATGCTCAATTTTGCAACCTTTTTGCCATGGTTATTAAGTAAATTGTTGTTAAAAGAATCCGGCTTCCCCCACTGACTTCACATTGGAAGATGACTGGGATGACCACATATGATGATCACATTTATTTATTTGTTTAAATTTCTATACTGCCCTTCTCCAATATAGGACTCAGGGCGGTGAACAGCCAAAGTAAAAACAAGACATACAAAATCTAAAAACTGTTTAAAATAATTAAATATTTTGGCCGTAATTAAAACAATTCCAATTTAAAATCAGTTTAAAATTTGACTCAAGCCAGCCCAGCTAGTTGAAATAAATGGGTTTTCAGGGCCTGACGAAAAATCCGGAGGTCTGTTATTGTACGTAACTCTGGGGGGAGGATGTTCCAGAGGGTGGGCGCCGCCACAGAGAAGGCTCTCCCCCTGGGGGTCACCAGCTGACATTGTATGGCGGACGGCACCCTGAGGAGGCCCACTCTGTGTGAGCGTACTGGTCGGTGGGAGGCTATTGGTGGCAGAAGGCGGTCTCGTAAGTACCCCGGCCCTAAGCCATGGAGCGCTTTAAAGGTGGTCACCAACACCTTGAAGCGCACCCGGAAGACCACCGGGAGCCAGTGCAGCTCGCGCAGGAGAGGTGTCACATGGGAGCGCCTCATCGCCCCCATAATCCCCCACGCGTTCTGGACCAGCTGGAGCCTCCGGGTGCACCCCAGGGGGAGCCCCATGTAGACAGCGTTGCAGTAGTCCAGGCGGGAAGTGACGAGTGCCTGAGTGACTGTGCGTAGGGAGTCCTGATCTAGAAAGGGGCGCAACCGGCGTATCAGGCGAACCTGATAAAAAGCCCCCCTGGCCATGGCCGTCAAATGATCTTCTAAAGACAGCCGTGCGTCCAGGAGGACGCCCAAGTTACGAGCCCTCTCTGTGGGGACGAGTGATTCACCCCCAATAGCCAGCGATGGCATCAGCTGGCTATATCGGGATGCCGGAAGCCACAGCCACTCGGTCTTGGAGGGGTTGAGTTGGAGCCTGTTTCTCCCCATCCAGGCCCGCACGGCCTCCAGGCACTGGGACATCACTTCAAGGGCATCATTGGGGTGGCCTGGGATGATCCCAGGATGCTGCAACCATCATAAATGCATACCAATTGGCAATGATTGTCAGTCAATGTCTACTTGTACTTAAAGAGAATTTCTTCCATGTAATCCTGCAATACTAGGACTGTATACCAACTGTTATAGATACATGCCAACGTCAATACAAAGTGATATTCAATATATTATATTCAAGCTAAATCTTGAAAGCAAAATTTTAGGAAATGAATTCTATAAAGTTTGGGTGCTTTCTATACTCAATGAAGTGAAGGTCTGTCATACCAGAGGGACTTTGTGGGTTCCAAGGGCATTATCCAATTTGTAGGACATAATCTTGTGAATTTTGTTTTTCCTTTATTAGCCCAGAAGAATTTAATTTCCAGACATGGAGAAAGCTACTAAAATCCCTCTTCCCCAACTTTTTTTTAAAAGAAAAGCTGTAGGGCATGGCTGTCAAACTCCCGCCCCGTGGGCCGGATGTGTCACATGCTGGCCATACCCAAGCCCAGTTTAGCGAAAGGGAAAAAAGTCCTTATATGTCACATGACACCACTGTGATGACGTGAGTTTGACACCTGTGCTGTAGGGTAAGCAATAGAAATGCTTGATTTATGTGTATTTAGCCAATTGTTTAAAAGTTAACTCTCCTATTGGCTATGTGAGTAAGTTACAATTGTGGCTCAAGTTATACGTATGCATTGATATTTCTACAGTTCATATTCTTATGCCATATTTTGTATCCTTCTTTTTATAACTTCCCTCACAAAAAGGGGAAAGAAGCAATTACTCTTGCTAGGGGTCTAAATGACTTCTTGCAAAAGACTTTGAAAGTAGGCCAAGAGCTGAATGAATTTAGGTTAGGGCTTCAGACTGCAATCCCTAATGTTGAACAAATGAGTTTCCTAGAAAGTTGGTCTTCCAAATCTGACTGTAAATCCATTGTACTTATCCAAATCCATTGTACTTATCCACGTTTCTTCCTTTCTTCCCATTGCTTAAATTTCCTGGGTCACCTTGCGAAGGTCTTTACATTAGTTTCAGCATGCAAGAATTACAGAATGAGAATTTTTACAGCAAGCAGTTCTGTTGAAAGGTAGATATAACATCATATAATAGCCATTTTGTATGGGCACTAGGAATGTTTTTGAAGAGTTTCTCTCTTTCTTTTAGAATTTATACCAATTAGAAGTCATCTAAATTTAATTATGATATTACTTTTAACGTGGAAGCACATTAAATGCTACCAAAAGAAGAGAATATTTGTAGCTCAGGGTTGAACAGTGGAATCCTTGGTGCACTTTGAGCTTGATGGTTTTCTTGCAAATGTTTCATTATCCAGCTAGGTAACATAATCAGTGCTCACACCTTAAATGTATTTATGAACAGAATAAAAACATTTTGGAAGTTCATTAAAATATTTTTAAAATACCCCCCCTCTCTCCCCCCTCCCTCTCCCTCCCTCTCCCTCCCTCCCTCCCTCCCTCCCTCTTCTGGAGTTACTATCTGAGGCTTTCTATGGAAGATCATACAGACTGTGTTATATGTAAAAAAAACCAAAGGGACACAAAACTGAAAAGATTTTTTCTTTTTACACTATACATGCCAAACTGATTTATTTGTTCACAAGGATTATGAATCAGTCATACTTCCCTATTTAGGGTACTTTTAGCAAGCAAAAATTAAGTGCAAGAAAACCAGCTGATGAAAATGCTTCTCATTTCAAATGAACTGTAAAATATTTACATATACTAAAAAAAAAAAACATTTAAAAATCCCTGGTCATACTTGGACTTGAGGTCTCACAGGATTTGAACTTGTCTTGGTGTTTTCATTGTGTAATGTACAACATGCAGAGGTTCAGTTTTGGGTAAAGACTAAAATGTTTAAAATATCATTTCCTACCAGTGTAAAAAGACCTCGATTACAGGGGGAAAATAGATAGGGATAGAAGATGTTTACATTATTTAAAAATGGATACAATCACAAATGAAAAATTACTTTTATCTAATTTCTCCCCTGAAAAATTGCCATTACAAAATTGTACAGATAATATAGATTCCATTATCTGAATGAAATCTGAACGAAATAACTGTTATTACAGTTATTACAGTTGACTATCAAAAACAACTCTTTCATTTGAACAGGACTTTGTAGCTCTTATGTTGGAAAACCTCTCATTCGGTCTGAGATTTGATCAATCTTTACCTGGAGAGCAGGGGATAAGACAAATGAATGGGAAATTCATTTTCCTAATAAAGTGATGCCCCATAAATTTATTCATATAATCTAATGATGATCAATAGTTTAGTGTGATGTTAAATTTCTCTCACTCCTTGGGTTAGATTCCAAACAGAAAACTCTGCAAGGTACATAAAGGAAGAAGGAACAACTGTTAAAAAACCACTCCCTAAATCTTCCTGCTTTACTTTGCTAATATCATATGATCTCTCTCTCCCTCTCTTTTTTTCTTTTTCCTTCCCTAGAGCAGACCTTATTTCTTATAATAGGAACAGGCTCCAACGCTTTGTTTTATACGATATTTAAAAGGTCTCCATAAGAAATAGCAGTCTTATGAGAGATTCCTTGCTGGAAATATCTTTCTAGGCCTTATAGCCAATTCCCATCATTACACTTGTCTCCAAGCTAGGAAGCATTAACAAAGTTATTCTCTTTCATTCTTTATTTCACTGAAGTGCTGGTAAATGGAAGTGGCACGTGGCATGTGTGAATACTGACTTAGTATAAAATTTAAGTAAATGTCAGGTCGAGTCAGACTAAAAAAAAAAAATCTCTTGGGCTACAAATTAGTGATGAACCAGAATAAAAGATGCCCCAGATGCTTAGAACTGTTGATATCTGTGAACTTCTCATTGTATCAAAAGTTGAGCAGAAACTTTGAGCTGTGTGGAACATAGTTGAACTTTTCAGCTATCTCCTTAAAATGTTAGAGATAATTATAGAAGAGAGCAATACATGTTTAAAAATGTTAATGTGACTGTATCAAGCTTGAGAAAAGAAATACTCTAGTCAGTGTAGCATTCAATGGCAAAAATTCTTCATAGATAGAAATGGCCTTACATCTGTGGTACCAAGGCTTTTAAGTCTCATGCCTTCTGAAGCTGTCAGGGAAAGTAATCCTTCAGTTTTGGATTAGATATCATTAATATACTGATGATATCTAGTTGTACATCTTGATCCCATTCCGATCCCTGTTGATGATGGTCTTGTCCCAGCATCTGGAGTCTGAGATGGTCTGTATGGGGAGGAGCAAGCTCAAGTTTACTCCTGATAAGTGGTGTGGAGTTTTTTTTGACAACCTGGGTTTGGTTTAATCTTTGGTGGGGTTGCATTTCCCACTTAGGACTGATATGCAATTTGGAGGTCTTCCTAGAAGCCCAGCTCCTTCTGTGGTAGCTATGGCTAATGAGATCCCTATACAATCTACTGTACCAATTTTCTCCTTGACTAGACCAAGATGTTCTTAAGACAGTGCAACTTACCAAGTATCCACCCATACTCCCCAGTGCCCATCTGTGTCACTTCCCCGTATCTCTATACTCTTTACCTAAGATTCCCATCTCTGGCCACCTAACTCTTCTAACTCCAGTTAGAACTGAAGAAGCTTCTTGGATGAGAAGTGAGACATTTTCAAAGAAAAAAAACCAAGAAAGTCCAGTTACCTTTTGGAAAAAACACCTTTGGGATATGCAGGGAACCCTGCTATTGTTTAATTGCTGAAAGTTTTGCCTTCTCATTTGCTCCCAAATGTTTCTGGCTATCTTTTCTTCTTGATGACACTTAGCAAGAAATCTTCTTCTGTCCTTCTTGGTTGCATCCCTCAAAGGATGTCATGATGGATCTTTACTTGGATTATCCAGATCAATTTATGATTACTGTGAATATTTATAAGGAGATAAGGAGAATCCAAGACCTCGGTACCTTCCGCCGTGCCCTTAAAACCTTCTTTTTCCAGCAAGCCGGGCTGGCTTAACGTATTTTTTAACATATTTTTAATTTTTAATTGGTTTGTTATCTTAAACTGGGGCCAAATTAATATATATCCTTTTAATTGTTTTTTAATGTTTGTATTGTATGTTTTTATCTGGCTGTACACCGCCCTGAGTCTTTCGAGAGAAGGTGCGGTATATAAATTTGAAATAAAATAAAATAAAATAAATAAAAATAAAATATTTTTTTTTACTTTATTATATTGCCTTTTCGCACAACATTCTGAAACAATCCTTTGCTTGAATTTCCTTTTAGTCATGGTTTCTTACCTATAGGTTGGTCTGTCATTGCAATGAAAGTTATGGTATCTGTACAGGCTTTATTGCTTTTGATGGATTAATTTTGATTTGTCTATGAACTGATCGGTCATTTCCAGGAGCCTGGTGTTTGTTTCTGTAGGCCTTATGTACTTGTTCCTATTATTTTCTTGTCTCTGCCAATTATTCTCCACTGACCTTTCTTTTTCACACTCTTGTCAGCCTTATTCTGGCCTTGTTTCAGCTTATTGTAGACTTTTCACTCATTGTTTCTGTTACACACTAAATCAGGACTATACAGGTAGTCCTGGACTTACTACAGTTCATTTAGTGACCATTCAAAGTTAAAATGGCATTGAAAAAAGTGATGCATGACCAGTGGTGGGTTGCTACCGATTCACCTTGGATTGGGCAAACTGGTAGCGGTGGTGGCGGGAGGCTCCGCCCACCCACCCGGATGCATCTGCCCATGTGCAGACACTTCTGCCCATGCGTAGGAGTGCACACATGCCCATGAGTGAACCGGTAGCGATGGGATTTGGAACCCACTACTGCTCATGACAATTTTTCACACTTACAAGCGCTGCAGCATCTTCATGATCATGTGATCAAAATTCAGATGTTTAGCAACTGGTTCATATTTATGACAGTTACAGTGTCCCAGGGCCATTTGCAATCTTCTGACAAGCCAAGTCAATGGGGAAGCCAGATTCACTTAACAACCTTCTTACTAACTTAACAACTGCAGTGATTTACTTAAGAACTGTGGCAAGAAAGGTCATAAAATGGGGCAAAACTCAGTTAACAAATGTCTCGCTTGTCAATAGAAATTTTGGGCTCAGTTGTGGTCATAAGTCAAGGACTACCTGTTGCTTAAAACCATAGTTAACCTCAATTTCCATATTATACAGAGCTTAACCTAAATTAAATGCAACATATGCTACTTCAGGATTGTGCAATACAGTATGCAGAATAGGTTAAAAGCACCACATCAATACAGTTTGTCCTAATATGTCAGTTATTTAGTTAATGAATTACAAACCCTTGAGTTAAGAACAGCCACTGGTTGGTAAACACCAATAAATGTTTACCAACTTGAGCTACCTCTGTATTTCTTCCAAGGACATTCTTACCTGATCATTCTACTTCAGCAACCTGGCCAGGCACAATTATCCCAGATGCTAACATTGTATTTGAGACATGAATAGGAACAATAAATATATCTGAACAGAACATTTCACACTTTGGTGCCTTTAACATCATGAAGATGCTACCCAGGACATAATAAATATGGAGCTAAGATACTACTGTATCAACTTGGTGATGATGTGCACTGCAAAGATAAAATCTATATACTACTAAAACTCTTGCGTCTGTTTGTTTGTACCTTCAGCTGGACAAAATTGGAACATATAGGGGAGCAATTATTGAACCAAAGTAATTCAAATGGGCAAGTTTGTAGTATGCTGGGCCCCATGACTACTATGGGAATGAAATTTGGGGAAGCTGTGGCTGTTTTAGTATCACCACGCTTTCCAATTACACTTCCCAAAAACCCATAGTTTGCATGGTGTAAAGGAATATGGGAGTGGGTGTATTTCCACCTATCTCTTTCCCCCCTCCTTCTTTCCCTCCTCCCTCTGACCACTGCATCCAATTGGTTAGTACTAAGGCCCAATGGTTGAGTGGCTATTGGATGCTTTGAAACCAAGGGTGAAATTTGAAATCTCTTAACAGTGGTGGCTTGTGAGGGAAGGACAAGGGAGTGACTTGAATGCCTATTGGTGAGATAGGGCTGATTGAGGGGCATCAGAAGTCCACAGGTGAGCCTTCTTCCTTCTTCTTCCTAGACAGAGGGGGCCTTTGGGGACATGCTGGAATGGGGAGTGAGGGTGCAATTTGCCTTGCAATTTGGGAGTCCCTTTGTTTCTCCTCCCCCTAGTAAAGTGGCAAGCAGTTCCACAGGGCAGCAAAGGAGGAAGTGGTTTCATTGCAGCTCTCCTGAGGGTCATGAGTGGAAGGTAAATAGTGCAAGTCTACATTATATGTGGAAAGGAAAATGACCCAACCGATCATGGGTTCTTTGGTAAATAATAATATGGAAGAATGTTTAGAATGTTTAGAAGAGCCTTGGTAGTACAGGGGTTTAAGGCACCCTGTTATTAAACTGGTTATTAAGACCAGCTGCCTGCAATTACTGCAGGGTTCGAATCTCGCCAAGGCTCAAGGTTGACTCAGCCTTCCATCCTTTCTAAGGTAGGTGAAATGAGGACCCAGCTGTGGGGGCAATAAGCTGACTTTGTATAAATATACAAAAGGATGAAGGCTATTGCTTAGCACATTGTAAGCCGCCCTGAGTCTTCGGAGAAGGGCGGCATATAAATCAAATTTTTTTAAAAAAAGATGTTTTTGGAGGTACAACTCATGTTTGATAATTCCCTTTCTTTGTATTAATAAAGAGAGATTTGTTATGATCTTTTACTAAAAGATTGCACTGAGTTCTCCTGTAGTTAAATTTTCCTTGTGCCTCATTTCCCCTTAAGGTCAGTCTATGTTTTTATTTTAAAGTCTTTTTACTTGGAATGACGTGCTTTCAAAAGTAGGGGGGGGGAAGAGCAAAACTTGCTATTTGGATCTGTTCATTATTCAGCGACATTACTTATCAAACACATTAACCTATTTAGTACTTTTTTTGATTGATCCTGTAATTACGAAAATTTGTTTAAAGTTGTTATACTACCTCCTTATTTGACACAATATGGCACAATTTTGTTAAAATATTGAAAACCAAATAAGACAACTGCAGCTGGTAACATTTCAAAGAGATATCCCCTTTAAGATGAAATCAATCCTGTTTCAAGTTTATTCCCCTGCTTTATGATGGAGGCTCTAGGGGTATATTTTGCTGGGAAAAAAAATGTCTTTTTGATTTTTTTGAGAAAGTCTTTCGATTAATATGCAGCTGTCATGGCCAGGCAAATCTAGATCTTCTTTCATGTGGCTCCCCTTTCCTGAGGCTGCAGCTACTGTCTAGCTCTGCTGGAGAAGCACCCATTCATTTGCAACCGTAGCCCTTCCGAACAGGTCATCATCACGAAAGGATTCATCAACTCATATTCATTTGAAACGTGTCGCCCGAGCCCTATTTACGTTAACTGAGTCCACCGCATTTGCTTACAAGGTTCAGCATTAATCCTTTAGCAGGGACTTCAGCTCATTTTAAATGCAATGTTATGCCTAGGCAGGAAAGCAAATGCAAAGTATATTTTATCCCTTTTATCCTTTGTATTATTGTTATTTCAAACATATCTTTTGAAAACACATTTAACTTGCAGACCATATACAGTTTTCTTTCTAGGGGCATACCGCTGAATAAATAAGCACGAGTGGCTGTATGTGATGTTTACATTTATATACTCTATCGATTTTTCCTATAATTTGGAAACACGTACATATACACTGAGGCTGAGGAAAAAGGTGAGCTCCCCAAATTGTGAGAATAAGGGCAAAGCAACGTGGGTTTCTTTTCTTTGGGAGAAGAAGGCATCAAATATGCTCTGTTATTATCATTTTGTAATATTTATTTCCTAGATTCAGTATCAGTAGTACAGTTCGGCAATTTCAAAAACTTAACAGAGGATTATTTTATTTATTATACGAAGTCATACATCAGCTCTGTTGTGCTTAAGACCCCTGCAATTCTTCCACTGAGTGAGTTTCAGGAAGGATGTTTAGGAAGTGGTCAGGATATTGTTACAGATTATTTTATTTGAGAGCAGGAGAGGGGTGGGCACTTTGGTGCATTGGTTATAGAAACTGGGAGACTGTGAGTTCAAGTCTTGCCTCAGACAGAAAGCCAGCTGCGTGACTTTGGGCCAGTTATTTTCTATCAGGAAGCAAGGGCAAACCACTTCTGAAAAACCTTGCCAAGAAAATTGCAGGGATTTCTCCTGGCAGTTGCCAAAAAATCAACACTGACTTGAAGACATGTACATGTGGGCACACACACATACCTATGTGTACAAAATATATATTTATGGAAGTGTTCTTTGTGTACATATACATACATGCACACACATATACAAAAACACATCTATATATACTGTATACATAGCAGTGGTGGGTTGCCCCCGGTTCGAACCGGTTCACAAGAACTGGTAGTAAAACTGGCAGGAGACCCCACCCACTGCCCCGGATGTCGTCATCTGAGATCTACGCATGCGCAGAAGCAAGGCTTCACACCAATGAAGTGAGAGCACGCGCGATCCCATTCCGAACTGGTAGTAAAGGTAAGTAGAACCCACCCCTGATACATACATATACTGCACATACCTATACTGTACATCTATGTATATGCACTCACACACCCACATACACACATATAGTACCTATATATGCAAACATATTTGTATGTAACAGAACAGCATAAGCAGAACAATGTAAAAAAATACACTCAAGCTGAATCACAGTGCCCTAATATTTATTCAAACTTTTTCCTTAACACTTCTAGGCATTTCTAGCAATAAAGATTATTCTTTAAACTAAGGTACTATGCTAAATTAGGTCTTAGTTGGGAACATGTAATTTTCCAACAATACTCCTTACTATTGGTGAAAATTCTAGGAATTGTAGCTCAGAAAACATCTGGAGGACATAGATGTCCTCATTTCAACTCAGAGTGGGATTCAAATGAATAAATAAATGAGAAAATAACTGAGAAAAAACACACACCTGTTTTTCAGGGGTATACAAGAATTTGCAGGTTTACTCTGATGATCAAGTGCATGTAGATGTCATTCACAGGATATGCAATGCTTTTCTGCCCCTATATAGTGGAAGGATACAATCTCTTCATAAAGTTCAAGTTCATCATTGCATTAGTACTAGTTAATATGTGATTCGTTTTATATTTCTTATCAAATGAACTGTCCTGTTTTCAAAGATGATTTTGAACTGGTCTCTGAAATGCTTATTTAACACTGATTTTTAAAAAAGATTAAAAACCCCATGTTCCTCTAGATATTTCTAAATGGAAGTTCTCTTGTGCAAATATTATTCTTTCATCAAATTTTAAGGGCAAGGGGATATGATCTTTTCTGTCCTCCATTTCAATTTGCTAATGTTTTACTACTTCTGTCTTCTTTTAATCCAGATCCATCATAGGGGAAACCATGGCAAAATTTCATTGTTTTGATGGGCAATGTTGCCTTTCTCTTTCACATGTTTGTTAAATAAACTCTCTGAATTTTAAGTACAGACAGAGATTGTTCTGCCTGGAATCTTACTCAGACATTGGGAGGGGATTCCGAATTTTATTTCCCATTCTAGACAGTCAACAATCTCTTTTTAAACTGTTAGGACAAATATGATTCCTAAGGTATTATAAATTATGGTTTGTTTTTTTAAAAAAAGACCAGATTCAAATCTCGGTTTACTTTATTGAAATAAAAGAAGTAAAGGCTGGGATTCATATCTTGAATTGATGGTCATACCCTCATTCCTCAAAGATATGGAAATTGATATTTAAATATTAATTAAATATATTTATATTATAATGTACATACAATATAAATATGTTAATAGCAAACTTCACAGAGGGGAAGTATGGAGGATTGCTGCAATGCAAGGTAATGTGTTCTGTGCAAGGTTGGGTTAGTCAGACTTGGGAATAGGCCAAAATTACCTGGCAGCCAATGTCAATGAGCCTCTACAATATCTTTGCCCTCTCAAAAAGATACGCAAAAGATTGTCCATTCAGTTGGCTGGTATAAATAAAACAAGATACATGAATTAGTGACTCTGCTGTAACTGATGCAAAGAAGAGAGTCAGACTAACTGAGACAAAGAAAAGGCATACATTCTCAAACACTCATCATAAATTGAGAGGAAAATTGAGAGAAATATTGATAATTGGTAAATTTGTATCTTCATTTACCTTGCATAGCAGGTATTCTTACCTGGGCATCATTCTTACACATAGCTATTTAGACTGGGTTCTTATAAAGGCAATAAATGGATGCTTAAAATTTATTATCAAACATAATGTTGTGTCTGTATAGATGCACCATAGCAGGGTAACAAAGCCATTATAAATAAACTTGTTCTCCAACTGGAATCAGTCTCAAGTTGAGATGAAGCTTAAAGAAGTTTACATCAGTAATAAAAAATGAATTACTCTGGTACTAAGTAGCGATCTATGTTTTCTAGCAACATCTGAGCCAGTTCCATTAAAAGTCCAAATACCAGAGGTATGCATAATTGGAACATCTGAATTTCTGCACTACGAAGTGATTTCCAAAGTGTGTTTTCATCCAGATGGGCATATTAATCCAATATATCTCCACTGCTTGAATGAGTGATATTATTTGAATTTAACTGGATAACATATATAAATAATTAAAACTGAATAGGAAGGTAGCATTAGGACACTTGAGTTGCTGATACATCTGATTACAAAGCAGTGGGAACAGGAGTTACTTCTGACCTCCTATTGGCTTCTCCATTGAGTTTCCTTGTGGGAAGCTGGCAGGAAATGTCAGAAACCTTCCTTCCTTCTTTCTTTCCTTCCTTCCTTCCTTCCTTCCTTCCTTCCTTCCTTCCTTCCTTCCCTCCTTCCCTCCTTCCCTCCTTCCTTCTTAGCAGGCAAGTAAATGGCTGTTGCTGGGTTGGGTTGGGTTGGGAGCAAAATTGGCTTTGAAACTGTCATAGAATGTTGAAAATAAAGGTCATGTGACCTCAGCAGCAGCCCAGCAGTGAAGCAACTTCGCCAAGTTTCATTCCCTTTTGAGTCATGGATCCTGGATTTGGGACAAGTTCTGTAAGTTAGCCCATACCTTGATTCAAAAGATGTTTATTTATTCATTTATTTATTAGTTCAATTTATATGCCACCCTCCTCCGAAGACTCAGGGCGGCTTACAATTCACTTATAGCAATAGCCTTCATTCTTTTGTATATACCTGCCTATTAGGACTTTTGGACCCCCATAAGCGGTGTTTCTACAAAGTCAGCTTATTGCCCCCACAATCCGGGTCCTCAATTTACCTACCTCGGAAGGATGGAAGACTGAGTCAACCTTGAGCTTCGTGAGATTTGAACTTACACTAATTGTAGGCAGCTGGCAGCTAAGTGCTACATAACAGCACTTAGTCCGCTGCACCACCAAGGCATGTTGCCCTATGATGCATTGTATTGCCCAGTTAAAGATCATAAACACAAAAGTTTAAGTAGCATATAGTTTTAAAGTATATTTAAGATATGATTAATTTTAATTTAAAGTATGTTTAAGCCATGATTAGGGGATACAGTGGCTCAGTGGCTTAGATGCTGAACTTGTTGTTCGAATGGTCGGCAGTTCAGCAGTTTGAATCCCTAGTGCCGTGTAATGGGGTGAGCTCCCATTACTTGTCCCAGCTTTTGCCAATCTAGCACTTCAAAAGCATGTAAAAAACGCAAGTAGAAAAATAGGGATCACCTTTGGTGGGATGGTAACAGTGTTCCCTGCACCTTTGACATTTAGTCATGCCGGCCAGATGACCACGGAGATGTCTTTGGATGGCACTAGCTCTTCGGCTTTGAAATGGAGATGAACACTGCCCCCCTAGAGTTGGGAACGACTAGCACATATGTGTGAGGGGAACCTTTAAACCATGATTTAACTTAAAATTAATCCTTTATCTGATTCCAAAACATATAATAAAGCAAATCAATAACAAAATTATTAAAGCATTCAAGCAGGCACCATCACCAAAATGGCAAGATATTGAACTGCACAAAAGCCTACATTCAACCATTAGCTGAAATAATATTCTAGGATGAAATCTTATAAATAATCTGAGAAGGAGTTCCACAATTGGAATCCTTGCACGGACAATGCATCTTTTGGCTTACTGTAAAAATTTAGATCATGTATTTTAGGGACATATTTTAAAGTAGCTATTTATGGTATCATTTGCTGAAAAGTATTTCCTCTGTTGCCAAATGGCATGTACCATTAGTCCTTACTATAGGTAGAAAGAGCTTGGATTGTATGCAGATTCCTTTCTGCATAAAGAATTAAGCCATTGCTTTTACTATTACTTTGGTCTCATTCTTTGCTCTTTTTCTGATATGGAGAATGTCCCTGAAAACAAATAAGGAGAATGTCTTTAAATATATTAACATAATAGAAAAGAGAAGTATTTATTGTTACTGCCAGTAATTGCATTTATTTATCTGTATAGCTGTCCCTCTTACCCAAGTGATTCAATGAGTGAAGAGATTTGGCTCAGCCCAGTTAATGACCTAAAAGTCATAATTTGTCATCTATTTGTCTATGTTGCATATATTAACAGTCATATAGTTAGCATTACCATTTATAAATGTTATCCTTGGTTGTGGTTCAGGGCTGTCAGCCTTTTGTAATGTAATGTGTGAATTTTGATCTCTGACATGTGGCTGGATGAAGTACTAATCGCATGCAAGTAGTGTTTATAATGTTGGGCATTAGTACATATTATGAGTTTGTCATGCTGCTTATTAAGACAGAAGGAATTATATTACTTTTCTGTTATCAAGGAGTTAAAGAGATTCCTGAGGGCTTCAAAGAACATGTTCCAGCAATATCAAGCACATTGTTCTCCAATATTCCTTTGAAAAGATTGCACTTCCTAATAGCTCTAAACAATGTACAATGTAAAATGATTCCCATTTATTTCATACAATAGATAACTGTGTCATTTAATTAATTTAAACTAAAGAGGAATGATCAGCATTCACTAACCACCTTTCCTTTGGGGATGGGCATGAAAAATCCTTGTTTTATTCAACAAGCAGAGAAAGAAAAAGACTTAGTAAGATATCACTTGCCTGGAGAGAAAAATATTTCAGTTTGCATAAGTTGTTCATGTGCTACAGTATTTAAAGACATGAAGGAAGAGGAGGTTCAAAGCCAAAGTGGCATAGTAATTAGAGTGTTGAACTAAGATTAAAAGAAAGCAATGTAGTCATTGCTAAGAATTTTGGAAGCTGAAGTCCACAAATCTAGACAGTACTATGTCCAGATTTGTGGACTTCAGCTTCCAGAATTTTTAGCAATGACTACATTGTTTTCTTCTAATCTTAGTTCAACACTCTAATTACTATGCCACTTTGGCTTTGGGGGAAATTGATTAGAGAATCTGGATTCCAATTTCTTTAGGTAACCGCTATCCGGGGCCCAATTTTTATTCTAACTTATACCCTTTGTACAAGATTCCTGCCATTTTTTAACATTTTGATTTTTATTCAAACTAATACAACGCTACTAAAGGATGTCTTGAATCTTATCTTTGCTCTAGCAGTTATACGTTTTATGGACCTTGCTTTAGGTTTCAGTATAAAAGCAGTATATATAGAAGGACAGACAGTTTCCAGGTTAAGAATGAGTTCTGTTCCTAAATCTGTCTTTAATTTGAATTTGTATGTTAAGTCAGAACTTATACACTACTTACAAACCAGGATGCCTATTACTAAAAATCCTTGCTGGAATTGATGAACTGCTGAAGCTGTGTAATGTTTTCATGAACCACTAAAAAGTGGCTGTTTTAAAATTGAGTGGCTTCAGCCGTCCATTAGTCCTGGTGGCACAGTGGTTACAATGCAGTATTGCAGACAAACTGTTCCCACAGCCTGGAGTTCAATCCTGACAGGATTCCAGGTTGACTGAGCCTTCCATCCTTCCAAGGTCGGTAAAATGAGGACCCAAATTGTTGGGGGCAATATGCTGACATCATAAATCGCCCAGACAATGCTATATAGTCTTTTGGGGTGGTATATACAGTAAATCTAAGTGTTGTTGCTATTGCTGTTGAGGAAGGACAATGCTGTCCGCCATTTTTAGCAATAGATAGTATAGTATAAATTGCTCATAATTTGAACATTCTTAACCTGGGCATTGTCTGTAATTGAACGAGAACATTTCTAAATACTGAAGATATTATTTACTTGGTGTAGATGTGGATGTAGCGATAGAGATGATAGAGATAGAGAAAATGGAGATATTTGTTTACATGTACCTATCAAGAGATTTTATTTCCCTTTATCCTACTAGTACTAAATAGACCGTATTTCCCATCTGCATTTCAATAGGGTAAAGAAAACAATTCAAATGAGAAATTCCTGAGTATATACTGTTTTTTCTGAACACATGTTTAAGTTTGAAAATCTATTGCAAAGAAATTATATTTAAGTGAAGAACTCTGGAGAATTCTGCATTATAACAAAACATGCAGCTTCACTGAAACATTATTTCCTCTTATACTACAAGCAACCCAATGTATTGCAATGTTTATATACATACATAAATAAATCCATATTACACAATAATAAACTAAACGAACACATTTGGGTTTCTATAATCTGTTAAAGTATAAAACAATGACAATGAAGATTAGCACTTATCAAAGTAGATAAATAAAAGAGTTTACCTGCCCAGGTTTAATGTATGTGTGAATCCAATTCCCACTGAAAAGGATCCAACTTCATCTGGATAACTGGTTCCACTGGAAAACAATCTTCAGTTAAGATTTTTTCCCCCCAAACATTCAGCCGGCATCTTCTTTCCAGTAACTTTTTTTTTTTAATTTGATTTATATGCCGCCCTTCTCCGGAGACTCAGGGCGGCTTACAATGTGTTAAGCAATAGCCTTCATACTTTTGTATATTTATACAAAGTCAACTTTAAACCATTATTCTATATCCTTCATAGTGGAATGAAAGACAGCAGGATCTGACCTTATGCTTGTGACATTCTTTTGGGTTTTTAAAGAATGCTCTAATATCCCTCTGAATCTTCTGAAGAATCGTCTGAAGACTAAACATACCCAGCATCTTCAATCTTTCTTCATGGGATTTAATTTCTAGTGCTTTGATCAAAGACATCTGAATGATTCCGCTCTGAATTCTTCTTAAATTGTGATACTCAGAACTGAGCTCAACATAGGGTTTGGCCAATTCAAATTAATGTCAATCTATTAGCTCTGTGATTTGGAATTTATATTTCTGTCATGCAACCTATAATTATATTTGTGTTTTTATAGCCATGCTAGACTGCTGACTCACCTTCAGTTTGCAATCAACTACTATTCCAAGATATTTTTTACAAGTGCTATTGCCAAAGCAAGTGTCCCCTAACCTATAACCATGCATTTAATTTCTGTTTTCCAAATGCCTAATTTTGCATTTATATCAGTTAAATTTTATCACATTGTTTTTAACCTATTCCAACAGCAAATTATAATTCTGTCTTAGAAGATAGATGTTCCTACTTCATCTTACTTAAACTACTTTGAATATCAATTTCTTCTAACGGCTAATAAATAGCAAACATTTTGCTTATTAGAAAACTGCAAATTGTAGCAAATTCAAATTCTAAGGTGTTCTGTCGTCTAAGCTTGGATCAAGGAATGGATCTGCCACAAACAGCATATCTCTTTTTCTACACGGGGACATGAATATTTTATTCAATAAGAATAAATCAATCATGCAATTGTATTTTTTAAAACAAAAAACAACAAAACAAAACCATACACAATTATATACAGTACTGGAACAAGCCAAAAAGTAAAACTATAGTTCCCAATAACACATTCCTTTTTACAATATAATAACACAATTGTGCAAATTCATTGAAAGACAACAGTGTTCCTAGTTGGATAATATGAATGGTGGAAAAGGAAGAAGTGTCTCTATAATTCATCCAAATGATCTGAAATTGCTGTGGGTTTCGTTTTGAAAGGTGATTTTAAATTTTTCTTTCTTTTTACTTTTTCTCCTTTTTGAATGGGTTAAATATAAAAATGACAGCAGGAGTCCTTTGAGAGGCAAATCATTCCCATCCCCACATTTCCATTCAGCCCCCCCACCCCGGCCCAAAATACAGGGATTTCAAACCACGAGGGAGAAAATTGGAATAAACATTTTGTTCCCAGTATCCTGTTCTGATTTCTGTGCTTAAAATCTTCTAGAACAGAAAAAAGCAGATCAAAATATTTCAATCCCACGTCTTCCAAGTAATATCATAATGTTAGCAGATGGCCTCTTACAGTTTTCTGGAGGTAATTTTCACTTAGCAATTATTGAAAATTATGACAGTCCCCCCCCCCCCAATTAAGTACTTATATTGTGTTCGGCTCAAAGTTGACTCAGCCTTCCATCCTTCCAAGGCCAGTAAAATCAGGAGCCAGATTGTTGGGGACAATATGCTGACTCTGTAAACCACTTAGAGAGGGCTGCAAAGTTTTGACCTTCTTTCCAAAATGGCTGCCACCTCTTCAAAAGGATTTTCTATATATTTCTTAGTTCTTTCGGGTCATATCTGCAAATGAGATACTTGGTGAGTTTGCCAAGATCATTAGGGTATCTTCCTATATCCATTAAATTTCTCCTATTTAGACCTCCAATAATATTACTAATGCATAAATGCTGTTATTTATATTATTCATTTTTCATTGTCAGGAATTATTCATCCTTGATAATGAAAGATATCAAACAAGTTAGAATGTTAGTCCTAATAGAGCATTCTAATAAATTGGAGCAAGAAAAATATTGAAAGAAACAATCTTTGTAGGTTAAACAGTGTTAGCATAACAGTGGCAACAAAGGGAAGGTAGAAGTATACTTGCCCTGAACCTTATATTGTAGAAAGTCCACCCTGAGGAATAGTGACAATTGATGTCTTTTATTAGAAATCCAGTTTTCCCATGTGCATCTTCTTGAATCCAGGTGTCTTCTGATGATTCCCTTGGAGTTAAGATGGGTTATGACCAAGATAAATCTTTCCACAAAGGTCTTGCATTGCTAACTTTGCTATCCTTTTCATACTCTCAGCCTTTTACTCACTGTTGGTACAAGATGTGTTTTTATCTCATTCATGCTGGCTTTAAAGAGATTTTAATATACATCCTTGTTAAAATGAATGGTTTTAAATAGATTGTTAACCATTTAGGATTTGGCCCCACTTCTCAGGCCTTAAAATAATAATATATAATGTCTAGAAATACATAAGACAAAGATAGGCATTAGGAATTTAATTCTGTTTATATAAAATCTGAGGCTTTTCTCACGTTAAATCTTGAAATAGTGCTTTAATGTCTATTGTACTGTTATTTCTAACGAGTATATTATATGTAAACTTCATAGCTGTCTTCCAGCATGCAACTCTATTCTCCGATAAAAATGTCCAGTTTTATAGCTGAAGTTTTATGTAAAGACTTTGTTGTAATAAAGATTGTGTTTATTTTTCCTCTAAGAAAATCCTCTTTTGAAAAAAAGACAATCCTTAGCAGCACATATGGCAACCTAATACCCAGCAGCCTGGAGGAATCTGTAGCCTTGGCTTACTCGTCCCAGTAGAATCCATTTTTATATTATGGAAATTTCTGCAGACCTTAGGCTATGAGTATTGAACAACTTTCACCTTTTGTGGCTTCTCACTGACCTACAGAGCAATATAGGGGATTGTGAACATAAAAGAATAATTGACAACCATTATATTATTCTATGAGATTGCTTACCCATGTGGTAAGAAAAAAACTTCCAAATTTACAATTAATTAGGAGTATGTTATTGAAGATATACCTTTGGTCCATTACAGAGGCTGAGAAGGATGAATATACTTTCTCTGTCAATTCTTATTTTGATCTTTCTCATCAAAAGATGTTTTGGTTCCGCATTAATACCACAATCTCGTTTGCAATGTTTTTGTTTACCACAAAAGTTACCATTATGGTCAGGCCAACTATTTCTGTAGGCAAGCTTGCATTATAGATGATATTATATATGGATGATATCTTTTTTACTTGAGCCCAAAATATAAGCTTTCTAAAGCTTCTTTACATGGCCTTTCACTCATTAAGTGGAAGACGGTATTCCTAGAATAGCAATTATTTTTCTTCATTTCTTTTCTTATTAAATCTGCCATGTCAACTATGAATTCAGGCTAGTCTAAGAAGGTTCATGGAACTGGATTTAGGTATTCATTCATTAAATTTATTGGCTGCCCATCTTATCACAGAGAAGCTCCTATTTGATAATAACATCTTATTTCATATTAATAATATCTCATTTGATATAGTTTAGTATATTATTAATGGATGATTGTTGTGCCAAAACTCCAAAACTCATAGATATTTCATACATCAACAAGTATGTTGTAAGTAACAGTAGAACTTTAATGGAAAAATGGGAATCACAGAAGGAGCAATGAAATTCAGCAAATACTGGATTGGGATTGAAATTCTGCAAAGAAATGACGATACAAAATGGAGCTAGAATGACAATTTTATTATTGTTTACGTAAAATATCTCCTGTGAACTAGCTGTAGCTAGTTCTTCTGGCCCTATTAACCGAAAGCATTTACAGGATCTCTCTCTCTCTCTCTCTCTCTCTCTCTCTCTCTCTCTCTCTCTCTCTCTCTCTCTCTCTCTCTCCTCCCTCCCTCCCTCCCTCCCTCCCTCCCTCCCTCCCTCCCTCCCTCCCTCTGTGTGCTTGTGTGTGTGTGTGTTAGACCAGGCTGAAGGCATCTATGCTTCTACCTTACCTTCTCATTTAAGACTTTCCCTCAGTGTCATCACAACAAAGTTGCCAATAAAACAGCAACCTTGACATAGATGTGGGAGGAGAAGGCAAAGAAGACATATGTTTTTGAAGCTCTACAGGCACCAGCTAACAGAGCAGTGCAGCAGTAAAATGACAGGTGTGGGGTTTTTTTTTTCTTTCAGAGGGAGTGGACTATACATAGAAAATAAAAGTATAGAGACCAAGCAAGAAAAAACACAACTTGGAAAGGTACAAGAGCTCTACCCACTGGCTGTAAAAAGTGACAACAGAGAAGAAAAAAGTAGAAGAAATTTCAGAGGAAAAAAAAGACAGAATAGGCTATGTAAGAAGAACACAACGATGTATAATAGATAGCAATAGAGAACAATATTGAAGCATATAACTATATTATAGAGATTATACAATTGTATAATTGTAACAGGATAAAAAATAGAATAGAATCTAGTATAGACGTAATAGGAATTACGTTATGTAAGTATGTATACAGTAGTGGCCAAAATTGTGGAAACCTTTTGGGAAAAGTGTATTTTTGAGGCTTGATGGCTAATAACACCACTTTTTTTGGAGTTTCAAGATAATCATATTCCACTGCTGGAGTGGCCTGGGAATAGCCCAGACCTTAACCCAACTGAAAATCTATGGAGCCGACTAAAGAAACTTGTTAGCCAGAAGCGACCCAGCAATAAAACCCAGTTAACAGAAGCAATCATTCAATCTTGGTTTCACATTATAACAGCTGCAGAACTAAAAGACTTGATTCACACTATGGGAAGACATTGTAAGGCTGTAATTCATGCTAAAGGTTACCCAACTAAGTATTAACTGATATGATAATTTTTGTGTATCTTGTTTTTTCTTCGTGTTTCACTTTTCTTCTTTATACTGTAACTGCTATTCTAATAGCAAATCCTTCATAAAATTTATTGCATTATGTTCTTGGTTAAATTATCTTTCCATTGATATGTAATTTTATGGTACTACTCAAAAAAACAAAAACAAAACAGTGGTGCTATTAGCTAGTTTTCAAAAATACACTTTTCCCAAAGCGTTTCCACAATTTTGGCCACTACTGTTTATGCACGCATGTATGATTTATAGATCCCTTTGTTTTATAAAATCAAAAGTTTCCCCATATTTTAAAGGGAGATATAAAAGAAACTACCTGGTGCAGAACCCAGTGCTTTTGTGTCTTTTTTTTGAGTCTGGGTCAGTCTAATTGGGTATCTGTTTAAAAAGAACCCATCATGAGTTGGGGGCAATAATGGATGCAATGATTCTGTAAAAAAAAAAACACATTAGTTTTTATTTTAATAAATCCACACCCTCTTCCCTCTGACAGACTTTCAAGTATTGGAAGACTGTTCCTGTATATCCTCTCTCCTTCGCCTTCTCTTCTTTAGGCTAACTTGTGCCAAGAAAAGACCTCACTTTAAGAATGGAACAACAAGGTAATGGTCAGGATTGTCTCAATAGCAGGTTGAGAGTGAGATAGGAGTGACACCATAAGGATATATTCTTTAGAAGTGTTTATCCAGGCAGCCTTGGGTCACAGTAAAGTGGAATGTGAGGATAAGCCTTTTGTCTTTCATATAAACTATAAAATGGGCCATTTCAAGCAAAGCATTAGGCAGGAGAACCCTGGTGAGTGAATTCAGGGAGAAACTTAATTCTGGATATTTTATGTATTCATTTTTAAACATTTTTTTCTATGATTCTTCAGTGGGTATATATTGATACATTCTTGCCCACCATGGAATGCCCTTTTAGGCTAAACTTTATTCAGACTATACAAAAGAAGAACTAGTAAGCTAAAGATATTAATTTTATGAGATAAGAAAAAGGTAAAATAGCTATGAGTAATCTGATCCAATGCTATTCATTAGGCTTCTCAATATTTTCTTACCCTTAGAAACAATCCTTATTTCTACCACATATATACACTGTTTCATGCACTGTGTTTTTTAAATGTCTCTCACTGCTGCCTTTTTGAGGATCTCTTCAATTTTATCCAACCGCAGAATTCTCATTTTCCCTTCCTCTTTCTTTCTACCCATTCACTCTTCCAATCAGAAGTCAGCCAAAAGTCTTCCCATTGCAAACATTGCATCCGCTCTTTCGGCTTGTCCTTTGCTTACGGAAATAGTAATGACATTCTTCAAATAATCAGGAATGGATGTTTTCTTTTCACCTATGTTAAACAAATCCCACAACAACCCTTTGACAACCCACATACATATTTTAACATTTCTCTAGCTACATTATCTACACGAGTAGCTTTCGATGTTCCAACTTCTTTAACGTTAGGTTTTTTCCCTTGGGCTCTAATATGAAAGCTTATATTTCAGTCCAAATCTTTGATATAATTCTATCATTCCCATAGAAACCTCTAAAATACTTCTTCCAATACAGCTAATCCTCGATTTACATTCACAATTGAGCCCAAAATTAAGCCCAAATGGGGTTGCTGCAACAATAGGTGAAAACATTCATTGCTGTTGTAATTTCAAATGGTTACTCAGTGAACTGTTGTAAATCAAGTATTACCTGTATTCCATTCCAAATCATTTCACTTTTATTCTTAATTCCATTCACATCATTTAGCCTTTTTATCCACTTCAAAACCATTTTATTTCCATTAAAATTGTTTTGCATTTTCACTGATTCATTTCATCTTAACAGTTCCTCACTCTTTCAGACCATATTCTTTGCATTTTTTTCATATACTTATTATACCATACCTTTCAACCCAATTTTGTTCAGTAATATTCTCTTATAAGCACATTTTATTCATCTACAGCCTCTTTCACTTCATCATTACACCTTTCTTCCTCATATTTTGTATCACTGTAATTCTTTGCATTTCTGTGGCATACTGATAGATATTTTTTTCACTCGGTTCAAAATACCTTCCATATTCTATCTCCTTCTATTCACGTTCCATTCAACTCTTTTGGGAGATCTATCTACCATCTAATATTGTTCCATACAGGATATTATTCATTCATTCATTCAGTCAGTCAGTCAGTCAGTCTGGCATTCTCAGTTTGGGGAATTACAATGTTATGCACATAGTAGTAGTCCCGGCAGCTGGCAGTTGCTAGTCCACTGGTGTTGTACAGGTGCACCACAAGAGGGAGAAATAACTTCACACCATTTGGTTTGCAGTACTCTCAGAGGAAGTCACCTCATCCAGGATTTTCCTCCTCTGCTCCTCCACCGATCATGTCTGGGCAGATTCAGCATCAGTTCCAGCTCCCCATGCAGAATGCCGCCAGCAGTTTCCCATCACCAAAATGGCAGTACCTATCTATCTATTCACAAACAATGAACTGCTAGGTGGGCAAGAACTAGGAACAAGAGACGGGAGCTCACCCCATCCCGCAGAACTAGACTCAAACCACCAGAGTGCTGGCAATTGCTCAGCACATCCAGCGCCATTAAGCCTCCACACCACTGCATCTCCCCCACAGTCACAAATCTAATATCATTCACTAATTCTTTCCATTTCTTATAATAAAGTCAAATAGCTTTGCTTTTTTGTTTAAAAAAAATTTGGTCATGTATATGCAAAGAGACTCACTGAGTCACTCAGTGTCACTCTTTCTTAGGCACACTATGGATGCTACTTTGAGCTCCCGAATGAAAGGCAGGATATAAATCTAAGAAAGAACAAAAGGGTGTCTTAGAAAGCATTCTTTTTTTCTAAGCTGACATTCATCAAACATTTGCCATTCTCATTCATTTTTGTATCTCCAAACTACCTAATCATTCTTTTCTGTATCATTTCATTTTAATCCAACTATTCTAATTTCTTTTACTATTTTCCCTTTACACCATGTCCTTTTTTCTAAAGGCCAAAATTTGTAACTATTTATCCCATATTCAGAACTTCTCATCTTACCAACTACAAGTAAAAAAACACATATAATATATTCACTTACTTAGGACATGCCTCAAATTAAGGCAATTATTTTCAGCATTCTTACTCTATCATTACTTCGATACTGCAAGCTTCATAAATGATGCAAACCAGAGATTAGTATGTATAACAAGTAAACTTTAAGAATTTATGACATGCCTTTCAGTATCAAACTCTAGAAGAGCATGCAATTTAAAACAATAATTCAATAAATGCAGTGAGCTTATACACGTGGGTTATAGCTAAATAAATAACATGCAAAGAAAAGTAAAATGAATGCAACCAATGTATTAAAATGCACAACAGCACAACTCAATTTTCTTTTTCAGAGGTATCTACTGCTACATGGCTCAGGGCCAGGTTATCTTCGAGACCATCTTCTGCCGCATAGCTCCCAGCGGCCGATAAGATCCCACAGAGTTGGTCTCCTCCAGGTCCCGCCAGCTAAACAATGCCCGCTGGTGGGCCCGCTGGGGAGGGCCTTCTCTGTGGCTGCCCCAGCTCTCTGGAACCAGTTACCTCCTGAGGTCCAGACCATCCCCACCCTATTGGCCTTCCTGCTGGCTTTTCCAGCAGGCCTGGGGCCGTTGATCTCGCTCTTGTGATCGGGCAAGATCCGGCCATGAATCGTGTGAATGAGTTTTTAATGTTTGTAATGTTTTTAATTTTTAAATGTTTTTTTATAATGACTTTTTAAAATGTATTGTGAGCTGCCCTGAGTCTTCGGAGAGGGGCGGCATATAAATTGAATTAATTAAATTAAATTAAATTAAATACTGAAAGATATTGTTAGTGTTGGTGAGCTGCTTTGGCTTTCTCTCTATATGGCATCTACTACTAAAAATGTCTTCTTCCCAACAGACCAGTACAATATTTTGCTTACGGGTAGTCTACGACTTACAACAGTTCATTTAGTGATTGTTCAAACTTACAATGGCACTGAAAAAACTGCCTTATGACCATTTTTCACACTTACGTCCATTACAGCATTCCTATGATCATGTGATTAAAATTCAGGCACTTGGCAACTGACTTATATTTATGATGGTTGTAGCATCCCAGGATCATATGATCATCTTTTGAGAACTTCTGATAAACAAAGTCAATGGGAAGCCAGATTCACTTAACAACTGTGTTACTAAGATAACAACTGCAATGATTCACTTAACAACTGTGGCAAGCAAGGTCATAATATGGCCAAACTTGGCATCTCTTTGCATAATTAAGTGTCAGTAATGAACAAAATAAGGGGAAAAAGACAAGGAGTAGAAATTAGAAAGCAAATTAAGGAAAAACTGAGCATTAGATAATTTACAGATGAGAGGAAAACACTGGGCTAATACAAATTTACCATGATTTCTTCATAATCTGATAAAAACACACATAAATTTAATGGCATGGATCCTCACAGTTATAAAGGCTAAATGGGGATACTGTATATACATTGCTCAAAAAAATAAAGGGAACACAAGGAGAAGACATCCGAGATCTGAATGAATGAAATAGCCTTATTAAATACTTTGTTCGTTACATACAGTAGTTTTGTGTTCCTTTAGCTGTTTGAGCAGTGTATAAACTACTGTATGTAAAGAACAAAGTATTTAATAAGGCTATTTCATTCATTCAGATCTCGGATATCTTCTGCTTGTGTTCCCTTTATTTTTTTGAGCAGTATATTTTTTATCACTGAAGCCTATTTGCTTCAGTAGACGCATAGAAACATGACTGGGATCATAGTCAAACTAAAAATATACCAATAAACCATTAGTGGGTTTCAATTTAGTTTGCTACTGGTTTGGTTATGCGTGCGTGCACAGAAGCATCCAGGCGGGTGGGCGCAGCCTCCTGCCTCTGCCGCTACCAGTTTGCCTGATCTGGGGTGAACCAGTAGCAACCCACTACTGCAATTAACCTTAGGCATCATATAACATTCCTATTCTATGATTTATTATTCTTTTAATTCTTTATTTATTATTTAGCTTCTCTTAATCTGATAGTCTATTGTGAAAAGTAAACTTAAATTAATTCTAGATTTAAAAAATGGAATATTATGTTTGTTTGTTTATTTATCTTTGAAAGTACTTCTTATTGTTGATGTCAATCTCTATGTTATGTTCTAACAGCACATTGCACGTTCTGATATGGGTCAGGTTAGTTGCCCTAGACTATGTGTAATTAATAGTAATATTTATATTTTAAAGGATCAATATCAGTACTTGACCTCAACGTACAATATAAGCTATTACTACATCACTAAATATGAAATGAACTATAATACATTTGAGAGACAAACCACTTTATATCGAACCCAGTTAATACAGACGATGATATTTTATTATACCAAATACAAGCAGTATTTAAATACTACAAATAAATGAATGGTATATTGAAAGATTTTTCCATCTTTAATTTACTGAAAGCACTGAGGAGGTTAATCAGTGCCCTCAGTATGCATAACCTTCCTGAAGAAGAAAAGCAAATGTTTATGAGTGAAGCTCCTATGCAAGCTAAACTTAGAATAAAAATAGTATATTAATGTAGTCCTGTTACAGTGTGTGTTCATATAAGAAAATATAAACTATAAAGCAGAATAAAGGGAGCTATATTTCATTTTTAAGACGCTACCACATATATCTTTAATACAGGCTTTGGAAACATTAATAGTGAACCCACAGAATATTCAAAACCATTTTCCTCAAGGCTAAAAGATAACCTTTTGACTTACAGAATTGTTCCCATATGTACTAACATAAAGCATGTGTGCTTTTATTGACTAGACAAGAAATACTTATCAGAAGATTTTCATTAGTTAAAAAATTAAACTAAATAGGTAAAAATCAGAATTATGTTCAGCTGATATTTTAGTTCCTACTGTGTGGACAAAGACAACATTACATGGTAGGCCAACTTGGGGGGGCGTAGACCACTACAACTGTCCATTGTAAATCTTCTTTGACTGTTTATGTCAGTGTGCCAGAAAACCCAACTCCAAGTAAAGACACGGAAGCAAGCATTTTCCAAAGTTCTCTTTACTAGAATAGGTAAACTGGCACATCTGGGAAAACCTGAATCTGAAAAGCCCCGGGTTTTCCCTCAGTAAGCCAAAACCCCCAAAACCATCCCCTCACTACTCAGTCGATCACATGATCCAATCAACGTCCGTCCCATCTCGTCTCAGCCCCCTGACCACTCCTTCTCCAGATGCTGGACCGCTCTGGCCTTGACCAACAGGAAGAATGCTATTATGTCTACTAACAACCCCTCTCCTTAATCCCCCCTCCTACTTTCCCGCACATGAGAAGGTGGCAGCATTGAAGCTTCCGGCCTAATATGGTTTCCAAAACTGACAGTTTATACATTTTCATCACTATACAGAGTGACTCAGTGGTGGGTTTCACTTACCTTTGCTACCGGTTTGCTCACGCACGCTCAGAGCGTATTTGGTGACGTTCAGGCGAGTGGGCGGAGTCTCTTACCACCACTGCTACTGGTTCACCCAAACCAGGGCAAACCGGTAGCAATCCACCACTGAGTTTTGAAAAGGAGAAATTATTCTATATCATTATAATGTATTCATTGGTTTCCATTATTTCATTGGAATTATAATTCCATTACTTCTATTGGCTCCACTGTGTTCAAATTCAACATTTTTGGAATGAGGTGTTTTAAACCAGCCAGGCAGTTCCAAAACATAGCCTATAGAGAAACAGATGGAAACTAACTCAGAATCATATTAATGTTCCTGAATAATTGAAAAATGATTGACATCCCATTCCTAATGTCAAGCAAATGTTTGAATCCTGAACACATTCCCCATGATATGAGAACAAGAGAAGAAATTAGGGATCATCATCTCACCCGTGAAACCATTTCCTCTTGCTTCTGAGATGAAGCTTTCTTCTGCCACAGAGTTATTATGCAAGAATAAAGAAGCAAATACTATTAAAAAGTGAAATGAGGATTTATGGATTGAAAAACATGAGAATTTAATAAGGGATTGAAAGGATTTCTGGAAGATATAATAGGGAGTGGGACAATGGCTTTATCAATATCTGTTGATGAGAAGATCAAAAGCAATTTTTTTTAGCTTTAGTTTATTTCCTAATTTTTTTTCTTTTCTTTTTTCTTTCTTTTCTACCTTTTTCTTTAGATTTGTCTTTTACTTAATGAAAAATGTTCAATAAATATAAATAAATAAAAAAGCAGATATCACTAAATCACCAGTATGATTCCCCCCCCCCCCAAAAAAAGCTTCATTTTTTGGGAATGGAAAGCTTACAAAAAAATAATAATAACATGGAATACTCGCTTTGCAAAATAATTGCAAGCAGGCAATAATTGTTGTTGTTAGTAACGAAGTTGTGTCCGACCCATCACGACCCCATGGACAACGTTCTTCTGGGCCTTTCCCAACATTAGGCTCTTCTCCAGTGAGTCCTTCCATCTCATTAAGTGGCCAAAGTATTTGAGTTTCATCTTCAGGATCTGGCCTTCTAAAGAGCAGCCAGGGTTGTTCTCCTCTAGGACTGACCAGTTTGATTGCCTTGCAGTCCACAGGAGCCTTCTCCAGCACAATAGTTCAAAGGCCTCAATTCTTTGGCGCTCAGCCTTTCTTATGGTCCAACTTTCATAGCCATACATTGCAATTGGGAAAACCATAGCCTTGACTATACATACTTTTGTTGGCAGAGTGTATATATACTGTATATATTTTTAAAAAAATCTGTGCAGAGCTTGCTATTAATATTAATAAAATTAAAAAAGCAAAAAGGGGCTTTGGAGGACCTATAGTTTTTACCTAATATTATTCATCCAGCAAGTAAAACAAGAAATAATCTGCTTGGTTTGCAGACTCTGTTATGTATGTGTCATTGCAAATTTTGCCCTTGAATCTCTTGTCTGCACAGCCCTACTAAGGAGAGAATGGTAAGGTTAGATGATAATAAATCATCTAACTTCTGGTGCAGAATTGTGGCAGGTTGGTGATGCTCTTCAAAGGAGTGGAGAAGTGTTGCAGCTAAGAGCATCAGCTGGAAAAGAGATTTTGAATGGCAGACTCTCTCTGGATCAAAAGGAGATCATGAGATAAACTACATGCATTCTGGATGTTCCTTGCTAGGCTAAGCTGCAAAAATGGAAAGGTGGCTTGGGAGTTGAGCAGCTCAGAATCCCAGGATTCCATCTATGCTTACAACTGTTATGTAGCCTATAAGGACATTAAAATCTGCCTTCTTCATTTCTTAATCACTTTTGGAAGCTCAGAGAGATTTCTTCAGTGGTAGAGATAACATTCCTTGCAGTCAGTCAATTCTTCTTTTGGAATTACAGAGCAAAAAGCTTAATAAAGAGAAGGTTTATGAAAGTTTTAAACATTTCTTTACCCGTTATTTCTATTATTTTTACTTTTAATGAAAGTGCTTTGGTATAAATTTGTACTGACGAGACCTTCCTTGGAATGCTTTTTGTTTATTGTTAAAGATTGCATCTAACTGGCAGACTCTACATAACAAAAGATATAGTAATGAACTAGACTGTGATGTTTTGTTGCCATAGAGACATGGCATGTGTTTTGGTTTGAAGTTAAGAAGAGCCATTACATTGAAAGTATTAAAGTACAGAAAGATAAAAAGGATTTTAAAAAGCCTTGCCTGTCCTTTTTGCCAGCTTGAGTTACTTTCACTTTTGGATTATAATATACAATGGCAACTATGAGGAAAAATGGGAAGAGAGGCTAGAAGATGTCACTAGAGCAACAGGAAGAAAAATAGTTACAACAGATTTGCTTAAGAAATTATTTGAACAAATGGGAAATAAATGGGAAAAAGGAATAAATGAAAGACTTGTAAAGTTGAGAGAGTGAAAGAAGACATTAAAAAGATGTAAAGTTCTATAAAGCAAACATCTGGAGATGTAAAACACATCAATGAGAAAGTGGAAATTTCAAATATAAGTTATAAATAGAGAATTAGAAAAAGAATTAGATGAAGTGGCCTTATAGGAACTGAGAGAAAAAGAATTTTGAAATTCAGAGCTGCCCAGATGTTTCAAACAACTATGTTGTGGAGATAGAAATTGATAAATTCTATAGGAAAAACTCTAGATTTGCAAGAACAAAAAAATGGCCCATGGAGATATTTTGGTGCAGTTTTTTTGCAAAAATACAAGGGGTCAAGCTTTGCAGCAGCATTTTAATGGAAGATTGAAAATGCGTAATAGAAATATAATCGCTTTGAAAGAGATTCTTATCAGAATTTTACATAAAAGAATATTATTTTGTACCTGAAAAACTAAAACAGAAAAAGATTCTATTGCAATGGGATAATTGGAAAGTATGGTTTTTATTATTTTTAAACAGCAGAACTTTAGATTGAATTTTTTTCAGAAGGCAAGAGAATTCTTAGAAACATTCAAAGGAGAAATGCAGAAGATACAAACAGAAAGCTCAGAGGAAATTGCAATGGCTGCAACAGGAACTAGAAAAACATGATACTAAATTAGGTGCTAAAGCAATTGATTTTATCTTACCTTTGTATTTGTGATTTCTGTGGACCAGGACAGCACACAATTAAAATTAGAACTTGTAACTGATTGATGAACATGGCAGAAAGTTGATACCAATGGATTTGTGAGGCAGATATTAGGTAATAGATACTATCTAATTGGATATGTAGCAGAAGATTGAAAGGGTAATGCCATTCAAATTTTGTTTTATTTGCTTGTTTGTGTTTTTTTAAAAAAGGAATTCCAGAAGATCCAGAAATTTGTAAACTAATGTACTAGCATGTGCTCTGGGTAAACTGATAGAAAATTAAGAGTAAAATTATGCAACAGTACAAAACTAAAGGTTTATTGGAAAAGTGGACTCACCTTCTGCAAAGATAACATCCTTCATTTTTTAAAAAAAGAGTTTCAGAAGATCAACTGTAATGTTTGTTTACGCTTTCAAAAAGTTTTTTTGGCAATACCATTCATGGAAGACTCCTGAGAAATCACAGCATAAAACAGCAATACTGTAGATATTGTCAAGAGCTGGATCACATCTATAGATTCTATCTAAAAAGTCATATCTCTAATGATTGTGTACTCAGCAATAATATAAAATAAGTTCTATAAGCATACAGCTAGGCATCAAAGGACCTGTTGTTGTCTCCAGCTTCCAACTGGAATGGACAAGCTGCTTCATTTCAAATTGGTGACTGAGAAACAATTAATAGGCTCAGTGCAGCTGGAATAATAAGAGGATGTGAGACCTGGAGTGGCAGACAGATCCATCCATTTCTTAAATCTTCTTCCATCCTTCCTTTCTTAATGCCATGGGCAACCAGATGGCTTGCTTAACATAAGACAATCACTCAAGGCCAGTTTAAAGACAGAAATCCTTGAGAAAGAATGTTGCCCAGAAGTAATATTCAGCACCTGGACAGCTCACTTGGCAGGAACATACTTCAGTTTGCCTACTTAATGGTATTGTAATTCTGTATACAGTAGTGGCCACAATTGTGCAAACCTTTTGGGAAAAGTGTGTTTCCTAAAACTAGCTAACGACACACTTTTTTTTTGTTGAGTAGTATCATAAAATTATATATCAATGGAAAGATAATTTAATCAAGAATGTAATGCAATAACTTTTATGAAGGATTTGCTATTAGAACAGCAATTACAGTATAAAGAAGAAAAGTGAAACACGTAGAAAAAACAAGATATACAAAAATTATGTCAGTTAATACTTAGTTGGGTAACCTTTAGCATGAATTATGGCCTTGCAATGTCTTCCCATGGAGTGAATCAAGTCTTTTAGTTCTGCAGCTGTTATAATGTGAAACCAAGATTGAATGATTGCTTCTATTGCTGGGTCTCTTCTGACTAACAAGTTTCTTTAGTCAACTCCATATATTTTCTATTGGGTTAAGGTCTGGGCTATTCCCAGGCCATTCTACCAGTGGAATATGATTATCTTGAAACTACCCCCCCAAAAAATGGGGGGGGAGTGTTATTAGACATCAAGCCTCAAAAATACACTTTTCCCAAAAGGTTTCCACAATTTTGGCCACTACTGTACAGATTTCATGAGAATCAATGATATTTCTGGTAAAGTATTAACTGGAGATCCTTTGTAACAAATGAGGCAGTAATGAACCTCTCTGAATTTCTGGAGTCTTTCTTACCTTTATTTCTGTGTGTGCCAGCCAGGAATATGTGGATAGTTTAGGATGTCTTGGGCATATATGTATATTTCCGACCAACTCTCCACTCCCTTCAAAATTTATGCACTTATGTTTACATGTCAATAATAATTAAACAGGAACATATTCATCTACAGCACAGGAAGAGAAGTGCTCCAAGTTTCCAATAAACAGTTGAGTAGCTTTCTTCTCACAGAAACTATCCTGAGAACAGCCCTGAAGTGAGGCAAAGCTGTCCATTCTTCTCCAAGTTCTGAAAGTAGCAGATAATCAATGTTAACAGCCCAAATTGGAAATAGTAGCATCTTAAGCCAGCATTTTTTTCATGTTATGCCTCAGACAAAATTACTCAGGGTGGAGGAGGTGGGGGGAAAGAATGTTAAGTTACAAGAGAATCAGTTTGGCTTTCAAAGAATAAGTGTAGCCCCAAGTGAAAAATCTGACATAAATTCAGCAAGATGGCAAAATAAACAATGCCTGCTATTCTGAAGTTTCAGAGGGTATTCATCATTGTCAAGACTTTCTGTACAGTATAACCATTACAGCACTTCAGAAAAGTGGCAGGTCATCTCAGTTTTTCTATATTTCTATATCTTCGGGTTATCCTTTTCAGACTTGGGGGAAGGGAGCCAACAGTACACAGAGAGAAAGCTAAAGCATTTATTCCTCTCTTTGAAAAGCAACTTTCCCCCCTTAAATCTGATGTCTTAAAATAAGAAAATATTGATACTTACAGGACAGCAGGAAGGAGGTAATGTCAATCTTAGCAACACCAAATAGGAAAGTGTATCTTTTTGTCCCCCTCCTCCAAAATACTGGTCCTTTGTCCTCATTAAAGGATCAGAATTACCTGATATTTCAGCTCTTTTCCCAGGTAACATAACAAATCAACCATTATTTGAGTAAAGAAATTGCTGAGGAGTGGTCGAATTAATCTTTTGCTGCTGGAAATGCAAGTAATATAAAAATATGTTGTCAATAAATAAAATATAAATAGCTTCACCAATGAGTGAATAGTCAAATTCACCAGAATTATCAAGAACCGTAGACCTTGAGAGAGATGCCTAAAGTAAAATCACTTTAATTTTGATAGGATGGGGAACGCTAGAGAGGATTTAAATATTTTTGGAGAAATGTTAAGGGCCAACAAGGGAGGAGCAGACTAAAATTCCTTGGAGAGAGAGAAAGAGACAGAGATGATTGATTTCCAAAGTCAATAAATGTTCAATAAAACCCCATCTTAGCTAGTCCCCACCTAATATTTTATATTGTGAGAGGATATGAAACAGAATTTCTAAAGGAGAACTTCAACCAAAGGTAAGTTGATTGGAAACAGACAATTCGTAAGTCACTTGGAACCACACAATTTAAAGGGACCTTTCTCAAACTAGCACTAACCAAATATATGGGACTTCATCTCCAATAAACTCATGTCAGCACAGCCAACATTTAAGATTCATGGGATTTGAAATTCCTTATATATAAAGAGTACCAAGTCACTGAGTCATCTTTCAGTATCACCTTCCTCACATGGTTGATGTTGTGGTAATAAAATTGGACAAGACCATTCTATATGTATTATCTTGAGTTGCTAGAAGAAACACAAGATATACTTCAAATAAATGGAATTAAACAAAATTTGATTTAATATCTATGGTGCAGATAGGTACGTAGAGTTTACCTAAAACTTTTTGCTTTTTTCTGAATAAAAGCATCTGCTGAAAGGCAACCTCAGTCCTTCTCCTTTCTAATGTGGCACTAATGAAGTGGTGTTGCAATTCATTCTTGATTGTATCACCAGTGAGATTCAGGTTATTGGAAACTGTGCAATTCAGCGAGGTTGGAAAAATCATTATTCCCTTCTGTATATTAATATTGATAATAGAATTCTCTTATTATTTGGGTTATCACTCCCATGCTATTTTCCCTGCTGCATAAATACTTTGCACCAATTAACCTGAAATATGTATGCTCTCTCTATAGCTGCTGATACAGTTCTATTAAAAAAAAACAAGTATCAACATTAGAGCAGTTGCACCACCAAACTTTTGCATTGAGAAAAGCACCTGTAACAAAATGAATGCACACATCTAAAGATGAATAAACAAAGATATCTATAGCTCCTACATCCAAATTGTTGGCATATTTTAGATCTGGACACAATTGTACAAGGGTCAATATATTGCATCATTAGTTCTTATACCCAAACATTTTTTATTTAATTAGGAAAAACACACCCATGTGCAACTTGTATTTGAATGTGTAATAACCATTAAAGGTTCTTGATCTGCAATGAATAACTTAAAAATTGTTTTAGGAAAATCTATTCTACTGCATTACGGCCAATTGATGTAGTCATCAATAATCCAGAAAATTTCTAAAAACCTTTTCTGGGGCAAGGAAACAGTACTGTTAGTCATTAAATCCCCCTATAATCTCCACCTAGTCTTTCACCAATACAAATTAGGACACAATGATCCTTGATGGTATATAACATGTAGCTTTCCTTTCACCAAACTGAGTTAACATAATTATTTCTGATCCCTAGAAATAATCCACCCACTTTTTATCAGAAGTATCCCTTTTCTCTTTGCTTCACTAAAAATCTCCAATTTGTGCAATTGTGAATTGCCGTAGCTCAGTGTTTGTCAAACTTTACAAATTTCAAGACAAGTGGACCTCAGCTCCCAGAATTCTCCAGCCAGCATGCTTCAAGTCTACACAACTTAAGGTTGCCAAGTTTGAAAAGCACTGCCCTAATTCATATATATCTTTCCTTTAACAGCTTTGCATTCATGGAAGGGCAATTTACATCTTGCACTAGAATATTATGTGAGATAAATTAAGCTCAGAAATCTCTTGTTCAATTTTTTGTACATGGCAAAACTGAAATTTGCTTCAAAAGCTATCCACTATGTAATCTTGTGTAAAAGTTCTTTTTCAAGTTATTGCAGAAGATAGATTATTATAGAGCCGAGAGCCTCGGTGGCGCAGTGGTTAGAGTGCAATACTGCAGGCTACTTCCGCTGACTGTCGGCTCCCTGCAATTTGGCAATTCAAATCCCTCCAGGCTCAAGGTTGACTCAGCCTGCCATCCTTCCAAGGTGGGTAAAATGAGGAGCCAAATTGTTGGGGCAATATGCTGACTCTGTAAGCCGCTTAGAGAGGGCTGTAAACGGTATATAAGTCTAAGTGCTATTGCTATTATTTTATTAAATGTTTATGCCACCCATCTCCCCTATAAGGTGCCTCTGGGTGGCTTATATAAAAAGACAAATAGAAAAATAAATAAAATATTAAAGCTATGCAAATTTAAATGTTAAAACTATATATATAAAAAACCAGGACCAAGAGACAGATGGCATGGGAATGAGATCTTTTTAGCTCATCAACCACCTCCAGTGGTGAACACTTCCTTGGGGCAACAAGCCAATCAGAAAAACCAAGTTTTAATACCCTTCTGGAAGGCCCAAAGGATGGAGCAGTTCTCACCTCTGGTGATAAAATGTTCCAAAGGGATGAGACCACAGCAGAAAAATTTCTTCTCTTTGACCCCACCTGCCAGAATTCCTTAGCAAATGAATTCCATAGCAGGCCTCTTCCACTAGTGCAAATGGAATAGGCTTGTCCCATTGGGGAGAGATGGTTCCTTAGATAGCATGGATCCATGCGATATAGGGCTTTAAAGGTAACAACCAGCACCTTGAATTGGATCTGAAGCAAACTGGCAACCGAGGCAGCTCACGCAACAGCAGTGTTATTTGTGCCATCCTAGGGGCTCACAGAATTATGTGTTCCACCGCATTCTGCACTAGCTATACCTTCTGAATACTGTGCAAGGTTGGTTATTCTCTTTATTTTCTGTGTGTTTCCAAGAGTGCATCTATACAATGCATTCTTATGGAAACTTTGCTTAGGGTATTGGAGGCCACTGTAAAGATTAATGAATTGGCATGTATAGACATATTGTGACTGCAGCTCCCAGAATTCCTAGCCAGGACTCCAAACACAGAATTTTGGAAATTTTCAAAACCTGTGAAGCATTCCTGGCTGAGGATGACCATGGTAAACTGTTATAAATAATATTTACAGTGCAAATCTGTCTACCTTTTCAGGTATACAAGTACCAGTAAAATAAATCTAATCGTGACACCACTAGTCCCATAAATTATATTATTCAAACATTAATTGCATGTCATAACACATATAATTCTTTCTGGTATTTGATCCCAGTTATTACAAACACAAACAGCATATTATAAGGCCATCTTTCCATTCAAATGACTGATTCATTGACACACTGAAACTCAATCTCATTTGAACTAATAGTTTGAAAGCTAAGCCATCAGTGTCAATTAGACCCTCAGTCACTGAATAATTACAGTGCAATTGGCAAGGGTTAATTACTATTATTGTAAATGAAATGCTATATGCAGGTCTGAGATGTGCTTGAATTGTCTGGTAAGGTAAGTGCTGAAACTGTGGCTCTTTTTCACGTATTCGAAATAATATATAAAGTCTGACAGTCCATCATTTCTGTGGAGACTAGAGATTTCTATTTTAGTTACCGCTTCCTTCTAGTAACCAAGAAACAATAAGAACAGCAAAAACAATAACAGTAATAGTATCCATTTTAAAACCACTTAAATCCACTCTCCAATATGACCCAAATGAAGGCTTTTCTTGCTTGAATATGTTATCTTCATTTAAAAAACAACAACAACACAACAATATGTTCAAATGTTAGGAACAACATCCAGTCACTTAGGTGTGAGTAAAAATAAGATTAAGCTTTAAATCATTTGACAAATGTTTTCCAGGCAAATCCAAATGTCTCTGCTGCACAACACATCCTATGACAAATCATTTGTTGTTTTGGTAAGGTTGCTATAGAAATTAATTATTGCATTCTTTGGCAGCTGGCATTTCCCAATATACAGGAACAAGGAGGTACTCTGAAAGCAGATATTTCCAGCGTCGAAAATGTTCTCCTAGAATTCTCCTTCTGTATGTGCCCATACTGCCACTTTGCTGGACTTTTTCCCATCAAAGTGAAGTGGGTGTGTAGAGACATGTGTGCAAACAGATAAGGTGTCAGGCACAAGGAAATAGGACAGGTCCAAAATGAGTACAAGTTTATTTCATGCTACGTCTAAACAAGAATCTGAACTACTAATGGTCAAAGCAAATTGGCGGTAGATAAGAGTCAATGGAATTCAAGGAGGGCTGATCTCTTGTGGGCCTGAAGGGACTCCAAACTTATAACGTGCTTGGCCCCTCCCTTGGGTTCAGCACAGCCATCTTCAACACAAGGCTAGCTTCTGAAGCAGCCAACGGAAGCCCTACAAAAACTATAGCTTCTCTAACAAGCTAAAAGGAAGTCCTTCATAGGTATTTGTCCAGCTCTACTGAATGGATATACCTCTACTTCTTCTCAATGTTTTGTTAAGGTTTAGGCAATCTCCACAGACTTGGCCCAAAGGTTAGAAATTTCCAGTGCCTGTTCTTGGATATAATCCAATTGTTTCTTCCCTTTCTCCAGTCAATGAGAAAGCTGAATGTGAAGGTTTGGTACAATGACATCACAAACTATATAGGTATAGTTAGTTGTAACTTATGTAACTGATAACCTGCTGAATTCCATAGGATTAAGACACTTGATCTCAAGTTTTCTAAATGTTGATGACCCTGATCTTTTTTGGGTGGTGGGGTGGTGGGGGAGAGGAATAACAAACTAAAACAATATCATTTGGTGTGTAAAAGAGGCCAAATACTTTGGGAAAAAAAAATCATTGAAATCTTTAAAGCAAATTGCAACAATATCCATGTCATCAAAAGAAAGCCTTCTAAAATGAGTAAATTTGTCAATTTCAGCTTCTTTCTCTGCACAAGTTATACATTCATAAGTATACTTTGTCTGATTTCCACATGAAGTTTTTTTTTAAGTTTACAGTTAAATTTCAACGTGTTACTTCGAACATTTATTCCAATATACACATTTTGATCACATTTATTTAAAAGATTTGTATGGCTGTTCATCTTAAACATTTATTCTTACCTAATGTATTTATGTTTTTGACAATTCTAAAATGAAACACTTGTACATTATTTTCAAGGATCTAAGGATCTTGGGCAATCCTTTTGCATAAATAATTTTCTTCATTTTTTAAAAAATGTTTATTTGTTGTTGTTGGGTTTTTTTTTTTTGTAAAATTCAGAAAATCATGCTCTCAAAATAACTAGGTTTCTGTTTGGGTCAGAATTTGCTTGACTCCAAACTTGATTTATCTCCCTCCTCCCACGCTTTCTAAATACATTCCTAATGAGAATGAAATGCTCTCTAGTAGTTGTATAGGGAGGTTGTCTGTTTTGGGGGGTAAATGGGTTTTCTTTCCGAAGGTCCTTTTTGCCCACAATTGCAACAAAAATTATATTTCAGAGAAGGGGTGGAGGACATACAACAGAAGCCATTGCAATAGCTTTTGGTGGAGGTCAGGTCAAGGATGATGTTAATCTTTTCCATAACCTGTTCACTGCATACTAGGCAATTCATTATGATGATGTGATCGGTCTCATTTAAGCACTAAGCACTAACCTGGGAGATTTAGTTAACAAAAATTTGCTGAACATTGTGGACAAAAATATGACCAGCTGACAGACAGTCAGCATCTTTCCATGTGTGTGGCATGGCGTAGCTGACTGACTCTTCTCAACAGAACAAGAGAAATATATCTCTTTTATTAATGTAGTGGAGGATTTATAGGCAGAATTGTTTTTCTCACCACTAAATAGCTTGAATCTCTTCATAAGCAAATCTACCATTTCAGAATCACAAGTGCTCCATCTAGTGGTCCACCATTTTCTTTACCAGCCTTTCAGTCTGCTTAGTAATATTTTAAAATGATTCTTCATTAAATCCCTGAACGCTTTGTTTGTTTGTTTAATAAAAAGCAATCTTTATTTTACATTTTTAAAGAGCTTCAGGAAAAATACAGTTTACCCCTTCATCTTTCATATTATCATTAAAATGTCTTATGTTTCCTACTTCATGTGCTTTATTTGACCAATAGGAATTATATTTACCGCCTCACAAAACAGCCTAAAACGTTACCTACACAATTATGGAAGTTTAATATTCACCTATAGGATAGATTACAACAATTAGCATTCAAACTATTCAAATGTGAATAAACCAACCATTTTGTCCCTCTGCTTTTGCCTAATTTCCAGTTAATCTAAAACACGGAGTAAATCTCCCTCCCTCCCTCCCTCCCTCCCTCTCTCTCTCTCTCTCACGCACACAAACACAGAGACAAGGTACAAAGGGAAGCACACGCTGCTGCAATTTTACATGGATCAGAATGGCAGGAAATAAAACTAGCCTTGTGTAGTATAAAATATAGAGAAACAGTCTGTGGGTTTCTGCATGTGTATGTGTATTTATCAAATCAAATTCTCAAAACTGCCTGACTCCATAATAAGTATAGAAGAAGAGAGTTTGCTGACTAGAGAGACACATCTGATTCAGTCATAATGGAGTGTTGTTTGAATCAGCCAATGGTAGTTCGTAAAATAATTAAATCTAAGCAATGGTATTTGCACAAAATAATTTCTGAGTAAAAAAGAATCTGTTGTTTCTTTTTCCCAGCAATTTTATGGAGAAAAATGGGTATGCTAAAGGGTCACATATACTAAGACCATCAGTTATTCTGTCCTTGGGGAAGCCATCAGTTGGGCATAAGAGTATTGTTCTAGCTAGTGAGTATGTGCCCATTTCTGATTCCTTCCCCCTTGCTTGCCTTCTCTGGCTTGTCAGTAAAACAGCCATTTTGGCATGTAGTCCTATAAAGACTGTCTGCATTTGGGTCTGGTGTCAGCTCATCTCTCTCTCCCCCCCCCCCTCCCTCCCTCCCTCCCTTTCTTTCTCTCTTAGAAAATGTTCTTTGGCCTTACCATACTTCAGTCTGTTTCTCTTCCCCCCTATAGATTTGTCTATTTTTATAAAACTGGATTCTAATTTTAGTTTGCCTCTTCTGTTCACTCTTAATTAAAATACTTTTTCCCCCCTGCACCCAACAGATACAAATGCTGGATGGGAAACTATGCTCCAACCCGTTTAAATCCCTAATGTTTGTAGTAAGAACACTGCCCTGTTTCACCAAGGATCCAGCACCAGCGTGCATCCACCAAGGATTTGGGATAGTTTTTATTTATAGTTTGCAAAGGAAAAACAAAGAACATACTATCAACATCTATCAATTCTAAGAACGTACAAGTCTAGGATTACATAATTTCATAATTGATGACAGATATTAAAAATAACTATCCAGAAGGAAGGAAGTGTCAGAAGCCAGAGATTTAACTCCAAAGTGCAGAACTGAGAACTTTGCCTTGCTATTTTGAAAGTGAGATTGACTTTCTATGTAAAATAAGATTAGCAGAACATAGATAAAATTTTAAATATCAGCTGAAGAAAGTTTTGAAACACATAAAGGACAATATGCTTAAAACATCAGTCCAAAATTTGATCCAATAATTCTTCCAGTCAGATTTGAAATGGTACTGGAAGAAAAAAATGCTTTAAAAGATTGGCCTTTTCTATAGGACTGTTCAATACACTCATCTCTTTGCTCAAATGATGTAAAACTTCAACTCCTATTCATTGTAATCAACTGGTTTCCCCCAGGATTTAGCTAAGGGTACCTTCTCCATATAAGGACTGGAAGTTATTCCCCCAATAACTTCTCAAAAAAGAGACTTTCTAAAGCAGCAATCAGTTTTCACCAAGAAAGAGGTATTTTAAGACTGTATCACATATTCACCTATTTTAATTGTCAGGGCAAAAACAAAAGTTGCAGGAAGAAGAAACTAAAATTTTATTTATTTAGATGCCGGCTATTTCATGTAGAGGCAACTCTAGGTGCTTTAAACTATCACTCAGACCCATCATGATTTCTCCCTACCTCTTTCTTTAAAATTGTAATTCATTTTTCTCAGCCTCGATTAGGTTTTATTTCTCCTTTGCAAAGTAATCTCAGCCAACTATCAGCGAATAAAAAGACTTTGTGGCATTTGACTGCTGGTCAGATTTGTCTGTGTAACGATGTCAAGGGAGGACAAATGAAGTCAACTGAGATCAAAGGACTGACCTCATGATCTCAGCTGCTTAGATGGTGTCACTCAATTCTTCAAGTTTATCAAAAGCTGGATTGCTTCTTCCTATGGTTAGAAATAGTTAGGAAGATGTTTTATCTTAGCCCTCTATTCCCACAGAAACCACTGGCAGATGAATAGACTACAAAATGTCCTGATGAATGCAGCTTAGAAAAACGTGGTCTACTACTGAATATTTCAGATTACATCAATTCCTTCTGGCTAGGTAAGGCTAAAATAGGAAAGAGAATATTATGGGACCTGAGAGAATTAACAAGAACGTTAACTTTTCTGGTTTCTTTTTCTTTGAGAAGTTATCCTGTCTTGCCATTATACAATGCTATTTCAAACAAGTTTTCCTTCTTACAAATGTATACAAGTATTTTACTTTTTGGTTGCCAAAATGGAGCAATATTACAAAAAGAACTGTGAATATTCTCCAGAAATATTCTCAGACACAAATTCTATTAATAGCTTATATATCTTATATTCAACACAATTTTCCCTCCCACATAAAATGAAAGAAATGCCTATTCGTATAGCAGAAGCTTCAGCAGTTGTGGTAGTTATATTACAAACAGAAAATTAATAGCTGTTGACAACATTATTGTAACAAGGTATTCATGTAATTTTTTTAAATATATAAAAATATTAATTTCTTATTATCTGCAATGCTTAGTGCTATATTTTAATGTACATGTCATAAGTAAAATGGTGTGATAATCCTGCTGATTTATCAGCACAGGTTCTCTTAATATAACTGTGACAAATATATAATAATACAATAGCCTTATGCTGTTGCAATTCCGAATATCTCATTCAATATTCACACAAGACTGGATAATTTGTTTTTAAAGAGTGGGGGGGATTTGATCACCTAAACTGTGGCCTGCCACAAAGTTGCATAATACATTTAGATGACACAAAACCCTAAGTAAACAAGTACAGCATAACCCTAATTGGTTTTGGTAGAGAAGATCTGCCAATGTGCAATTCATGTTAAGAAGTCTGGTAAATATATGAACGTGCAGTTATTGTAACTCCCTTATCAAACGAGGTCCCAGGAGTGGAACTAGAGACGGAAAAAGCTTCACCAGTTACACTGATAAGTTTCCTAAGTGAATGAACAATGAAATTTTGAGCAGGAGACATCTTACCCTGATTTAGTCCAATTAAGTTCAGTAGGATTAGAGCCATCTAAGGTGTCTGAGAATTACTCTAGAGATCCTCCCTGGGCTCACTTGAAAGGGTCAAGTAATGCAAGCTGTTTTAAAGACATTATCAAAACAAACATTTCCATTTCTGAAAAGTTCATTTTCTCCAAATTTCAAAAAGTCTGCCTTAGCAATGCACGGAAATCTTTTCAATATGTCAGGTGCCAAGATCTGCTGATGAGACCAAAAAAAAAAAAACCCGTACATTTTTTTTCTACTTTAAATGATGATTTTTGCCTTTCAGAAATCAAATGGAACGTGGAGAACTTGAAAGATATTGATTTACTGACAGTTGTTGAAAAGAGCAGCCAGAGTTGGAAAGGCTTTGTTTATTTCCATTACTATTGGATGCCCTGTTTTTATTTGTCTTTCATGAATTCAGATGACAATCTTCAAGCATTTGAATACGCATTTGCTGTTTTATTTCCTGTTAGTCCAGGGTGGAGGGCCAAGGTCTGAGTTACCTCATCAAATGTTTATATCCAATTTGGAAGTGTTTGCAAGGAAAAATAAACTGATTTGTCTTCAGATAGGATGGAAAATAATCCCTGCCTTTCTACCATCTGATTCTGCCTTGCAAATGCTTTCTTCTCACTTCTGCATTCTGAATGTAATTCATCTGTGGAGCCACACAAACCCAATGAATTTACCCATGACCAGCTTGCGGGACCATCCCCCCAGTCATGAAACATGTAGCGCCAAACTTTCAGGCCATTTTTTTTTCCTTTCCAAAGGATCCTAAAGAGCAATAATAGCTGCTCAGAGGCATCCATTCGTAAGGCATCCATTCTTTCCTTTAAAAATACACCCCCCCCCCAATAACAGGTCCCCAGATTTGGAGTCAGTCACTCCAACGATGTCATAATGTTGTTGGCAGCACTTCAGAATCCTTTTTTTAAACAAAAAAGAAAAAGAAAAAGGGAAGGATTCCAGTTATAAGAACATTTTGTATCATTGTGTAGAAATGCTACCTAAGCACAATTTCACCAAGCACCTACAAAATCATTCTATTTTAAGTCCCAAAAGTGCTTTTTCAAGAGGCAACTGGATTTTTTAGTTTTTCTTTGAAGAGATGAAGAAGTTTCTTGGATAAAAAGCGAAACGTCTTCAAAGAAAAAACAGAAAGTCCAGTTGCCTTTTGAATAAGCACCTTTGGGGCAACCACGAACAGAATGACTGAGAATCTCCATAGAGATTCAATTTTAAGGTTACTATTGTTGCACTATTACCTGAGGATAAGTGCAACTGAACACAGTAGGGACTTATTCCTAAATAAACATACCTTGAATTGTTATTTTACAAAATGCTTCTTATATTCGGAAGTATTGATGGATGTATTCCTCTTGGTTACTTTTTCTCTGCTAATCTTCTCCCTGCCCTGAAGTTCTATTTTATTATATAGGCACCTTTCCCAATATTTATTCTATTTACTACCAATGATTTTTTCTTCAAGGAATTTATAGATGGGGATATTGTATGGTTTTTACCTCCCTATTCCAAGACCTGCAGGTAGGGAGGAGAAGGCCCAGGCAGAACATTTGGAAGCCTTGCTGAAATATATGAAACTTTCTGTAGCCATATTGTATGTCCATATTGCAATATTTTATGAAATGGATACTTTTGCAACTGTGTTGCAATTTCATTAACAATTGTGCTTGCATTAAACTGGCTTTTTGTTGCACTGGATTGTCTGCATGCAAACACAGAACAAAAAATAACAGTATAATTTTTGAAAGTGGATTATACTACCTTTCTTTTGCTGCTTGGTCTGTTCTCCTCCCAAAATAATCCTAATCTTAATCCCATCTACTTCCCTGCCATCAAAACATTCAATTGCTTTGTCTTCTGGATTGAATGTCTATACCCTCTCCCCCCCCAAGACCCCCCCCCCAAAACAAAACAAATAGTTCCATAACAAACAGATATATGGAACTATTTAGTTCCAGAAAGTTTCAGTGAATTCCTAAATGAACAAGAAGCTCACAACTGTCCAAACAATATGACAATTGCAAATCTGCAAGTATACTTACTATCTATATGTTCATAAAAAAAGAGAGAGAAGAATGCATTATGTTACTATGTGGACCAGATTTAATGATAAACTTTATTGAGTAAATGCCATGTGTGTGTGTGTGTGTGTGAGAGAGAAAATATTTCAAATATATATGAAGGTGAGTTGCAACTGATAGCAGCACAAGTTTACATGAGTTTAATGAAATGCTTAGTGAATGGTTCACCATATCCAGGGAGGACAGGTAGTGCCCCCTTGTGGTGTCAGAAAAGATAAATGGGTTGAAATGTGAACGTATCCCAATGAATCTTCACATTTGTTTCCTGTCAACCCAAATGATCTGCAGCAGACACTGGATGAATGACGCAGTAAAGAGACTGGATCTAAATATTAGTTTATCAGAGACTAAAACTCTGTGTTAGTGATGGTAAAGGGTACAATCCTCGATTTACATTCAGATAACCAGTAAATGTTTCTCTGATACACACAACTTTCAGAATACTTTTTCCCTCCTCCCTTTTCTAAATCTCTCCCTTTACTTACAAATCCACATTAGTTCTGTATGACTACTAGCAGTTCTGGGCTACAAGAATCTGGATCAAGTTTTGCATTTCTTGGCTGCCATCTACTGGTCCTCCAGAATGGAGATGTACAGTATACGATAGTTCTAACTTCTACGTAAGTTTTCAGAAAACTCCCACTGGACTGCAGTAGGCACAGGAGAACAGACCTCCTCCCCAAGACAGATTGAATCAAATTGTCTTTCTCTGAAATGCTTCCTTCCCTTTCCACTCCCTCCTTCCCTTGTGCATTTAGGAAAGAAGGCAAGAACAGTTCTAGCTAAGCCACTGAGAAAATGACATGTACAGAAATAGACTTTTCCGGAGTCCAGTGTTGCCACATGGGTCCAATTTGAGCAACACAGCTTAGTCAGATCCTCATTCTTTGCTCACTATCAATATTAGGTTTACTCTCAGAAATTGGAAAGACTGGAGACCAGGCAGTGGATATTTAATGCTTTTGGTTCTAGCAAGTTTCTGTTAAAGTGCACCATGATCTCCTTTAAGGCCACGGGCAACGTCTCCTTCTGCAGCAAGGCATTAGCAATTATCCAGATCCAGGAACCAACCATCTTCCCAGCTGCCCAAAGAGCCAGGAAGGGCAAAGATCCAGCCCGCTGATGAGAAAGCACCCTCTCCATCATCAGATTAGGCCAAAATGCATCTCAGAGGACCTCACCAAACAAGACATTACCCTAGGCTTTGCCCATGTAAAGTCACAACTCCAGTGAATCTGAGTGATCGTATCAGTAAAAAACTGATCAGTGTCCAGGTCGGAATGAGAAGTTAGCCATCATAAACACATCTGCTGATGTGCAGCAACCACTGATATATATAAGAAAATGCTTTTTATGGAGTAGCTCTGAATCTGCACCTGAAACTATGCTGAAATCAGATTTATTTTTTACTTTTTCCAGCGATGGTCCAGACATCACTTGTACTACTACATCTCCTAGATCCCTCAGTAAACCAAGAAACCATTCAGAATCTGAAGCCTTGGGATGGGATGGGATGGGATGGGATGGGACGGGACAGAACAGATTTTTCTATCAACAGAGGGAAGAGTTTGGTGCAGTTTGAGAGCAGTTTTGAAGTATTTCCTTTTCCTGGAACTTCCTTGTCCTTACAATCATGTACTCAGCCATTTTGACAATGTCCCATACATTTGGCAAATATTAAATCATCCCCCATTTCCAATTGACTATATTTATTAAAGAACCAAGGAAGAAGTCAGATGCTTTAAGATTAAACTAAAACATATAAGTATCTAAATCAAACTTACTAGGAATTTGAAACCTGACTAAAGCAGGTTTCATTTCATTTCATTTCTTAAATTTTTATACCGCCCTTCTCCCAAAGGACTCAGGGCGGTGTACAGCCATATTAAAACAAACATATACCATAAAATTTAAAAAATATAAAATTTGGCCCTTATATTAAAAACTACAATAGAGTCGCCCTGGGAATCCACAGCGGGAATGTTCTTGACTTTGCCAACAGCTCAAGGATAAAGGAAGACCTCATAGTTTCTTCAGGGATGGGTAATATTAACTTCCAGAAAAAGACTGAAAGATACTATCTAATCAATATTTGGGATGCCATGGTGATGTTGATGTTCCTTCAGGTGATTTCTATTTATATTTAACATAAAGTTGAGGTTTGGGAAATAAGGAAGAAATCAGTTTTCAACATGTAGTAATGATCTCTTTTATTTTATTTTATTTTTTAGTCTGGTGTAACTGGGTTGGAAACCTCCAAGCATGTTCTTTGACTGAAGGCAGAGGCTAGTAAGAAACAAGGAAAGGTTGTGTTTGTCAAAAAAAACCCTTGCATAATATGATGATGAAATACTGAACAAATAAAAACAGGATATATGAAGGTTAAATGTAAATGACATTTAACTTAAATGAACATGGACAGAACAATTTTAAAATATTTTTTGGATATTAATTTACTAAGAAAATACTTCTACTGTTTTGATTAGAAAGCCAAGATAAACCAAGATAAACTCTGCAAGGTAAAGACTTGCAGTAGGGCAAAGGGTTTTATAACAAATCTAAATATAAAGTCCAACAAATTATTAACAATTCAATTGAAAAAACCAATCTGAAGTGAAAATAAAAAGTCTAATATGCACCTGAATATGTTTAACTTATTAAAAAGATCTTTTCCCATTACAGCAGAGGTGCCCAAAGGCAAGATAGTCAAACTCAAGAGTCTCCTTTTTTTCCTCTATCCTGCCATCTTACAGACTCTGAACTTCAAGTATGTAGATGTGCTTAGTTAATGTATTAAATTAAAATTCAATATTAATAAAAAGAAACAATGTTTTCATACACAATGCACACAGAAACATAAAATTTGGCAGTATCACCACATTCCATGCTGCTCAATTAATTAATTCTTTTAAAAAGTTGACTCAAACATCCCTCTGTACTTAATTCTGCCCTCATCAGTGATACATAATAAAACCTGAGAATCTCATTAGGATTGGAAGCAAGGCAACCATCCAGAGGGACCAGCTGCAGCAAACCACAGTTCAAAACTTGCTAAGCTTTTAAATGGCAACTGATAACAGCTAGCAAATTTTGAAATTAAATCTCAACAGAAAGAATATGCTTTTTCAACATGATGCTGGGATGACTCCAAAGCATATTGTAATTCTTTTAGCAGGGCTTTAAAATAAGCACATGTGGAACTAAAATTGATATTTGCACTCAAAAATATGGAGTCAAGCTGCAAGTCTCATTTCAAAATACTGAGCACAGCATCTTTATCCCCATTGTTCAGATATTGGCAGGAGGATCCGTAAGAGTGAGGAATAAGCACTGACAGAGAGGGAGCGCATGGAGTTCTTCAGCCTTGCTGCCTGCCAGCATGTTGCTTCCAAAACATTCTCCATGGATGGATGTTGCTGTAAGCCTCAACAGAAAGATTTTCTATTCCTGCGGTAAGCTGTTCTTAATTTCATGTGAGATTTGGACTTTCAGTGCACTATTACTGTGAAATGTGGTTATCCATCTAAAAATCATTATGAAATGCTAACTCCAAAAAGAGTTACCATGATGGTTTCTTTCCATTCTTCCTATGTTTGATTGTTCAGCAAAACAAAGGGGGGGGGGGGGGGAATACAGTATTGGAAGAGTTTTAGCAAACAATATTACATTGGCCATCTTTAACAATTAACACCAAGAAAAAAGGAAGTAACAATAACTGGTATCCAATATTCCAAAAATTAGATAATATCTAAGAAATACAATTCTTAAAATCCAAGCAATGTATTCATCCTGAAACTTTTCATTTTGGCTTCATTACTTTTTGCAATAATTTAAGATTAATCATAAATCAGCTTTAAGATTAATGTTAATAATCTGGCAATAGTTTAAGAGCCTAATTAACATCATTCTCTGCTTATAAAAAAATCTTTAAGGCTTTAGAATGAATACACTGGCAGGGATCCAGAACTGATCTATTCTATGCAAGTCAACAAGATAGTTAACTACAGATCCAAGTTATTCTAAAAGAATGTGAGACCAAAGAAATGTGCACATTAAGAATCTTCATTTATGAGCAAGGGTTCCACCTCCAAGGCCACTGAAGCAAGTCTCTTGTTTTGTGGTCTGTATATAATAAATTGTGCAGTTATCTGGATGTACAGTTAAGAGAAATATTATTGAGGTCAAACAAAAACTACCTGAAAATAAACATGGCATAATTTAAGAGAAATCAAACAAATTATTTATTTATTTATTTATTTATTTGTTGGTTCGATTTATATGCCGCCTTTTTCCGGAGACTCAGGGCGGCTTACAATGCGTTAAACAATAGCCTTCATACTTTTGTATATACCTGCTTAGTAGGGCTTTTGCCCCCTCTCCCCAAAGCGGTGTTCTTTTTTATACAAAGTCAGCTTATTGCCCCCACAAACCGGGTCCTCATTTTACCTACCTCGAAAGGATGGAAGGCTGAGTCAACCTTGAGCCTCGTGAGATTTGAACTTGCAATAATTGCAGGCAGCTGGTGTTACTTAACAGTGCTTTAGTCTGCTGTGCCACCAAGGCTCTTACCATTTTACTCTTAACAAATTACTCTTACCATTTATTTATTGGTGAAATCAGTTTGTTACAAAACACTGTAGAAATAATATGAACATGACCCTTAATATTTTAAAAAAGAAATTTAGAAATTTAGAAAAACAAATTCACATATAAATTGCTTATCCCTTCTGTGGAGCTGGACAAAAAAATGTTCCTTGCTTCCAGAGCTGTAGATAACTGTATGAAGATAAGAGAGAAACAGACAGACATACACATACACATGGGAGAGGGGCGAATGTTTCATTTCTGCTTTGAAATAAAAATATTGTGAAACATACATCATTGGGAAATATACAGGTAGTCCTTGACTTACAATCACAATTGAGCCCAAAATTTCTGTTGCTAAGTGAGACTGTGAGTTCTGCCCCATTTTATGACCTTTCTTGACACAGCTATTAAGGAGATGTGAATCACCAAAGTCAAATAAACATTTACTATAAGATTTTTTTTAGGTCGTTAAATTAGAGAGACAATGAAAATATATGAATATGGAAATGAATTGAATTCACCCAGGTTTTATAATTTAATAAGGATTTAGGCTTATTTCCCCAGAATTGTTATTTTTGATTTTATTGTTACAGTATAGGATGCAAACAATTATTTTAACTCAAAGATTAGCAGATTCAACCTATATATAAAATCAAGTTATCATCTTAATTAAAATCTCTACATACCTTGTTTTCCCCTAAAATAAAACATCTCCTGATAATAAGCCCAATTGGGCTTTTGAGCGCATGTGCTAAAATAAATCCCCTTGAAAATAAGCCCTCCCCAAAAATATTTAACTACATGCGCAGCCGGTCCCCGCCATTTCCTCTGATTAGGGTTAGGGAGACAGAGCTGGAATCATGTAAGATGGCAAGAGGAGCCCTGTCTTGCTCCCCGTGCCCCAAAATAATAAGACATCCCCAAAAATAAGCCCAAGCACTTATTTTGGGATTCAAAAAATATAAGACAAGGTCTTATTTTTGGGAAAACACGGTACATATTCTTACATATTCTGTTCTGTAACAACAATAAAACTTATGCCAACTGATCAGAAATCTGATGAAGAAAACTAGCAGTCCTCCTTATCAATTACTATTACATATAAAACCCTGAAAATATTTCAGATAAGTAACTATTACTTTATCATTTGACAACAAAGTCCTATTAATTTAATTCAAAATTATCAATTTTCATTAGAAAAGGATACAAAAATATCTAGTAATAATACTCCAAAGCTCCCAATAAACCAAGGAAGATGATGCCAGAAATAAAGACTTATAAGATATTGTGTTGCAGGCATCTTTAAGAGAAGACTCAGGCCATATGTGCCATTGCCTATCATGGCTAATGCAAACAAAATATAAGATGTCCCATCTGTCGATCTTCTTTGGAACTAAAGGATAATATAGCAAAGCAGTTCATTATGTATCTGAAATAACTGTTTCGTGACCATTGTAAGCTTTTGAATTCATGTTGTCCTCAGTTCCACAAAGATAAGAACACATCAAATATGATGAAATTGGACAGAAATGAAGTTGGAGTCCGGTCTATCCTCCCTTAAATCATCCAAAATTAAAAAAGAAACCACCAATTGGAATTATCTTTATTTATTATTCAATATATAGCATCGATAAATTAGTGTTCATTAAAAGTATGGAAAACTGGGATAGTATTGAAAAGATGAGTGAGAACTTAAATCTTGAATAAAAGCACTCAACATTACAAAGTGTTTTTTTTTTTGAAAGACTCCATTTATAAAAAAATATTTAAGATTAATCTCAAATTAATGAACTCCTAGGGAACGGAGGGATACCGTCCCTTTCATTATTGGGCCAGCCCTGGATTGCTTCCCATAGGCCTCCCCCTCTCTTCTATGGGGGGGGGAGGGAGTTAAACCTTTTAAGAATGGAAGACCTAAAGAAGAAGGCTAAGGAGATTAAAAAAGGATTGTTGTATTTACCATGGGGGGCTTTGTTTCTGCAAAGTGTCTGCCTTATTCATCTCCCACTCCTGTATTTTTCTCCTGTACCACTTGTGTGGCCAGATATTTCGGCTTTTGTGATCATTTTCTATCCAGGTTTGTTGTTCCCTATATGTCAGGATGAGAATTTCCCTACTTTTATGTCATCTAAATCTCCCTGGATTTTCGCCTACTATATATTTCCCACAGACTATCCTTGTCTCTAAACTCAAGGATTGGCTATTCCATCTGTGCCTAGGTACAACTTTGAAAGTACAGGTCTATAGCTGCTGTTTTTCTCCCTTATATCTGGTTGCCGTGAGAGGGTGATCAATGTTTACATCTGAGTTCAAAATAGCTTAAATCTTTCTACCGCTGATGTGAGAGATCAGTGGGACTAAAATCTCTTGTACCTCTGATTGATACTCTCTCCACAGGACCCTAGATAACTAGGACATGCCTACCAGCTATGGACTATCTAGCTACTTAATGTATTCATTGGGAGAACTCCTCAAACTGCGAGATGCCCCCCTCTCGCAGGTCTGGCCCTCTTCTCTATCGAGAGCCTATCTCGATGACGGTCTTTGGAGTCCGGAGAGATGGCATACAGCAAAAAGAGGGCTATGGGGTTTTTTAGAGAAATTTTTTAATAAGTTTTTAAGGGATTCTGGGAGGGGGGTAGGTTGCGTGGGTTCGGGGGAAGACCCACAGGGGAGGATATCTGGGCCAGCGGAGGGGCGTGGCATGGGAGGTGCGGACTCGGGGGTCAAGGAGATGATTAGTACTTATGATACAGATGACCATAACATTGATACTGTAGGTGGGAGGGGCAGATATGGCGAGAGCAGGGGCCATATCATCTTAAGGGAATGCGTCCCCGCTGGTTGCAAGCGGTGGCACGCTCCGGCCCTCAAAGCTCTTCTCGTTCCCCAGGTTGTACGGAATCTCGGGCCACAGGCCTTCGGCTGATGCTGTGCAACGCCAGGTCCGTAGTAAATAAAGCAACCCTCATTTGTGACCTTATTCAGGAGGGGGGTGCGGACCTGGCGGGTATTACGGAGACCTGGTTGGGCCAGAAAGGGGGAGCCCCCCTTGTTGATATGTGCCCACCAGGTTTCTGTGCTTTCCATCAGCCAAGGTCACAGGGGAGGGGCGGAGGGGTGGCGGTTGTTATTAACAAGGGTCTTGGACCGAGGGAGGTCACTGTTCCTCAGACGGCTGGATGTGAGTCCCTCCTTGTGAAGTGGGGTCATAGGGTGCAGTTGGGCTTGCTAGTCACGTACCTGGCTCCCTGCCACGTGGCAGCAGCCCTGCCTGAGCTGCTTGATGTTATAGCTGCGGTGGTGGTTGACACCCCCAGGCTTATGGTCATGGGGGATTTTAACCTGTCATCAGTCGGCGAGACGTCTGAAGTGGCTCGGGAGTTCATGGCTTCCATGACGGCTATGGACCTGACCCAATTAATTTATGGCTCTACTCACACGGGGGGACACACACTAGACCTGGTTTTTGTCTCTGGACAGTGGTCGAGTGATCTAGAGATAGGGGATATAGCGATTGAACCCTTGTCATGGTCAGATCACTCCCTCCTTCGCCTAGACCTCCGAACCGCCACACCCCGCCGCAGGGAGGCGAAACCGGCCAGGTGGTTTCGCCCCAGGCGCCTGATGGATCCTGAGAGATTCCAGATGGAGCTTGGGCCATTTCCTGAGGTTCTGGCACACGACTCGGCTGAGGACTTAGTGGCCGCCTGGGACAGGGCGGCGGCTGGAGCTTTGGACCGGGTCGTGCCTTTGCGGCCTCTGACCCGGCGCCGGTCTCACCTAGCTCCTTGGTTTACTGAGGAGCTGAGGGAGATTAAGCGCCGGAAAAGACGCCTAGAGAGCAGTTGGAGGGCTAGTCGTTCTGAATCCGACCGGACACTGGTAAGATCTCATATTAAGAATTGCCTAGTGGCGATAAGAGTAGAGAAGAGTAACTACTTTTCTTCTCTTATTGCGTCATCAGATAATCGCCCAGCCGCCCTGTTTAGGGTGACCCGCTCCCTGCTCCATCAAGGGGCGCGGGAAGACCCCTTGGAGGGTAGAGCTGAGGATTTTGTACAATATCTGTATGACAAAATCGCTCAGATTCGAGAACAGCTAGACTCTGACTGGGTTGATCCAGGGGAGATGACTGGGACAGGTCCTGAGAATATTATTTGGGAAGAGTTTGATCCTGTGACTCCCGAAAGCGTGGACAGGATACTGAACAGACTAAATGCGACCACATGTTTATTAGACCCGTGTCCCTCCTGGTTGGTACTGGCCTCCCGGGAGGTGACACGAGGCTGGCTCCAGGAGATTATAAATGCTTCTTTGAGTGAAGGTGTCTTTCCCACCGTCTTGAAAGAGGCGGTGGTGAGGCCCTTCCTCAAGAAGCCCTCCCTGGACCCAGCTGTATTAGCAAATTATCGTCCTGTCTCCAATCTTTGCTTTGTTGCGAAGGTTGTTGAGAGTGTGGTTGCACGACAACTGCCTCAGTACCTGGATGAATCGAATTATCTAGATCCGTTCCAGTCGGGCTTCAGGCCCGGGTACAGCACTGAGACAGCATTGATCGCATTGGTTGATGATCTCTGGAGGGCTCGAGACAGGGGTTGCTCCTCTGTCCTGGTCCTATTAGACCTCTCAGCGGCTTTTGATACCATCGACCATGATATCATACTGCACTGGTTGGAAGGGGTAGGGGTAGGGGGCACTGTTTTGCAGTGGTTCTCCTCCTTTCTCTCTGACCGTCGCAGTCTGTGTTGACAGGGGGGCAGAGGTCGACCCCGAGGCCCCTTATATGTGGGGTGCCGCAAGGATCGGTCCTCTCGCCCCTTCTGTTCAACATTTATGTGAAGCCGCTGGGTGAGATCATCCGTGGTTTTGGGGTGAAGTTCCATCAGTACGCTGATGACACCCAGCTGTACATCTCCACCCCAAATCACCCCAATGATGCCCTCGAGGTGATGTCCCGGTGCCTGGAGGCCGTACGGATCTGGATGGGGAGGAACAGACTCAGTCTCAACCCATCCAAGACCGAGTGGCTGTGGTTTCCGTCGTCCCGATATAGTCAGTTGGCGCCATCTCTGACTATTGGGGGCGAATCGTTGGCCCCCACAGATGGGGTTCGCAACTTGGGCGTCCTCCTAGACTCGCGGCTGTCTTTAGAAGAGCATATGACGGCCGTGGCCAGGAGGATTTTTTATCAGGTTCGCCTGATTCGCCAGTTGCGTCCCTTTCTGGATCGGGACTCGTTACGCACGGTCACTCACGCCCTTGTCACCTCACGCCTGGATTATTGTAATGCTCTCTACATGGGGCTCCCCTTGAGAAGCACCCGGAGACTTCAACTGGTCCAGAATGCGGCCGCGCGGGTGGTGATGGGAGCAATGTGGCGCTCTCGTGTGACCCCCCTCCTACGCGAGCTGCACTGGCTCCCAGTGGTTTTCCGGGTGCGCTTCAAGGTTTTGGTTACTACCTTTAGAGCGCTCCATGGCTCAGGACCAGGGTACTTACGAGACCGCCTCCTGCCACCAGTAGCCTCTCACCGACCAGTTCGTTCCCATAGAGAGGGGCTCCTCGGGGTGCCGTCAGCTAAACAATGTCGACTGACGGCCCCCAGGGGGAGAGCCTTCTCTGTGGGGGCACCTACCATCTGGAACGAGCTCCCCCCAGAGATACGGAGGATACAAGACCTACGCATCTTCCGTCGCGCCCTAAAAACGTTCTTATTCCAACAGGCTGGTCTGGCCTAACTCTCCCTTCTAAATTGGCTTTTAAATTGGTTTTTAAATCTCTTTAGATAAATTTGGATATTTTAATCTTTGAACCTATACCTAAATTAATTAATCTGTTTTTAATAGTTTTTCTAACTTTTATATGTCTTTGTATTTATTTATGCTGTTCACCGCCCTGAGTCCCTCGGGAGTAGGGCGGTATACAAATATGAAAAATAAATAAATAAATAAATAAATAAATGCAGATCTAGAATCTTAAAATCTTTAATTTCAGGAATTTTTTAATGGCTCAACACAAATAATGAGTTGTATTAAAATTATCAGGGATTTTTGGATACTGAAGAAATTACTTTAATTATTCCAGTCCTGTTTCTTCTTAATCAGTGAAATCTAACCTTGTTCTCGATAAACTGAATCTAAATGCAATAGAAGTCCGCTGTTAAAGCTGTAAGCATTTAGAAAATTCACCTTATTTTACACATAATTCAACCAATATTTCCATGCTAATTGCTTTGTTTACTGATCATTTTCACAACTTTTAAGAGTATCATATTTTAATTGCAAATAGATGAAGTCATAATTTTGGATATGTATTTTCTAGCAGATAATGTGTGTGACATAATCTATAGTACTGATGTCAAACCCAAGGCCCACGGGCCACATGCGGCCCGCAGGATGCTTAAATCTGGCCCACAGGGCTGGCCTGGAAATAGCAACGGACCGGCCCATGGTGCCTCTGCCAGCCAAAACGGGGCGTGGGGGGATGCATGCCCCCCCTCCATCCCGTTTTCAGCCTGGACACCTCCTGCAGCACTCTGCTGGCCAAAAAGGGGTGCGGGGGCGCTTGTGCCCCCACACCCTGTTTTGGCTGGCAAAGTGCTGCAGGAGGCATCTGTCCCCTCTCCCCACCCCCTGGCTGGCCCCTTGGAGAACTATAATGCTAATCCAGCCCTCAAAGAAATCCAGTTTGACAACCCTAGTCTATGGGGTGATTTTAGAAGTGAGATTGTAATTGATCATTCACTTTATCTATGAATGTTATAAGTAGGCACATTATCTTCAGAACCAATAAACTTACATTTTTATAGAGCTGAGGAATTCTGGATCCCAAGTAAAACACACACGATAAATAGCCACAAACAAAGCCTGATATTTCAACCATGCCATGAGACTTCTGAGGAGTTAAAAATAGAAAACTATTAACATTTGCAGAAGGAAATTCAAAAATAACTTGTGAATAGTATGCTATGTATTAAAACAGTGAACATGGAAATCCTTGTCTAAATTGAAAACAGAGTATTCCAAACATTGGGGATAGTAGATATTTTCTATATAATTTGAGTTTGTTACCATCTTTAGAAATATCTTATAATTTATAAATATTAAGATAAGGACGCCCTCAAGAGCCTTGATGGTACAGTGGTTTAATGCACCCTGTTATTAACACAGCTGCCTGCAATTTCTGCTGGTTCGAATCTCTCCAAGGCTCAAGGTTGACTCAGCCTTCCATCCTTTCTAAGGTAGGTGAAATGAGGACCCAGTTTGTGGGGGCAATAAGCTGACTTTGTATAAAATATACAAAAGAATGAAGGCTATTGCTTAACGCATTGTAAGCCGCCCTGAGTCTCCGGAGAAGGGCGGCATATAAATCAAATTTAAAAAAAAAAAAAAAGTAGAATTCATCTTCTGAGTAATATATTGGTATATTTGCATGGTTTTCTTTGCAAAATATAAAAAAGGTTTGCTGCTATCTTCTTCCACATCTATATCCCATCCGAGTATTAACTAGCTCCATTTCTGTGTAGGGTTTTGTTTCTGCTTTCATTTTGGGAAATCAGTCATCATCTTGCCTAATGTATCTACATGGAAATTTGACAGTAATTTAAAACAAGGATTTACCTCATTGGATCCCAAAATAGTATTCTGGACTTTATATCTCATCAACAGCTGAGTAGGTAAGATTAAACATAGTAGTAAGCATATCATGACCCACGCTATACAAGAATACTTCATATTCATTCCGCCTTTGAAAGACAAATGAAAAATAGGGCAAACAAAGTAATTGATTGCTTTAAAAAAACTCCTTGCAATATAAATGGTACTATTCTAATACACATGAGTAGCAGGGTGTTTTTATATTGAGTAAACTGTTTTATCATCAATGATCTTGCAGGATAAATTTTGCAATAGCCCTATGTAGTACCAATAATGTTTATTTGGTCAATGTCTAGTAAGATTTTAAAATATACAATACAAAAGTAAAATTGAATGGATGAAATAAAATACCAATATAACAAGAGGTTGAAAAGATATAAGATAAGCTACCATAATTATATGTTAATTAACTGTGCAGATGTAAATTTAAAATACTGAAATATATGAAATAAAAACACGTCACCTAAAAGTGATAAATAAAATAAAAGTGGTTATCCCAGGGACCAGTTTTGCTTTATTTCCATTGCGGAACTCAAAATTTGGCTACTGACCAAGTAATCAAGGATTTTGAATCTTCCAGATGATTCAGATACAAATTATCTGATCTTCCTTGGAATTTAAATATTAGGGGGAAAATATAAGGAGGCCTGAACTCCCTACAGAATTTATAGTGTGATAATACATGAAAAATAGGTTTGAATTTCCTTGTAATCAAATGGGCAGGTATGCTTGGTAATGGGGTTTTGAAGTATCTGCCTAGCACCAATATGGATGGTAAAATATTTCTGGCTTGGAAAAATGCTATCCTCAACCTGGAAAAAGTTAAGATTTTGTAAGTATTTTGCTTCTTCCTAAGCCTCTTTGTTGTATCCAATTTCTGTCATATTGGGGCAACCTATTAACTTTAGCTTCTTCATACCCTATATCCTTTACTTGGTCATATCCTAAAGAAATTAGGAATACTCTGGAAAACCTGCAAAATACCAACCTCTCCTTGGCAACCTATTTCCAGGATGAAGGAAAATTATTCATTAAAAGTAGATGGATCAGCCCAGCTGGGAAGAATTGGATTTTCAGGAATTAATCCACCCACTTCCTTCATGCCCTTAACCTAGATTATGGGCATTCCTATCTTAAGCCTTAACTAAGTGTTAGCTGTTCCATTGAGGGAAGCAAGGATTGATTTCAAGAATTTTGTTTGCACTGATTTCAGTGCATCCTTCTTTGCCTAAATTCCCACTTGTGCCCTGTAAAAGTTTTAGGCCCTTGAACTGGCCTAAAAAGTTTGAATGCTGCAGAATGAATTGGTCTCTCCTTACCTACAAAAGGCACTTTCTAATAATTGAAGATCTAAGGGTTAGCTACATTGCTTAATTCTGGTGCTCATTCCAGGTGCCTTTAGAATAGAAAACCACTGCAAAGTATTTAAATGAAATATGCGCTACAACGTCCATGATAGTTGAATGGCTCTAGCAAAGACCAGAATTTTAGATCTCTCAAAATTTACAACCAATTGATTTTGTCTGCAGTACCATAATATTGCTATCATAGTGTTGTGGCCCGCCAGCGGCCTGCGCGGATCGTGACTGATCCCGATGACGAGGAGACTGGTATGATGTAACGCCAGCAGCCTGCGTAGCCGGCACTCACATCGGTCAGCGAGGAGGCCGAAGAGGATGTGATGCCAGAGGCAGAGACTCAGCCAGGGCCTTCAGAACCTCCAGAGGCTCCTTCCAGTGGAGAGAGCGAAGTGGAGGAGCTTCTCCTCAATGCTCGGGCACGCAGGGCTGCCAAAAGGCAGGAGTGGCTATTCAGGAGGAGGAGGTCTCCTCGAGAGTAAGGCTTGAGGATAATTGGCCACTCCCTTAGCCTATTTAAGTCAAACGCCGTTGGTAAGTTTCTTGCTAGAAACAACTTGTAATTACCACCAGAGCATTTTTTGGAAAAGCCTTATTGTATCTTGCTTTCTGGGCTGGTTGCCAACCTTTGCCGGACTTTGGTTTATTCTTGCTATTTAATAAACTTGATAAGGACTGTTGGTGTGTGTCAATATCCTCAGGAATCCGGAGCTGGGGTAGAACACATTGTTCTTTTCAAGCCTATATGGGGTTTGCGAAATTATGGCAGTTTCCTCAGCATAGAGGACTATAGGAATTTTGCACCTTGATAGTTTAGAAGTCCAGGTTATGAAAAAGGTCTACCACTGAATTGATGTATATGTTAAAAAAAGAGGAGATAAAAAATATATCCCTAATACACACCTTTCAGAACAATCAATGTGTCACAGAGGGACCTTTGGGGATTACACCTCACTCTTATATTCTTATGGGAGACAGTACCTGCACTTATGCCACTGAAATGAAGTAAGATCACAAATGATGTTAAATGTATTGCACTAATGCCATGATGGCGAACCTATGGCATCTGTGGGTACACGAGCATTGCCCTAGCTCAGCTTCAGCGCACATGCGTGTGCCAGCCAGCTGATTTTCGGGCCTTCCGGGCCCACTGGAAGTCGGGAAATGGGCCTCCGGGGATGGTGGGGGGAGGCCGTTTTTGCCATCCCCAGACTCCAAGAAAGCCTCTGGAGCCTGGGGAGGGCGAAAAAACGGGCCTACCGGGCCCACCAGTAACCTTTTTGCCATTGTGTGACAAAAGCGAGGGGAATGCGGGGGGGGGGGGTCACATGTGCATGTGGGGGGGGGGGCGATGCAGGGAGGCATTGAACTATGGGTGTGGGCCTGCACGTACGTGACCCCCCCCCCCACGCTCCCCACGCTTTGGCACGCAACAGCAAAAAGGTTAGCTATTATTGCACTAATGGAATGTGATGTATTTTATACTTCCTTTTTTTGGCTAGTACATACAGCTGTTACTGTGAACAATGTGAACAAATTCATTCTGAAACTTGCCAACTACAGCAAAATATCCTTCAACAACCAGGTTAGTGATGCGTTATTCAAGCTTTTAGCTTCATCTTTTTTTCTGCTGTTTCACATACACATAAAATTACAGAATTCTAAATGCAACAATCTTAATCTTACCCTGTAACTCCATCGTGCCATTTAAATTTGCATAGTTTGGGCAGTTTTAAATGTCAGATAAATATTGAAGACATTATCCACTATTACAAAGATCTCAATTGAAAATACTTACATTTTGTTATTTTCTGATTTTTTAACTTATAGTAGAAAAACTGAGATATCACAATTATGTCCATGTTAATATAAAAAATTGCAGTTACAGTCTGGAAAAGAGTAAAAAGAATCAAGTCTAATTTCATATATCAATTTATAGAACATATAATACACATGTCAAAAGTTTTGCTCACTCACTCACTCAGTCTTATTCTTTTCTTTTAAAGATGATACAATAAAAAGAACATTCCAAAGTGCATATTTATATATATTAGCCACTGTCAAATGTACAAAACTAAAACTCTAGTGAAATTTACCTGTATTGGAAGTTGATTTGTCAAATAGCACCCTATAAAATTGGTGAGGTCTCCTGCAAGCCAGCACAGCAGAAAACCCAAGGAAAGTGCTTGCTCCACTTTTCCATTCTGGTAGGCTACATAGAGTTGACTGGGGAGGGAAAAAAAACAATGGAACTGCCCAGCAACTCAAGAGTTCATGAAATGCATCTCAGTCAGCTCAGATAAAAGCAAAAATAAAGGAAGTACACAGAAGAAAAGGAACAAGTTCTCTGAAATAGAACTGAATAGAACCATATAATAGCGACTGAAATTATTTTTAGAGTACAAGAAAAACCTTCTCTCACAGTTTATTAATTAATCTGTGAAGACAATTAGTAGTACAGGAAAGTCCTTGATTTATGACTCATTTAAGAACCGTTCAAACTTACGGCACTGAAGTGACTTATGATTGGTCTTCCCACTTATGACCATCCCAGTGTCACCTAATCAAAATTTGAGCACTTGACAGCTGTCTCAACAACTGCAGTGATTTGCTTTAATAACTGTGCCGAAAAGGTTGTAGAATCAAGTTCTACTCATTTAACGATTGTACTGCTTAGTGACAGAAGTTCCAATTTCAACTGTGGTCAATATGGACTACCCGTATCCATATTGTACAAGCAAGGAATGAATTTGTTCCTCGTGGCATCTGTCCCGTTTCGTGGCAAAGTCCACTTGTTTTGCGCTGCACTCACTTCCTTCATATAGCAAAGGTATCAGCGTATTATGCTGTTTAGGTCTGAGAGATAGTGACCAGCTCCAAGGTCGCCAGTTGGCTTCCATGACCAAGGAAGGACTAGAACTTGGGTCTTCCCATTTCTAGTCCATCCCCTTAACCACTACATCATAATGTCTTTCTATGAATAATGAATGGAAGTTAAGGGATTATTCACTAGGATTTCATGACTGAAAAAACATTGACCTATTGATTATTCTGGCTCAGCCCATTGTGTTTTTTGCTCAAAACACACATAAGCCTAACATGGAACTGAGTCCAAAAAGAGCCCCAGGGAATACAGAGTAATGCATCACACATATGCCAAGAATGGTTATTTCTTGATTTTTTTCAAAGAAACAATTGTATATCCATTTTTCCTCCAAGATAAAGCAGAAGGAAACATCGCATCCACTACTCTTGTAGGAAGGCGCTTCAGATGACATAGATTGGTGTTTTCAAGACACCGCCACAATAGAATATAGCCAACTAATTTATCAACCATCACAGAATACTTTAAACAGAAGAAACATGCTGCTCTGGCTTATCTATTTATAATATGTAGAAAGGAATAGAAATCCATCAAAGAATAAACCAAACTGGCAGTTTCTGAGTAAAGCCTCAGGCAAGATTGCTCATGTATGAAGCTGAAAAATACTTAAAGGTTTAAACTCACGGCAGTGCAGCAAACAGAAAGCAGGCAATGGAGATCAGTCCCAGCAGAATGCTCCAGTATTCCCATGCATTCCTGACACATTCTTCAAGAAGATGCCAAATCCAGGGTGTTCCATTCAGACACAGTTTCTTAGCTTCTACTGGAGAAATATTGAAAGCAGGGGGATGAAGCTGAAGAGCCATCTATTCAGGTTCAGGGATATTACTTCAAATTTGGCTCCGCTTTGAACCCCATACAAATCCTTTTATCAATTTTGAATATGTTCTTTCCCTTGTCCAAGCTCTCACACAGAGATGGATAATTTGCTTCCAACCTCACAGATGGGTCTGCAATTCAAACAAAATAACACACCCAGCATGAATACATCAATTTAAATAGACAGATCCAAATTATTCTATTTGGACACATATGAAAGGCAAACTCAAAGCAAGGGAGAATTTGTAGACATTAACTGACAGTGCTTAAACATGTTTACAGATTGAAGTTGGACATTTTTGTACAGTTATTGTTCATTTTTAAGTACAACACAAAGGTTTAAAAGGAGTTTAAAGCTCATAAAGCAGAGGTCCTCAACCCTTGGTCCATGGACCGGCACCGGGCCGCAGCATGACAGAAACCAGGCTACAGAAACAAGTGAAGCCCTATAAACAAAATGCAGGCAGCACATGAAACCACATCCCCTCTGGCCCACTGAAAAAGAGGATGTGGAAAATAAAGGCCAAGGAGGTCCCAGTGATGGTAGGAACATTTGGGCTGTGATGCCAAAATTGGAAAAGTGGTTCTAACGGAACCCAGGAACCACATCAGAGCTCTCTGTCCAGAAGAGTGCAGTGCTAGGAATATCTAAAATAATTGTGTAGAACCCTCAACTCTTCGGCCTCAGGTAGAAATTCGAGATTGAGGAAGACATATACTACCCCTATGGGTGGGAAGAGAATTTTTTGGAAAATAGGAATATTACCAAAAAGAAATAAGAAATGGGAAAAAATTATCACATACATTTTTATTTTTTACAATAATTTGCCATTTTCACATTATAAGAATGGATGCCTATTACTAATACATTTAAATGTATGGAATCAAATGAACAGATTTGCCACATATACATCCTATGTAACTAATTGTTATTGAAAATTAAAAGATTGAATGAAACTTCCTAAAATTGAAATATTAAACCAATGAAATATGAAGGCAATATATCTTGTACTGAAACTTTCCAAAATTCATTTGTATATTCAGTGTTATGAAACCAGAGAAAAGTTTACAATAATGAGCTAATTCTGATCTGACCCTCCTGCCCAATCTAAGGGGATGTGTAATGATAGGAGTAAGATGGTCCCTCAAATACCATGATTCCATGTCATATAGGCTTTGTCAGGTAATAACCAACACCTTGAATTACATGTGGAAGCAAACTGGAAGCTACTGCAGCTTGTGGAGCAAAGATATAACATGGGCAAAAAAGGCACACCCCTAATTTTCCATACCCACCCCCAGGCTAGGGACCGATTCCCAATCATCCAGAAGCCTACTTACCTGCTCCATCAAGGGGTACCTACTCAGAATAGCTTCTGCCTACAGAACTCAGCAGATCTCCTGGTCTATCCATACACGCTCCTGCTCTCACCAGGCATTCCTGCTCTCACCAGGCACTCCTGCTCTCACCAGGCACTCATCCAAACAGATCTAAGGGTGATCAGAGGCGAATCTTCTTCCCTCTCCAGGGTCCCATTGAGGCAGTGGATTTGTTTTCAGTAAGGTAGCTGAACATGTACAGATAGCTCCTGAAGCATCCACGCAAACTTTGTACAGATTCCACTATTTTAACAATTTTAGAAAATACGTGCTCACACATCAGCTCTCTTCTGAATACTTGCCTAGTGCTAATTAGCAAAGTACATATCCCAAATATTTATATAAGATACTGTAGGAGTCACTAAATCAATTATCCAATATTCAACATTTAGTAAAACGTTATCTGAACCTGAGCATGAAATTGCATCAGCAAAAGTTTGATTCTTATGCTAAAATAGCACTAACTATGTTAGACTACTACTTTGTCCCAGTTAATAATTGTGAAATACAGAGAGAAATATGAGATATTTGAGAAACAGTGAGATGGACTGATTGTAGAAAAACTGGGATCTTTTGCATCTGCAATTTTAGATAGTACCTGTTATGGGTAAAAGATAGGACTTTCAGGTATTAAATAGTAGCTCTAGGATGTCGCTTCATTTTATCCTCACAATACCCCCTCTATGAGAAAATTTGGCTTGAAAAAGATTGTCTGGTCTAGAATCACTGAGAGACTTTATACAGCTGAGGCCAGAATTAACACAGGTCTCCCCAATTTTTCTTCAATATCTCAATATAATTTGATTTACTGAAGATGAGCTTTTATTTTTGGAATATATCTGTCTTTACTAGAATGCAGAGATTACCAGATGTGAATCACCTTCAAATTGGTTCAGCTTGTATTCCGTATTGGAATAGATATTGGAAATTGCTGCTTATACAGATATGAAATTAAATTTTATTTTAGTTTTGGAAATTTAAACAATAGAAAACTTTTCTTCTTTATTTTTTTTCTTTTAAAAATGTATAGAAACTCAGGGAATTTCACATCTGTATATATATCATAGTATATGGCTCAATGATGTCACAGATTATTGACAATTTATTATCCTAATAGAAAGAGATTACTTTTTCCCCTATCTTGAAAAAAAAAAGGGATTTGAAAGCCATAATAACACTGTACATTTTATTGCTGGCTATTTAACTAAATTTATCAGCTCCGTTATTCAAATTTGCATTGTTAATTTAATTAATTTGTCCTACAATCTTCACATACAAATTCAGAATCAAAGCCTTTTGAGTTTTGTGGGGACCTTATTCTTAGAGAAGTGACTAGTGTTAGAAAATTAGTACTTTTTCTTAAGTTCATTGTCTTAGTTCCAATGTCTTAACTCTGACAAGCACCTTTTTTTAAAAAAAGACTATATTTTATTACTTTTTTTTTACAGTTTGAAATGGAGACAAAGAATGTAAAATCGGGTAAACAGCTGTAAAACTAATAATACAGTGAGGGGGAAAAATCAATGCAATGCATTATTAAAGTAGAATACACTTCATTACCTCAGGGCCTGCATGTTCCTGAGAAGCCTCTGAGACAACTCTAACAACACAGTGAACATCAAACTGGCACTGAATATTGGTAGAAATTAACATCTTGTATCTTTTAAGAAAAACAAAACAATTTGCTTCAGTCAAACAAATATTTTGATTATGATATCATATCTTTCCTCATTTTCTTCTAGGAGGATGCCCAAATTTATTCAGCAATACTTATACCTTATTTTTGAAATTTCACTGGACATCTATAAAGCTTAGCTATAAGCAGTATTAGAGAAAGCAAGCAATAGTATTTATACAGGTAAGCCTACAATTCTTATGAAGGTCTGGCCTTTGGCTTTCTGCCTTCACAATATTTCCTTAGATTCCTGTTATTTTGCTGTATGTTGCTAATTAATGTTTAGGCCATACCAGCAATTGTCAAAAAAATGAATTTACTATCACAAAATTTTCATAGAAAACCTGTTATGTTTGCTCATAACCAAGGTTGACTGATACTTTTAACCCAAGACTGATACTTTTAACTCTGACCTTTGGAGATTAACCGTTAAAAACAATGGTTCATATTTCAGGCAAGAAGATTCAAAAATAATCTCCAAAGTAAACAATTTCCAACAATGTAATTAACAGAAAAGAACTCGCCATCTCCCACCAGACATACACATGCAAAGAGAATGATCTAGTTCAGGCGTTGCTTTCCACCATAATTTGGGTTTTACAAACCCAAATAATGTATATGCAACATTATGCCAAACCCACATCAGCCACATTATGATGTAATGCCATGTGTGAACATACCTCACAATCACACTTTGCAAACAGGGAGCCTGCACAGGAGCTAATATCACACAATAATCACAGATTAATAGAAAAACTGGCTCACTAGCATCCTTCCACCGCTTCTTCATTTTCTTGTCATTGTAAAAGAGGTCATTAATCTTAGGTAATGATGCTACAGTTGCCAAACAAAGGTAAATCCCACCAATTCCAGTTTAGCCTTTTTCAAACACCCATGGAAAGCAAGAAAGAACGGTGGAAGGAGAAAAAATGCCTGATATCTCGAGCTTCACAAAAAGAGTTGATTTTTGAAATGGTGCCTATGAGTTTAGGAACAGGATTAATGCACGGATAGATGAAATTCTGCATAGCCCCCAGCCATCCGGCACTGAAAAATTATTCTGAATATGTCAAAGGAAGAGCTACAGCTAAATCCTCCTCTCCCCTTTTCAGCTTGGTTGCCCTCCAGAAGTGTTGGGTTCCCATGTAGAGCAATAATAAAAAGAGGCCAAATTTCATGCTTCTATCATCTATCTATCTATCTATCTATCTATCTATCTATCTATCTATCTATCTATCTAATCTATCTATCTATCTATCTATCTATCATCTATCTATCTAGCATCTATCTATCTAGCATCTATCTATCATCTATCATCTATCTATCTATTATCTATCTATCATCTATCTATCTTCTATCTATCTATCATCTATCATCTATCATCTATCTATCTATTATCTATCTATCATCTATCTATCTTCTATCTATCTTCTATCTATCTATCATCTATCTATATCTATCATCTATCATCTATTTATCTTATCTATCTATCTATCTATCTATCTATCTTATCTATCTATCTATCTATCATCTATCTATCATCTATCTATCTATCTATCTATCATCTATCTATCTATCTATCTATCTATCTATCTATCTATTTATCTATCTATCTATCTATCACCCTATCTCTCCTCCCACCCCTCCATCAGCTGCTTTGCGGGTATGTTAGCCTTCAATTCTCAGAACTCTCACCCTTAGCCTAGCCTTCATCCTTAATGGGTGGGACCTGCAGGAACAAGCCACCAAGATTGATGGCTTAAAAACCACCCTTAAACCAAGCTAGGCGGATGAAACGCTCGGAGGAACCAGGCAGCCGGTTGACTCAAGGCTTTTAGGTCAGTGTTTGGAGAAGTCAGTTCTTATCTGAGCCGGGAGAAGCCTCCCAAGGGCTGCCTCCGCTGTCTCGAGTGAGAAGAAGAGGGTACCCTGGTTTTTCCCAATCGGTCTTTCTTCACTTCGGTCCCGCTGGCTGCTTCCTTCTACCGCCCGCTTCCACCCGCGGTCGAAACCTCCGCTCTTCCTTCGAGTCGCCCAACAAAAGCAGCAGGACGGCGAAGCGCATCCCCGCGGCACCAAAGCGCCGAGCGGCCGTTTCCTTCCTTCGGCCCACAGCGGAGGAAGGGAGAAAAAAAGGAGGCTGAGGGTTTGCAGCTCCCTCTGCTGCCCGCCAGCCGCCTTTTCGCAGGCGATCCTCCAGGAGAGTTTCGTGTGTGTGTTTGTGTTTATCTATATGTTTGGTGTGTCTCTCTCTCTCTCTGTGTGTGTGTGTGTGTCTTGGGGGCCGAAAGTTCTAGAATCAGAGGTCTTCAAACTTGGCAGCTTTAAGACTTGTGGACTTCAACTCCCAGAATTCTCCAGCCAGCATAGCTGGCTGGAGAATTCTGGGAGTTGAAGTCCACAAGTCTTAAAGCTGCCAAATTTGAAGACTTCTGTTCTAGATAATCCCAGTCAACCTTTGCATTGTCCCGGCGCTGCTCTGTTGGGTATCCTGGAAAAAAAATATATCTCCAGGTTATTATTTTATTCCCCCCATCTCATTTTAAGCCTAAATTTGCTTTAAAATGTGGCTCTCACACACACCCGGGAGTATTCTATGAAATAAAAAGATGGGGTATAAATCAAAGAAACTTCCTAACAATTCATTATGGTTTCAATCAGTGGTGGGTTTCAAAATTTTTTACTACTGGTTCTGTGGGTGTGGCTTGGTGGGCGTGGCATGGCTTGGTGGGTCTGGCTTGGTGGGTGTGGCAGGGGAAGGATTCTGTAAAATCTCCATTCCCACCCCACTCCAGGGGAAGGTTACTGCAAAATCCCCATTCCCTCCCAATCAGCTGGACTCCAGAGGCAGAGAATAGATGGGGGTGAGCCAGTCAGAGGTGGTATTTACCGGTTCTCCGAATTACTCTAAAGTTTCCGCTACCGGTTCTCCAGAACTGGTTAGAACCTGCTGAAACCCACCTCTGGTTTCAATGCCTATTTCCATCCTGCCCATATACTTTTCCTCATAATAAAACACATTCCAAAAAAAAAAAAAAGCTGTTCATGACCAAGGAAATGAGACACTGCATTGTCTTTGTTTTGTTTTGTTTTAGAACATAATGCATCCCTATCAGTTACCCTGTGTGGTAGACTAGGCATTCAGCGTGTATTGTATTACTGTATTAATTAGATCCAGCACACAAAAAAGTAATGACATTTTTAAAAAACACATTGCTTCTAAATGTTAGGACTCTTATCAGAAATTATCTTTCACCAATAAGACCAAGCAAACATATGTCTGCATTTTTAAGAGTACCAAATAAAAATTGTGGAATTGTAGAAAAAATAAGGAGGCCTGAATGGAGTGATCAAGATGGCAGCTACAAGCATGGGATCAAAACCCTGCCTCATGCCCGCAAAAAGGGGCAGGACTTCAATCACATGGAGCTAGCCTCCATCATTACTTTATTACTTTATTTATTACTTTATTTATTTCTCAATTTTATCTAGTCTAAAGGTGACTATGGATAGCATACAATATTGTTACTGTTATGTTGATAAACTATTACTTTTTAATTATTAGTTTTCTTTCCTTGATTAACTGAACTTTAAACCACTTTCTGATGTTATTTTTACTTGTAATTTTGTAAGGCTAATGGCAGCAATTGTTATGTGTGCCCCTGTAGCATGTTCTCCATTAGTCTACCAGTGACATTGACCACTTGCTTAGATTGATAATTAAAATGACCTTAAAATTCATGGAACAATAGCTCTAGCAGCGATGAACAGTTAAGATATTAAGTGACACATTCATGTTGAGATATACTTCCATATACAAGATGCTGGTACAGAAAATAAGGGGTGATAAAATTTTCATAATGTATGGTTGCTTATAGATTATTGTAAACAATATTTTCTGTGGTGTAACAAAGCAATTATTACTATACATGCTCCAAAATAATTTGGAAAAGGCTTCATATCCTAAATGAGCTATCAAATCTTGCTGATAATCATTAAAACTTTATTTTTCCAAGCTTCCACATGAACTTGAAAAAAGAGTCAAAATCATTACATATAATTGTGCTTTGATATGGCCTATAGGCTAATCAATAAAGCTAACTGAAATGTATAATTGACTCAGGTTTCACTTATCATAATTGCATGAATAAATGTTCACAATCTTGAAACATCCAATCTTTGGATGTTTCAATCCAAAAGCAGAAAGATGCTTCAGAGTAGGCATGAGCACACATGCTGTATCTTTCTTCTTTAAAGAATTTTTCTTTCTGAAATACTAAAGAATTTTTCTCTCACACGTTTCTTTTTTCTTTAAAGAAACCATATCTTTCCTTGAAATGGCATATTGTGCCTCATTTTTTAAAATAAACATTACTGTTATGTATATCAGTAAGTTTGCTCCTACTGTAGTTCTTACTAAGGAAGTTTGATTGACTGAAAATAATACAATATATTGCTTATAAGTTAAAAATGAATATATGGGTTTATCTGCTCCTAATCTTTTAATAGTCTAAATCTGATTAATGCATGGTTTTCAATCAATACATCATTTCCAAATTTTCTGCTGAAAAGAACCTAACAATCTAGTGAAATAGAATACATGACTGTGATAATAACAGCTTGTTATACTTATAAAAACATCTAGGTTTTTTAAAAATATATATATTTTCAATATGAATATGATTTTTATACAAACTTAGAACAACTCTAAAGTAGCTGCCCATCCACCCAAAATAGAACCCTTTAACCCAAATTTCAGTCTTACTTAGGCCTACAATTCCTGGAACTCATAGCCAGAGCTTCCTGGGAATTCTTATGGCAAAAACATTCACATTTTTTCCCACAAGGAGCTTTAAGATGCAATACCAATCTTTAGAATTAGAGTGATAGCTGCACCAAGCTAAAGTGAAGAGTGAAGAATGGGAAAGGTACAGAATGGGAAAGGAGCCGTGGTGATGCAGTAATTACAATGCAGTATTGCAGACTAACTCTGCCCACAGCCATGAGTTCGATCCTGACCGGCTCATGGTTGTTTCAGCTTTCCATCCTTCTGAGGTTGGTAAAATGAGGACCCAGATGGTTGAGAGCAAGATGCTGACATTTGTAAACTGCTCAGAGAATGCTATGGAGTGGTACATAAGTCTAAAAGCTATTGCTATAGCCAACAGAAACCATAAAAATATCTGGCATTTTCAAAAACAAAAATCAGGATCTGAATCTTGCTTAGTATGGCACTTCTTATTAGAATAAAATGATTCTTTCACAATGATCAGGGCCCCTATTTTAATGTGTATGGTCAAAATTCATATTCTGAAGCTTCATATGTATTGTTAACCAGTACAGAACATGGAGAGAGGAAGATTGTGAGTGCCACGTTGTGAGTGAAAAGGTGTGGAAGAGAGAAAGAGGACATGCAAAAAGGCTTGTATCTGCTCTGAATTATGTGGTATGTTTCTCTAAACATCTGGAGGCACAATGTGTGTACACCCAAGCTACTTTTTACATTAATGTTAATCAAAATGACACACTCAGTATTGACAAGATTATTGCTAACATTAATTCTAGGAAATATTTTTAATGCCCCAAGAAAAATTACTGCCATAAAAAGAAAAATTTCTTCACTTTTTCTTTTTTTTTTCTTTTGTTCTTTGAAATAGAAAAAAGGGCCTTTTGGTAGAATAAGGAGTTGTTTTTTACTTTCTCATGGAGAGATACAAAGACACATCAAGAGGAAGGTTGATATGTTAGGCCACTAGCTTTACTACTAAGTGTTAAATGCAAATAAAATTCAATGACCACATATATAACTAATACATATATAACTAATACAGGCAATTATTTTCTCTCTTTAAAATATTGTAAATATTTTAACTGTAAAACTATCTGCAGTTGTGATTGGAATATTAAATGAGTAACGACACTCAATATTATCTCCATAATCATTTTTAGGCAAATACAATTCACTGTATTAGATCTCTAAATAATTCCTTCTTAGCACATAAATATGAAATGTTCATATATTCCTTAAAAAAATAAGTTTCAAAGTTCTCTTGGTTTTGTACCATTATTTTTAAAATACATCTGATATTTTTTAAAAAAACCTTATGCACAGAAGAGCAGTTCAGCCATTGCTCAATCTAAGGCATTCAGCATTCAGCATCCCACAAATGCTAACCAGATTTTTTTGCAAAGCACATGAATAAGGCAGAAAGGAAATAGTCCTACCAAGAAATACTCCAAAGCACATTCTCTTTGAATCTGGTAGTGTAGTGTATAACAATAGAGTTATAATAGCAAGTGCAATGGTTAAACATTTCCATCATGTAATCATCTAGCCCAGGGGTCCCCAACCTTTCGGACCTCAGGGACCACTAAATTCATAATTTTAAATCCCGCGGACCACTAATATGATCTGCCTAATGACTGGCTGGGTGGGCGTGACAAGGAGGTCATGTGACTGGTTGGCATGGCCAACTTGATGTCACTCATGTCAAGGGGCGCCTTGCCAGTCTCTACTCGCCACTCCTCATCTGCCTGCCCGGGCTCCTTAGGGCCCCAACAGGAAGCAGTTGTTGGAGCTAAGCAGCCACGAGAAAGAGTTGGAGCCTGGATAGCTCTGCAGACAAGGCACTGTAATTTAACACCAGTTGTCTGCAATTAAAGTAAGTTCGAATCTTGCCAGGCTCAAGGTTGACTCAGCCTTCCATCCTTTCTAAGGTAGGTAAATTGAGGACCCAGTTTGTGGGGGCAATAAGCTGACTTTGTATAAAATATACAAAAGTATGAAGGCTATTGCTTAACGCACTGTAAGCCGCCCTGAGTCTCCGGAGAAGGGCGGCATATAAATCAAATAAAAAAACAAAAAACAAAACATCTGGCTCAGTTCAAATTGGATCTGACCTAAAAGGAGGCTCAGCAGAAGCACCTCACTGAGGACTAGGAGCATAGGCTTTCCAAGCAGAGGGAAGACCTGCAGGAGTGCAAGGCCAGGTACTGGCTCCTGGAGGCTCCAGCAGGCTCAGATGGTCAGCCAGTTCCAGGCCATGAGGTTGTCCCAGTGGAACAAGGCCCTCCGGCTCTTCGCCACCGGCGGCACTTCCTTCAGCCTTCGGCCAAAGCCCTGCACCAGGAGGCCAAAGCAGACCCTGAGTCAGAATTTCTGCCCCCCTCCAACCCACACAAAAAGACCTCAGAGAGGGAGACTCTCTGCAGCAACACAAACGTTCATTGCACGTATCCAGCCCAGGGGCCGTAGTTAGAGGACCCCTGATTTAGTGCAATATAAAAAATGCAAATAATTTTTCTGAGGACCACCAAAATTTTCTCGTGGACCACCAGTGATCCACGGACCACCAGTTGGTGACCGCTGATCTAGCCTGCCTCACCTTAAGTGATTATCAGTAGAAGTGATCTCAAAAGTGAAAAGAAGGAAAAAAAAACAGCTAATAGAAAACAAAAGGGATAAGAAGGCAATATACTTTGGCTTCCAATTGGACCAAAGGTGATTTTTTTCAAGAGGCAATTGAACTTTCTGGTTTTTCTTTGAAGACATTTCGCTTCTCATCCAAGAAGCTTCTTCAGCTCTGACCGGATGGTGGGGAATGGAAAAATTTATACTCCTTGCAGACAGCTGGTCATTTGCATTCTTTTTAGCAAGTCATTGAGGCCATCTGAAGGTTTATCTTTGTCATCAGGGTCACCTGAGTAGTGAAAAGGGTGTGGAGCCTTCTTGGAACTGTTGAAAGGACTGTGTTGTAGAGTGGAGATAGATGATGTTGTATCCCTCCCTCTGTGTTGAGAGAGTTTGTGGCAGTTCAATTTTGACATAGATAGCTTTTTTGAGCGAAACGTCTTCGACGAAAAAATGGAAAGTCCTCTTGAAAAAAGCACCTTTGGGACAACCATGACCTTGATGACTGAGAATCTCCATAGACTTCCAGTTGGACTGGATTTTCCAGTTGGACTGGATTTTCACATCCATTTCTTAGATCAAGAGAACTAATGTCTACACATTGTTGCTATGGAATTGGGTGGAGACTTTATTAACCTGATTGAAGAAAGTTTATGAAGGTCCCGTAATGAATTTCAGAGTGCGGTATGATGTATTTGATGTACAGTAAAGGCTTTTGATGAGTTTGCACATTTCAAAAGTAAAATTAAATTTGGCTGAAATACCATTTATCTTTTAATGTGTTAATCTGATTTATCTCTGTTTTGTGATCTTTCTCCCTAATGTACTTGACAGCGAAATTCAATCGCTTTTACTACTGAGCTGGGCCTCAAAGGCCAATGCTCAATTTTCTGTTTCTCAGTTTTTATGCAATGTGTAAACTTGGGCACTTGATAAATCCAGACCTCAGGGACAATGCTAGAAAGCTATATTGTGAATATGAGGAACCATTTCTTTGGTTTATGTAATAGAGTTTATTGGTTTATTTTTTTTTTACTTTATGAGAAAAATTGATTCTCTACAATATAGTGGAAATTTAGCCTGCTTTATTTCTGTTCAAGAAGTTTTGTATCATTTTAAAATAATGGCAACTTCAGAGAATAATAGTGAACTAACAATGTTTTTATCAAATAGGAGAGTAATGAGATAGGGTTAAGATGTCAAGGGACAATTTCAAGACAGCAAGGGACAAATATGTCTAAGATCTAAATATCAGCTTATTGGGCACCTTCTTTCTTAGGTAGATTTTGTTCTACAAGAGTAAATGTTTTTTAGTAGATGTTTGTTCCTCTTCCCATTACTCTGAGATACTTTCGATAATGTCAGATTGTCTGTCAATCAAGTTTAACACATATGTGCTCCAAATGACATATTCCATTTTCTATCTGAACCTTTTAACCATGATGTTAATGTTTGAACTAGGATTACAGGTAGTCTCGATTTATGACAGTTGGACTACAATTGAGTCCAAAATTTCCATTGCTAACTGAGACAATTATTAAGTGAGTTTTGCCCCATTTTATGACCTGCCTTGCCACAGTTATTAAGTGAATTACTGCAATTGTTAAGTTAGTCACAGGGTTGTAAAGTGAATCTGGCTTCCCCATTGACTTTGCAAGAAGTGAAGTGACCCTGAGACATCATAAGTGTGAGACAATTGCCAAGTGTCTGAATTTTGATCACATGACCATAGAGACACTTGCAATGGTTGTAAGTGTGAAAAACAATCATAACTCACTTTTTTCAGCATTGTTATAACTTTGAACGGTTACTAAATGAACTGTTGCAAGTCAAGAACTGTATAGAGAATGCAAAACTCCAGCGTTACAGATTGTCATCTTAAATTGCTTGTTAATGGTTACCCATTTGAGATATTGTACAAATAATATCTTATTTTAAATCCCCTGTATAAATTCTACAGAATATTCTGAAGTAGTAATATTAAGTGTCATCAATATACCTGTAGTAGCAGCTACCTCTCTTTCTTGTATTTTCTTCTATTTCTTTGCTTCTGAGCTGCATGCAGGAAGGGGAACATTCCAATTCTATATGAAGACATGGTATACTCATAGAAAATATTTACATCTTCATCTTTGTTCTTTTTATTTTATTACTTAATACATATACATTGTATGTGCTTTTATTTCAAAATATTCATATGCATTCCAGCAATTTTTTTCTTTCCAACATTCAGTAAAATTCATCAGTTTTTCTTTAAAAATGTTTTCTATTATCAATCTTCTTGAATTTTAAAAAAATATCAAACTCTTGACCATCGGCTTCTAGAATTTAAATTCATATCATCCAAAATTTGTTAATGTTATTCAATTTAGGCATTTTAACAATGTATGTGCTTTGGTTTTTTTTTCAGTGTTACTCTTGACATATTTGTCGTAAGCATTAATTTTTAAGATCTGCTTTTTTTTACACTGTATTCCTCAACGTCATTTTTTGTAACCACAAATATGTAAGAAATAAGTCTGTCAGATCAAGCTGTTTAATTGTCTAGCCTAGAGTTATTATTATTATTATTATTATTATTATTATTATTATTATTATTATTATTATTATTATTGAATTTCTATACCGCCCTTCTCCCTGAGGACTCAGGGCGGTGTACAGCCAAAACTAAAAAAAACATGCAGGACAAATATTAAAAAACAATTAAAAGATATATAAATTTGGCCCAATTAAAACTCATTACCAATTAAAACGTTTAAAACATTTAAAACAGTTAAAAATTTCATCTTAAGCCAGCCCGGCTTGTTTAAATAAATGGGTTTTAAGGGCACGACGGAAGGCACTGAGGTCCTGGATTCTCCTTATCTCTGAGTTAATTTTTCCAAAAGTTTTTGCTTGCTCCTTTGGGACACTGAGGACTGAACCCATTATAAAGAGCTTGAAGACTTTATTAGCTATCTAGAACAGTGGTTCTCAACCTATGGTCCGTGGACCAGGGGTGGGTTCTACTTACCCTTACTACCGGTTCGCAATGGGGCTGTGCACTCTCTCTTCTGCGCATGCACAGAAGCATTCTGATGACGTCGGGGACGGTGGGCAGAGCCTCCCACCAATTTTACTACCGGTTCTACAGAACCGGTGCGGAACCGGGGGCAACCCACCACTGCTGTGGACCCCTGGGGCGTCAATATCATCACGGAGAGTCCACAAAGAAATGTTAAGATTTAAATCTTGAGTTAAGACTTTGTGGTCCATGGCCCCAAAAGGTATTTAAAAGAGGTCAGTGGTGAAGAAAATGTTGAGAACCACTGATCTAAATCACCTACCCCACAAATAAATAAACCTGTTATACAGCAGAAATAGCATTCTCTTAATACTCAGATAACTTTTACTACTAACCTTAAGAGTGCTTGTAAATATTTGTTCAAAGCAGGTAGTCATAATGTAATTCCTGAAGGTTTTTTTTTACATCTATTAAGAAAAGGAAGCAACATTTTCATTTGTGAAGAATGCAGCAGAACTAGTCAAACATTCTGGTACTAAAACATATATTTCAAGCGTCACAAAAGTTCAGCCTCTCCTCACACCCAGTTTCCTTCTAAACAGCTTAAGAATTCAGCAATCAAAAATGCAGTTTGGCTCACTTAGCCCAAGAGTGTTCAAAAGATCAAGTATGCAGTTCAATTAACAAAACCCAAGCAAGATAAAGGGTGTTTCTTTTGGCCAATAGAATATGCAGCTCAATTAGCTCTCTGTGCAGGTAGATAATTTCAGTATGTAACTTGATCTTGCAACTAGAAGACAGCTGACTAGCCATGCTTTCAGTCTGTTAGCAACATTGGTAATGCTATGCTTATAGTTTTAATTGTTCGATATAATTTGATGTTACATGCACACTGAAAATTAATGCTGTTTTGCCCCATATTCCTGGCTAATTCAGAATTGGATTTACAATTTATATGGAGTCATCTGATAGACTTCTGATTTCAGATTGCAGGTGGGAACAATATTTTTTAAATTATAGGGGCATGTTATGCTTTTAATGTGTTTTATTTATGATTTATTATAAATGCATATGTTATTTCCTGCTTTAGGTCCTGTTAGGTAAAGAGAAAAACTAAGAAATAACCAATAAATAAATACTTCTTAAAAATCTGAAAAACAATGTTGTTAATCTTAGATTACTGTGTCCAGGGAGCATTTTTATTTATTTATTTATTTATTTTTAAATTGTAACCATCTTCTGAAATAGTATGGGCCAAAACTGCTCAGTGAAAATATTGATCCTATTATTGGATTTGTCACTTTTACCTGGGAACTTTCTACTCAAAACTTGAGGTTTAAATTTTAAAATGCCAAAAAGATTATAGATTAACAATACATAAATAAAATTAATTTTCCAGCAAGGTCTTATTTATAATCTTTACTTTAGTTTGCATTTTTAATGTACTTAAAGTAATTGCTATGAATTGTCTAAAATATTCTTCTGAGTAAATCTGGATTGTACTGAAAAAACTTTTTCCCTATTTGAACTAATTCTAGTATGAACGTACATGTTTTCTCATTGATAAATTGTAAAGATTTTTTATGATAAACTCATTGGTCTATGTAGTTCAGAAAATTGGCAAATATTCCTCAGCATTTCTACAAGCTTCTTTCGAAGATGTGAGTCATAGAATCTGGGATCTTCCATCCATAGAAAGTGGTTACCAATCACCCTAGGGCAGCGATGGCTAACCTTTTCTGGACTGAGTGCCCAGAAATGTGCGCAAATGCATGCGTGTGTGCCCGAACTCCCAAAATGCAATGCACACATGTCCCCCACGCATGCGCCCCGCACCCTGTGCATGTGTGGCAGAGACCTGACAACCATCTGGCTGGCGGGAGGCATGCATGCATGAACGGTGGAGCTGAACTGGGGTGACGGCTCGCGTGCCCACAGAGAGGAAGCTGCGTGCCACCTGTGGCACGCGTGCCATAGGTTCACCATCACGGCCCTAGGGAAATTAACAATTTTAATATGTCCACCTTACAAAAATTATATCTTCTCTCAAGTATTTTTTAAGTATTTTATGTTAACCAATTAATTTCAATTTTGGGAAGAAACTTTTCCCACTGCCTTTGGAGTCACTAGCTTCCCTTTCCAACAAAAACAATACATAAGAATGCATTGTTTTTACCCAATACTAAGCATTTTTTTTAAAAAAAAAACAGTGGGTAAGTTCACCCATATACGAAGTTTAAATGTTATGTTCTAGTACAGTGTGTTGACATATCCAATAGGATGGAATGAGAATTAAGTCATGCTTCCCCCCCACCCCAAATTCAATTCAATCATGTTCAATTTGCAGAGACTACCTGAACAAGTTTTCTTGGCAAGTTTTTTCAGAAGTGCTTTGCCTTTACATTATCTTCCTAGGGCTGAGAGAAAGTGATTGGCACAAGGTCACCCAGCTGACTTTGTGCCTAAGGCAGGACTAGAACTCACATTCTCTCAATTTCTAGCCTGATGCTTTAACCACTACTCAAACTGGGTAGTCATGCTTTAGTCCCACTGAAATCATTTAGGTTTAAGTTGATAATGATAGCTTGGTCCAGTGATTTTATAAGGTGTAGGTTAATTTAGCTATACTTTATGATGAAATGCATTCTTTGATCACACAGTAAGTATATAAACTAGTAAGTATATAAACTTACTGTGTGGGCCAAGATAATATGAAGCAGTAAAACAGGATTTTAGAAAGCCCATACAAAGATTTGAGAATGTGTCAGGCACATATGACCTCTTCAAAGAAATAGTCCCTACTTATTGTGCTTCTAATGTTCTATGTAAATTTTCTCATGATGTCTTTGACCTACTGAGTCTCGCAAGATTATTACCTTTTGGAGTCAGGGCGATTGTGTCAATAGACTTTATTATATTAAAGAATGTAAGGTTTCTAGACCTGTTTTTATTTTGAAATGCAGATTTGGCATAATTTCAAACAGTTTTGAGGGCTCTTTACCTTCCTTTTCTTTTAGCCTCACATATTTGTATTAGCTATTTTTAACTTGTTTTGCTATTCCTAATAACAAGCTCTGTGACTTATACTAACCTCTAAATGATCTTTGTTATGTTAAAGGTTTATTCATTAACTGAATTGAGAACCTCTCATCTCCTTTTAGAAGGGGGAAAATAAAACTCCTAACAGTATCCCTGTACTATTGCAACCATATTAATTAATACTTGCAAATCAATTTTGATGCTTGATTCATGTTCTGGTACAAGTTCTGCAATCTGGTTTCTAACTAGAGGAGTTAGGGAGAAATGTGGAATTATTTGCATGATTCCACATGACAATGCCAGAATAATTGAATAGACCGTATGGTTAGTTTGAGAAGGCAGAACATGAAATCAGCAGCCTCACATACCAGAGGAAGGAAGTAGGCTCAGAGTCTCTGACAGTTGTAATGAATTTTATCAGAATTTCTCCAAAGGCTAACCATTTTGTCTTGAATTATTAAACCTTCCCTCCCCCCACTTTCTGTGAGGTAATGAACAACTGTAAACCAACATGCATTTGTATTAGCTTTTTCAAGAATGAATAATTAATTGTGGGCCTGACATAGGAGATGTTTGGCTTCAAATGGCTGCATGTCAAAACCTATAAGCTGATCTCTGAGGCACCAGAAAATCTAACGGTAGTAATGGAGACTTGAGAGTTTTCATAAGATGGGTTGTGCTATGGATACTTAAATGTGAACTTGCTGTATTAAGGATGCTATTATGTTTTTATAGGTGATGTCTGTAAGCAGTAAATTTCTGAAACACTATTAGAAGGTGAAGTAGGTTCTGATATTTCATTGTAAGTAGAGATAAATTGTGCCGAATTTTTCTTCAAGGCTTCAGGGTGCTATATTTATATCTCACCACTTTCCTGTCCAAAGTACTGAAACATGAGATTTTTAATACAGGGACAACTTTGGTTTAGGAGAACAAAAATTGTATTGTCGTATAATGAAGTTTCTGTAGTAGCAACCCAGCTGGCTATGGATAACAGAACAGAGACTGCTACGAAACAGAACTCCAACTAAACTGTGATGGGCAGAGTCATCTGTTGTACTCTTTTGAGTCAAACTCTCAAAATCTTTGGTATTAAAACTTTTCTGGAATCTAAGGCTGTCTACAGATCTGGAACCTCCTCACAGTTCCTGATGAGCAAACATAAATTGTAAGAGATGGTATCATTATGCATTCTTGTTATTCTGGTCACAAGATTCAAGAATTTCATCACTAACCTATATGAGGTTTGTTAGATGTAATCCCAAAGATCTGTGATCTGCATGGTAGTATATTGTTAGGACTGCAACATGTGGTGCAACTTCCCATTTTTTAAATAGAAGAATAATTATTGGATGATATGCAACATGAAAAAGTAGTGCAAAATTTAACATTTGTGATTCTTCTACCATTTCTCCAGATCTACCCTCATATGTACACTTGTTATTTAGTTGTCTGACTACTCTTAAGGAGCTACAGTAATATAACTTTAAGTCTAAGGTATCACAAATTGCTCTTAAGCTGGTTCACATTTTAATTTTAGTATTTTAAGTAGAGTAACTGCATGAAAAAACCCCAATGAGTATGGCACTTTTAATAGGTGAGCTACAACTGCTGCAATGATCTGATTTATCTAGCTAACAAAGATGCAAGAACCAAGTTCAGTGATCCCAAGTCAGTTGGGGTCAGGATTTAGTCAGTTCAAACTAGAAGTAGTAACATTTTTGTTTTTTAGGGCATACTTTTGTTTTAGCAACAACATTAGCATTAAGTCTTATTGCATTATTTGTGTTCTTAGTAGACCAGAAAAATCCTATAGATAGAATTTATTTTGACTTTTCAGTAAGGCATTTGATAAAGTAGACCACTACTTTATAAGTAGACCACTACTTTATCACTACTTGATAAGATAGAAAAGCGTGGGTTAGACAGCATCACCACTCCTTCTCCCATTGATCCATCTATATATTTTAATGAAAATTCTTGGACCATTTTATCATATGCTCTTTAACTTGTTCTTCTTTCATTTCTAATTTCCATAAAAGCTTATATATTTTAAGAATCACTAAAAAACAATCTGTATTCCACAAAGATTATTTATTTATTTTTAAAGCACTTTAACAAAAATGTTTCTCCCCTTAATCCATTCAAAAACTTTCTTAAATTAAATTCTAATCTAGGTTTTTTGCCATTATTCTTAAATGCTTTAAATTGTTGTTTTACTCTTCTCTTTAATCTACAATGAAGTGTCTTTCATTGGTAGTTTGTTATTCTTTTACAGAATTTTTAAGAGTTTAGGCTCTCTTAAAAAACTAAGGGTTTTTGTTTTTGCATGACTAGGATTCAATAATGAATCACAGATTTGTAAGAGTTTACAGGTTAACTTTGCTTTTCAACTACATCTGCAGAAGACTCACAGACATATCTGTCCTAGATGAGAATCTTTATTGTAGACAAGAATGAAGCCTTACATGATAGTTGATTACCTGCTATCAGTGAGAAGATTGCATGAGCTTTATTGCCTTTACTTGGGGCTTCTTGATTACTGTTACAAATATCCAGATATTATGGTTTGTGTCCTTGGAGCCAAGAAGTTATATGTTTACATAATGGTAATCTCCAGCATGGGAATTGTTGGTTACTACTTTAGTCTTCACATGATGGCAAGTGTATTATCTTCTAAATGGCACTAATAAGAGGCATAAGGAAATCAATCGAGGAATGCCTTCTTTCAGCAGACTGGCAGTCTTTGTTTTGATGAGTTAGGCAGAACATAAATTCTGATGACATTCTGCTCTCAGAAAATATATAAAACTGTATGTTTGACATCTGTGTCCTGAGTAACATAACATACACAAAGTAGGATTCCCCAATCCAGTAAAAATTAATTTGGAAAGTTTAAGTAAAATTGGGTACTTAGGACTGCAGAGCTATATGTTGAACACCAGGCAATATACTGAATGCTGGAAGAAGGAATAAGACAGCAAGAATGAGGGAGAATTCATCATTCCTTACTGTGATTTCTCTGATATAGTTTACATGAAGTTGACCCATGCAGATGTAGAACAAAAGGTTCCTTCAAGATCTAAGACAGATAAAGTGAATATGTTCTCCTTAAGGCAAAGAAAATTCAACAGACCAGCAAGTTAAAGAATGCATTTTTTAAAAAAGACCTATCATGATGTCATAAAGGCAGATAAAATTCTTGTTCAGTTAATAAGAGGAGTTATTTTTGTTGCAAAAATAGGTATAAGTTAAGTATTAGGGGGAAGTTTGAATAAACTACATTTGGCAGTGCATTGTAATTCTGGAATGTTCACCTTTGACTTCTTATGAAACAGTCTAGTGCAGACACATTTTTGTTGCTATAACTGCAAAAAAAATTTTTTTTTTCTCTGCCCTATTACCTTGGACAAAACCTTTCTGGAAGAATGAAGCTAGTATATGAAATAATGTTCTCTCTGCTCAGAAGTTATAACAGATGGATAAACAAAATAAAAATAAAATAAACTAAAAACAAATAATTAAAATTTGGAATGTAGATTTGCACGCAAAGGGTTTTATCCTTTTCACAGCCTGAAACCTATCATAATAATAATAATAATTATTATTATTTATTAAATTTTTATACCGCCCCCTCTCCTGAAGGACTTGGGGCGGTGAACAGCCAGAATTAAAAACACACAATACAAATATTAAAATACATTAAAACAAAATTAAATTAACTTAGGCTTCTCCAATTTAAAACCCCGTTACCCATAAGATTCACCCAATTAAACATTTTTAACCCAGCCCGGCTTGCTGAAATAAAAAAGTCTTCAGGGCCCGGCGGAAGGTCCAGAGGTCCGGGATTAGTCGTATCCCTGGGGGTAGCTCATTCCAGAGGGCGGGTGCCCCCACAGAGAAGGCTCTTCCCCGGAGGGTCGCCAGCCGACATTGCCTGACAGATGGCACCCTGAGGAGACCCTCTCTGTGGGAGCGTGTTGGCCGGTGGGAGGTTATCGGAGGCAGAAGGTGGTCTCGTAAATAACTGGGTCCTAAGTCATGGAGCGCTTTGAAGATGAGAACCAACACCTTGAAGCGCACTTGGAAGACCACTGGAAACCAATGCAGCTCGCGCAGGAGAGATGTCACGTGGGAGCGCCATGTCGCCCCCATAAGTACCCGCGCAGCCGCATTCTGCACCAGTTGGAGCCTCCGAGTGCTCCTCAAGGGGAGCCCCATGTAGAGAGCGTTGCAGTAGTCGAGGCGGGAAGTAACGAGGGCATGAGTGACCGTGCATAGGGAGTCCCGATCCAGAAAGGGGCGCAACTGGCCGTAACAGATCATTTTTACTTTATCCGTTTCCTTTTTCTAGTTCTTGTGAGTGCCATATAGCTACAGGGGAATTGAGCTGGACAAAAATAAAACACAATAGATCACATCGAGCACTACTAGTCAGAAAAAGAAACAAAATCTTGGTTTTGCTTTTGAATGTCCTCCCTTTTGTGTTTTAGGTTCCTGTTTCTTCTTATCCAACTAGTAACTTGATAGACAAAAAAGCATATGCATACACACATATATATTTATCTTAAAAAAAAAGAATGATTTCATAGTGTATACAACATTTATTATACAAATTCAAACTAAAATAAAAAATAAAATAAAAAATTATTAATGTCATTAATGTCAAGATCTTATTTATAAATGTTTATAAGGGAAAGATCTGAGTAACTTCAGGAACATTTTGTATTCCTAGCAAATTTATTATTTGGAGAAAATGGTCTTCTCCACAGTAGTTTCATTCATTTGGTTTCTTTAAAAGAACCGTAAAAACTCATTGGGGTGTCTCCCTAGGAGAGGATAGTTTTTCACCAACAGAGAGCACTCTTTCATCCACATAAAAACAAAATGCTCAAGTCGAAGACCTTTTGTAAAGTTTTGCTTCAGGAACAAAGGCATTCATTCAGATATAAGGCTTCTCTGCTTTTAGTTCTTTCTGGTCACCTGATCAAGCTCTTGGTAATTTTTAGGCTACTTTAGTCTGCATTCCGCAAATTCTTTATACTTGACCCTGTAATTAAGAGCTTCAGGTTCACTGCTTAAATCGTAGATTCTATAACTTTCCACTTCTTGTGCCCTCAAATGCAAGACTAATTCAACAATCAAAGCCGTACTCAACTCTGAGTCTCAAAACCAACCTCTTGCAGCTATACAAAAAAGTTTTCATGTGAACGCTGTGGAGTCATAATCAGGTAAAACGGAGGCTTGCCATTTGTGTGTATTCGCACAAGATTATTTTCTAATGGATGCTTGGCAAGATAAACAAAGCACTTCTATTTTGAATGTGATTTTTTTCTTTTCATACCACATAAATTGTATGGTTTTTGATTTTGGTGACGGTTAAACTAGTCTATTGATATGTATTGTATTTATTATAATTGTGCTTGTTTCAAGCAAGTTGTATAATCATTTGTATAGATGACTGTTTGGTGTAAAAGTGGGGATAAGGCTGGCAGATGCCCAATTATGACATAGTAAATGATAATTTGTTGGTAAAGGCATTTCTAGTCACTATAAGCATCACCACTGAGCATTTAAAATATTTTTGTACAAACAGCAAGTGAAACTAATGAAAGAAACTGTGTAAACTTATTTTCACACTTTTGCAGTCAAACCTTAAACTCAGGTGAAATACTATTTGGAGATTTGTAATGGGATCAACAGAAAAAAAGTTCTTGATGTGTCATCTGGAAGCCAAGGATTACTTACTGTAAGTTTATGGCATTGATGGGGAATATGTCGCGGAATATATTATATGCTGTATAAAAAGCGGTATGCCAAAAAGCCTTTTTTTTCTTTTTTAAATAATGGTAAATTATGGACACTATCTATCTTGTGCATGAAAAGTCAGGTGCAAAGAAGGGATAGAATTTTTAAAAATTAGTTTTATTCTTAGAGAAACTTTCTTGAGGAGCTTGAAAAAGAAGTATAGAAGCTAAGTTATTACAGTTATTCTTCTCCTGGGTTACCACTATTGTGCGGTAACAGCACGTTTCAGAAATCTTTACAAAGCATTTAACCACTTGAGAGTAGGCAAACATGTTAATTAACAATGAAATACACAACACAATACAGTTTACTGCATCTATCTCTTCCTAAGTGGGCACAAGCCGAATGTAAAATATGAGATAATACAATTCTAATGCACATTATACATTCATCAGGACACAGATACAATTGGAGAGCTGATCGCTTTATAATACTGAGCCCTATGGCACATACGCCACATGGCAAAAAATAGTTTTGCAGGAATTCAATCCAGTCCACAGAATATCTCTATTGTTTTATGTTCCATTAAACTCATTGCATCCTCCTATTTATTTTCCTACACTCCTATCCCACCCATGACTGAATACACGTCAGCCCTTTGAGGGTTGTTGTTATTTTAGGCTAAAGTATAGGCTACTTTGTGGATATAGGGTAGAATAACAAACTTGCAACCTGACAGTGTTTCCCTTTCTTTCTGTCTTATTCCAGTGAGAATCAAGGGAGGGCAAACTTAAGTTTATTTCTTGTGCTTTCTTGTTTTCCTGAACTAAGCCCATATTTTGTTAAAGGACTCAGTGTAACTTCTCTAAAGCCATCTCTATGTTCACCCACTGTGTGTGTGTCTCTCAGGGTAATACTGCATACATCTGATGAAGTGGACTTTTAGTCTCAGTAAAAGAGGCCATAATAAGGTGATATAAACCTCCAACTGTTTTTGCTGAAATTGATAAAAATTCTTTCCTTTTCCAAGAAAGACTTTGAAGTTGTTCTGATTTCATGTTATCCTATGAAACCTGAATTTATTAGACCAGGGGTGTCAAACTCGCGACAACACATTGTCGTCATGTGATGTATCACAACTTTTTTCCCCTTCACTAAACCGGGGTTGGGCATGGCCAGCACATGACACATCTGGCCTGCGGCCCGTGAGTTTGACACCCCTGCATTAGACTATTGTCATTAGTGGGGGTTACTTTGCTACACATCACAGATATAATCCAATGGAATTTACATTCCTTCATTTGCTCTGAAAGCATGTGGAACGCCTCTAGGACTACTACTGTGCTATGCTCACTTTTGTGAAAATCAGTGTCGCCACTAAATTAACCACTGTTATTCAAGTGTGAATATTTCTCTTATTCAGGTGTGAATATTTCAGGTAAAGTGAAGATGCTTTATTTACAGTTTTGCTCCAAAACTTTACTATAAGTGCCCTTTCAAAAGTTATAGATTGTATAGCTAAGCATGCCTTCAAATGAGTTTGCCAATGGAATATTAAAATATTATACAGTATAACTCTTTTTTAAAAAAAAAAATGTAGCACAGGTAGTCCTCAACTTACAACCACAATTGGGACCAGAATTTCTAACTAAGCAAGATGCTAAGTAAGATTAATGAACCACACCCGATTTTATGATCTTTTATGAACCATGTGCTATGGTTGTTAAGTGAATCACTGCAGTTAAGTGAATCACATGCCCGTTAAGTGAATCTAGCACCCCCCCCATTCCCTTTGTTTATTGGAAACCAGCCAGAAAGGTCACAATTTTTTTTTTTTAAATGTTATCTAATTCTGGGTTTTATTTAATTGACCAAACTAAGTAATAATTTTAATTAGCAATTTTATGATGTTTGTGTGTCTATATTTTTCTTGACTGTACACCGCCTTGAGTCCTACGGGAGAAAGGCGGTATAGAAATATAATAAATAAATAAATAAATAAATAAATAAATAAATAAATAAATAGTGATCATATGAGCTCAGGATGTTCCCGCTGCCATAAATACAAGTAGGTTGCCAAACGCCATATTCTGATCAAATGACCAGGGGGATGCTGTAACAGTGATAAGTGTGAGGAGCAGTCAAAAGTCACTTTTTTCAGTGCTACTGTAACTTAGAAGAGTTGCTAAATGAATGATTGTACGTTGAGGACTTCCTATAGTTTACAAGCCAGTATTTATTTATTTATTTATTTGTTTGTTTATTTGTTTGTTTGTTTGTTTGCTTGTTTAGATTTATATGCCACCCTTTCTCCAAGAGGACTCAGGGCGGCTCAATAAAACAATAAAATAGAAAAATAAAACAGAAACTCCGCGTTAAAAGTTACACATAAAATCCCTAAAATCAATTAAAATCCATTTAAAATCCATTTAAAAAGCCCCATCAGTATCGGGGTGAAATTCAGCAGTTTCTGACAGGTTCTGGAGAACTGGTAGCGGAAATTTTGAGTAGTTTGGAGAACCAGCAAATACCACCTCTGGCTGGCCCCAGAGTGGGGAGGGAATGGGGATTTTGCAGTATCCTTCCCCTGCCACGCCCATTAAGCCACGCCCACCAAGCCACATCATGACCCCAAGCCACGCCCACAGAACCGGTAGTAATTTTTTTTTTTTTTAATTTCACCACTGATCAATTTATGTTGTTAATGAGGTCCTTTGTTTTCCTCAGCTCATGGCCAAAAAGGTCTCAAGATTTGAAGAAACATTTATAGAAAAGGAATACCTGATGTGTTATGGATTTATATGTCACTAACCTTAACTGAAAGAAGTGTCACATACCAGATTCAGTCTCATTGGCAGAATCAACTATGCACCATCTTCTAAGACTTGTTTTGGAACAAAAAGATCTTTCGCGTGCTGGGGAACTCTTTTCTTTGGATGATTCTGAAATAGAAGGATGCCTATCCGAAGCCCTTGAGCAAATCAAACTAATTAGTTCATCTCCTGTAAGTAGAACCTTTCGTATTCTTTGCAATGCAGAATATGGATTAGAAAATCTGTGTAAGCCGCCTTGTATGAGTAGGTGGCAATATAAATTTAAATAAATGAATGGATGGATGGATGGATGGATGGATGAATGAATGAATAAAGAGTTAGCTGCAGAAGCTCAAGAAAATAAATTACAATAAATTACAAATTGTAGCCTCAGTAAAGTTGGGAGCAGTTCAGAGGTGGGTTTCAGCACGTTCTGACCAGTTCTGGAGAACCAGTAATGGAAATTTTGAGTAGTTTGGAGAACCGGTAATAAAAATTCTGACTGGCCCCGCCCCCATCTATTCTCTGCCTCCCAAGTCCCAGTTGATCGGGAGGAAATGGGGATTTTGCAGTATCCTTCCCCTTGATTGGGGAGGGAATGGAGATTTTACAGTATCCTTCCCCTGGAGGGGAGTGAGAATGGAGATTTTACAGTATCTTTCCCCTGCCACGCCCACCAAGCCACACCCACCAAGCCACACCCACAGAACTGGTAGTAAAAAAATTTGAAACCCACCACTGGAGCAGCTATGATTACTTTTCAGAAAGATTGGGAAGGTAGCATATCAGTTGTGTCAGTGCCTGAAACTAAAATCAGCAGGAAGCAAAATTATTTGAAAATATTTTCTGTTTGTTCAAATCGGAGTCACCTCGAACCATAAGAAAAGCAACAAATCCCAAAGGTGCTTTTTCAAGAGGAAACTGGACTTTCTGGGTTTTCATTGAAGACGTTTCGCTTCTCATCCAAGAAGCTTCTTCAGCTCTGACTTGATGGTGGGGAATGGAAGGATTTATATTCCTTGCAGACAGCTGGTCATTTGCATCCTTTTAGAGAGTCGTTAAGGTCACTTGGAGATTTAGCAGGGTCATTAGGGTCACCTGAGTGGTACAAATGGGTGTGGAGCCTTTTTGTAACTGTTGAAAGGACTGTGTTGCAGACTGGAGATAGAGGATATCATATCCCTCCCCCTCTGTTTAGAGAAGGCAGTTCAGTTTTGACATAGATGGCTTCTTTGACCCCTCTTTCAAACCAGAATCCTCTCTGTCCAAAATGTGTCCAGACTTTGCTGTCTTCAAAAGAGTAGGCTTTGTTTTTTAAATGCAGATGGACTGCTGAATCTAGTCCTGATGGGTTTGTTCCAGGGGTGGATTCTACTTACCTTTACTACCAGTTTGCAACGGGAGCACCCACACTTCTGCGCATGCGCAGATCGTACCTTATGACATCCAGATGGGTGGGCGGAGCCTCCCGTCCCTTTTACTACCAGTTCTCAAGAACTGGACACCAGTGATTTGTTCTCCTATGTTGTGCCATGTGTTTATGAAGTGGTTAATCCAGTCAGAGATGGAAACCAGAAAATCCAATTGCCTCTTGAAGAAGCACTTTTGGGACAACCATGACCTGGATGGCTAAGAATCTCCATAGATAAAAGCAGCAAGTAAATTTTATAAATAATGAATAAATCAATCATTCTATAAATATTCTTTAGAACCTTTTTATTGAAGTCGTGAATGTAATATTAATTCCTTGTTTTTAGGCAATAAGTGAAAAGAAAAACAATATTGAGTGATTGCAAGGATAGCAGAATGTGTCAATAACATTTAGAAATCAGGTATCATACAAAACATTTCAGTGTTTAGGAAAAATATTTTTCATACAAGATACCCTTGGCATCCAGCCTTTAAACTCAAATATTAAATACATCTTAATGTTTCTTGTGCTAAAGGCATATGGCCCAAGTATATGAAACTGCTAGATGACACATGAATTATACTAGTCTTCAGATTTATGCATCTTAGAATTTATTATTATTGAGAAATTTGGCAGACTGGCCAAAAATTATCTATTCTGAATCACATACACCTAGGATTTGTATGTTTGACTGGATGGCTTATAACCTGACTTGAAAACAATACATTTTGAAGCACAGTAGAAGAAAACAATACATTCTGCATTCCTTGGCTAGTGTTAAAGAATATTAAAATGATGCCTGTGATGAGCATTTATTGATTTTCTTGAGAGGTTTGCAGGAGAATATATGTTCTAAGAATAGTTACTTACCAAGCATCCCTTCTTTTGAATTTTTTCTTTCAAAAGTATGCCCCACTCAGGTACACACGTTTGCGTGGGTGCACACACACGCAAAATCCCTTTCAAATTTCAGCAGGAAACCTTTGAAATATATGTGTGAAATATATGTGTGGAATAATGAATCAACCTAAGTCACTGCCTTAGCTCATTGGTACCACTGTTGAATTCAGTATTATTATAGAACATCAATGTAGAGAAAACATTTGCCATTAGTTTCCACTTGAGGGCAGCAATAATGCATAACTGACCTAAAACAACTTTTAAAATGATTTAAATGTTCAGAATGTGAAGGAGGTAGGTTGTTTTTCACAGAATAGAATGCAAACTTAATAGCAAATCTATGCAATCTTCAATATCTCCCAACTGAGAAACATTTTTAAAAGGAATAGCATTCAGATTGCCGACATAGACTAGAACAAATACAGCAATGAGTATTAAGGCTCACTGTTTCTAATAAGAATGTGTGGTTTGGGAAAAAAGAAGGAGTGTAAGTGGACTGTTTTTTTAAAGCATGTGGGGAAAAGCTAGGACAACTTGGAGAGTGAGCTTTGGGAATAGGAGCAATGTCAGTAAAACAGAAAGAAAAGGGAAAGAGAAGAGGGATTTGTGAAAAAGTAAAACTATTATTCTGTAAATAAGCAAGTGTTGTTGATATTCCTCCAACAAAAAACAACTTGTACTAATTAATCTTACTATATTGGGTTAGATAGAGGTACTCTTTCACTTACTATAATAATTGAGCCTGGAATTATAGTTGAAAATTGTTGCAGTTGTAAATCACCCACTCACTGGGAATAATTTTCTGGCCTATTTCATGGCAGTTGTTAAGCAAATGCTGCTGTCCCATTAAGAAAATGTAGAGGTCATTAAGGAAATGACATGATCATCAAGTGAACCCATTCATGTGATAGGTTTTTTTGTTTTTTGCTGGAAACTGAAAAAATGCTGGAAACTGGAAAAAAAAATCACAAATTGCAAGGACATGACTGTGGAATGCCGTGACAGTTTGTAAAGCTGACCCACCCAACATGTGGTCACGTGACCATAGAGGGTGTGACATGATCACTTATGACAGCTAGGGATGCTTTATGGGCCATAAAGCATCCATTACATGGCTGTCATAACTTTGAACAATCATAAAATGGCCAGTCGCTAAGCGAGGACTACCTGATAAATTCTAATTGTTTATAATCAAATGAATTTAAAAAAGAAACCATATGTGCCCACTTAATTTCCAAAATATTATGCTAAGACCTTATTAAGAGAGAACGTAAAATCAGCAGCGAGTTTTTAAATTATATTTACATAGACTCATAGCAAAGTGGAATAGAATTATGCCATTTCCAGCTTAAGAAATCTAGTTTCCTCGTGGGCACGATCAGTTATGATCAATGATGAATGGTGTAGATATATATGGTGCAGATAAATGTCAAATATGACGTTCAGCCAAGGACTAGGGTATTCCTCCCTCCCTCCTATAGAGCAACTGAAGGAAATACTTTTTTCTATAGCTAAATTATATAATTCATTACTTCAGGATATTGTGGTGGGTGCTGACTTAGGTGGTTCTAAAGATTAGGTAACGGTTCTAAAGATTAGGTAATGCTTCCAGATGTGACACACTTTTCAGGAATTGATGCACGGTGGTTGAGATTTGGGAATAGGGTCAGACTCAGGCAGAGGCAAAGCAAATCCAATAAGCAGCTTTCTTTTTCTTTCTTTTTTTAGTACTAGACATTTTACAAAATACAGCATTTGATTTGTCCAACAACTGAAGATCCAGTTTTGTTTGTAGTTAGATAATTTTTCTAAACTTTGAAGTCTTTAAAATCACACCAGTAATCTAATTACTCTTGTACCAGAGGTGGGTTTCAGCAGGTTCTGACCAGTTCTGGAGAACCAGTAGTGGAAATTTTGAGTAGTTCAGAGAACCGGTAAATACCACCTCTGACTGTCCCTACCCCCATCTATTCTCTGCCTCCCGAGTTCCAGCTGATCAGGAGGAAATGGGAATTTTGCAGTAACCTTCCCCTGGAGAGGGGTGGGAATGGAGATTTTACAGTAACCTTCCCCTGCCACACCCACCAAGCCCTGCCCACAGAACCAGTAGTAAAAAAATTTTAAATCCCACCACTGTCTTGTACAATTATATATTTTTTTCCATTTGAAAATCTTATTGTATTTCTTCAGCAATCCCCCACACCTTAGACTAAGGTTCCTATCTCACAGTATGAAATTTATGCTGCTGTTCCCAGCCAACTTTCCCCAAAGTCACTTGCAACCATGCAGAAGATGGAATGTGTGGTCTGGTGCTTAGGCCTACTGTTGGATGGGATGTTGGAGAATCTAGTAGATCCCTTCCCACTGTTAATACAATACTTTGGAAAGGATGTTATTTCTAAAGACCTGTTTCTTGAGGCTGCTGTCACTGGCCAATTTTCTGGATTACCAACATTCCAGATTTAATTTCTGGAGAGACTGTCATTGTTCTGAGCTTCTATTTGTACTTAGCGTTCCCTCATGTTCTTGAGGTGTGCCTTCTGTTGTGACCCATTCTTCATTCTTCATTGCTTGTATACTCCTCAGATAGCTTTGGGGGTTCAGTTATCCCTCACTTCTTCCTTCAGCTATCTTGTTTCATTTGTCTTCTTTCACAAAAGGACTGGTTTGTCTGACAGTCCAGGGTAGAATCCTTTAAATTGAAACAGACAGAGGGGTACAGCTAATTCTCCTGTAGTTCTTTTTTCTTTTTGGATATCCAGATATTTTAATTTAAAAAAAAATATTTAAATTAGGTTAATAAATACATTTTCCAAAATAATCATAATATCCCTTTGGTAAGAATCTGGCCATTTTGGAAACATTGGATTAGACTGTCCCTTTCATTCTGATTTAACAATCTGATTTACATAGACTTATCATAAATGACAAGTGATAAATTATTTTTTAGTGCAGCAATAGAAAACTTAAATTACTGTACAGTCTTTGAACTGAATTCATTTTTTGTATAAAAACAAATAATTATAGAAGTTCAAGCACAGAAAGGAAGGACAAGGGAATCAAATTATTATATTTACTTGGTTCATTATTTTTAATTTCAGTTGTCCAACACACCATTTAGAGTTGGAAGGGTCCTCAGAGATAATCCAATCCATACCTCTCATCCATGCAAGATATCCTTGAGTATCTCTGATATCCAACCCATGTCTAAAGATCTCTAGTGAAGGAGAACACATGTCATGATGGAGAATGCAACATATCATGACACATACTTTTTCTTCCTGTCATAGACAGTCTTTCTAATTAATTTTAGATCCAAATTGCTAGTGAGATCAGGCTACAATAAAATTGGAAACTCCTCTGCTATTGGCAGCCAAACAGTTGCCAAGTTTCTATAATGCTGCTAGTATTTTCTATCCAGTTGGAAAATGTTCTCCACACTTAATACTTCAGGGTGTGGAGACTAGGGTGGTTTATATAATATTTACAAGTGGGGCTTCAGTTCTATCAGGACCAGCTGGACTGCTTTCACTCTCAGAATGGCCGTAGGTCTCTCACTGTTTAACTGCATTCACTTTTCTCTCTCACAGCACCATGACAAATTCTGTGTCAAACCTCCTGATAAAACCTTTAAACTAGATACGTTTCAGAGCCTGTTTCCTGTAACATAATGGATGGAAATATTTCTGGAGCTGAGATGGTACATCATTAATGTTAGCAATGACCAAGGATCTGGATTAAGTCTCTTCAATAAAGCACTTTCATTCTGCAGCAACATAATGTTTGTAATGGTCCACAGAACATCATAAATTAGACCACTTGGTGGTAATTGATAACTATGAGTACAATTTCTATGATTTGTTCCTTTTGTTCTTTAGAAAACTAATATACATCATTTCATAAATATCTGTATAAGAAACAGTTAGGGCTCAAATGAACCAAATTCGAGTACAAGAGCCAGCAGGTTATATTATGGAGTCCATGTCCATCAATCTTTAACCTCTAAAATTAACTAATCCCAAGCTTGGTTCCATCAAGAACCCATATACTCATTATTAAATGCCTCATGTTCCAGCAAGCCCTTGTAACTCCTTGCAGAGTTAGAATGAGTTTCTGAAAAGATGTGTTGTTAAACATTGGACTAAATTCCTGCCGTTGTAATTCTCAGCAGAGGAAGTACATCAGAATAGGTCTATCTTTGGAAAGTTGCCTAACTCCTGGGTTTTTACTGAAATGCTGACCATCCTGTCTTATTCTTGATTGCAAACCAGTGCACATTTCTTGTCTTGTCTAACCATGTTATCACAGGACCAAGGATTAGCTTCATTCTGCATATTGTAAGAATCTCAACAATCAAGATAGCTCAGGGTGGTGCAGCAATTACTGATTTCCATAATTTGGAATTATGGTACAATTTTTGTCTCTTTTCAACCAGATATCTAGAATCAAAGCCAAAGAATAAAAATGCCTTCTCTTTTCTCTTAATGAACAAAGACTGTTTAACCACAGTAAATGGTGGTCAATCTGCAGGCACTTCAGCCTTCTCAGCTCTATTACTAGACTACAGCCTTCTCTATTGAAGTAGAAACTGACCTTTACTTTAATAAGCCACAGAGCAGCAGAAATGGTTGTGTGTTAGGATTACCGGTAGAGAAAAATGACCAGCATCCACAGGGTAAATGTAAGCGAAGGAATCGTGCATAGTACCATCCAAAATGGAATTTAGCCTTAGGGGAAATGGCTTCATCAGAAATCAAGCAAGACTGAACATATCCAAAATAAAATCAGATCTCAAAAGCACTAATTACTTATTGCCCTTAGATGTTTATATGGATTCCAGAAAGAATTACAATTTGTAATCTGTGAGTTTCAGGTTTTTCCTTCCACTCAGTCTGCTCCCAGGAAGATTCAAAAAACAAAAAAACTTCCAGCAAACTCCTTCCTATATATTTCACCAATGGTGGAGAAGGCAACAATCCAGAATTTAGGCAAATGTCCCTCCTTGTTTTCTTAGTGGGAGAAGGAATTACGTTACAGTTACTTATAAGGGTGTTCTGTTCTAAAAGCGATCCCTGAAATATGAACTGCTAGAGGTGCTTCATACATAAAGATACTCACTTTAATATTGAAATTCCTTGCTTCTTATCTTTTTCTAAAGATGGAATTACATGAATTTTATACATTATTAACTTGCTTATTTAACTATTAAAACCTTTAGGAAAATTCTCACGGTAGTTTAATTAGAATAGAAATTCAAAAAAAGGTTAAATTAGAAGAAAAAAACAGCAATAATAAAGATGAATACAAATGAAAGAAGGAAGATCTTTTAAAATGCATACTTTTAAAAAGGTAAAGATTCTGACACAGAAAAAAATAGTATTTAATGTTAAGACAGTAAAAGGATAAATAAACCAGTGGTGGGTTGCTCCCGGTTTGGACCGGTTCTATAGAACCGGTAGTAAAACCAGCTGGAGGCTCCGCCCACCGACCCTGACGTCATTGGAAAGTTTCTGCGCATGCGCGCGCGGCCCCATTACGAACTGGTAGTAAAGGTAAGTAGAACCCACCCCTGAAATAAACCCTCCTGACCTTCCATAAGAGCCTAAAGACCTGACTTTGGCTTGAGGCTCCAAGGGGGGAGCATCACAATGGAGGTGGTTGGTTGATTAACCACAGATCCCACCTTCCCTCCTAACCTGCTCCCGCCTTCCCATCTTTTAATTGGGTCACTATACTTGGCTGTGTGTTGTATCCTATTAATGTTTTTATCTCTGCAAACTTTTCATATTTTATGATTGTAAGCTACCCAGAGTTTCCCTTTGGTAAGATGAGCAGGCAATAAATTTTATAATAAACAAACAAACAAATAAATATTCTCCATCAACAACAGCAGCTGAGATGATACTAAAACATGCTAACATTAGTGCTCTTCAGAGTTTAGGAAGAGTTATTTAAGTGTTTTGCCAATGTAATTATAATTACCATATTTTTCAGAGTATAAAATGCACCAGAGTATAAGAGGCAGCTTAGTTTATGGGGAGGAGAATAGGAAAAAAAAATCTGCCTACCAGGTATTCATCTGGCTAGCGTCCTTAGTCTGGTAAGCTTCAGCACATTAGTTTGCTGGTTTTTATCCCCTGCTTGGGGATAAAAAACAGCTTCTTAAGCACAACTGATCTTTGGAGAGAGAAGCAATGAGAAAAGCAGACAAACCACGGAGGTCGCTTCACTCACTAGTGCCTCGTTAGGGCTGAAAAAAACTTCACAGCTGAGAGTCGGAGGGAGCAGGCAAAGCACAGATCACTTCACTGAAAAAAGCTTAGCATGGAGATCACTTCACTCACTAGCGCATCATGAAAAAAAACTTCACAGCTGAGAGTCGGAGGAAGCGGGGGAAGATTGCTTCACTGAAAAAAAGCTTCTAAAGCACATCTGAGAGAAGTAGATCTAGCACCATCTTAGGGCTGAAAAAAGGCTTCGAAAAAGCTATATTCGGAGTATAAGACACACCCAAATTTTCAGCCTCTTTTAGGGAAGAAAACGTGTGTCTTATATTCTGAAAAATATGGTACATTTTATATATGTATATGTGTATATATATATAATTTTATAATTACAATGTAATTATAAAAATAATGGATGGAAACTGATCAAGGAGAGATTCAACCTAGAAATGAGGAGAAACTTTCTGACAGTGAGAATAATCAACCAATGGAACAGCTTGGCTTTGGAAGTTGTGGGAGCTTCATCACTTGAGACTTTCAATAAAAGATTGGACTGCTATTTGTCAGAAATGGTGTAGGGTCTCTTGCTTGAGCGGAGGGTTGGACTAGATGACCTATAAGGTCCCTTTCAACTCTGTTAATCTGTTAAATCTGTTAAACAAAGGGGCATGTCTATTTAGAAACATAGCCCTGTGAGAGCAAATTGATCCAATTGAGCAGGTTACTTCAATGCAGTAGTTGCTCAAACATGGAGGAATGCGGTGGCTCAGTGGCTAAGATGCTGAGCTTGTCGATTGAAAGGTCGGCAGTTCAGTGGTTCGAATCCCTAATGCCACATAACGGGGTGAGCTCCCGTTACTTGTCCCAGCTTCTGCCAACCTAGCAGTTCAGAAGCACATAAAAAATGCAAGTAGAAAAATAGGAACCACTTTTGGTGGAAAGGTAACAGCATTCTGTGTGCCTTTGGCGTTTAGTCATGCCGGCCACATGACCATGGAGACGTGATTGGACAGCACTGGCTCTTCGGCTTTGAAATGGAAATGAGCACCGCCCCTTAGAGTCGGGAACCACTAGCATATATGTGCGAGGGGAACCTTTACCTTTACCTTAGTTTCATCGTGTGCTGGATTTGGCATAACTATGAAACACCCTGGCCAAATGTTTGAAATTTTTAACACGTTTTAAAGTGTGCAAATTAAGATCTTGGTTTTAGTGTAGTCTAGTCAAGTGCTTTCAGTCACAATGAACCAGCTTCGCTGCCAGTCTAAATGCTAGGCAATGTCTTTGAGTGAATAAACACCTTCCTCCAGGTATGGTCTTTGGGACAGATATCTAGGAGAGTCTCCAACTGCTATCATATTTTATCTCAATCAGGACTACCAGACCAATGACAACAACCAAGCAGTTGTGGAGATTTGTATCACTCGAATTACTTCAGCCATCAGGGAGACAGAATCCATCGAGAAGCATGGAAAAGCTCTTATTGATCTCTGGGAGTCATGTTTAGAGCACAATCTGAAACCTTTTTGTAAAGATGAAGACACACCGCATGCAAAGATTGCCTCTGATATTATGAGCTGCATTTTGCAGGTGAGGCTGTTTTGCCTGATAATGTACCTTTTTGAGGGTATCTTGATTGGTTCTTTTTTGTAATAGAATTGTACACAAACAGTCTCCCCCAAATTTATAGTAGAAAAGTTGGGTGGATGATTTTTTTCCATTTTTTCCCCAAGGGACAGAGAAATTATGTTATCCAATTTATCATGGATAAGATTCGTTTTGTGGTTACAGTAGTAAATATGCTGAAAAAGGAGGATGGGAGAAGTTCCCTCGATACATTTCCTTGATATAGAAAGGAAGCACGAGAAAATCATAAAAAAGGCAAGAACTTCACATCGACCACCTGGCCACCATATAGCAAAATAAGTACAAGGATACTTCATCCATGAGAAATCCTCTGAAATGTTCTTCTCCTTTGGAAGAATGTCTTCCTTTAATTAGATTTCATGAAAAGTACTTTCTTGGATTGTGCTCTGCATTATAGTCTGAAGTAGAAAAAAGAGTTTTAGATATGAAAATACACATTATATCTCTTGATTTCCCCTTAAAGATCCTGCAACTTTTTCATAGACTAGTCATGTGATTTCTCAAAAAATGTGGGTTAAGTTAAAGAGCAAATATTGGTGCTATCTCAACTGAAATACATATTTTTCTGAGGTTGTGTGGCTACTGTGAAATCCTGGGGCAAAAATGCAGCCGATCCAATTCCTAACCATGCCTCCTGTTAAGCACCTTTTCAACTTCAGAGCCAAAGCACTGGACATTCCTGCTATTTGGAAAACATTCTGAATACAGGTAGTCCTCGACTTACAACAGTTCATTTAGTGACCATTCAAAGTTACAATGGCACTGAAAAAAGTGACTTATGACCGTTTTCACACTTACAACTTTTTCAGCATTCCCATGATCATGTGATCAAAATTCAGATGCTAGGCAACTGGTTCATACTTATGACCATTTCAGCATCCTGGGGTGATGCGATCGATCCCCTTTTGCAACCTTCTGACAAGCAAAGTCAATGGGGAAGCCAGATTCACTTAACAACCAGGTTACTAACTTATCAACTGCAGTGATTCACTTAACAACTGTGGCAAGAAATGTTATAAAATGAGACAAAATTTACTTAACAAATGTCTCACTTAACAACAGAAATATGGAGCTCAATTGTGGTCATAAGTCAAGGACTACCTGGACTACTTTTCAAATATGTGTTCAAAATAATATCTATTTTAAGTGGTCAAATATATTTCAGATTAATAATTTTCTGCTATGTGTTTGAAAATTCAGAAATTGGCAAGCAGAACTATATATGTGTCAATGAAAATGTCATCCCTATGCTCAATTCTTCCAAACTATGATGTATAAGAATTTTTACCTATGACTTCATACCATTAAGATGTGCATGGTCCCCTTTATGTTTCATAAACATAACTACATAGCTTGATAACTAGCCTTGGAGTAAATTTTACTGCACATTTTGCAGGTTTAAGTGGAATATTCAGCACAGAGGCACTGTTTTGATGATATTTCAATTAAGATAAGTTTCTGGAGTCAAATTATTCAACCACAGCTTCTAATTAAACTCTATTATATGATAAGAAAGGAAGCAAAATCCATACACCAGGTCATGTACGTTTTTACACCAATTGATACATTTAACTTTGCAAAACTGGGATAATTTGAAAAAAGGGCAAATTCCACTACATATCACTAAAGATTAGAAGTAAAGTAATATAATTAGAACCAAAAATAATTTCTTTGTTCTTTTGGACAACAAGACATGAAACTGAATCAAAAATGCATGCTTATTTATTAAACGTGAACTTGTATTAACTAGAAAGTCTTTTTTTAGGCATTATATTCATAGTAATATTTAGTTGTCCATCTAAATTGAGAAATATAGCTAATTTTAAACCTGTCATTACTAAAGTTATTCGTAATGGGATTTGTGGGAGGTGGCTCTGCTGGTTAGTTCAGACGTCATACTAAAGGTTTATTTATCTTAAACTAATATTAATAATATTAAAATCATATTAATCTATTTTCATTCAGAAAGAAACACCATATAATTAGAACCTGGTTCATATCAATGGAATGCCATCTAAAACTCCTCAAGGCTCAATTATTTTTATTTCAGCTTCAGAACTCTAGGATCAGGTCCAAGTATGCATTTTAAACAAATGTTAAAATGTAGGCCCTAAACAGATGTTGATTTTCAAAACAGTAGTTCTTTAATAAGTAGAACAAGGCTCCATTGTCTTCATTTTACTGTAAAGACTATTTTGATGAAGATATATTAACTACCATCAAATCAATTATACTTGATGAAAATATATGTGATCAAAATTTTACCTCAGTTTTGTTAGGTTGTCTATATTTATAATGTTATTGCTGGTATATTAAAGTAAAACATAGAAAACTCATGACCAATTGGAAGTGTACTAAAAAAATAAGCCAGAGGAAACTTAAAAATCCAGGAAAGAGCAAAATAAACCCGTAGCTTTAAGATGGTTTCACATATCAGGCTAGGCTACAGTTCAGTTTGTTTGTAGTCTAATCTTAGTTTGGTTGAATACAAACTCAACCAATGTGCCTTGTTAATCATGATTTATGATTTGGGTATAGTGTGAATCCAGGCAAATGTTATCAATATTCCTATAATATTGACAATATCAATATTAATATTGATGGTCTAGTTGGTTTTTTTAAAAAAATAAATCTTTCAATGGGCTGTTTAAAAATCTTCCCAAATAATTTCTTTTGATTTGGGATTTATGGAATGCAGAAGGAAGAGACAACCCAATTTTTTTCTCTGACATGCTGATGAGAGCTGTTTCAAGAATCTTTCTCTTTTAGTGCTTCCTTTCCTTAACCACATTCCTTAAAGTATCTTGTGGTCAACTCCTTTGTTAGGCTCCTTGTCAAATGAAAAATCATGATCCAACTGACTTGTTCACTATTACACTTAGAGACAGATTCTTTATTTTATTTATTTATTAAATTTATATGCCACCCATCTCACTATCCAAAGTGACTCTTTGTAAATATGAAATTTATATTTCATCATTTAAGCGATAGAACAATATGACATTCCACAGTACGCCTTTACGTTTATATTTAATTGTAGTAAATGTAATTCAAAATAGTTTGTTTCTACACACCTGATGAAAACTCATGATATTTTCAGATGCAATAATAAGAACCCCAAAGTGAATGTGCGTGCAATAATTTGTAACTCTATTTTTGTTCTCTCTCCTCCCCCCCAAAGAATTATAATCGCCCTCCCATCATAGCATTGGCTGTCCCAGTGGCAGTGAAGTTTCTCCAGAGAGGTAACAAAGAGTTGTGCAGGAATTTATCCAGTTACCTCTCACTTGCTGCAATCAGTAAAGCAGAGCTTCTTGCAGAACACACAGAAAGTATTGTAAAAAGTATCCTGCAAGGTAAGAAATACCTATACAGTACATTTTGTGTTTGATTTATATGCTTCTACTTCATAAGAATTTCCATATCTTTGTTAAAAAATTGTTTAGTTAAATTGAGGGTGACTTCAAACGTTGTATGCTATACGTTTCTTTTTGGGATGGGGCCAATCAGTGCTCTCGACATCTGTAAGGGGTCAGGTCCAGTTATAGTGACTTCCTATATAACTAGAATGTTCCTTAGAAGTATTTAAAGGACAATACAAATGAGCAAAAATTGTTCATTAAACTGTGATTTAAACAATCAATCAAAATTTATTTACACCCCAATTTGATGATTGAAGTAAAACTAAATTTTTACTAGTAACAATGCCCATCTCACTTATTATTTCAATCTACTATCTGATAGATCACTACCACCACCACCATCAAAATAATCTTATTCCATATGAAAACTTATAAATGTGCAAAACAGCTAAAGTTAACCTTAGCCCTTCCCAATCATTTTTCTTAATTTTTTTTACTTTAATCCATTTAAATTTAATTGTTAATATGTACACTAAATTATTTTATCTTTAATTGTGCCAGTATAAATTATGGTGCTCATACAGGTAATAAGAGCCCTACCTCTACTTAGCAGCATGAAAAAGATAAAATAGTATCTGTAGTGAATCAGGGAAATGACCTTGAAGGGAATCAGCAAGAAAAGTTATGAAAGCCAAGGTGACTAAAACATTCTTTAGGTCCTTAAGGAAATAAGATAATTGTCAAGCTTCCAAATAATACGTTCCCCGAATGAAAAATCCCAGGCAGTCATATTCAATCAAAGTCCATTTACTAGGAACATTTCAAATTGGCAAGGTCTTGGTGTAATTCGACACTGACCAAACCCTGGAATTACATCCAGTAAAAAGCAAAAGTTTGAATCTTCTCCCCAGAGTCACATTCTCCAATCAGCTCACAGTCCACTGTCCGGTGACTCCAAATTCCACCTTCAGCCATCTGCAGCAGTGGTGGGTTTCAAATTTTTTTACTACTGGTTCTGTGGGTGTGGCTTGGTGGGCATGGCATGGCTTGGTGGGTGTGGCTTGGTGGGCATGGCAAGGGAAGGATCCTGTAAAATCTCCATTTCCGTCCCATCAGCTGGGACTTGGGAGGCAGAGAATAGATGGGGGCGGGGCCAGTCAGAATTTTTACTTCCAATTCTCCGAGCTATTCAAAATTTCCGCTACCGGTTCTCCAGAACTGGTCAGAACCTACTGAAACCCACCTCTGATCTGCAGGCACATTCTCTGTTCCCATGGGAAAGAATGCAACCTAGCCATAACATCCCCCCTTATCTCTGCAATCCTCCTTCCTACTGCTAGAATGTGGCGAGCCTGAAGCCGTGTTAGATCCCCTTACAGAATACCTAGAAAAAGCTTAGAAAAAGAATAGGAAATGACCACAATAAAACATGGCTACACATATATCAGCTTCAAGGTCAACAATAATATTCAGAAGAGACTTGGGCAGGATTCTACCTGATTCATTGGGTGGACAAATAAAGTACAAGTATAATTAGACTTGAGAGATTCTATTCTTATGGTCCATCTCAATAAAGTATAGTTCTAATCTTTCTGGGTAATCTTTTTCCTGATGTAGTCAACCCAAAGGACTCTCACAGCATTTCACTTTGAAATTTTCATGTGGAGAGTCTGTTATCCGTAGTCATGCTGGTTGAGAGATTATGAGAACTGAAATTGAATACATCTGGAGGCACCAGTGTGTTGAAGATACCTGTATCATATAACTACTAACCTATTTCAGTAAAATAGGGGCCTGGTGCCTCAGCAGACAGATAACATTGTGATTAACACCAGCTGTCTGCAATTACTGTAAGTTCGAATCTCACCAGGCTCAAGGTTGACTCAGCCTTCCATCCTTTCTAAGGTAAGTAAATTGAGGACCCAGTTTGTGGGGGCAATAATCTGACTTTGTATAAATATACAAAAGTATGAAGGCTATTGCTTAACGCATTGTAAGCCGCCCTGAGTCTCTGGAGAAGGGCGGCATATAAATCAAATAAAAAAAAATGCTTTATCTGTTCAATTTGGAGATTTGGTAATTTTGCAATAATGTATGGTATTTATCTTTTTATATCTCTGATTGATTTTTTTAAAACTGGTATTTATTTTTGGTTCAATTCAAGGCAATGCAAATACCTAGTGCTCCCAGTTCTATTTTCTCCACAATATGAACCCTATTTGGTGGATTGGGCATAGAGAGAGTGACTGGTCTAAAGACACATAGCCAACTTTCATGCTTAAGGGATGACTATTGCATTGTTTTTCAAGAATAACTTTTGGTACAACAAATGCTAACATGCTAATATAATTCCTTCATAATCTTTAGTGTTCCTGGTTCTGGCATCTATTTGTTTTGAGATTGTTCTGCTTTTAGAGACACGATTTTTATAGAAATTAAACAGAAAAGTGCCCTCTTACATTCTGACTTAGTGCTTGCATTGTGTTCTGAACACCCTAAAGAAAATGATATGTAATATCAATCTGATAAAGTATATTTTTATTTACAGCTCAATTTTATAAAAAATAGTTTCAATAAAGTCAATACAAAATCAGTTTATTTTACAATATAATACAGCTATATTAATTTCAAACAAGAAAACTGCAGTCATCCTGAATGCAAGGTAGGCTTCTGGTATTAAAAGTTCCTTAGACAAGTTGCTAACTTTATGAAGATGTACATACTAGTAATAAAAACAGAAAAAAGTTATTGCTTCATATTATTTAAATAGTTCAGTTGCAAAATTCACATTAAAAAAAATAAAACTTACAAACAAGAAAATCCCATAAGACAGCACAGCTTCCTTCATCTTCACTTCTTCATTGTTGATTGACAATATCTTTGTCTTAATATTTAACATAAGCTTAAATTGTACTCAATTCTTACAGTAGTTTCTTGCTCATTGTTGACATAGAACTCTTAGCACTTTAATTGTTTCTTCTTCTGCAATACAATTGCTTTTTCATTTGATACCTCTTCTCTAATTTCTAGAACAGTCAATTTTGAAATATACTCTACTCATATTTATGCCATTCTGTACTACCAGTCTCTTTAAACTATTATTAGTTTCTATTTTTCCATTTCCCTGTAATCTCATTTGTTTCTGTTAGATCTCTTGAAAAGTTCTACTTTAACTGTGATTTATTGCAGTTATTTTTTTTATAATCTTTTAAAAGGCTCTCCTTTTTCCTTGTTAATTTCCTCTATTACTGATTGTGATATCTTTCCTTATCTTTTCTTCTTGAAAGTTTGTGTTTAACTATAGTACCTCCTTCTTTTTAACCAATGCTTTCATCATTCATCTGTCCCTAGCTATCATGGTAGCTTGTTCTGAAAGCCACTCAAACTTTTCTGCCTTGAAATTTGGGGAAGAGTTTGTTCCACTTCAGTTTTCACAATGTCTCTTATCTAGTTCCATAATTCCTCAGATACTTTCTTGCGTAAGTTAAGCATATTGATTTGTTCTATTTTGATTTTATATTCTGACTATATGTCTTCAAATCCAATCTTGCTGGCACACCTATTTTTAAAAAACTTTTATGTTTATCGTATGTATTTGACACCATATGAATTTGACATAGTGTGTTCTATTATATACACTTGGAAAGGATCTGGCTGATTGGATTTTACAATTCTTTTTCCTATATTATAACAAATTGTATTCTGATGTTGTCAATCTAGTGATATCCATGTATTATTTGAAGCAGGCATTGGCAATGAACAAAGAATAATCTTTGCAAAAACTATATTAAACTATTTAGTGTATCATTGTGTTTAACAAACTATGCACCAGACGTACTGCAGTCTTTTCTGCTGTTACATTTAGCACCTCTTGCAAATTACTATGGATTTCCTTAATATCTTCTGTTATGTTTCAAATAGCAGCACACATTTGTAAAACAATGATGTTCTCTCAATGAATATATGCTAATTCTAATTAATATGAATCTATTGTTTATTGGTTCATAGCCAGTACAAACTTAGTGATATTCTTTTAGGGTGTTACTGTCATTCCATCTCTTTGTATGAATTTATGCTCTGAGTAATATATCACATTATCACCTGAACTGAGGTGATCTATTGCAGTCTACCAATGTTCACTGATTCAGAAAATATCTAATTTAGCATGCTTCAATTCCATTTTAATAGTTTCAAGTTTTGTTTGTTCCATACTTATTACATTGTTTTATTTGTCTTTGTCAAAGATAAACTTGTTTTTCAGTTCTGACTTCAACAATAACCAGACTTCTTTGTCACTTTGGTTTCGCGGTATCCTCATCTATAGTTCTACTAGTGAAAATTCACCTTTCTTTCCAGTAACTAGGTTCCCCCCCCCCAATCTAATTGTCTAGCAACCAAAATTGCCTAAAGGATTTGACCCATCTTCATATAATTTCCTTGGCAACAATCCAGAAATGATTTATTACTGCTTTCTTCTAGATTTCATTTTGACATTTTCTAACTTTCCTCAGATCTGCAGAACCCTTCGACTCCATTATGGATTACTTATAGCTCCACACCTCTCCTTAGATTTTATCAACAAGGATAATCCTATCAGGAGCTCCTGCTAGCAACATTTTCAAAATCATTACAGCTATTGAAACTTCTCACCATGATAGGTGCTAATCATGTATAATTCAGAGTATATTCAAAAATAGTTTTGGGGTATGAATAAGATAGGTGCTTAGAGAATGTTAGATCCATATAGAAGTCTGGACCAGCATGCTTACAAGATATATTGTAAGCTGACTCTTAACAAGATATATTTAAGAGCCTATATTTTTATTTATTTGATTTGTATTTATATTTTAACTTTCATATGGTAGCAATTTTAAATTATGCCCTACAACATGATTTCTCTATGAATGAGATTTCATGTGGATAAAATTCATTTTACTGGCTTAGCAAGTATTTGTTCTGAAAGCAGCTATATCCAGTTGTGAAGAGCTATCTCCCACTTATGACAGCACTGTTCTTTTTTTACGGAATCTGGAGAGCAGAGATATTGTCTTATAGTAGTAGCCATGGCAGTCATCCAAAGGCTTCTTGCCATGTGAAGCCTCATTCAGAGTTTCTTATGTGAAGCAGAGATAACTGGCTTCTGACTGTTCTTTATACCTCTGTTTTTCCTGTGGAAACTGTATCATGGACCAATTCTAAATATATGTATATATATTCAGATTTTATAAGTTCTGTTTATTGGTTTGATTTTATATAGAGTTTTGAAGAACATAAATTCAGGGGCTAAAAACATACTGAGCCCCTCCATGAGGCAGAATCTCTGTAACTCCCCAGCCCACTATGTTGCCACGGTTATTACAGGCATCTTCTTCAGATTGTCTTATTATCTCTTTGTCACTGAGGATTCGGTCCCAAATATTAAAGCCAGTTATTTTTCCAGAAAAAGCTAAAGATTCATTGAAACCGCCTCCAACACAGCAGCCATTCTTTTCTTGGCCAATCTGCAAAATTCCGCCATCCGGGATGATGTGGTCTTCAGATATTTCAGAAGAGGTGACCACAATTTTTCCATTTATCGATAAAGATATGGTTCCATTGACTGAACCCCAAGTACTGCAGATGTGAGTCCACTTTCCGGAAGAAATTACCTTTGGGGCAGATATCTTGTTGAGATTACTTTTTACGGCGAGAACCACAGAGTCATAGTTCAGATAAAGCTGAATTTCATAGGGATTGTTCTTTGTTCCATATGAAAATATAATAGTTTTGTCCAATGCTTCAGTTACCTTAACCCATGTGCAGGCAGTGAAGGAGAACAGTGCCATCTCACCAGTTGGATGAACAGTCACGAAGATCTTTTTGGAACGCATTGGGAATAAAATAACTGTTTCACAACCTGTAAGAACAACAGAATGTAATTGTTATCAATTATACTGAAGGCTCATGCATATCTGGGATAATCGTAATGTAATACAATTCTAAGTATCAGTTAAATTATGTTAATTAGTTATGTAACTGCATTATAAGTATCAATGGCTCTTTTGGATTTTAAGCAAATATATTCTTTCACTTTTTGTAATATCTTTTGAGAGAGACTGTTTGGTATAGTGGTTAAGACAAATGTGAGTTCTAGTTCTGCCTTGGGCATAAAGCCAGTTGGATGATCTTAGGCAAGTCACTTTTTCTCAGTCCTAGGAAGAAAGCAATAGAATAAATAACAGAGTTGGAAGGGACCTTGGAGGTCTTCTAGTCCAACCCCCTGCTTAGGCAGGAAACCCTACACCATTTCTGACAAATAGTTATCCAACATCTTCTTAAAAACTTCCAATGTTGGAGCATTCACAACTTCTGGAGGCAAGTTGTTCCACTGATTAATTGTTCTAACTGTCAGGAAATTTCTCCTTAATTTTAAATTGCTTCTCTCCTTGATCAGTTTCTACCCATTGCTCTTTGTTCTACCCTCAGGTGCTTTGGAGAATAGCTTAACTCCCTCTTTGCGGCAGACCCTGAGATATTGGAACTCTGCTATCATGTCTCCCCTAGTCCTTCTTTTCATTAAACTAGATATACCCAGTTCCTGCAACTGTTTTTCATATGGCAAACCACTTCTGGAATTTTGCCAATAAACTGCAGGGACTAATCTATGCAGTTGCCAAGAGTCAACACTGATTCGAAGGGACAAAAAAAATGCCCACATATGCCACAACCTTTGAAAAGGGAAGGGATCAGTGACACTAAGAATCTAAGACCATCTCATACCAAATTAGATAATCCTCTATTCATCAATTTATATTGTGATGCAATAATTGGAAAATAATAATAGTAATAATAATAATAATAAATAAAATTATTAATTTCAAATAATGTACTTTTTTGTTACATGTAACTAATCTCTTGCTGATATCTTTCAGCAAACCCCCAGATGATTCCCATAGGTTTTCCTCATTTACTTTTCATAATTTCTTTGAAGATCCATCTCCATGCCATGTGGGGTGGAGTTGTGAAGAAACCCTTTGTCTCTCATTTTCACTCAGAAACACTTCTACTCATGATGTGCAAATATATGTAAACATTTGGCCAATTCAAAAATTACATAAACATTGTTGGACTTTCTATGTGGGAAAAAGCATGTTAAAGAACCTGCGTTTCCCAAAACTTGTATATTTGTTTTCTGATTATATACTATCATAAGGATTAGCATTTTTTTTTCTGATTAGCCTTTTCACTCATTGGATTTCTGACATTTTTTATTGCATCGAAAACAGTTTCTACATCTATATTTTTAAATGTATAAAATCCAGTTTATGATTATTATTACAAATTAAATGCAAAATAAACAGAAATTTGTTAGCAAAGTATTAGAGTTAAATGCATCTATAATTACAAATGAAAGTAATCTAATTGTTTTATCTGTAGGCTACATGCACCCCTATATCTCTATATTAAATTCAGCATGTAGAAGTGAAGAAGGGGAGCTTTATCAGTGGAATAATTTATAGAGTATGTTTATAAAGTATCTCAACATGTATTGAAGTTTATCAGAGTGTTACACTAAATCTTTGGCTATTTTAACATCAGGAAAAAAAATACTTCATATCATTTTCCCATTTAAAAAAAAAACTATTATGCTACTCTAAAGTGAGAGGATACACATTTTCATGGATTGAAAACTCATGGTCTAGAATGAATTTTTCATGTTGTAATCTGTACAAAAATAATAAGTAAAGACCTATAGGATAAATCATTTGAAGCTATGAGAAACAGAAACTTTATTGAATTATAGTTATACTTCCTATGCTTACTTATTTCCCACCTTTATTATTTTTACAAATAACTCAAGGCAGCAAATATAACCATCACACCTTCCTCCTCCTATTTTCCCCACAACAATCCTATGAGGTGGGTTGGGCTGCGATAGGGTGACTGGCCCAAAGTCACCCAGCTGGCTTTCATGGTTATGGCGGGACTTGAACTCGGTTGACAATTTCAAATATTTTAATAAATGTATGAGAGAGCAATTACAGGAAATTGAGATACAGTATGATGAATAATCAACAAACATCACATTTTAGATTCTATGAACTTGAAGTAAAACGAATATTGAAATTACAGCTGTAATAATTAGTATACTTTTTCTATTTTCTCATGCTGTGCTGGTGTCATATGCTTTGAGTTCTAAGAATGTTAAAATGCTTTGACCAGTGAGAATAGGGGCAACAGGTCATGAAAATCTGCAGGAATACTTCTTCAAAGGGCAAAGAGCTCTGGGTAGTGACATGGCTTTTTAATTATCAAAATTTCTAGCTTTATTATCAATGGTAGACAAAATGAAAACCAGCTTTATAAGTCACCAACAATAGTGTGATCACAAAAACCCTTAAGAATCAACCTGGCAGAAATCCAAAATATGTGAGAAATCAAAACCAGTTGCTGAAAACTCTTTTGAAAAAAAAAAAAATTCCAGAGGGATCTGTGGAATATTTTTATAAAGTCAGTCTTTTTGTTCTTAATCAAATTATGAATGTCCTCCCCCTTGTCAAAACAAATAGAACTGAGTGATATCATTGGCCAGAACGTGGTAAATTAAGAACAGGTCCTGCAAATTTGGTGGAGTTATGTTGGACTTAGCACTTCATAGATTAGTTCAATTGCGCCATGGATTTTCCTCCAGATTTTAGAAAAGAGCAATCTTTTTGTCCTGCTCCTCACTGTCTTCTGTAGCAGCCAGTAATGGGAAACATGTGTGACATCATTCCATTGTGAGATTTCCTCTCTCAGGCAGTAGCCAAAGTGAAGTGGGATTGGGAAGTTTACAACAATATGACAAAGCACACCACACATTTTTTTATTTTGAAATGTTGTAAAGGGAAGGGAAGAGCAGATGGCTATTTATGGCATGACTTTCTCACAGAAAATCAAGATAACTTTTAGCCTGATGGCTGCTAGCATTATCAAACAAAAGAAATTCTTCAACTATTCCATTCTTACCTCTTTGGCGGAATTTTCTGGTAAAAGCAAATATTAAAAAATTAGGATGGGGAAGAAAGAGACATTCAAAGACAACATTCTCTGGACTTCCTATTAACACCATTTTCAAATTTTGAGAGCATAATGCTAAACTTTGTGGGAAGCACTCAGGAGTAAATAGTGCTAAAAGTGCTTCTGGGTACTTTGGTAAAATTTTTGCAAAATGAATATTCAATGAATTGCTTTACCTTTATGACATGAATATAACAGAATAACACAATAACAGAGTTGGAAGGGAACTTGGAGGTCTTCTAGTCCAACCCCCCAAGGGTGGGTTCTACTTACCTTTACTACCGGTTTGCAGCTGGGCCGCATGTGCGTGTGCTCTTCTGCGAAAGTGCAGAAGCTTCTGCGCATCCGCAGAAGCGTTTTGATGATGTCGGGGTCGGTGGGCGGAGCCTCCCGCCAGTTTTACTATTGGTTTTATAGAACTGGTGCAAACCGGGGCAACCCACCACTGCAACCCCCCCTACTCAGGCAGAGACCCTATACCATTTCAGACAAATGGTTGTCCAATCTCTTCTTAAAAACCTCCAGTGTGGGAGCATTCACAACTTCTGTAGGCAAGTTGTTTCACTGATTAATTGTTCTAACTGTCAGGAAATTTATCCTTAGTTCTGGGTTTCTTTTCTTCTTGATTAGTTTTAATATATACTTATAATATATAGTTATTACATATTATTTATCATAAGTAATAATATATAAGATTATTTGTTGTATTAAGTCTAGATATTTTAGCAAAACAAATGGCTGATCAAGAAGTATATTGTTAGTAATTTCTTATCCTCCCCACCATCACCACTCAGGATCCATCAGGAGTTTCTATAACTCCTTTGAGACAGATGTGAACCTTTTAGAAAATAGTAAAATAGTAACAGTATTTTTAAGCACAGCTTTTTGATGTGAGTTTACATTTGCAAAATTAATCAGTGTGAGCACTAGAGCATTATCTATGTTATGCTTTCCCCCATGTGCTTATTCAAAGGTATATATTCTTATCCTGTTCAAATTAAAGTAACATTTTTCGGGAACAGTTGTAAATTACCAAAAAGTAGGATGCTTGTCAATATAGGACTTTCCTCTTTTCACATACATTTGAAAGGACTTCTAGATAGTGACTGTGATCCTTACAAACCTTTTGGACTAATGAACACATAGCATGACCATCTGCTTATTTCTCAACACCACTATATTTTTATAAAATAAAAGCAGTGATTCAAAATCATAGGCAGCTGTTGCTTTAGAGATTACTAATCAGTGTATGGAATGTTACAGAATAGTGGCAAATTCTTTTTTTGTGTGGTTAATTACATGAGACCTATGCCATTCTTTCTATAAGATACCAATAGTTATTTAAAATCAGCCTCAGAAAACATCTAGGTATGAAGAATAGAGCTGCCTTAAAAAATAACAAGTTAGATTTTAAATGGGGCGGGAGAATATGTTTCAAAGTTATCTAACATAAATAGTTTCATTATTTAACTTAGCATAAATCACGGCATGTCCAGATTGGGTATTAAAAGGCAACTGGAAGGGTTCAGGGGAATCTTTGTGATATATGGCTGTGCAGTTGTGCTTCACAGAGTCTAAGCTATTCCACTTTCCTGAACCCCTGTGGAGGATCTGTTTATGCCCTGAAGCGTGAGAATTAAATTGATGAATAGTCTGTTGACATAATGAGTGAGCTCACAAGGTCAAATTGTGTTCAGAAGTAGCCCCTGAGGAATGCAGTGAAGGAATCAGCAGGTATGTTAGAAGAAGGCAGAGCAGAGGATCAGCCAGAAAACTGAATTGACTGGGACTGTCAATGAATTATTGTTGATACTGGCTGTGCAAAATAAAAATAAGAATGGAAGAGAATAGCTGCAAGTGACTTGCAAAACTTCATCATTGCTTTACTAATAAGATATGTAGATGTTTTTGGAGCTTCTATTGGCCAACTGTATTTATTCAATGAACATATTTTAAGCTACAGCAACATAGCTGAAGCAATGAATACTCACAGTGACTTACACAATACACTGTAAGTTTATATTGTTTGGCTGCTATACAATACAAGTCGAACATGCTCCCGCCTAGTTGTCTCCAAATTTATAATAATAATGCCCCCTTCTCTATAAGCAAAGCATCAGGTAAGGTTGTTAAACAAACTTATGGTTAATGTGGTTGGTTGGGAATGAATGTGTAAGGCAATAGTAACACTGGAAAAAGAATCTGACTCACCCGCTGGCAATGAAGCCTTTGTGGTCTTCTTCTGAGATTCTTTTAGTTCAGCTTTTGTTTCCTGCAGCTCTTGCCACAGTGACTTCAACATGAAATTGTTTCCATGCGTTATGTAGCCGACTCTACCTTCCTCTGATGAATGGCTCCGCTGATCACCCTCTTCGGTTCTCCACTGCCAGGCACGCTCGAGCTGGCTGAGTCGGTTGGAAAGATTTTGGTTTAATTGCAGAATGTCTTGGAGAATATTTTCTTGCTTGATCTCATGAAGCATCCCAGACCTACCTCCAGAAGCTCTGCTCTTTGTTATCATCTGGTCCAGTTGGCTCCAGATCTGAGTGGTTGTTTTCTCGAGATATGTGGTGCACGTGCCAGCAAAGTTTTCCACAAACTGCAGCATTTCTGCTCTCAGCATCTGCAGCTCCACCTTAAGGATTTCATCCAAAGACTCAAGCAGCATGTTTTCCTTCATCTGGGAATTCTCAAGCATAATGAAGAGCTTGTCCCATTCTGTGTGTTCTCGCTGACAATCACATGAAATGGCTGAAACAGAGCACATAGTAAACATTACTCTACGTTTGAACTTTATTCTTGCAAAAGAAGCTGTTTAAAGAAAGATGTATTCCAAGGCTATTTACACACTTTCTCTCTTTAGAAAAGAAGGCAAGGACATAAGCTGCAAAATAAGAGCAGAGAAATTTCCATGCCTCCTTTCTTGGCTAAATGAACATTCTGAAACATTGCTATTTTTAAGTTTGCTAACTGCAAATTTTGTAACGACTAATTGTGCTGTTAATGCAAAAACAATTTGTCTGTGGTTAAAGACTAAGGAAGAAAGGCAAAATACTTACTTTCTTCTGTTGCAGGAATTACACTTTCTATTTCATTATCAAAATTCAGGAAGAAGATATCATCATACTCATCTGTGTTCTGAGTAAATGAAGAATAACAGAGAGCAAAAAACAGAATCATAAAAGGAAACATTTTTGGATAGAATTTCCCAACTGCTTCTGTAAAATTCTCTGTGTCTTAATCTCTTGCAAGACTGGAGCAGAGATGACTCCTAGAGAGAAAGCCCTTAAATAATACTGGGGGAATGCCTGAGCTTGAATGAATGAGTAATTCTAGTCCTGGAGCTGTAAGAGGAGTGCTTCTGGTTATTATTAATTTTTTTGGATGGGAACTGTAAGGAAGGGGGAGGTATGGAGATTGCACAATCCTGAATCTTGTTAAGTCTGAAATGGGGGTGGATTAGTAAGGAGTGAAAGGGGAGAAATGATGGAAAGTCTGTTCTTACAAATTGCAGAGCTCTTTGGAGACTAGTGTTTTTTTTTAATGTCATGAATTTTAATGAAAAGACAAATAAAATGTCAATTAGCTGATTTAAAGAAAGGTGAAAAATTAAAGAGATTCTATGGTTATAACTGGAAGGTACATAAACTCCAATTATTGTTTGCATTCATTTATAAAACTTATTCATTGTTATTGGATATACTGCTGCAAAACTTAGTTTGGGAACACCCTTTGTATTATTAAAGCATGCACAATATTGGGATAAATAGAGAAGATGTAAAAAGTTGCAAAGTATATATGAGACCCATTTTCCTCTAGTAGCAATTATCTGATAGCAATTATTCCTTGAACAGGAAAAATATGTTACATTTTTAATTTTGGTAAGCAGCACACACACAGAGACACACAAACACACACATACACAACTTACAAATTTTGTTTGGATCAATCTCCCATTCTCCCACAACAATCTTTTTAAGACATTGATCTTGAATACCTCTAGAAAGTACTCTATGCAAATAAAGATGCCCAGCTGTTTGAGTAATAATTTTTAATTCATATCCTGGATATAATTAGCTCCAAAACTTGTATTTATTGGCACTATGCCTGGTCAAACTGCAGTTTAAGAAACAGAATTTCTAAATATATGACAAGCTAATGTTTGCTCCACTAAAAATGTTTAAGGATACATATAACTCCACTAAAGAATTGCATGCCATGGTTTGTTCTGCTTATGCTTGCTTACACTTATTTAATGTTATTTAATGTATATTTTAAAACAGTGGTCCCCAACAGGGGTAGGTTCTAAATTTTTTTACTACCGTTTCTGTGGGCATGGCTTATTTTGTGGGTGTGGCTTGATGGTCATATGACAATTCTTTAGGATTTAGCAGAGGTACTGGTCTACCAGGCTTTTAACTGCTTGCAGAGCTGTACCAGTCTACCCATTTGTTTTTGGAGGCACCATTCTACACATTTGTTTTTGGAGGCACTGGTCTACCCATTTATTTTTGCAGGCACTGGTCTACTCATTTGTTTTTGGAGGCACCGGTCTACCCATTTATTTTTGCAGGCACTGGTCTACTCCTTTGTTTTTGGAGGCACCGGTCTACCACCAAATGCCTTTTACCACTGATCAGCTGTAGGGCAGCCCTTTGAAGCCCCACGGCAAGAGTTTAAACAGTTTTTTTCCTTCTAGCTAATCAGCTGGGACTCAGGAGGCAGCAATAGGTTAGGGGTGGGGCCAAATAAAAGGTAAGAATAACAAGGGGGGGGCAGAATCGGTTCGGTGACATCATATCGTCACCACTACCAGCTCGGCGAAACTGGGCGGAACTGGGAGGAACCCACCACTGATCCCCAATCTTTCTGGCTCTGCAGACAAGCAACGATGGCAGTGGCAGGGCAAGAGGGGATGGTTTCACATGTGAAAATGGAGTGTCATATGCTCACCTGCCGCTTGCATGGCCCGGTTTCCAATGGGCTGCAGACTGGTATCAGTCCACAGCCTGGGGTTTGGGGACCCCGTTTTAAAATAATTTTCTTCTGTAAATTATGTAAGAATCAGAATATTATATGAAATATGGGGTCACTTAATGAACTGGAATTAACGACCTCTTCTTTTACTATTTACAGTAGTGGCCAAAATTGTGGAAACCTTTTGGGAAAAGTGTATTTTTGAGGTTTGATGGCTAATAACACCACTTTTTTTGGGGGGGGTGTGAGAGTTTCAAGATAATCATATTCCATTGCTGGAATGGCCTGGGAATAGCCCAGACCTTAACCCAATTGAAAATCTATGGAGCCAGTGATTAGACAGTGATTGAGTTAACATGTCAAAGTTAATGGTGGGTGCACTAATACCCCTTCCGATTGCGGGGCTATTAATCTCCCCAAGTGGTGAGATGAAAAGAACAGAACAGAATTAGTTGGAAGGGACATTGGAGGTCTGCTATCCCAACCTCCTGCTCAAGTAGGAGACCCTATACCTGTGATGGCGAACCTATGGCATGCATGCCAGTGGTGGGAGGCTCCGCCCACCGACCCCGATGTCATCAAAATGCTTCTGCGCATGTTCAGAAGAGTGTGTGCGCATGTGAGTGAAGCGAGTGGCCCCATTGTGAACCAGTAGTAAAGGTAGATAGAACCCACCACTGATGCATGCCACAGGTGGCATGTGTAGTCATATCGGTGGGCATACAAGCTCAGCTCCAGCACGCATGTGCGCGCTGGCCAGCTGATTTTCGGGCCTTCTGGGCCCACCATAAGTAGAGAAACAGTCTGTTTCCTGCCTCCGGAGGGCCTTGGGGGGAGGTGGGGAAGGCCTATTTTTTTGGTTTCCCCAGGCTCCAGAGCCTTTCTAGGAACCTGGAGAGGGCGAAAACAGCCTTCCCCACCTACCCTGGAGGCCCTCCGGAGACAGAAAATGGCTCATTTGCCAACTTCCAGTCCCACCGGCATATGGGTCATTTTCCGCCTCCGGGGGGGCCTCTGGGGTAGGTGGGGAAAGCCGTTTTCGCCTTTCCCAGACTCCTAGAAAGGCTCTGGAGCCTGGGGAGAGAGAGAAACAGGCCTACTGGGCCCACTGTGCCATCGCATGCCAGGAGTGGGGGGAGCAGGGTGTGGTCATGTGCGCTTGCACGGGGGCAGGACACATAGAATTATGGGTGTGGGCATGCGCGCACACAACCTCACCTCGCCGCTTCTGGCACGCGATGGCAAAAAGGTTAGCCATCACTGCCCTATACCATTCCAGACAAGTGGCTGTCCAGTCTCTTAAAAGCCGCCAGTGATGGAGCACTCACAACTTCTGAAGACAACCCATTCCACTGGTTTATTGTCCTCACTCTCAGAAAATTTCTCCTTAGTTCTAGCTTGGTTCTCTCCTTGGTTAGTTTCCAGACATTGCCTCTTGTCTTGCCTTCTTGTGCTTTGGAAAATAGGTTCAGCTCCTCTTCTTTGTGGCAGCCCCTCAAATATTGGAACACTGCTATCATGTCACCCTTAATCCTCCCCCCCCCACTAGACTACACATACCCAATTCCTGCAACCATTCTTCATATGTTTTAGCCTACAGCCCTGTGGAGAATGGGCAGCTATATGAATTTGATAAATAAATATGACAGGGTTTTAATAAAATCAAGACTCGAATGGTCTTCTTTTGGTAACAGAATGGTCCACTGGGAATTCATAAATTTATTCATCCATCCATCCATCCATCCATTCATTTGATTTCTTTAGCCACCCATCTCAGCAAACAACTCTGGGTGTGGCTCACAATTGAGAATGCTGAGACATCATTATAGAACATCTTTCTTGCTGGTACAAATAGTCAGTGCTCTGTGAAATAATGCCATTTGATTACTTTGCATCATTTCCAGAAACACTTTTCCAGACTTATTTTTGATGTCTGGATGAAAAATGTATGAATGAAAAAACTACATCTTTCTACCTGAGTACATTCAACTCAGCATTCCAAAGATGGGTTCCGTTCACAACTCCTTTGAACTCATAGTATGTTCTGTCACACTTTTATCTATGAAAATCCTGGATTAAAAAGTAGAAATGAAAATAGTAGCTTCAGAGGAGCAAATTTTGTTAGGGTAGATGAGAGGAAAATTACTTAGCATTAATTTCTTTTCCTTAACCCAGTAATTCCCAGGTAACTCAGGACTGCCCATGTCTGCTAGTTACCTAAGAGAATTTGCACATGTTAAAAGCATTGGCATGATTAATGCTGTGTCTGTTTTGGTTTTGATTCATCATTCAAAATGCTGCTCATTTGTATTCTTAAGCTAGCATCACACAGCGCATGACCAGTAGTTGATCATATTCCAAAGGATAAAATATTATTTCAAAAGTTTAAACACTTCCCTGAAAAGGTTTAGCCCATATTTTATTTTACAAAAGAACGTTCCTTCCCGTTTTAGTTTTATGTTTTCACAAATCAATAATACTGTACGGGTGACAATTTTACAAAAATATGTCTAAGTTGACCTGCCAGCCAGTAATTGATCATCATTGTGCCAAAATATACAAAGTATGAATTTGAAACCAATGCTGATGGTATGCTGGGTAAACAACATGGCAGATTTTGATGGTATGAAAGTACCTTTTATGTGCTAACATCAATAGAAACTACCCAGTTTCAACCAGCAGATTCATAACTCATTTCACCAAAAAATTTCCCTCTGGAATAATCCATTAGCCAACTTTTATTTCATACCTTTTAATTCATAAGGAACCAACTGTTTCCCAAGTTTCATACAAAAAGACATCTCTTCTTTTAAGAGTGAACATCTGCTTACATGCTGTAGAAATAGTAAGACTGGATACTCCAGGATTTGCTTTTCTATTAGCAGTAGGAATGAAAAGCATCATTAATTTAAAAGCATTCTGAAGGCTTCGGTAAAAGTGGTGGGTTACTCCCGGTTCGGTCTGGTTCTATAGAACCGGTAGTAAAACCGGCGGGAGGCTCCACGCACCCGCCACGACGCCATCATGGGTGATCTGCGCATGCGCAGAAGCGCATACGCGCAAGTGAGCGAAGCAAGTGTGCACGCGTGCTCCTGCTGTGAACTGGTAAGTGGAACCCACCCCGTTTGGTTACATGGCTGAATAATGCTAATGTCAAAGCTTAATCTCCGGTATGTTCCTTTCTAGTCTGACTTAAAAGATTCCTTATCTGGAGATTTAAAGCAGGAATGTATCTATTAGAGGCCTGGCAGCCAAATTCTTCTATTCAGAGCTTAACATACAGGCGTGTTTAGTTCTGCCATGTGTCTGGAAGCTTCATCTTAACTTCATCAGAAGAATCCTGTATCTGGCCTAAGGTCAGTGTAGCTGACTTGTTCTGATGCAGAAAATACTTGATTAGGCATATGAGGCAATCCAGCCTCGTCTTCTGCTGACTCAAGACATTCTTAGACTAAATACTTTGATGATATCATGCCAGGCCATTGCAGAAAAGCATGTGGAAGAAAAGGATGTGGGTTTACAATGTATATTTTTATAGAATGGTTTAAAGAAAATTGTTTTAGTTTGCGTGGTTTACTTTAATGCTTGGCTTTGGTTTTAGTTTTGCTATTTCTGGCTTTTATTAGTTATGTGTTCGTCGCACTGAATATATTATTATTGATATTTTATATATAGCCTTGAGACGGCTCTTTTGCATCAGAAGGCCATCTGAAGCATCTACAAATATGTAAATATTTTTAAAGTGATGCAAAACAGAAAATATTATCCTTAACGCCAGAGTGTCTTAAAATAATGGCAGTATAAGTAAGTTACAGGTCTCTCAGTCCCAATCATAAGGAATGATAATCATAAAAGAAATCCTGCTGAATCAGACTAAAGACCCATTTAGTCCAACATTTGTTTTCCACTGGGATCTGTCCCTATGTTTCCAAGAAAATCATGAAGAGGCCATGAGAATAATGCCCTTATCCATTATTCATTCTACAACTCTGCCAGCAATCAGTATTCAGAGACATATTAAGCAGAATAACAGAGTTGGAAGTGACCTTGGAGATCTTCTAGTCCAACCCCCTGCTTAAGCAGAAAACCCTACACCACTTCAGACAAATGGTTATCCAACCTCTTCTTAAAAACTTCCAGTGTTGGAGCATTCACCACTTCTGGAGGCAAGTTGTTCCACTGATTAATTGTTCTAACTGTCAAGAAATTTCTCCTTAGTTCTAGGTTGCTTCAATATTAATTCTTGTATATGTGCATATCATTCTCCTGCCCTCCCAGTTATGACATATTTAAATGACATAGTTTGATGAATGTGCACTGTCAGTATTTGTGAACCAACATAAACTTCCAAAGAAACATTACTGACTGTTATATCCTCATGGAAGAGCACAGAATCCATACTCCTTTTCCAGTAGGACTCCTTTCATACCAGAAGAAGGAAAGGTTATGTTTCTGAATGTTGGTCACCTCCTTCAAACTTATTCTACAGTTTACAATTGCAAAAGCAGTTTTTTTAAAAAAATGATTTATATGCCGCCCTTCTCCGGAGACTCAGGGCGGCTTACAATGCGTTAAGCAATAGCCTTCATACTTTTGTATATTTATACAAAGTGAGCTTATTGCCCCCACAAAGTGGGTCCTCAATTTACCTACCTTAGAAAGGATGGAAGGCTGAGTCAACCTTGAGCCTGGTGAGATTCGAACTTACAGTAATTGCAGACAGCTGGTGTTAATCACAATGCTATCAGTCTGCTGAGCCACCAGGCTCTTAAGGTAAAGATAAGAGCGAGGAACAAATCTCTCATTTGAAACGGATGTTGGGATCCCACTAGTAAATAAATTGAAAAATTGTGAGTAAATCTACTGACAGATAAGAATTCCACTTGGTCATTTTTAAGACCAAGATGAAAGTAAGTAGTATTTTATGTCAAAGACATGGTGAATAAGTATTGTTAGTTCATTTCTGTTTGATGGAAAACTGCTGTATCTACATGATTCTCAGACAGGAGTGCTAATTAGAAAGTGATGTCATCTAGAAGTAATGATTTTAAATTTATTATAAGATGCTGATATAGTATGAACAGTATGTGTAAATATATATTTGTGGGTGTGTGTATATGTGTGTGTGTGTGGTTGTAAATGTGTGTGTGTGTGTGTGTGTGTGTGTGTGTGTGTGTGTGTGTATGTGTGTGCAGATGTATATGAGGGAGGGAGGAGGCATTCCAGGAATTTAGGAAGGAAAGTGCAGTAACAACTGATGTTTCTATTAAAAAGATTGAAGTTTTGCTATCTATAGTGGATGAGTAACCTTGTTTAAAATAATAGAAAGTACAGAAGTCCAACATGAATATTTTTTTGCTAGAAAGTAAATCCACAGAGAATTTCAGTATGTTTTGAAGATTTAGAGAAGGAAACCATGTAATATCATGATAGGCAGATGTTTTCCATATGTTGTCAGCATGGAACTTCAGTCATTCCAAAGCTGACTTGTATGATGTTTCATGTTACAGATTTCTCTGTGAATTTGGCTTCAGTTCAGCTTGTGCATATACTTCGTCAAACATTTTTCCAAAATTGTAAAACTATTTTGTCTTGTTTATTCTCTCCACCTCTCCTCCATACTTTATCAGCATCTGAGCAATTGTATCCTATGTTGCTATCAGTGTATCTTTGTGTTAAATGCATAGTTATAAAATATAGTTTCCAGATTTCTCTTTAGCATAGCTTGCTTAAGTGTAAAATAGGCTACTTAAATTGAAGCTGAGGTGGGATAGAGAATAGGTAAGTTATAATGGGTTTTTTAAAAATAGTTCTTTAATAGTTAGTATAACCATATTGTTTAATACTCAATTCAAATAATATTTAAAAATAATTTTGGTTTATATGCAAAGCCATATTGCCTTACTTAGTCACATTCCATATTAAATAATATTTGATTTCTGTTTTTCTCTTGTTCTGCCATATGTTTTGGTGCAAACATTCAGTTCCCACAGACATCGTTCCCAGAAACCATGGGTAATAAAATCCTGGTTCTGTTTTGCTTTATATCATCAGCTTGAGACCATTCAGAATTAAAGCCTTGTTGACAGAGAAAATAGAATAGGCTCTTTGTTATGATTCTGTTCCCATATTCTTCACAGGGAATTCCACGTTGCTCCGTGTATTGCCTTCTTTGTATGAAAAGCAACAAGAACCTTTAAGCAACCACCTGAGAGAATTGGTAGGACTGATGCCTCATCTGGAACCATCTGAACAGCAACATCTTCTACAGCTTTTGCTAACCGTTGCAAAGAAAAAGAAGCCCAAGGTAATTTTTGTTCATTTCATATTTGGTCAACTCAAAACATGTGGCTCTTGAGTCAAAGGAGCCTGTCATTTTGATACACCCCAGAACAATTAAACTTCTCACTAGGCCAGGATCCAAAATACCTACCTATAACTTTTCAAGAATTTCCTCTCCAATCATGAACTTTGCATTAAGATTTGCTGAGTTTGAAAACCAGTTAGACATCAGCTCCCCAAAGAGGAAAGTTCAGCATAGGCTGAATCAGTTGGCTGAATGTAGAGCAGGGGTGGGAAACTATTCCCCCTTTATGGTCTGTGAACTTCAACTCTCAGAATTCCTAAACCAGCCAAGCTCAGGAGTGTAGAGTGTCCTCTCTTTGGGCTTCACTTTAGCCTAGTGAATAATTTATTCACTATGCATTTATTATTTAGTGAATTTATTCATTGCTGTGCTTATTTATCTCTAATCAGGTGTCTTAATTTAATATTGATACTTTTTTGAAATGAAGCCAAAATGGGGAAACACAAAGCTTCAATTTCCAGAGTTGCAAACTCTAAAAGCCATTTGTAGAAGCCACGGAATTTCTTGTTTTAGTGATTTCAACAAAATACTTGAAATCAGTATCATAAAAATATTAAGATCCATTGTACAGCTGGAGTTAAAAAGAACTTGGATTGTTGAGAGTTCAAAGTACCACAAAATATCCTTTGAGTCAAGCTAGATTCCTGCTGAATACATTGATGCGTCCAGATTATTTTCTTGGCAACAATATAAAAATATTCACTGTTGCCTTCTTTGTGGACTTTCTTTCATTTCTCAATCTAATATTTAGACCTTGGATTTTTTTTTTTTTTTGAGTGGTCCCACATCCACGTACTAATCAGATATAATTCTGCCTGGTTTTTATATAGTTTGTTTTAGATTAGACACCTTAAATGCAAAATTTTAATTTTGCAGCTAATAATAATAATAATAATAATAATAATAATAATAATAAATGAAATGGATGAAGATAAAGAACAAGGAAGGACTAAAGAACAAACACCAACAGATAGTGCTCAATTAGCTGGAAAAATAAACCATCAAATGGAAGATGCTGAAAGAACACATTTGCCAAAACTGAACCAAGTGAACCGGAAAGAATTGAGAAATGTACTAAAAAAGATCAATGAGGCCATGCAAACTATTCGAACCACTACAATAGCCGAAACAAACCAACTGATGTATGCAGCAGCCGTCATAACCACCAAAGAACTGGGGTTGAAAATACAAAAGAACCAAAGAGGCAAGAAGGGGAAACCTAAGTGGAAAATTCGGTTAGAATTGAAGATCAAAAAAGTACGTGGAGATTTGAGCAACTTGAAGAACCTAAGGCAAGGTCAGCTAAAGAACAAGCAGGTCAAAAGCAGCCTGGAAGCAAGATACGATCTGAGGAATAAGGAGATTGCGGTAGTAATTGAAGAGCTGAACCAGAGGGTTGTTGCCATCGCTGAAAAGATTAAAAGGTATGAAAACTGAGTGACTCAGTTCAAGGAAAACTCACAGTCAGAGCAAATCAGCACCAGTTTTATAAGAGCTTAGAAAATGGAGATGGAGTAACAACAAATGAAAAGCCTGATAAAGAGAAATTCTGAAATTCTGGAAGAATTTGTGGGAAAACAACAAGAAGCACAACAGAAATGCAAAATGGATCAAACAGGTTGAGGACTCTATTAAAGTGCATAAAATGGAAGACGTGAAAATAACAAAAGCAATGGTGCAAAGACAGTCAAGAAAAGTGAAGAACTGGAGTGCACCTGGACCGGATGAGCTCCATGGCTTCTGGTTAAAGGCACTTACAAGTGTGCACAAAAGATTGGCAACCCAGATGAACCAGATCCTAAAAACACCTGAAAATGATGAATGGATGACAACTGGAAGGACATTTTTGATCCAAAAAGATAAAGAAAAAGGAAAGGACCCTGGAAACTATAGGCCAATCACCTGTTTGCCAACAACATACAAGCTTCTTACTGGTATCATTGCAAACCAAATCTATGGATACCTGGAAAGAAATAACTTGCTTCCTGTAGAACAGAAAGGATGCTGCAAAAACTCAAGAGGAACAAAGGATCAATTGCTGATTGACAAGCTAATCCTAAAGAACTCAAAGAAAAGACAAAGCAACTTGTTCATGGCTTGGATAGACTATAAGAAAGAGTTTGATTCAGTTCCCCATAGCTGGATCAAGAAATGCCTGGAAATGTTAGGCATCAGCAGCAACATACAAAAATTCATGGAATCTTCAATGAACCTCTGGAAAACGAAACTTATGGCTAATGAAGAAGAACTGGGTGAAGTTGAAATTAAACAAGGCATTTTCCAGGGCAATTCCCTTTCACCCCTACTTTTTATACTCTCAATGCTACCACTGACAATCATTTTGAAGAAGATGAACTGTGGATACGAACTTGCAAAGAAAGGACTGAAAATCTTGCACTTGATGTACATGGATGATTTGAAGCTGTTTGGTAAAACAAAGGCTGAACTGAATTTATTAATTAAAAACACAAAAGAATTCAGCCAAGACATCGGTATGCAGTTTGGAATTGACAAATGTGCAACAAAAGCAACCAAAGCAGGCAAGATCATAGAAGAGGATGGAATAGAACTAGAGAATGAAGAAATGATAAAGGCAGTAAAATCAGAAGAAGGCTACAGGTACTTCTACTTTTAGAAGCCTCTGACTTAATGCATAATAAAGTCAAGGAATCAAATTTAGCCAAGTACATTCGGCGAATGCGTAAGATATTAATGTCCAAATTGAGTGGAGGAAACATCATAAAAGCCATAAATACCTGGGCTATACCTGTGATTAGATACTCTGCAGGAATAATTGACTGGACCCAGATGGAGTTAGACAATTTGGACAGAAAAACAAGGAAGCTTATGACAATGAATCATGCCTTGCACCCTAAAAGTGATGTTGACCGATTATATTTACCAAGAGCAGAGGGTGTTCGAGGACTCCTACAAGTAAAGCAGACTGTGGAAGAAGAAAAATGCAGCTTGAATGATAACATCCAGAAAAGTGAAGAACCAATGATTAAGGAAGTAAATAAAGGAGACTTTTTAAAGACAACTAAAACAAAAGCAGAATATAAGAAAGAAGTAATTGAGCAGCGAGCTGAAAATTGGAAAAGCAAAGCTCTACATGGCCAATACTTGAAAAGTATTGAAGGCAAAGCTGACCAGAAACTAACTTGGAACTGGTTAAGATCAGGAGTACTTAAAAAAGAAACAGAACTAAAACTTGGAAAATCTCCAGGTGAGAATGGGTTACCAGCAGAATTTTATAAAGAGTTTAAAAAAATTTTGATCCCAAAATTACTGATATTGTATAATAAGATATTACATGGAGATGATATTCCCATGTCCTGGAATAGAACAATTATATCCTTAATCCCGAAACCAGGTAAAGATCTAGAAAAAATTGAATCCTATCGGCCCATTTCCTTGATCAACCAAGATGCTAAGATATTTACTGCAATTGTAGCAAATAGATTGAATAATTTTATAGATAAATATATAAACCATAATCAAGTAGGTTTTGTTAAAGGGCGTTATATGTGTGATTTAGTTAGAAGAGTATTAAATGTTATTGATATTGCTGAGAATAATGGTGATAAGATAGGTATTCTTGCCTTGGATATTTTTAAAGCTTTTGATTCTATACAATGGGATACTATAAAAGAAATGATTTCTGCATTAGGATTTGGTAATAAATTTATTCATATTATTTCCAAATGGTACCAGAGGGGTACGGCAAGAGTGAAGGTAAATGGTATATTTACACAAGATATAAATTTGGAAGCAGGGACAAGACAGGGTTGTCCTCTGTCTCCGACCCTATTTTTATTAGCAATGGAAATTTTAACAACTTTGATTGAAGAGGATTCCGAATTAATAGGTTATAAAGGCGTCAAAGTTAATTTATATGCAGATGACACTCTTGTCATTTTAAATAATATTACAAATGATATAAAAAGAGTTCAAATACATTTGGAAGAATTTGAAGATATGACTGGTTTGAAAGTAAATTGGGCAAAATCAGAATTATTAATGGAAATTGATAGGGAAAATAAATTAGAAAAATTACAAAATCAATTTGGAATTAGGATAAAGGATAATTTAAGATATTTAGGTATTATACTTTCACTTAAAATTAAAAATTTAAAGAAACTAAATTATGACATAGTAACAAAAGAAATTGAAGAGAAAATTGGGAAATATAAAAAACTCAAGTTATCTTGGTTTGGTAGAGTAGCTTTATGTAAAATGATGTTACTTCCTAAATTTAACTTTTTATTTGAGATGCTTCCAATTTTTTTAACCGAGAAGGACATTGAAGTATATCAAAAAAAATTAGATAAATTTTGTAATGGGAATAAAAAACCAAGACTGATTAAGAAAATGTGGTATCAGAACCAAAAACAAGGTGGTTTAGGAATTCCAAAATTATTAAACTATTATAGAACATTTAATATAAAAACAGTAGTAAAAATTTTAAAAGGAGATGTTAAACTTTGGGGTAATTTGGAAATGAAGGAAATAAAGAAGTTTGGTTACAAATGGTTTTTGGAAAATTTTAAAGGTAAGGTTAAAATTTGCAATTATTGGTTAAATAGTTTGACTAAAAATTGGGACAGAGTAGCAAAAAAATTAATACCAGACGCATTGTATTTAGGTAAACTGAAAGAGAATTGCCCAATGAAATTAAATAGTAACAGAGAGAGGATTATAATAGAAGAGAAAGTGGAAACAATTAGTGAATGGTTGAAATTTATAGAAAATGAAATGAGGAAAGAGGAAATTTATGGAAAATTAAACATTAATTGGTTTGAAAGAATTCAAATGAATAAATGGAATAGGAAATGCAAAGAAAGGAAAGATGAGAGCAGAAAGGAAACGGAATTTGAAAATTTGACATCTCGAATAATAAAAGATGAAATTGGGCCAAAGGGATTAGTTAGTAAAATTTATAAAATTATTAACTCTGATAATAATTCACAAAGGGTAATGAAAGACAATTGGGTAAAAGAACTGGGTATTGAAATTTCTGATCAAAATTGGAATATGAATTGGGTTAGCAGAATAATGAGGACATTATCAATAAGGATTAAAGAACATAATTATAAAGTCATTTGGAAGTGGTATTTGACCCCAATAAGACTTTTTCAAATGGATAATAAAGTGGATAAAATGTGTTGGAGATGTAAAGTGGAACTCGGGACGTATGCTCATATGTGGTGTAAATGTAATGGGGTTGAACTTTTTTGGTCTAGGATAGAAAATGAAATATTTGAAATAATTAAGAAGAGGGTCAAATTGAAATTGGAAACCATATTATTATTAATATTGAATGAAACAACATTAACAACTGGAGAAAGAGAATTGGTGAGGATTTTGGTTATAATGGGGAGAATTATAATTGCTAGATATTGGAAATTAAATGTTGACTTAAAATTAGAAGAATGGTACAATGAAACATGGAAATGTGCATTAAATGATAAATTGACTTGTGATATTAAAATTAGAAGTGGTATATATAAAGAAAATGTTTTTTGGAACACTTGGCAACCATTTGTGGACTTTGCACTTGGGAATTGGATGAATCGGCACCAGTACCTTATCAAAGAGATTTCTGGAAGAATTGAAGACTTCAAGTTCCTAAAACTTCCTTTCCGTTTGTATAGCACGTTGGGGGAACAATTTTTTTTTCTTTCCTTACTATTGATTTTTTGTATTGATTTTTTTTCCATTTTGTTATTCCTTAACAATAAAAATAGAATAAAAAACATAAAAAAAAGAAAGAAACAGAAAGCTTTATTTTGACAGCTCAAGAACAAGCCCTAGCCACAAACTGCATGAAGGCAAAAATTCAACATGTTACCACCAACATCAAATGCTGCCTCTGCAATGAGAAAGATGAGACAGTTGACCACCTGATCAGTGGGTGCAGCAAAATTTCACGAACTGCCATGACCGTGTTGCTAAGATCATTCACTGGAAATTATGCCAGAAGTTTGGATTTGAGTACAGCAAAAACCACTGGGAACATCAGGTTGAGAAAGTTTTAGAGAATGAGAAACTCAAGATCCTGTGGGACTTTAGGATTCAGACTGACAGGCACTTGGTCCACAACACACCTGACATAACAATAGTTGAAAAGAAAAAAGTATGGTTCATTGACATTGCAATACCTGGTGATGCACGGATTGAAGATAAGCAGCAAGAAAAAATCACAAAGTACCGGGACTTGCAAATTGAAGTTGAGCGACTGTGGAAAAAGAAATCGTGTGTTGTCCCGATTGTAATTGGAGCCCTTGGAGCAATACCCAAAGGGCTACCCCGTTATTTAGAAATTTTAAATTTGCCAGACTTGAACATTTTGACTCTACAAAAATGTACCTTACTTGGAACAGCTTACATCCTCCGACGATACCTTAACAGTTCCTAGGTCCTTGGTTAGGACTCGAGCTGCTAAGCTATTAACCAGCCTCAAAGGCTGTGAATCTCACTAAAGATTAAATAATAATAATAATAATAATAATAATAATAATAATAATAATATACATCAGATCACACACTATCACACTCTATTTGCATCAGATCACACACTATGACTCATTGTTCATCAGGAAAATACTTATTATGCCATGTCCAGTAAATGTTGAATCATTCCTAACCACAATGACATACTATAAATTTATGGGAGACCAAGATCTATCCTTTGTTTCAACCTCCATTTTTCCATCCTTTTCTGCTACATTGAACTCTCTCTATATAATAAGATAATTAGCTTTTTTGAGACTGATGTGGAATATAGAAAAGCATTTATATATTCACAAATTCCTATTTTTTATTGGATTAGGAACTGGACATAAGAAGTACGGTTTTAACTGCCCTCTCCATGTTCATTTATTTATTTATTAAATTTTTATACTGCCCTTCTCCCGAGGGACTCAGGGCGGTGCACAGCCAACACTAAAACACATATATACAAAAAATTTAAAAACAATTTAAAAATATATTAAATAATTTGGCCCCAGTCTTATTAAAAAAATTAAAGCAATCATTTAAAATTCACATTTAGGCCAGCCCAGCTTGTTGAAACAATAAGGTCTTGAGGGCACGGCGAAAGGCGCGTAGGTCAGGGATCATCCGTATCTCCGGGGGCAGTTCATTCCAGGAGGCAGGTGCCCCACAGAGAAGGCTCTCCCCCTGGAGGTCACCAGTCGACATAGTTTGACCGATGGCACCCTGAGGAGTCCCTCTCTGTGGGAACGTATTGGCCGGTGGGAGGCTATTGGTAGCAGAAGGCGATCTTGTAAGTACCCAGGTCCTAAGCCACGGAGCGCTTTAAAGATGGTAACCAATACCTTGAATTGCACCCAGAAGACCACTGGAAGCCAGTGCAGCTCACGCAGGAGAGGTGTTACATGGGTGCGCCATGTCGCTCCCATAATCACCCGCGCGGCCGCATTCTGGACCAGTTGGAGCCTCCGAGTGCTCTTCAAGGGGAGCCCCATGTAGAGAGCATTACAGTAGTCCAGGCGGGAGGTGACGAGGGCATGAGTGACTGTGTGCACCGTGCGCAATATAGTAAGAGCGTGCTGAATGAGAAAAACAAAAGTCATCTCAAGCACAAAATGTTTCATTCATCTGAGAATAATCAAGTGATGAAAACACCACCGGCTGAGAGCCCCGGAAGGTTAGCAAACCAGAAGTCTTCCAATCAGAAAGCAAAATGATTCTTCTTTTAATATCAAAAATTAAGTCTATTTCAAAGGAATATGGTCTATGAGCTTAACATTATTGAGTCTAAACTAATACAAATTTTCTGGCAAATATATATATATATAAAACCAGTTTCTCCATTCATAATATTGTATAGAATAAAGTGTTAAAAGGAAATGTCCCTGCCCTCAAGTTATATTCACTGCACAAAGATAAGATGTTTCCCAATACATTTGGCTTTAATAAACCTATTATAACTCTTGCATAAATAAGTACAATATGTGCAAATTGCTGCGATGATAATTGACACTTTGCCATTGAATTTCCATGGCCAGCCAGTAAGCAGGGAAGAGCTCCAAAGCTTGCAAAATGAGGCTAAGGGTTATTCTAACCCCTGAATTTCCCAGTCTAATAATGCAAGTGATCTCACAAGCATCACTAGAGCACATTGTTCTTCCAACTTAGCACATCCCTTATATTGAATCATGTCCTGTAAAAGGATATTTCCGTGGATCTCAAAGTTAGACTGGTTCAGATAAGTCTTGTGCTAATTAAATGACATTATTGTCTACAACCCCCCAATATGTATCTCTACAAAGATAAAGATGTTTTATGATTAAAGAAAAGCAAGTAAGAAAGCAGAAAAGAATAACAGAGTACAAACATTTCATGTTTCATGTACAGCCAGTTCTGTTGTGTAGGCAGAACATTTGTGCTACCTCACGTTAGACCTTATAAAATACAATAGTATCAGATTATAGAATATATACATTTCAGTAGTCTTTGGAAAAAAATAAGAAAGAGCTCCAGGAATTTATAAATTACAGTTGAAGGAACGTGTACAAGATATATAGCAACGGAGGGACTATAATTTCTTTCATAATTCCACTCTGACAGGACCCATTTTAGCCTTTGTTTAAACTATAGGTCATATACTTTAACTTTCAGCATAACTCCCATTCTTCTGTTAAAGATACTGGGGTGGGGGTGGGGGGGTCTTTGAGACTTCCTTTGTAAATTGTGACCTGGCATTTCAAGACCTTAAAAGAGAGAGTCAGAACTGGTCATCCATAAACCTAATTGAGAAGACTTAATATAACTTATTGCCTTATATTACAGAGAAGCTAACAGCATAAAATCAAATAATATAATCTGTAAATAGCCCAGAGTTGCCTTACAGGGGAGATGAGCAGCATAAAAGTTTAATTAATGAATAATATCACTATATACTGCTTTCAATAACTTAGGGCGGAAAATCTTCAGCTGAAGAGGTTGTAAAAAAATTCTTTTAAAAGCCTCTGACGATCCTAGCTGAGTTGCCTGATCGGCAAAGGCTTTTTTTCTTTTAAAAGCCTCTGACGATCCCAGCTGAGTTGCCTGATCGGTAGAGGCTTTTAAAAGCATTTTATTTTACAACCTCTTCGGCCAAAGAGATTGTAGAAAAAATGCTTTTAAAAGCCTCTGACGATCCCATCTGAGCCGTGCGATCATCAGAGGATTTTTTTTTTTACTTTTAAAAGCATTTTTTCAGCCAAAGAGGTTGTAGAAAAAATGCTTTTAAAAATAAAAAAAAAAGCCTTTGATGATTATGCGGCTCAGCTGGGCATGGACGGCAGGGTCTCCAAACCACCCGCCTCTATCGCTACCGGATCGGGTGATCCGGTCCGAACCGGGAGCATTTCACCTCTGCACTATACACGGACTAGTGAATGTCACTATCTAGTGATGTGTATGTAATTGGTCCTAATTACAAATAGGACTATTATTGTGATATTCAAGATTTTCTTTTTAAATTATTTGTGTCTTGTTGAAAATTTAAGCTTGTACATTTAGATTTTTTTAAAAGCATGTTCATTAACTTGGTTTCCTACCATGTTCAGATGAATTCTTGCAGAGTCATGCAGATTATAATTTCAGTTTTTAATCATGATATTGCAAAAATGATACACAGGGAATTCATACAACAGAATTTCAGCATAGTTCCATAAATCACACCCATGCATGTATGACTTCATTACTACCTTTTTCTTTTGATTGCAAAAATGTGCCTAGCTTTTATTGATTTCAATTAATTTACAGGGATGTGATTATAATTTGTCAGACTGTCAATGACCTGAAGCCTAACTGCTTTAAATATGTAATTTTCCAGTACAATACAGGTAGTCCTTGACTTATGACCATAATTGAGGCCAAAATTTCTGTTGCTAAGTTTGCTAAGTAAGTTTTGCCCCATTTTATGACTTTTCTTGCCATGGTTGTTAAGTAATCTCTAAAATTCTTAATTTAATAACATGACTGTTAAGTGAATCTGGCTTCCCAACTGACTTTGCTTGCCAGCAGGTCATAAAAGGTGATCACATGACCCCAGGACATTGCAACGGTCATAAATATGAGTCAGTTGCCAAGCATTTAAATTTTGATCATGTGACCAAACAGTTGTTAAGTGTGAAAAACTGTCATAAGTGACATTTTCCAGTGCTGTTGTAACTTCAAATGGTCACTAAATGAACTGTTGTAAGTCGAGGAGTACTAGCTGTATATAGAGGCTATGCTAACTTAAATGCTAATTTAAATCATCTAAAAATCTGCCTCTTAAATTTATTCTTCACTTTAGGCATCAACTGTGATATTTTAAGCATTTCTAACAAAATGGGAATTTCTGTTGCTTTTTCACAATAATCTATCATCAGAGACTTTAACTGAAATTTTTAAAAAGATCAATAAAACATATTAGTTTAAGAGGAGAATCTTGTAAACACTAGGATTTTTTAAAAAAGAATTTCCTTAATAATGAAATACTAAATCAAATAATGTATAACTTTTAGCAGTATCCTGTCAGTATGTGTTGAGAATAATTGAACGTGAATTGACTTATTTAAGAATTACAAGCAGATGGAGTTTTCTTTACAAAAATCAGTCTGGAATTTATGTTTCACCCTTCTTTTAGGTTCTCAAAGAATGTATTTCTTCTCTAATTGATCATCTAAGAGATCCTCTTTATAACAACATTGTCCTAGACATATTCATAGAAATATCAGATTATGAACCAGAACTCTTGGCCAATTTACTGCCTGTACTGAAAGAAACTGGGGAGACTTTTCCTAATTTGATAGGGCAAATGGCAAAGATTTTTGGAGCTGTTGGACAAGTTGATGAGGTATGCACTATTCTATTTTTAAAAGAAATTTATATTCTACCGTGTTCTTAGCCATTAGTCGTAATTCCTTAAAAGAGATCTCCAATCAAAGGTAACTCACATTAAGGTCTAAAAATGATAGCATCATCATATTTTCCACAAAATATGCTATGATAAACCAATAATAAAAATGCACAATAGAAATATTATTGCACTTGAAAAAGGTTTCATATATTATATGTCTGATTATTTCATTTTTAAATTCTCAAGGAATTAATATCATCTTCAAGTAACAAAATCTTTTGTATGTGCAACCTGATTACTTTCATTCAAAACAGAATGCAATCAATTCATTTCTTGAATTTTCCTTAAGAGTTTTATATCCTGTTTTATATACAATAGCAATGCCAAGCACTTTGTACTGTTAATAGAACATCCTTAGTTTAAGTGCATTTTGTTTGCCATGAAGATATTAAATGTTAAGTTTATCAAGGCTTATATTAATTTTAGTTGCTATAAACTGCATTTGTGTAGAGATTTCATTCTTAAGAATTATACGCAGCTGAATTACAATGTCCTTCCTTAAATAACTGGAAGGAACCACACTTGATTATAGCCAGAAAACAAGTGGAACATATTAAATGCAAGCATTTCCCAAAATGTGTCTCAATTTACTACAGTTTTTCCCTGCACTGCAAATTCAAACAAGAAAGTCACTTCATCTATCACATCATGAAATATTTTTCCTTGAATTTTATTGATGACGGTTGCCACAACTTAAATTTTAATGTTCATGAAAAATGTTCTATTTGTTCAATGGGTATAACTAAAGACAATATTTCACCTTCAAAATAATTTATTTTAGGATGTGTTTATATGATAAAGTTTAAGTGTTTGTGTGTGGGGGTGTGTGGGGGTGTCTCGGTGTGGGTGTATAAACTGTGTCTTGTATATAATTTGATATGCAATTTGTTTTTTTAGCCTCACCAGTTTGCTTACTGGAAAAGCATGTCTTGACAGAGGCTGTTAGAGCTGTGCACACTCTGAAAATGCTTAGGAAGAAATGCTTCAGATCAGTGGTGAAATCCAAATTTTTTTACTACCGGTTTTGTGGGCATGGCTTGGTGGACGTGGTGTGGCTTGGTGGGCGTGGCTTGGTGGGTGTGGCAGTGGAAGGATACTGCAAAATTGCCATTCCCACCCCACTCCAGGGGAAGGATACTGAAGTGGTTCGGGAATAACGAGAGGCACAAGCAAGCAAGTGACAACAGCTCTTTAATATACAGTGAGACTTCAGCAAAAACTCAGAGGCTGCAGCCCTCTTTATATACAATCCTGGAGGGACTGTCAGCCAATCAGAAACGTAGGCAGGTTTGAAACTCCCGCTTAAAAGTATCAATACATAACAGATACTGCAAAATCGCCATTCCCACCCCACTCTAGGCCAGCCAGAGGTGGCATTTGCCAGTTCTCCAAACTACTCAAAATTTCCGCTACTGGTTCTCCAGAACCTGTCAGAACCTGCTGGATTTCACCTCTGCTTCAGATCTCATAAAATTCAAGCACCTCCCAGGCATAAGCCTGGGAAAAAATGTGGGTTTTTAAGGAATTAACTCATTAAAGTCACCCTTGAATCAGCAATATCTTTTTTAGAACACTAAAGGCTAAAGGGTTTTTTTTCTCCCAGATATTCCAGTGCACCATTGTTGCTACTTTGTCACGCTGTTCTTTGTAGTTAGTCTCTGTGATCTATCTGCAGCTGCTAATTAGATGTTTCTTCAGCTTCTTTGTAGAAGCAGCATTTGCTGTTTGTTGTTGTCTTCTTAATTCTAGCTTAATGTATGCATTTGTTATTAAGACTATGTCTCTAAAAGTATTTGGGACTATTGCTTTTTGTTTGCATGAATATAGCTTTGAGTGATAATATTTTTATTATTATTCTGTAGAATGAACTGCAATGGTTTAATCTGCAGATTGATGTGATAATAAATCTTACTAGATGAGTAAGTAAATAATGAAGTAATAAATCTTTACTGTATGAGAATATAGTCATTGGTAGAAGACAGGCTATCAGCTTTCTGATAAATGGTCTGCTTCCAAATTTGAAGGCCCACTTCATAGGACTAAACAAAAGTAATTTAGTAAAACGTTACTATGTTTTGTATTAGATATGGTCCATAATATGGCAAGAAGTAACCAGTATCTAAGAGCTCAGAAAAATGAAGGATTTTTTAATAAAAGTGCCTTTCCATGCGTATGAAGCTTAAAGTGAGTGTGTATAGTTAAATATTCATTCATTCATTCATTCATTCATTCATTCATTCATTCATTCATTCATTCATTTTACTTGTATCCTACATAATTAAAGGAGACTCTTGGCAAATTACATTCATTAATTAAAATTATTAAAAATGTCATTATGAAGAGACATCCATTAGTTAAGCTTAATTATGCAAAACTAATCAACATATTATAACTGATGATGTCATTTCAATTCCCTGAAATAGTTACAAAATAGTTTCATTTTTTAAAATTACTTACAGAACTAAATTATAATTTGGGGTGGGGGGTATGTGTGTGATCAAATAATTCTGGATGGATTCATTCCAAATTGTACAGCAGCAGAACCCTACAATCTTCGTCACCTAATGGAAACCAAAAGTAGGTTTTTCTAGGACATCTTGAGTTGGGCAGATTGAAATTGGTCAGAGAAGATAGTCCTGCAAGTACTCCCAATGCCAAAGCATCTGTTGTGCTTCTTCACTGGAGGTAATTACCCCTACAGAGATATTTTGGGCATATCCTGGGGATAATAGAACAATTTGTAATTGCTTGTTTTTGAGTTGAGTATCCAGAAAGGGTTTTTTTTGTTTGTTTTTTTGTGGGACTATTGATATTATTTGAAATTGGGAAATGGATTATTGGGCCAAGCAGTTTAAGAACCATTGGCGTATAGGATTTTTAAAGTCAAAATCAGCATTTTGAATTGTACTTAGGGATTAATAAGGAGCCAGTGCAGGGCCCACAGCACAGGGATAATTCATTCATGTCAGTAAATACCCTCTACCAACTGGGCTGCTGTACTCTGAGTGGTCTTCAAAATGCATTGTGGTAGTCCAGATAAGTGATGATGAGAGCATGGTTTATCAATCCTGGCTCCTAACACTCCAAGTAAGGTTGCATCTGGCCATAGGTGGGCAAAGTTTCTCTGGTTACAGCTTCTGTAAGCCAGGCATGAACAGCCATGGATCTGCTTCTTTAGGAGCAACACCACTCTGTGAAAAGGCCACATTTTAATGGACACACAGTAACTGCATCTTGCATGAGACCATGCTAATCACTGGTCTTAGGTGTACTTAATTTGGATTGGATTTTCAGAGATTTCTAAACTTTTCTAAAGGGCTGGAAGAAAGATTGTTTCTCCTATTTGTTTAACTGCTGTTTAGTGATGATGTTAGTGGAATGGTATTTCTGTAGTTTATAGACTGGACTGTGTGCATATACTATGTAAGAAGCTGTAGAAAAACTTTGCCTTTAATGCCATTAATATTGTTTGAACTGATTGCAAGTTTAAATAAACGAAAACTCTATTGCATTTCAGTGTTCACATTTTATCTGCTGTACTGTTTCTTGGAATATCCTGTGTGGTCTTCTGTTTAAGCTTTTACATAATAGTTATCCTGTTTAAACTGCTGTCATTTACAAATGCTTTAGAATTTATCCTGGCTAATTAATATTCTCTGGAAATGTTTCTGACATCAAAGCAATTTCTCCATTACAAAAATGTTGATTACCATTGTGCTTAATCTGTCACAAGAGTCTTATCAGCACTAAGAAGAGGAGATAGCTTCACCCTTCCCTTTCTTTCCCGTCCTTCATAAAATCTGCCAAGAAGGGATAGATCAGAACCCAAAGAAATCTTCCTCCCTCCTTCCATTTTATCCATCCATGTTCATTTCATCCTCTCCTCTTCCAAACTTTCTCCTTATCAGATGTCAGATGGTGCTGGTTTTTATCTTTAAGGGTCTACATGATGTGGGGACAGTTACTTGACGGACCATCTATCTCTACTGGGTTTTGGTCATCCTACTAGGTGCAGTAGGGTGAATATGCTATGGGTTCCTTCTGTGAAGCAATGTCAACTTCCAATGCTTAGCGCATTGTAAGCCGCCCTGAGTCTCCAGAGAAGGGCGGCATATAAATCATTTTTTAAAAAAAAAAAACTGATGGGACCAAGAAGATATGCCTTCTCTGTGAGGGTGTCCACTCTCTGGAACAACATTCTTCCTAAAATGAATCTGATCGTGCTGACTTCTTTGAAGGGCTTTCTTCCTTAGGTATTGGGGTCAAAGTGTTGTAGAGGTTGGTATAAATGTTTTATCATTATGCTGTTAGAAACACTTTAATAATGTCTCAATCTATGTTTTTTATAAAAGAAACTGTGAGGTTTCTTTTGTAATTTTTTCAGTTATATAATATAGCATTTATGTTTCTGCTAGCTGTCCCGAGTTGTTTGGTTAAAATGGGTGGCCATGTAAATTTGACAAATAAACCAACAGACAAAAGGTGTCCTTCCCAAACTCTTTATAGCTCTACCATTTCTGTGTTTCTATCTATTCTTTCTTCTGCTTCTGATCTTCTTCTGGTAGAATTGGCTGAGATTGTTCAACTTGTTTCTTTGATGGTGCTGATCAAAATGCCCAGTACCCTCATGTATAGAGGGAAAAGAAGATGAACATTTTGAAATTTTGAATATAGAAGAAATTAAAATTTACAGATTCATCCCTTACTATTTTCTGGACTTCCTTATCTTTTCTAAAGGATTTTGCTTTGGGGTTTTTTGTTTGTTTGTTTGGGTGCCTTGAAGAGGTGTAGATTCTTGGTGACTACCTGGATAAGTCCCTGCAATTTTATTGGCATGATTTCAGAAGTGGTTTGCCATTGCTTGCTTCCTAGTCCTAAGAGAGTTTATGGGTACTCAGCTGGCTTTGAGTCTAATGAAAGACCAGAGCTTATTTCCTGATATTTAATATGGTGCCTTAAGCACCACCACTGGCTAGCTTTAAAATGATTATCAGGTCGGTCTGAAGTAGGTTAGATTAGATTAGAATTCTTTATTGGCCAAGTATGATTGGACACACAAGGAATTTGTCTTTGGTGCATATGCTCTCAGTGTACATAAAAAGACAAGATACATTCGTCAAGAATCATAAGGTACAACACTTAATTATAGTCATAGGGTACAAATAAGCAATCAAATCATACTAGGAAACAATCAATATAAATCGTAAGTTTACAGCAACAAGTTACAGTCATACAGTCATAAGTGGGAGGAGATAAGTGATAGGAACAATGAGAAGATTAATAGTAATAGTAATGCAGACTTTCCATAATAATAATGCAATAGTAATGCAATAGTTTGACAGTGTTGAGGGAATTATTTGTTTAGCAGAGAGATGGCATTTGGGAAAAAACTGTCCTTGTGTCTAGTTGTTCTGGTGTGCAGTGCTCTATAGCGTTATTTTGATGGTAGGAGTTGAAACAGTTTATGTCCAGGATGCATTCCTTGCATCCAGGAACTAACATTCAAATGACAGTTGAAAGAAAAAAGAATAAAACATACTAGCCAGAAAGATAGTCATTCATAAATATTAGTCTGTATTTCCAGTGCATAAGTACCTGGTTCTCAGAGGCTCCATTACCAATAATGGTAATACATCCATCCATATATTTTAGACATGGTGTGAATTATCCCTTATTGATTCTAATTGTACTGATTCTGGCAACTATGACTTGGAAAAGTGCATCAAACTTCTATTGACCCAGTGAAAATTCTTCCATCTCCCTCCTGCTGCATCCCTTTAATTCCTTCCAGGAATGGTACTAGATATAATACTTGTAGAAATTTGAGACACCATCTGCATAGAAAGAAAGAATGTCCATTCGTGCAAAGAACATTCTGGATGAAGGCCCATAAATTGGGAGAGTAAGTTCCCTGTTCAGTTGATTAATTTATCCCTAAAAAAAATCAAAATTATTATTTTCCAACATTCCAGATTGGCTCCTGTTCATTGTAGGAAATGGAAATAATCAACCAATGGATTAATTATTTATTTGTGTCCATCTGTGCAGTATGTGCCTCCAATTTCCCTATAGCAAATTCTGTCTCTAAAGCCTAGAATCTATAGCTCTGGATATAATGAACTGTTTGCGTCATGCAGGATACTATTTCTAATCCAGTACATTCAGTATTTCGTTTGGTTACATTCCCATCATGATAACTTGCCAGTATGATTTCAAGCCAAGGATTCTGTCTGGCTTCCCCCAAATCTTAGGCAGCAGTTTTATTTGGAATAGATGTCAGTCAGTTGGCTGATTTCCAGCATCCCTGTTCGCCTTGCTTGTTTTCCTCCCCAAAAAGAAGAGGAAAATGGGAGGAAAGGAGATCTGATCCAGGTGTTCTTCAGAGTTCCATTTGCTTGTGATCATTGGAGAGAAAAGACGGCAGAGAGAGAGTTTCTCCTTTCTGAAAGCAGAAGATTTACCTGAAGTAAATCAGGTAAATCAGTTTCTCGTTACTTCCAAAGTAGTAAGTACTTACTACTTTGCTTCAGTCTCTCGTTACTTCCAAAGGCAAAAGCATCTACTAGCATTTAGCAGTGAAGGCCTTGAAAAAATTATTCAGATGCCATGACCTGTCTATACCTACAAAAGTAAAAATCATGCAAGCAATGGTTTTTTCTGTGACACTCTATGAATGTGAAAGCTGGACTTTGAAGAAGCAGGATAGAAAGAATATTGAAGTTTTTGAATTTTGATGCTGGAAAGAACCCCATAAATAGCCAAGAAAATTAACAAATGCATGTTAAAACAAATATTCCAGACACATTTGGTAAAGACCAACTTCCTTGAGAAGTCCATAATGCTGGGGAATGTGGAAGGAAAGGGAAAAGAAAGACAATTAACAGCAAGGTAGATGGACTTAATTACAGGGAACAATAGGTGCAAGCGTCTAAAGGATAGATCATTCTAGAGAAGGTCTATGTGTCACAAAGAATCAATACCAGCTTGATACAATCAATAAATCGGATCTCAAGCTTTCTTCAGACCAACCGATAACCATTCTGACTAGTCTGCTTTTTAAAAATATCATAGTACTTTTAATATTATGATATTTTTAGTTTAATCACACTGATATATAATATAAAATTTTAATGCAAGCTGAAATGTTCTTCAAGAACGGTTGGACCATATTCATTTGGGAAACCAGGCTTGGTATCAGAATTAGAAGGAAGAAATGGGATTTGGGTTAAATGTTCTTCCATCATTTTCAAAGAGTTATCCAAAAATTCAAGTAGAAAGCGCCAATTCCACAATACTTTCAAGTTTTGTTTATACGAATTAGTGAGGTCTACATTCTCTTTAAATTATAACCATTTTCATGAAAATCCATTTTCATTCCACTAATTCCTGAAAACCAAACCACGTCTACAGTTGGTGAAATAACTCTGCCATGCCTGACCGTCTTCATTTTTGTGGCAAATATTGTTCCGTGGATATTTTTTAATTAAACTATGTCTTCATTTAGAAACCCTCCTGCAAATAATTTCTTTTAAAACAGCTTGCAGTATACAGTACTCACACGCAATACCAATAACAATTAATTCAGAAAATAAAACAAATATTATAAGCCTTTCACTTCTAATCAATTTAACAAGTGAACTATATATTGAAGAAATGTTAATTAAGGTGACAGAGCATCTTCTTTTATAGATAACTGTTTCCTACTTGGCTGTTGAATGACATTCCTCATTTTAGAGTGCTCCCTACTGGGGCACTATGTAATAATTTCAGAACTCAAAAAAGAATAGTATTTTTGAAATTGCAAAATGAACAATAGCACGCAAACTCCACTAATCACAATCTTCCTGACTGCAGAGAGATACAAATATTTATTTTAGCTATAATAATGTTTCTAAACTTTCTTTTTATGGCATAAATTAGTTCATGAGCATTTTATGCAAATTCATGTCTTATTAAATGATGCATTTTGATTTGGAAGTCATAAGTAGCCACTCTAAAAGTATTTATCTTCATAATTTGACTGGATAAGACCAAGAAGCAACGGCAAATTAAAATTTCTCCAATAGTTTCTCCAATACGTCTGAAAATGACTTAATGGAAATTCCTCATCCATTTTTTTGGTCACTCTATACACATACTGTGTTTCCCCGAAAATAAGACCCTGTCTTATATTTTTTGAATCCTGAAATAAGCGCTTGGCCTTATTTTTGGGGAGGTCTTATTATTTTGGGGTGCATGAAGCAAGATGGGGCTCCTCTTGTCGTCTTACCTGATTTCCAGCTCTGCATTTAAATATTTTTGGGGAGGGCTTATTTTTGGGGGAGGGTTATTTTAGTGCATGCGCTCAAAAGCCCGATTGAGTTTATTATCAGGGGATGTCTTATTTTCGGGAAAACAAGGTACACACACACACACCATTTTTTGCACTCATGACTGTTGCAGCATCCCTATGGTTGTGATTTACATCTGGATGCTTGACAATTTGGATGCTGGTTCATATTTATGACGGTTGCAATATCCAATGCTCATGTGATCACTTTTTGCAACCTTCTGACAAAAATCAATGGGGAAGCCGGATTCACTTAACAAGTGTATTACTAGTTTAACAAATGCAATGATTCACTTAACAAATGTGGTAAGAAAAGTCATAAAATGGGGCAAACATCACTTAACAAATTTCTCACTTAGCAACTAAATTTTGGGCTCAATTGTGCTTGTAAATTGAGAAGTACCTGTACTGCCTCCCCATATATATGTCTTTGTGGCCTTTCAGTCCAGTGATATGACTTATCTGGTGTCATGGATCCTACCCAAAGAGACCATAGTAGTGGCTGACATTAAGATTTTTTTCACATACCATCTTGCATGATAAAATGAATGCTAATCTCTGGATTAATGTCTGGAATGCAAAGGGGGAAAAAGATGGTTCTCTACATTTTAAAGAAATTATGAGCAGTGATCATTCTCCCCTCCCAAAGATGTCATTAAAAATCTTTACTAGAATTTCTGAAATATTCTGCAGTTCTAATTTGATATCTGGCCTTTTCAGAAACTTTTTCCATGATAAAAAGATTTTAGCTAAGACACCCAATCACATGGAACATACACCTGACCCACCCTTCCTTCCTTCCTTCCTTCCTTCCTTCCTTCCTTCCTTCCTTCCTTCCTTCCTTTCTTTCTCTCTCTCTTCTTTCTTTTTTCTTTTCTTTCTTTTTACTTTTTTTTTAAATTAAAAAAAATTGCAGTATATGCCTTAGTACAGTGTTGGTGAAGCTTTTTGGCACCAAGTGCCAAAATGGAAGCGTGCATGTGTGTGCCGGAAACCAGAAGAGCATGTGCACGCCAGGAAGATGATGCCCAGCTGCTGTGGCCTAGAGGTGGAGCTCTTGCCTCACAATCAGGAGGTTGTGAGTTCGATCCTAGGTAGAGGCAGGTGTAGGGTCTCCTGCATGGGCAGAGGGTTGGACTAGATGACCTGCAAAGGTCCCTTCCAACTCTGTTAATTTGTTTGTTAAATGTTCCGGTTTCTGGCCCACACGCATGCGCACCACCCACCTGATCTTCCAGTTTCTGGCATGTATACATGTGTGAAGACCAGCTGGCCGGTGCGCATGAGTGTGCCAGAAGACATAAGATCATCTTCCCAGGGCACACATGTATACTGGGTGACTGCTCTTTCAATTTCGAGTGCTCCCGCACGTGCGAAGACCAGCTGGCCGGTGCACCAGAACCTGGAAGAGCAATGGGCAATGGCTTGGTGCCCAGAGAGATAGCTCTACGTGCCACTTCCAGCACGCGTGCTATAGGTTTGCCATCCCAGCCTTAGTATATGGCCAAGTTTGGCTGATCCGAAAAGGTAATTGGGATTAAGACAGGTCAGCATTCGGATATAATATTCAGAATTTAAATTCCACTCAAAAATGATTTTACTTTTTAAAGATGATGAAGCTCTTAAAATAACTTTGCATTGTAATTAAATGAACTGTTGCATCATCACCTGTCCACATCTTCTTGAATATATGAGCTGTTTTTATATTTTTCAGGCAGAAGAAATAATATTCCTTAAAAAATATTTTTCTCTACTCGTAGCACAATTATATTTTTTCACAGCGAGTATTAATATAAAAATGCTCATTTTTTCTTTTTAGCAAGAAGCCAAAATTTACATATTAAGTCCTGGAAATAGGCTGAGAAGGTCTCTAAAAACCAACCACAGATATTTTCAGTCATATTTTTTAGAAAGTTATGAAACTTTGTCCTTGGTAATGGACACTGGCAGTGAGAACCCTAGCTCCTCATCTTGCTAATTTTTAAATGCCGTTCTTCATATTGACTTTTTCTCTTATTTTAAAAGAAAATCCTCTTGAGAAAAATAAATCAAGGACCATTGTCTAGCACATTGTACCCAGGCAATAACCATAGCTGATACTACAAAATAATTATTCTATGTCACAGAACAATAATACATTGCTAGTTTGAAGTAATCAACTACTGGGCATACAAATATGCTAGTACTGTTGATATTGTATTGATAGTAAAATGGGATCCAAATTTATTCAGCCATACTTCATCCTACTTAAATCACTGCACACACAAAATCAATTCCCTAACCTGGTGGCCTGCAGATGTATTTCTGCAACTACAGTTCCAGTCCCATTAACTTCAACAGAACAACGCAACACTAATTTAATCCAAATTTACTCCAGGGAGTTAAATATATCTGCTGAAATATAATTTAAATCTTTTTTGTAAGCTGACCTAGAACTTGCCCAAGTCATTTTGTTGTTCCAAGCAGCTGTTGTATGTTGGAAAGACACACATCAGAATCCTTTGAAATTCTCATCAGATGTATGTGGCCTTGGCAATTGACATTGTTTGTTGCCTCTTCAATCATTCTAACTCTGGGCTCACCTTTAAAAAGACAAATAAAAAGAGGCAATAAAGAAGGGATCCTTTGTGCAGTGTTGGCTTCATTTTTGTTATTTTGGTAAAAGCACTGTTTTATTTAATGTTGGAAGGATCATTGTGCTGGAATTTTAACACAATGTCACGATTGTTTAATAACTTCTCTAAAGTAAAAATCAGCAGCCTTTATAACGCCCTGATTATTTTACTCATATTTACAATAAACTGTTTTATCCCTCAAATGAAATGACAATATCAATTTCCCAAGACTGAATTTAGGGTTACCCTTCTTCTTTTTCTTCTGTTGTTTCCTAATATTTTTATACAGTACAACAAAATGAGACATTTTAATTAGCTTTTATGCTAACCTCATTTGCCAATAAACAAATGTGCCTGTATACCGTGAAAATGGAAAATCTGCTTCCTATAAAGAATATAAACATATTCTTCCATCCCAAAAAAATCAGCCTACAATAACAATACTGAATAAAATCCAAACATCACTTTTACCAGGAATTTTTCAATCTTAATTTTGCTAAAGAAGAAGACTCTCAAGTTGTTGAGAGGAATTTGGAGGTTTGAGTTTGCTTATTAATTGCATATCCTATAAAAGTGCAATTATTATTCTTTAACACTAGAAATGAGCAGCAGAATGTTTATGGATTCCTGTTGGCTGGATCAAAGTAGAAAATCACTGATGGAAACTTTTCTTCCCACTTGGGTCAATTACAAATACTGTTGGGAAACAGCTTTTTTTTTTAATGCTCATTACACTTTTATTTTCTTACTGATCTCTCGTCTGCCATTTAGGTTTTTATTTTATTTATTTTTATTTTTTTAAGACAAACAAACATTTAATACATCAGTCATCCCTTCCTGTGACATCTCGGTGTTATCTTCCAAAATTCTTCTTCTTCTTCCATAAGTTTCTTCTATCTTGATCGTCATTCAAACCATTATAACAATTCATTGCTAAAACAATACTCTAATCATCGAGTTTTTATACATAATTATAAAAATAATTATAAAAATAAAATTATAAATATCAAATTTATATTTATATTATAAATTATAAAATTAATGATTTATATCTCCTTTCCAACCAATGATAAAAGTAATTCCATATCTAAAAATATGGAATTAAATCTAAGAATTTGTGTGTCATCCTTGCGCAGGGGCCATGCTAATCTTGTCTGTATCGCTCCAATTTTAGTATATGTGCTGCCGAAGCAAGCACATCTGCCACTTACAGTTGAGAGAACATAAAATCATTACTTTTGATTCATATTTGTTAACTATTATTTAAATGCAGAGGTTTTTAATTGGTGCCCCATTCCAATCATTCTATATAGCTCACTTAAAAAATAGAATAGGAATAGTTTGCCATGCTGGAGATATATTCCCCACTTAATTAGTATTAAGGGTGGGACAGAACATTGGCTCATAGGAAAGGAAGAGACCTTTATTTATTTATTTATTCATTCATAAGTAAGTTTATATACTGCCCTACTCCCAAAGGACTCAGGGCGGTGAACAGCCAAAAAAGTAAAATATACATAATACAAACATTAAAAACAGTTTAAAATACATTAAATACTTTGGCCAAATTTAAAACACCCCAATTATAAAACCAATTTAAAAGCAATTAAAAAGGGAGGTTAGGCCAGACCAGCCTGCTGGAATAGGAGTGTTTTGGGGGCGTGGTGGAAAGTGCGCAGATCCGGGATCCTCCGTATCTCCGGGGGGAGCTCATTCCAGATGGCAGGTGCCCCCACAGAGAAGGAGCAGAATACCTTGGATGTATTCTGGTCCAACCTCTGCTAAAGGTAGGAGACCTTATATCATCTTGGTTGTTCTGTCTCAGTTGTTCTATTTTTTTAAAACCTCCAGTGATGGAGGACCCACAATTTCAGGAGACAAGCTATTTCATTGATTAATTGTCCTCACTGTTCAAAAAGCTCTCCTTACTTTTAGGTTGGATTGACAAGCTTCCAGCTGTGGGTGTGTATGTGGGACACTTTTTCATATTTGCAGAAATCTGTATTTGTAAACTGTATTTGACATCCAGTCTATCCAGACTCGATCTTCAATGTAACATGTTCATTCGCTGCTGAATGTTTGAAGTAGCATTTAGTTTTTGCTTCTACACCCATAATATCTAGCCTAAGTCAAACTGTCAAAGTACCAGCTATTTTTTTTTTAAAAAAATTGATTTATATGTCGCCCTTCTCCGAAGACTCAGGGCGGCTTACAATGCGCTAAGCAATAGCCTTCATTCTTTTGTATATTTATACAAAATCAGCTTATTGCCCCCACAAACTGGGTCCTCAATTTACCTACCTTAGAAAGGATGGAAGGCTGAGTCAACCTTGAGCCTTGGCGAGATTCGAACCTGCAGTAATTGCAGGCATCTGGTATTGTGCTGCTTATGATATGTGATATGTACATTAAAATGTACAAACTGTGTAACTGTTACACTCATATTTTGTCCCTGAAACAAAGCTGTACTTCTTATAAACCTATCTATTGGCAGATGATGAAACATCAAGGTGATCTATTTGGGACTATCCTTGAAAACCACTCAAAAGCTGCAGTTAGTCTAGAATGCAATTTAAGTGCATTCCAAACTTGAGTTGTTTTCCAGGATGAGATGTTTAGCTACAGCCAGTGGTGGGATTCAAGTAATTTAACAACCGGTTCTCTTCCCTAATTATTTCTTCCAACAACCACTTTGCCAAACTGCTGAGAAAGTTAACAACCGGTTCTCCCGAAGTGGTGCGAACTGGCTGAATCCCACCACTGGCTACAGCAATGAAACTGTTACTCATATGATAAATATCTCTGCTTTGGATACCCAAAGAATGCCATGGCACCTGTACTTGTGGGTGGACCTTGCTACATCCATGCAACTTCTTGAGCTGTACTGATTCCTATTAGGAGTACCATTCAAGGTGCTAGTTGGCACAGACCAAGTTATCTGCTTTTCTCCAATTATTTGTATTTGTCCCTGAAACCTGACATCCACCTTTTATAGTTCATCTTTTTCTCATTCTATTTAGTTCCTGTACAATAAAGAAAAGATTAGGGGAAGCTAGTGAAAACTATGTATATTTTTTAAATTTTAAACAAGTTCTAAATATATTGTTTCTGTTATTTAGATAAAAGTTTCCCTCTCTGTACGACATGTCTATTTTGCAGAAGTCCATATTGATGTACTGAAAACAATTAGCAAAATAGCTCTGGATTCTCTCCACCCCCGATTCCTTTCCTCAAACAATGCTAACTCAACTTTTTAACAGTATTACCTATTTTAAACGTCTTCTTTTTTTTCTAAGTAGGAACGAGCTCGGATCTGCCTGGTGTATTTGCTTAATCAGCTGGGAAACATGGAACATTCTTTCCACCATATCATTTTGTTGGAGATCAAATACATCACTGACCTCTTCTCCAACATCTTGGGTATCCAAAGCAGAGATATTTATCGTATGAGTAACAGTTTCACTGCTGTAGCTAAACATCTCATCCAACAGCTGAAAAACAACACGAGTTTGGAATGCAGGTAAATTCAAACCTCTGATTGTTTTATCCTAAGGATGTAGCATTTTAATATTTGTGATAAGCTAAAAGATGCCATGTTTATATTTAATATATTGGTCCAACTATCAGAGAAACCAGCCTAAAATATTTGGTTGTCAACCATAGGCTGGTGAGAATTTGTGTTCGTTGTATAAATGTGAGAGTGATCCAGCTGCCACATCTGTCATCACTTTGCTTGCCAGAGTTAATTCAGCTGATCTGACTGGATAAGCAGGTGTCCCCTTCCTCCTTTATGGCTTCATGTGCACCAGTCTCAAACATTGGTAGAAGACAGGAATCCTAGGTTGTTGAGAATACCATTCTTCAGTGAAAGATATTGGATAGCTGAACAATCCTGCAAGAATCTTCCAACAAGTTCTCCCAAGTAGCCAATTGCAAGAAAGGGACACGCTATCTCATGATGGAGACCTAAAGTTATTTCTTACAGAGAGTTTTGAAAATTAGGCCAACGTATGCCTGAATTTCTGCTTATCACTATAGTCATGTTACAAAACCACCTATTTCCATCACTACCCACATATACAAAAAGCAGCACATGATTCTTCATGTGTAATTCTAATAAAAGGAGGTAGTACAAGAATATAGGCATGTGTGTGTGTATATATATATATATATATATATATATATATATATATATATATATATATATAATATTATATTATATTATATTATATGCCTTATTAAGTGGACATTCACTCACTTCCTTATGTAGATGAAAATATAGTTCTTTATCAATGATATTTTTGTACTGGAGAGTTAAGAATTGCATTAGGACTATGCAAAGCATTTGAAAGGATGCTTCATTTTCTTTGAAGTAATCCTCAGTTGCATTTGTTCACATCAGAAACTGCATGTGACTGTCTCTGCATGTGTGTTTGCCCTCAACCACTTTTTCTGTCGGTCACAATAGAATTTTTGTTTATGCATGACTATGCAGCAAACAGGAATGGCTTTTCAAACAGTTCCATAAACCTAAAAAGCTACTTTAATGGTTCTCAAAGAGGTGCTTGGATCATACTTCTATGCAGTATTGAACAGTCAGACTTGAAATACCATTTGTCTAACTAGAATATTTTTGCATATCAGACAATACTAACTCAAGTTTGAGCATATATTTTAAAATAGTTTTTCCCAGATTTTTTATTGTAGATGAAAATTCTGTAATGCAAATAGTTTTCATTTGGAATCTTGAAATAAAATAAGGAATTTCTCCATCTTTAGCAGAACAAGTGCATAATTTGCTACAGAATTTCATAGCTGCATCTTCATTAATGATCAAAATAAAAGTTCTGTTTTGATTATGTTACATTGACTTGCTTTAATTGTGAAATATAGAGTATTTACAGAAATTATGTCGATTGAAAGGTCGGCAGTTCAGCGTTTCAAATCCATAGTGCCGTGTAATGGGGTGAGCTCCCGTTACTTGTCCCAGCTTCTGCCAACCTAGCAGTTCGAAAGTACATAAAAAATGCAAGTAGAAAAATAGGGACCACCTTTGGTGGGAAGGTAACAGTGTTCCGTGCGCCTTTGGTGTTTAGTCATGCCGACCACATGACCACGGAGACATCTCCGGACAGCCTGGCTCTTCAGCTTTGAAATGGAGATGAGCACCACCCCCTAGAGTCGGGAATGACTAGCACATATGTGCAAGGGGAACCTTTATCTTTACCTTTAAAGATAAACAGAAGTGGACATAAACGATCTTGTTGCAAAAATAAGGATTATATATGTACATGTACACCTATTATAAAACAAGTCACTTAAATTTCAAGTGGAGCTTATTTCTAAAGTGTACTTACTTCATGGCAAATTTCAGTAGTATTTTTATGCTAATAAAGCAAATAATGAAATATGTTGAGGTCAGAACTTCAACAGTAGTGATTGCAAAAATTGCTGGAAGGGCAGTTTTTACCTTCCCAGTTTATTTAAGTATTTCCTAATATAATACTAGAGGTATTATATTATATTATACTAGAGGTATAATATTATATTATACTAGAGGTATAATACTTTGGTACTCATTGTTAATTGATTCCAGGAGGCAGGATGAGTACCAAAAACAATGAGTACCAAACAAATTTTTCCCATAAGGAGTCATAACGCAGTTCTACTTCATCTGTTGAGTACCAAACCAATGATGAGTAAGGGACAAAATTTTCAAAATGCATTGAGTACCAAATTCGATGAGTTTCAAAGCAGTTGAGTACCCAGGTATTGCTGGATCATTTGATGAATGATCAAAAGCAAGGTTTCACCCATAAATATACTTGACCATCAATAATTTTTTATCTTGACATAAACATTCAATGTCCCTGATATGAATCATTGCCACTAAAAGGAAGCAAGATAAGGAAAGAAAGCCATGTGATGCTACAGCATAAGGAAATTAATTTTATTATCATAATTAAAATTAGGTTTTAAAATTAAATTAAGGACCTGTTTACTTAATAGGAATTTTCTTTTCAATCATGATACATAGAAAAATAATGTTTTTGCATTATGTAGACTTGTTTAATAATTATTGATTCATTGGAATGAACTATTAGCCACTGTTGGCCATGTATATGATCAAAGCCTATTTAAATCATTTACCACTATTTTTACAGTATTTCTGTTTTTAAGCATTGTTTAAGTTCCAAGATGTGTTTAAGAGTATCAATGGAGCAGCACTGGCTTATTATTAATACTATTAAGATCATTATCTATCAGAATAGCAGATGTTTTTCAGATTTATTTTACTAAATCCGTTAAACTTAGGTAAGGGAGAATATTTGGATTGTAAATCTCAGAAGAAGTCTATTCAAATTGATATCAGTATAGCAACAAGCCCTAGGCTCCCTGTTTAATATTTAATATCTTAAAATCCCAGAAAATATCTCATTTCACTTTACACTGAGGGTTATTATCATTAATTCAGGATACTAAGCTGTTACTAAGCATAGAGCTGTTCTGTTAGCTCTATGCAGCTTAACCTCATAAATACTTTGGTGAACTTACTCCCCAAAGCAACGTTAAATCATATTCAGAAATTAGACCCTTTGAATTATTACAGTTTATTGAACTTTTAAAAACTGTACTGTATATTTCAAACTCAGTGCATATAATTTCAAGAGAACTTTTATACCTGTTTTAACCACTTTCCTTACACCTGGTGGGACGTTCGTACAAGAAGATAGTAGTAAAAAGTGATCTTGTCAAAATTAGAATTTTGATTCCCTTGAATTTATTAGGAAAAAACGATTGACTTGAATTCTGGGCAACATGTTTTTTTAATAATATAGGGAAGACATATACCAGTGCTTTTCAAGCTTGGCAACTTTAAGATGTGTAGATGTCAGCTTCCAGAATTCCCCAGTTGAAATCCATACATCTTAAAGTTGCCACTTTTGAAAAACACTGATATAGATTTTATGTCCAGTCTTAGTTGTACATGCTCAACATGCAGCACTTTCTACTAATGATAAGGCTAGCATTTAGCAGATTTTAGTCTGCAGTCCACAACTGCAAGCAAAGCCAATAAAGCCATGCATTAATCTGTGCAAAATAGGGTCTACAATCTACAAGAGGCTGTCTTGTAAATCATCATTCACCAATTTGGAGGCATGTATAGAGTGCTAATAATCAGTCAGGATATCAAGAATGGATGTTGGGGTTAAATGGATTTGGAAAAAGAGGAAATAACTGAAAACAGAAGAATGAAGGTATAACAACTACAGGAATAGAAAACGCAACTATGAGAAATATTAGAAAGCAGATTGATCTCCAAATAGATTGGATGAAAAATGAAAGTGGGGAAAGAGGATAGGGAAGCTGCTTGAAACAGAAGGAAAAGAATTATGTTGCAGAGTGCTACAGAAATATGAGAAACTGTCTTAATGAAAAGTCTGAGAAAATGATATTTGTGGTACAATGAAGTGAAAGAGGCTACATATTAGGAAAACTTGCATAAAACTGTTGTTGAAAAAAATGAAAATAAAAGATTTTGTGTGGAGTATAAAGGCAGAACACAACAGTTTGCAAAAAAAAAAAAAGTCAAAAAGAGAACAGGTCAAATTAAAACAGACGGAGAAAATGCCCACACTTTTAGTAGAAATAAGTAATTTAAGAAGTGGATGAAGAGGGCTGAACAAGGATCCTTCAACAGAATAGTTTTCCAGATGTTTATGAACTTTGAGTCTCAGAAACCCAAGTAATCTGACCAATGGAAAGGAATTGTAGTACAGTAACCATAGTTTGCTGCATGTGGTTCAGGGTTTCTCAAGCAACGTTATGGAATAGAGTCCCTTTACCACAGGATCTCCTCCAGCTATTGCAGTGAGGTTTCTGAAGAAATGGAAAATGGAAACTACCATCTGGCTGTATTGGTTATTGCACCATTAGGTGTAGGAACTGGTAATATGGTGACATATTATTGCACTATTATGAATCATAATTAATCCACAACATCTCAACCATCCTCTGTGACAATTATTCTAAGTTTGGAAATGACAGCGTTCACCATACTAGACATAGACATGGAGAGCTTGTTAGACCCAAAGAAGTACCTTCCATGTGGGCTTCCTGTTACACTTGAAGTAGACTGATTTTGATCAGATTCCAAGTTTTGAGTTAACAAATATGCTTTGAATCTATGCATTTCAAGAATAATTTCATTCCTTTAGGAATATTTTTGAATATTTTTGTACCACAGGAAGTGAAATTTTGTACAGTAATGTAGATCTGAATTCCTTGACATCAGGAATTTTATATATCTGATGTAATTAAAACCATGTTATAATTAAAACCATTCAGTACTAAAATACCCTTGCCTCTATTTATCTCAATGAGGCAGGTTATTCAGCTTGCAGAGCTTACTTTTTAAAGAAAATGAACATGGATATATAATGATTTCATCTTAGAAATCAAGCATGGTCAACTTAACAACAAACAGAAAATGCTGATCTACTGAAACGTCCATATCTTGATGCTTGAGAATAACAAGGCATGCAGTGTTGATTGCTATCATTCCATGTTTGTGTTACTTAATAGTTAAATGATTTTTTTTTAAAGGGAAGGCTTGATCTGGCATATCTAATTTGGCTCTTACAGTCCTTACACCTTTTATTTTTACTTCCTTTGTCCCTAATAAGCATAGCAATTAAGAAATATTTGAACTGTTGGAAATGCACAATGATGTTGTTGTGTTTTTTGGAAATAATCCCATGCAAGATATTTTGCAGGACTACAGCATTGGGCCTCTTCGTTTTTAGCAAGGTTCCTATTTGAATTCACTATGTGTGTTGGCTCAATAGCCATAGCTTGTCCAGAAGTATTAAAATCACTGCACATGGATTTTTTTTTAAAAAAAAAACATGTTTTGCTTTAATATAAATGGCTAGAGAGGTAGAACATTAAAGAACAGATACCCACAGAATGCAATATAATAAACCCCAATTATATTAAGCCTTAGAATGGATGAATTCATGCAGATCCTGTGTGACTGTCTCTCCTGCATATGCAGAATAGAAGTATTAAATACAGGTCCACCTTTCGGAATTTATGTTTGTGAAGTCCTCTGAGCATACCCAGGGATGATTATAAAATCTATTCCAGATTCCACAATGCCCGACTTTTGGCAGAGCAGCCTGCATTCATTATACCCTTTGCCAGAAATCTTTGGAATGGAGTCTATTCAGTCTTAATTTTTTTTTAACCAGTAATTAATTTTATTAGTTTTTCATTTATGAGAGCAGTCAGTAGATGAGACACATCTCCCAGCTGTGCAAGTATGAAAAGTTAAGTAAAGCAGTTCAGACTTTGTTGGAGCAGTCATGCTTTCAGGAAACAGCTTGCCAAGAAAACCATGTTGCTGAGAAGGTCATCTTGGATATAGACCAGTCATAGATATTATTGTACCCCCTGAAGAATATCTCCAGGGATAAGATTTTTTTTATTGGCAAGAAAATAAAGAATCATAGATACCGTGAATCCCACATGTATAACGTTAGCCAAATAGCAGAGTGCAAGCCAAGCTCCATATTTTATTGACTGTTAAGCCATAGAGAACAGTGTAATGTATAGTCAAATGTAAAACAAAATGTTCTCTTTAAACCAGCCAGGTGTGACAAACATTTCCTCCTCTGATCTGAGGTGATTTACTGTAGGAACTTCATTCAGCACACTTGTATTAGGTTTCATTCAGGCTTTTGTTTATTACAATAACTAAATCTACAACTAGGATCTGGTAATGGACAACATTTGTGCCAAGGTTTCTTTCAAAGAGACTTTAAAGGCAGAAATGCAAATTAAGTAAAAACAAATGCATTTCACACAAAGTGTGAAATGTTTGTTCAATGTATGTGCAGATAATTTCAACCCAACCATCTGCTTTTTTTTTTCTTCAGGGTCTGACGCTTTTATATTTATTTTTAAAAATTTATAAAAATTATATGGCTGTTCAACTCACCCTTACAAAGATAAAAGCCCAATGTAAAATATAAAACAAAATATAAAAACAATTTAAAAATCCATCCCCATAAAAGATCAACAATCTTTTAACTTTCATATAGTTGTGGGTTTTATTTTTGGCTGTACACCGCCCTGAGTCCTTTGGGAGAAGGGTGGTATAAAAATTTAATAAAATAAATAAATGAATGAATGAATGGATGAATGAATGAATGAATGAATAAATAAATAAATAAGCCTCTTGATGGATTCCATCTCACTCTGAGATCCCCACACCCACTGGCCAGGTCTTCACGGCCTCATGAGTCCTGTTGGAGAAGGGCGGTATACAAATTAAATAAATAATAATAATAAAAAATAATAATAAAAGAGGCGGGGGCAATCCTATCTATGAGGGGATGATGTTCGGTTGGGAGGGAGCCACCACAGAGAAGGCTCTTCTTGATCTGGGTTAAGATCCTTAGGAGTAAGGACCCATAGCATTCCCTGCCTCCCCAGTCTAGTAGGTCAGGTAGATGTGACTGAGAAAAGAAAGTCCTTCAAATAACCTGGTTCCAAGCCATGTTAGATCTTTGAAGATGACAATCCACATCTTGAATTGGATCCAGATGCAAATCAGCAGCCAGTGCAGTTCCCATAGGAAACATGAGACGTGCACATCTAGATAAAGGTAAAGGTTCCCCTCGCACATATGTGCTAATCATTCCTGACTCTAGGGGGCGGTGCTCATCTCCATTTCAAAGCCGAAGAGCCAGCGCTGTCTGAAGACGTCTCTGTGGTCATGTGACCGGCATGACTAAATGCCAAAGGTGCACGGAATGCTGTTACCTTCCCACCAAAGTGGTCCCTATTTTTCTACTTGCATTTTTAATGTGCTTTTGAACTGCTAGGTTGGCAGAAGCTGGGACAAGTAATGGGAGCTCACCCCGTTATGAGGCACTAGGGATTTGAACCACTGGGCTGCCGACCTTTCGATTGACAAGCTCAGCATCTTAGCCATTGAGCCACCACATCCCTATGTGCACATCTAGGCCTGCACAAAACCATGTCAACCACTGTATTTTGAATCAGTTGAAGTTTCTGGATATGTTTCAAGGGCAGCCACATGTAGAGCACATTGCAGTAGTCGATATAGGAGAAGACTAGGACTTGAGTGAACACTACATGTAACCCACAATTGCACAAAGGTCTTCCTGGTTACAAATGCCATCATATGTCTATACATTTCCATCCATATCTCCATACATTCCCACATTTCTGTGTCTCTTTTCAAAAACACCCACCAAGGTTCAAAATCATTTTTGTCAGTCAGCCATTTAATTTTGTTTTTCTACATATGACAACAGGGATGATTTAATGTCTATATCTCAACTTCCTTTCCTTTCTAGTGTGATGAGTTGAGGAATGCTGGGCTTTTCAAAATAGGTTGCCACTGAAGAGTTTTGAGATTTCAAACAAGGTGCACAATTAATTTGTGGAATTTGCTGCAACAAGATGGAATATTAACATAGGCCATTTTCAGAGATTCTAGGCACATTTTACACATTCCAGAGGCAGGAACAAACTAATATTTATGGAGTGTGTAGAAGCCATACCCCATTGGAATCATTGTACTCATAAATTTAGTATTAACTGTTCAGAGCAGCATTTCTGATTGTTTTAGACTAAAGAGATGCACCCATGAAATACCTAGATAAGATCTGGAACTAAACAAGCTGTCGTTTCAAGCTACTATTACATTATATTATTTATCTTTTTATATTAATTAATGTGTACTCTTTTTGCTGAAAATCATATAGTATGCAAAAGATATTCACTTGCAAAGTAAATAATAAAGTTTAGGAAATAACTGTTAATTATAATGGACATTATTATAGTCAACAATTGCAGAATGCAAAAAGTATCAATTTTTTTCACTTTTCAAATAATTAATCATTCTTTGAAAGAACTTGGCCAAAGATGCATTTGGAATGAAGTGCATTTAGACATGTTGGCATGTCTGTGAGATTTAGAGATTTTTTTTTTTTAAAAAAAATCTATTTCCTACAAAAACATGACTCTTAATCCGCTTGATTTTTTCCCTCTTTAATAGAAGATATTGCTTGAAACAGAATCTCCTTCACAGGGGAAATCTATTAAAATCTATTATGATTGGGGATGAAAAGGGTAAAAACCTTCAAGTTAAAATTACAACTTTGGAGAGAAAATAAACATCGCCAAGTATGTAGATATAGTTGCTTGGTTTCTAAAGAAGACTTGAGGTTTAACAAGTATAATAAATACCTGGTTTAATGAAAACTATTAGCACTGTAACATGCCGATCAGGTTTTGTGTGTTTCTGTGTCTACATGTGTGTGTATAAAGTAACATTTCAATGAACAGCCAAGTTACATTGTACCAGTGGGCATCAGGCATTTAATTGTATCCAGACTTCTTGTCAGTAACTCAGATCTGGATAAGATCGGTTTGAGTTATTTGTTTAACCTATTTTACGTTCCAAAGTATTGAGAGAGAGTGAGAGTGGGAGAGAGTGAGTGAGCGAGCGAGAGAGAGAGAAATAGAGAGGAAACAAAACCCTATGTGGATTTGAAGAAACCAAAAAAATCAGAAAATGTTGATTTGAGAATGTTCAGAAACAGAAATTATTTCTTTTAAACATTATAACAAGAATTGTTTTTCCAATGTGGATGTGTTCAAAGAGGATTTAAAGGAACAAGAACCCCAGGAGAAAATTATCCTTTATTCTTCTCCTTTAAAAAAAAATAGCACATGTATACTGGTAAAGATTGGGTATGTAATCACACATGTCAAAGAAAATCCAATAAGTGCAAATTTATGGCATGACTATATCCAGTGATGATAAGAACTGACCAGCCACAATACTGTCTTTATGAGTCCAGGAAATTTTATTAAGATAAGTATATGAATGTATAACACAGAAAAACAGAAGGAAAGGAAGAAAAATATTCTTAATTAAGAATCAGCTAATTGTAAGGCTCTTCTCCTGGAGCTTGTCAGTCAACTCTCCTTATGACACCTTCAGCACACCCCTCCTGCTAGACAGTTACAAACAATTTGACAGAAACAGTCCCATAAATAAATTGGCCCTACGCCTTGAAGGATTTTAAAGGTAGTTCTTGGCTTTGAATTGGCCTTGAATTGTGCAATAATTGCACCTGGAAGCACACCAGAAGACAATGCAGCTCATGGTTCAATAACATCACATAAGCACAATAACCAGTGCAATTTACTGCCCATGGCACCTCATTCTGCACCAGCTGAAGCTTCTGAGTGATCTTCAAGGAGAGCCCTATGTAGAATGCATTGCAGTAGTCCAATCTAAAAGTCATAAGGCATGAATGATCATAATAGGAGCCCCTGATCCTAGAATGGTCTATGTTATAAATCAATATATAAGGAATATCCATGGTGTGTTTTCTGGGACATGAATGTTTATGTATTTTGGTATGCAGATAATATTGTGTTATGATCTGAGAACGTGAATGATTTGAGACAAATGTCCTATAGATTGTGTAATGTAACAGCAGCCTGAATCTGAAAATTAATGTATCAAAGACCAGGTACCATAAGCCCTCAATGTATGACAACTGGGACTGGATTTTTGGTCATACGTCACTGCATTTCTAAGTTGAGTCACCCATGTGAGCAGACCAGTGGTGGGTTCCTCCCGGTTCGGCCCAGTTCGGCCGAGCCGGTAGCGGTGACGATATGATGTCACTGAACCGGTTCTCTTTGTTCGGGAGCTGGGCCCTCCCGCTCACCCCCGCGTTATTCCTACCTTTTATTTCTTCTTTTTTAGCCCAGGTGATAGGTGCAGCAGAGTGGATTGCTGCACCTCAGCTGGGCAGATTTGTAACACGCTTGTGCGGAGAGATTGACGATCGCGCGTGAAGCATGTTTACAAAGAGAACCAGTAGTAAAGCCGGTTAGAATCCACCACTGGAGCAGACCCAATTTCCCCCACCATTTTTACAGCAGTTGTTAAGCAAATGACACAGTCATAAGTCCAAATCATATGCTAAGTTAATCACATGGTCATTAAGCAAATTCATTCTCCCAAGTGGGTATATTGTGGCAGAAACTGTAATACACACACATACACACACACACACACACATACACACACACACACAGACATATTGGCAAAAACCTTCGCAAATCACAATCATGTGAACATGCAACGTTGCAATCAGACATAAATGCGTGCTGAATGCCAAGCATCTGAAATCTGGTCATGTAACCATTGAAGAGCATGCACAATATTTTATGGTGTCCAAAAGTGGTTTACAGACTGTATAAAGCGCCATTCCCAAGACCGTTGTAATTTTGAAAGTTTGTTAAATGACCAAAGTTTGTTAAATGATAAATCAAGGACTACTGCAGCTACTATATCCTTGATAGAGAAAATGGAGTGAGTAATTGCAATTCCCACTTGGCTGTTTAATAATAAATTTATGATGAAATGTGTAGGGAATTCATGTAGTAGTAGTAGAGATACAGTATTGGTTGGAAATATATATATATATATGTAGGTCTTTGGTTATTCGGGTCTTCTCCCACGTAAAATTGGAAGTGTCTTGGCGACGTTTCGACGAAGTCTCATTCGTCATCTTCAGGCTGGTGTTCTCGGCTTCGTGCTTCCAGGAGCTTCGTGCTTCCAGGAAGCAGGCTTCGTGCTTCCAGGAGCAAATTGCTCCTGGAAGCACGAAGCCGAGAACACCAGCCTGAAGATGACGAATGAGACTTTGTCGAAATGTTGCCAAGACACTTCGAATTTTACGTGGGAGAAGACCCGAATAACCAAAGACCTACATACAAACACCCGCGAAAACCTGAGAAAACAAATATATATATATATATATATATACTTACTTGATAATCATATCAAGTATTTAGATGAGAAATAGAGTGAAGGCAAATGTTATATTGATTGTGAGCTGCAACAAGGAGTATAAAACTAGAGCAAATGAATGAATGTATGTATTTTGGATAGATGATTATTTAAGATGGAAAAACTGAAAAATTTTATGGTTTGCAAATTCTGATAGTGGCTGGCTAGTGAGTAGTGTACAATGTTTTGACAGGAATGGATATTTGATAAAAGATATAAAATATTTTACAATACAAAGTTATTGTATATAAGAACATGTTTCTGCCTACTTTGTTATACATTTGGAGAAACAAAATAAGTGAAGCACATCCCAGTTCAGTTCCCATGTAATCTGTAGTTTGAACTAAACTACTACTGATTACTCTGACATCTGTAGCTTTTACTTGAGACCCCTCCCTCCTCTTTTTCATATCCCTCCAGCTGTTTTCACCTCTGCTTTCACTTTTCCTATTATATTGCAAACCCTCAGACAGGTAAAAAAAAAAAAACAGGTCCTTTCTTTTTATAAAAGGCAGAGCAGCTTCACAAATGCAATGGCAATAACATAACCAACAGGGCAACTGCAGGCATTTGCCCCTTCTGCATATAAAGCGTAAGTGGAAATATAATCCTTTATATATCAAGCAGATTCTGCACTTAAAGCTGTAGAGAGAGAGAAGTGTGTGTGTGTGTCAGATTTTAATCATTCTACTTTGTGTTAAAAATACATATAAAAATACATACCCCATATCTCGGCATAGGACAAGCAAGTCTTTCGAATAGCGACTGCTCTTTCTCCTGAAATAACCATTTTGACTGAAATGGGTCCATAGCAGGGGTGGGCTTCAAAAATTTTAGCAAGGGGTTCTCTGCCTGGTTACTGGGTGGGCGTGGCATAGTCAGCCTCCTGCACCACGACGGGGGAGGGAGTGTTTTTGCCCTCCCCGGGCTCTAGAGGCTTTTCTTGAACCTCCGGGAGGGCGAAAACGGCCTCCCCAGGCTCCGTTTCCGGCCTTCGTGCACACCCTGCACTTATCTGCATCCAAAACAGGTCACATGGGGACTCCTGGGAGGGGTGGGTGGGGTGTGGCCAGCCAGGAGTGGGATTTGAGGGTTCTCTGAACTGCACAGAATCTTAGCTAGAAGTTCTCCCGAACCCCTGCGAACCCCCACGCCTGATCCCTAGGCTATTTTGCCTCCATTCCCAAACCTTTAGTACGTTCCTTTGTTTACACTGCAGGTCCCAAAGTTTAGTAGTGCATGCTGGTCATACAAAGGACATCCATGCAGACAGCAAAGGAGAAGGGGAGAATGGAAATGTTACAGCCAGCATCTCTTTCACTGATCTGTATTTGAGCCAAGAAACTGACAAATTGCCTTCCAGTGCAATCTCTAAAGAGTCCCAGCTGGAGCAATCCTCACGTTCACGCCCAAGTATCAAATGTTCAGAACCAGAGAATCTGCCAGAACCTGTTAAAGAAAGCTGCCACGAAGAGAACCCAAAGATCATAAAGAACCCCATGGAGTATCAAGATAAGCTTTACTTTCACTTAAAAGAAAATCTCTCTAAAGTGAAAGCATATGTCATGGAGATGGGGAAGAAAATTCCATTCCCAGACGAGTGTCTTATAGAAGGTAAGTGATCTCAAATTTTGAAAAGAAAAAGAAAAAAAAACCTGGTGTATTTTTTTTAAAAAGTATCTTAAGAGATTCATCCAAGCCACTAACCAGCCCCCTCTAAGCATCAACACTTTAAACTTGTTGAAACATGTTTTTACATATTGATCCCAGGATAATAAGTAGTTTCCACATTTCATTGTCCTTAGCCTTATGGGCCAATTGATATATTACATTTACCTGAGGTCTACCATCAATTTCTTAGAATGTTCTGAATGGAGTATTCTGAATATCCTGGGGGCATCTGTGCATTAAACTAGGGATGGGAAATTTTTTTTAAAAAAGGCATCACCCCACTTTTGTCTCTTTGCCCAGCAAAGTTCTATGCCAGCTTTCTACTTTATTCAAAAATTTGCAAGACTGGTTTGATGAGACTCTGCATGAAACACAAAAGAAACATGAATGGGCTTTAGATTAAACTTCTAAGACTGGTGCTCTCCAAATGCACTGTTCTACAACTTCCATGGTTTCTAGCCATTGTGGTGACAGAGTATACCAACTGGAGAGTATTTTACTTACTTATTTATTTTTATTTATTTTCCCACTTTTCCATCATGTACTACAAAGCACTCTCTCCTTTCATTTTCCCCAATATTAAAATCCTGGGAGATCATTTGAGCTGGGAGAGAGTGACTGCCCCAAATCAGCCAGGGCTTAGATAGCAGAGGATAGAATAGAAATGGGGAGACCCAAGATCTAGGCCACATCTGAACAACTACAACTGGTATGGTCTAATATACCTGGTATGCAACAGGTTAAAGAAGATTTATGGGATGCAGTGGCTCAATGGCTAAGACGCTGAGCTTGTCGATCAAAAGGTCAGCAGCTCAGCGGTTCCAATCCCTAGTGCCATGTATCGGGGTGAGCTCCCGTTACTTGTCTCAGCTTCTGCCAACCTAGCAGTTCGAAAGCATGTAAAAAAATGCAAGTAGAAAAATAGGGACCACCTTTGATGGGAAGGTAACAGTGTTCCATGTACCTTTGGTGTTAGTTGCAGCCACATGACCATGGAGATGCTTGGACAGCACTGGTTCTTCGGCTTTGAAACGGAGATGAGCATTTCCTCTAGAGTCGGGAACAGCTAGCACATATGTGCGAGGGGAACCTTTACCTTTACCTAAAGAAGGTTTATTTTATGTATGTTTATTTATCTAATTTAGACACTGCTTATCTCATTACCTAAGTGATTCTGGGAGGTTTACTGAAGAAAACATAAAATATAAAAAAGACATAATTAAAATCTGAGTTTAAAGCAATAAGAAACTAGAACAGAGATAAAAATGTTGATTAAAAATGGAAGGAGCACTCTCAGCACACCAACTACCCCCAGGGTTACATGTTATTCTTCAATCCCAACTCTCTGAGTTGGCAGTCGCATCTTCACACCCATCCAGGCCAGGAAGGTAGGAATCAACCTCATCTCTGGGACAGGGGTGGGTTCTAAATTTTTTACTACCGGTTCTGTGGGCGTGGCTTATTTTGTGGGTGTGGCTTGGAGGTCATGTGACTAGGTGGGCATGGCTAGCTGGTCAGAGTCATTTCTGGAAGGTACTCGCACTTACAACCAGTCCTCGCACTTACGACCCAACTTATTTGTTTGCTTTTAACACTGATCAGCTGTAGGACGGCCCTTTGAAGCCCTGCGGCAAGAGTTTAAACAGTTTTTTTCCCTCTAGTCATCAGCCGGGACTCAGGAGGCAGCAATAGATTGTGGGTGGGACCAAATAAAAGGTAAGAATAACGTGGGAAGGGGGGAGAACCGTTTTGGTGACATCATATCGCCACTGCTACCGGCTCAGCCAAACCGGACCGAACCGGGAGGAACCCACCACTGCTCTGGGGGTAAGATATTCCATGTGGCAGAGAAAGCTCTCATTCTGGACCCTGAAAGTCAAAGGCCTTTAACTTACAGGGGCCATAACATATCTTCTCTTCCTGCCCGGGTGGGATAGATTGATAAAATTGGGACAAGATGGTTCCTCAGGCAACTGGTTCCATGCCATGAAGGGCTCTAAAGGTTATAACCAACATGTTGAATTGGACCTGGAATCAAACAGCTCACAAAGTAGAGGTGTGACATAGAGTACACAGTCCTTGGGACACCAAAATTGCTTCCCCAGCTGCATTCTGCACCAGCTGCAGCTTCCAGATGCTCTTCAAGAATAGCCTCACATAGAGCGCATTGCAGTAATTCATTGCTGCACTTGCACACTTTCTCAGGTTCAACAAGATCAAATTTAACTTGGGTCACTTATGCTCACCTCTCATCAAGGCTCCGGCCACTTACCTGCTCCAGCTGTTTTTTCTGGCTACTTGTCACTTGTCTGGCTGTTTGCCCAGGTTCATTCCAACTACTTAAGCAGGCAGCTTGCATGGAAGAATCTGCCTGGGAGGCATGACTAGTTGCTTCTCTGGGCAGTTCCAATCACCAATTTGGGACTACTTGACTGCCCACCCTTTGCCACCTGAGTGCTGCACACCTCCTCCCCTCTGTCTCCTGCTGGTTGCCTGGGAGGTTCCAGCTCCAGTGTGAGCCTGTCCATTCACAACTGTTTGCTTCTCACTAACCACTAGGCTGTGTTTTAGGTCTTCAAGGAAGCCACCAAATGCCTCTTGGTTGCTCTGGCCACTAATAGGGCCTCTGGCTGTTCAGCTGCTGGTCACTTATCTGAAAGGCTCTAATTACCAATGATGGTCTGTTTGCCTGTTGTCCACTCACCACTCACTTGCCACACAACTGTTGTTTGTCCCTTTAAAGAAGCTGCAGCTTGCCACAATCACACAATCACTCTGACTACTTCCTATCATTGCCATTCCATGAACTGGTCAGCAAACCCACAGGCTCCACAAGTCCAAAAGAGCTAGGCAGGGCTGAGAGACCACAAAGCCCCAGGTAAGAGCACTGCAAATCTGGAGAAGCCCCCCTCATCGACTCTACAGCCATTCCTAGAAACACTGCAACAGTGGTCTGTAGAGATTCTCAGTCATCCAGGTCATGGTTGTCCCAAAGGGTTTTTTTTCCAGGAGGCAACTGGACTTGTTTTTTCTTTTGAAGACATTTCACTTCTTGAATGAGAAGCAAAATGTCTTCAAAAGAAAAAACAAGAAAGTCCAGTTGCCTCCTGAAAAAGCACCTTGGGACACTGCAACAGTGTAAAACGCATCCAGTCCCATCTGCCAACTTGATATCCTGAGTTGGTTTTGTCTAGGAGAAGGAAAGACTCTCTGCAACTACTTTCCAACCTGTCTCCAGCTTCTGAACAACTTTATATAAATATTTAAAATACATAAAACTGTACGCATTTTGGCTTTACAAAGGATCCTTTGTTGGCAGGATATCAGCAGAAAAAAAGTGATTATTAATTAGTGGTTTCATACATATTTTCCTTGCAGTAGCCTAATGTGAAAATATAATGGAAGAAAAAGAATGTCTGGACCCCAAAATGATGTTTTCATTATTACTGGCAGCTAAGTGTGAAACCTGCTGAGATGTAAAGAATCAGAAGATGAACCCCGTTTCTCAGAGTTATTTTGTAGGTCAGGCTCTGAGTGGGATAACTGTATATTTTAATGGAGGGATATATATATATATATTCCTCCATTAAATCTCAATCTCAAATACCTTTCTTTTTCCCAGTATTAGCATGGCCATTCAGTGGTGAGCCACTATAAGAAAAGATTGCTTGGCTATGCTGTGGTCTGCCAGTAGCCTGCAGAGCTGGCAGCGGAGTTGGACAGTGAGGAGGCTGGGGAGGAACATGGGCCAGTCCTGCAGTCTGGGGAAGGCCCGGACGAGAGCTCTGCGTCAGAGGCAGATATGGGGCCAGGGCCATCTGGGAGTGATGCGTGGACTCCGGAGCCTCCAGAGTCAGACAGCAGAAAGGCAGAGGAACAGGAGGAGCCTGTTCCTAGTGCGCGCATGCGCAGAGCTGCCAGAAGGAACAAACAGTTAAAACAAAAGGGATGACTTGGGAGTAAGGCCTGGAGATGATTAGTCCCTCCCATAAGGCTTAAAAGAGGAGCAAAGGCATGTGCACACTTTGCAGGAAAGCAACATTGTTGATTCTGTTCCCAGTCGGCATCTCTGTTTGATTCTGGAATCCATGTGGCTTTGCCAAGTAGGTCTTTGGCAGAGTGTCAAGGGAGATAAAGGTTGGTGATTATCCTGAAGGACTTCTCCCAAAGGATTTTTTGCAATTAATTGGAACTCAGCTGTGAATGAATGTAATTCACAGCTGTTGCAATAAAATAGGTTTTCGGGACTACTCATGTGTTTTAATGACTCAGGAAACCTAGGTCACAACAGGCTAGATGAGGCCAAGAAGGCCGAGGAGTTGAGTAAAGCAGGGCACTGGCTGTGTTCTTATGATTCAACTCATCATCAGCAAATGTCCCTGCTAATACAGGAAAGCAATATAGTACAAGATAAACCTGTGCATTACGTAGTAAACTGGTTTAGCCCAGGGCTAAAATTGCCACCATATAAGTATTCTCCAACATCATACCTGATATATTGGAATCGCAAATCATAATTAGTTGACAATTTTAGCACTAACTTTTTTGAAGAGTGTCAGTTTGTGCCTTTGCAGCCATATTTTTAACAGCTTTGTTAATTAACAACAAAGTGTATACATAATACTGATAGCAGCAATGGAATAATGCTAGCAGTAATGCAATATAAGATAAACGACAAAATAAACTGCAAAAAAATAAACTACATCATGAACAAATGCAGACAATTTAATTGGATTAATTAAAAAAAACCCTTCCTTGTCCCTCAATTAAAAGACTACCTCAAATGTTGTAAAAATACACATTTTCTGCAATTCACTATGGCAAATGAGTTATATATTATCTTACCAATAGAAGAGAATATTCTGCAAGAAAACCACCATGTTCAGAGAACACCAAGGATCTCAGATATTTTCTTTTCAGAATTATACAGGTTTTTTGACATACCCCAATACAAAAGTATCCCGTTTTTGATGCATTGGTAAATTCCAAAAATTGGAAATATGGGCTAAGAAGATGTACATGCTTGACATGTAACAGTGACAATCCTGTTGAAAATCCTGCATTTTTCAGCTCCAAATGTCACAACTGACTAAGCCGAAGCCATGTGAATTAATGTTCCAGCTCCTTAATTGCGTTTCCAGCCACAAATAGTCATAAACAACCCTTGCTAAATAGTGTCTGGGTTACCAGATATATATACAACAGTATTTTCTGTTGTATTTGTTACATTGTTAGATTAAAAGAAAGCTGTGATCACAATTTTCGTCACTGCATTGAAAGAACAGGACATCTGAGCTTGTTATTCTAAAAGTCATAAATAATTAATACTGGCTTAATCTACTTCAGTTTTATAAAAACTACTTTCAGGACCTCAGTACATTCTTCCACATGGATCAGAATGTCCAAATAAACTTTCAAGAAAAGCTTTAAGGTGACTCAACCTCAGTTTTAAATTCAACAAAAGTTTAAATACTCTTAAATCAGCAGAGTTAAGCTAGTCCAAGTTAATAACAATGATGTTTTCTGTATTCCTATGCATCTGTAAAATGACAGTGATCATCCAGAAACAGATTATTTCACATAAATGTTCCATGTCACTTTATGTCCCATGGTGGCAATGTTATGCCTTTGTAAAAATTAGTTTTTCCAGGAGCACAATTAGAAAGTTGGATAGTTTCCCTTGGAAACAGCCACATTTTCTCACAACAATGTTTCTTATAAGATTATATACTTGTAATGCTTGCTTGCTTGCTTATTTATTTATCTTATTTATTTATATTTGTCCTTTTATTATATTTTATATATAACTAAAGATGGCAAACATACTGTTTTTTTCAGAGTATAAGATGCTCCGGGGTATAAGACACACCTTAGTTTTGGGGGAGGAAAATAAGGGGGGGGGAATCTGCCTCTGCCTACCAGCATCCATTGGTATTCATTTGGCTAGTGTCCTGTCAGTGTGTGAGACTGTTTGGAAACTGGAACAATATTTGCTGTGTGAGCAACAAGGAAGGAGACAGCAAGGAGCCTGGGTGTGGCTTAGGTCAGTTGTTCTAAAGCTTCATGCTGTGCTGATCTCTGAAACTAAAACTGAAACTCCTCTCCTCTGCTTGTGTTTTGCTTGCTGCTACAAACTCTGACAGTCCTTGCAGCAAATAGCGAACAGCCAGGTCAGCTTCAGCACATTATTGCAGCCTGATTCAGCATGAGCAGCTGATTGGCGGGTGAATCAACCTCCTGGAATATCCCCAATCAGCTGTTCCAGGCTGCAGGGATTGCCATAGAACAGGTGTCTGCAACCTTAAATACTCAAAGAGCCATTTGGACCAGTTTCCCACAGAAAATAAAACACCGGTAGCCACAAAACCTGAGTGGGCATGGCCAACTCGATGTCACTCACTTCCACCAGTCACATGACCCCCCCCCACTAGCCATGCTTACCCAGCTAGTCATTAGGGCAGAGAATCAGTTGTTAAAAAACACCAGGAATCCTTTTGACATATCTTTCTCCCCTCTCCCTCCCCACTCTCTCTCTGTATCTTTCTATGTCTCTCTCTGGTGGGATCACCTGACAGGGAGCCACAGCAGAGGGCCCAAAGAGCTGCATGCAGCTCTGGAGCCGCAGGTTGCTGACCCCTGCCATAGACCATCACCTCCTCCGTGCCTAGTGTTTTTGGCTACATTTGGTGTATAAGACGCACCCAAATTTTCACCCTCTTTTAGGGGGAGGAGAAGTGTGTCTTGTACTTTGAAAAATATGGTACCTAATATTCCTCCCTCCTCCTATTTTCCTCATAACAACAACCCTGTGAGTTGGTCTGTCCCAAAGTCACCCAGTTAGCTTTCATGCCTAAGAAAGGACTAGAACTCAGGTCTTCCAGTTTCTAGCCTGGTGCTTTAACTACTAGATCAAACTGGCTCTTGGAGTCTCCTTATTATCCTTCCATATTGGAAAATGAAGATAGCACCACAGTATGTTAGAAACACTACTTATCTGACAACAAAAGAAAAAACAAAACGAAAGAGCAATAGATATGAAACATAAATTATTTCATTTCCAAATTTAATTCACTTTTTATAAATTCCCCCAAAGGGGAACAAAAGTCTAATTGTGCTTCTTTCCCTTTTCCTACCTATTTCTCAAGATCACTGAAAATATAATGGTCCAGTACTAAATAAATCTTCTAAAACAGACTAGACACTTGAGATTGAATTGTGCTTTTCCGACACGGTTATTTCAGTTTATCAATCTGGAAAAACCAATATTTCGAAAATTAATTAATTCAAAGTTGGACCACACTGTTATTGCTATTCTGAAAAAATCCCATTTGCTGCAACACACCTGTTTATTACCATTATAATCACTGAGCCAGGTGGCGAAGTGCTTAGAATGTAGTATTGCAGGCTGACTCTGCCCATAGTCAGGAGTTTGATCTTGACCGGCTCAAGGTTGACTCAGCCTTCTGTCCTTCCAAATGAGGAGGACAGTAAAGGAGGTAAAATGAGGACCCAGATTGTTGGGGGCAATAGGATGACTCTGTAAACTGCTCAGAGAGTGGTGTAAAACATTATGAAGTGGTATATGTCTAATTACTATTACTATTGCAGTATTTGAGATAATGTGCATTTTAATCTTTACATATACCAGCAAAAACTGGTTAACCTTAATCCTATACACCAATTTGTATCTCTGATATACCTCTGATATGCAGCCTCCTTCAACCTCCCCAACCAATAAACAACCCAGTTGCTATTCCTAAGGAAAAGCAGCCACTTAATTATAAATACAGTTTTAAAAAGTATTATTTATCATGGAGTAAACGATTTCAAAGACAATGCTTTTTGCTGACATCAGTCCGTTAGCTATAGATGCAAGCGGGTATGTATGATGCTGGTACATCTTGCAGAGTAAGTCAGCTGGAAAGCATGAGCAAACCCGCAGAATCACTTTCCATTCAATGAACAGTTTATGAAGGCACCTTCATTCCTTTTCATTGCCAAAATCAACTATAGTTCCCAGTATAATAGCTTTTTAATGGCATCATTGTTGCAGAATTTATTTGACCATCATCATTTCCTGAAAATGCCTTAAGTAAGACTCTTGAGACAAAATGTTTCCAGAGTGTAAAAACTTGATGTGACTCATTTACTATATATTCACAAATAAACACTCACGCCGATTGCATAAGGATATTCAGAGATACTCCATTAATCCATTTGGTCTCAAGTTTGGCATTTAGGAGATCTGCTATAATTTCTCCATTTCTGTTCTGAGAATTAAACTTCAGTTTCTAGTGTGTTTTTTAAAAGAAACTGTTCAAAAATTATTACCATAAATAAAGGAAAAATTCAAACAATCGCTAAATAGCAGCAAAGGGTTAGTTTTTTAAAAAAATCTCTGCTCCCTTCTATTGAGTGTTCAGATTTTTGCAATCTAGAAATTGTATGCTTTCTACAGTTGCATACTAGAGTATTTTCTGATTTGGTTTAAAAAAAGTCAAGATAATGGCTGTGGTGCACATAAAAAGTAGACAGAGCATTGCATTGTTGCATCTTGACTTTTTTAAGTGAATAAAAAAGGATTTCATAGCATTTGCTGAGATTTCATTAATAATATTGTAAGGACCACTGTGATGAAGCAGTGTAGGTCAAAACATTCAATTGAATGAGTCTTCACTTAAAAACTGGTGGCATAGTGACCATTCGAAGTTACAGGATCTCCCCAGAGCTGCTTTTGATGTTCCAACAACTGGATACACACACACACACACACACACACACACACACACACACTCTTCGAATGTGGTCAACTGAACATTCTGGGCCCTTGGCAACCAGATTGAATTTACAGCAGGGTACACACACACACACACACACACACACACACTCTTTTCATGTGGTCAAGTGAATACATTCTGAGCATTTGGCAACTGGCTTGCATTTATGGCCATTTGCAGCTTCCCACAGTCTACAATTGTGGAATTGTAGTGACTACAATTTTTAGCATTTTTTGCCAAATACTGCAGAAGGGCAATCACCAGGAGTCAAAAGTGATGTGAAGACACACATTTTCCCATCTTTGCTGCTGCTCCCACAATCATCACCAAATAGCTGATCATCCCACAAGCATCAGTGACCTGACTCCAGACCCACCATTAGTTTCCTCACATCTTCTGCATGACCCTTCTTTTTTTGATTGTACTCAATGCATACTGTCGCCCCCACTTCCTCCCTTGGTATATCATTGGTCATAACATTGCTATATTGTAAAACCCAAGTTCTGAGATTGCTGTTGCAACTGGGCAATAACCATGAAATATTGTGGGAATATGATGTATTTGCTCCAAAAAAATGAATTTTCATAATGAGTGTGTGCCAGTATACTTGCATGTACCTTCAAGCTGGTGAGAAGTGGGCAATGCTATGTTGGCTTGTAAGGTTAGAATCTCTAGAAACTCTGGCTTGCATAGAGTGATATGAGCATAGATGGGTTAAAATGGGCTTGCGGGTGCATTTGTGTCACAATGGTCAAATTGTGCCAACCTAACCACTCCTGCCTTTATCTTTAGTAGGAATGCTGCATAAGGCATTGTTGTGAAGGTAGCCCCCTCCCAACTTCTTATCCTAAATGCCCAATACACAAATTTATATAAGCAGGAGAGTTGATAAAGGTAGTTCTTCACTTACAACTGAATTGAGCCTGGAATTATGGTCATAATTTGTTGTGGTTGTAAGTTTAGGCATCCATGTGACCAGAAGTAAAATCTTCTATTGCAAGAAAAAGACTAGAAAAAATGGAATAGCCATCATTCTAACAAAAGAGTGCTCAGATATAACCCAAACAATGGACACACAATTCATTGGCAAGAGTAACTGAAGAAAGCTTGATATTTGGAAAAACTAAAGCCAATTGGACGAGAGGCTGACATCAGAGAAGGTAGTTACAGGTTTCTCACTAATGTCTCAAGCGTGAGCTTACAATGACTCAAGCAGTTATTGTCACACAGTTCTAGTGAAATTATTTCTATAAAGTTATAAAGAAGAGATTGACGGTAACTATGTCAACACAGAGAAGGTTGAGAGATTCTGAATATGATAAAAGGAATCCCTGCAGATTTTATTTCATTAGTCATTGCCGACTCTAGGTGGCGATGTTCATCTCTGTTTCAAGGCCAGCACTGCCCAAAGACATTTCCGCAGTCATGTGGCCTGCATGACATCACAGTGCACTGTTACTTCCCACTGAAGTGGTACCTATTTATCTACTAGCATTTGCATATGCCTTCAAACTGCTAGGTTGGCAGGAGCTGGGACAAGGAATGGGAGTTCACCCATTTACATGGTACTCAGGTGGCAAACAAGCCAACAAGCCCAGTGTCTTAACCACTGAGCCATTGCACTGCCCCCCCTGAATATATTTATTATCTAGTACTGCCATCTTGGAAAAAAATGGATATGGAAGAAAAGCAAGGAAGGGAAAAGAAATTATGGTGAAAATAGAATGACGTCAGGAAAAGGAACCACAAACTTGTTTTAAAAATCTGTAACAGATTTTTTTTTCAGCTTTACTGCACTTGATCTTAGCCCATAGGCCAAGAAGCAATTTTTTCAATTATTTTGCAGCAAAATGAAATTGTTTTTATTTATATTGGCAAAGGCTAAAGTTTGTTTCTTCTGAAATGTTGTTTATTTTGAAAAATAAATTCTACAACAGTTCAGTACTCTGATATTTATTTACGTATATTTGCAAATCCATGCATGTTAAATTGGAAATAAAGTTCTGTAGAATGTGTACATTCTAAAACTGGGCACTATAACTTGAAGTTCAATTCTGTTCTTGGAAACTATAACTACATTGCTGTAAAAATATTGCCTTTCAAAAATAATACTTTTTTGATCAGAAAATAAAAACTTTTTATTAAAAAAAAAAATAATACTTTTATGTTTATTATGTGATTTCTACTTTTTCAAGTGTTTATATTGCACTATATAGTATTGTATATTTTGTGATTCCCCAGTTTTTTAAAATATATTTAATTGAACTGTTAGCTAGATTTCTAGCCTGTTCTTTTTCTGAATATATCTGATAGAATATTATTGGTTTTCCATTATTACTATATAATATTGCAAATATTGGTTACATTGATTCTTGAAAAAACTCCAATTCTTTAAACATACAGGAAATCTAGGGAGTCCTCAACTTGCAACCACAGTTGAGCCCGAAATTTATGTTGCTCAGCAAGATATTTGTTAAGTGAGTTTTGCCTCATTTTACGACTTTTCTTGTTAAGTGAATCATTGTAGTTGATAAGTTAGTCACACAGTTGTTAGTGAAACTGGTTTACCCATTGACTTTACTTGTCAGAAAGTTGCAAAAGGTGTTCACATAATCCTAGGACATTATAATCATCATAAATGTGAGTCAGTTGCCAAGTGTCTGAATTTTGATCACATGACAATGGGGACGCAGCAACGGTTGTAAGTGTGAAAAATGGTCATGTCACTTTTTTCAGTGATATTGTAAGTTTGAATGGCCACTAATGAACTGTTGTAAATCAAGGACTACCTGTAGTAATCTTTAAAAATGAACAAGAGCAGATGAAAAGTTATTGCTACAGGTGTGGTTTACACATCATTGTTTCTTTCCTAAGAGACTTCTCACTTATACAGTAGCAATTTTGTGATGTTTCTTTGAGCTGGTTCACATATGGATGAGGGGCAGTTGAATATATAAATGAAAATTGGAAAACAGTTGAACAGGAACATAAACCAAATTTCCATTAGTTGCCTCAGAGTAATGACAGCCCATTCAGACATGGGAACATCCCAGGGGTAGGTTCTACTTACATTTACTACCAGTTCGCAATGGGATCGCGCATGTGCAGAATGCCAATGATGACATCTGGGGCGGGGGCAGGGCCTCCCGCCAGTTTTACTACCGGTTCTTGCGAACCGGTCGGAACCAGGGACAACCCACCACTGGAACATCCATATTTCATATCAGCCATGGACTTTTCATGAGTGATATTAATAGATAAATTATACACACTGTCACGATTACATTGACAAAAGGATCTTGATTGTTCAAACTTGTCTTAAGCTTCTTCATTCTACAAAATCAGGGCAGTGCTGTCCTGGATTTGCTGCGATTGGCTGGTGTTGTGTTTTGTGCTGTACTGTGAGATAATTGGTACCATATGATGAAATAGATGGAAAAGATCACCGCTCCCCTGCAATGCTTGCTTCTGGAACCTTTGATAAATTTAAGCATGGCATGAGCCAAAGCATGATTGAAGACAGATGGTATTTGACTAGCTCCATATAACCACAAACTCGCAGAGACACAGAGCAACATTTCTGAAGAGCTGTTGTATTTTCACTGTGCCAATTTCAAAACACCAACTAACCAAAAAAACCCCACAAAAAATGGCTTTCTATTATATTTGATATTAAGTTCCGTATCCCAAATTCTGTTCCCATATTGTAGAAAGTCACAGGCTGACAAAGATGCACACATGCAAGTTGACTTTTACGATAGGATTTTAGAACCAAAACCAGCACAATTAAGGAAAAGATAATCTTCTGAAGATTGATCTGCTATCCAAATAGCTAAATTCAGAGACCAGGAGCAAAGAGAGGGTTTTTAATAAAGAGAGAATAAATTATTTAACCCTGAATCACAACTCCTTGGTGGGGGGCAATGGGTATACACAAGAATTTGTTCTCCTCCAAACAACCTCCCAGTGGAGTTTATCACTCTGAATACCACTTATTTTAATATGGTAAAGATGATTTTTTTTAAAAAAAAGCATAAAGAGGGAAATGATTAGGAAACCATTTGAAAAATTTTAAAAAGTATTATAGTATAACTATTTCTTGGCTTTTTAAAATCTTTTGCAGGCCATTAGAGTCACTTTGATGACATGGGTGGCTGTATAAATTGTCTAAATAAATTATATTATTTTTTATATTTATATCCCACTGCAAACTAAAAGGACTCAGCAGCTCAAAAAACAAAAACATCAGTAATTAATGCAAAAACCTAAAACTATATAAAATTTCCAACAAGAGCCAGTAGTTCAGTAACCATCTATATATAACACAACATTATGTCCAAATGCTTTTCAGAGGACCATTGTTTTCAGCTGTTTTTCAGAAAGCACTCAAAGTGGGACCCTTATCTAATTAATTATGGAAGGCCATTCCGGAGGATTGGTGCTCCTAGTGAAAAGCAGCACTTGTGAAAAGATCAAATTGGTCAGGCCAAGGTTAGCAGGAAAATGGGTCCTTAAGTGCTAAGTCATAAAAGCCTTTCAAAGTTGAAAACACCACTTTAATTTGTTCCCCTAACCAGGGGTGTCAAACTCGTGACCCCTGGGCCAGATGCCTCACACGTTGGCCACGTCACCCCCATTTTAGCGAAGGGGGAAAAAGTTGTGATATGTCACATGACAACAACATGTCATTGCGAGTTTGCCCTAAGCCAATAGGTAACTGGTGCAGGTTTTGTAGCACAGGTGTAACAGCTAACATACAGGCTGCCTCACTTGGAACCAATTGCAGCTTTTGTATAGTCTTTAAAAACAATCCCATGTAGCTGTGATGGCGAACCTATGGCATGCATGCCAGAGGTGGCACGCATCACCCTCTCTGATGGAGCTGTCGCCCCAGTTCAGCTCTGCTGCGCATGTGCATGCACCTCCTGCTGGCCAGCTGGTCTTCGGGTCTCTGCCGTGCATGTGTGGGGCGCATTTGGTGGGTGCACATGCAAGGGGTGGGGCACATGCGGGGGGCATACGTGCATGCACTGGGGTGTGTGCAGGGGGCATGCATACATGTGCAGGGAGGTGCATGCACAAGGGCCGTGCATGCATTGCATTTTGGAGGTTCAGGCATGCTTTGGGCACGGAAAAGGTTTAGAAAAGGTTAGCCATCACTGCCATATAGAGTACTTTGCAGTAGTCCAGATCAGATGGTGATGAGAACATGAGTCACTGTAGCAACTTCTCTCATCCAAAGTAGGGTTGCAACAGGAGAATCGGCCAAAGCTAGTCATATTTCCATCCTGCAAAAAAAGAAGAAGCATTTTTCTATATTTACTTAAAATAGCCTTTTGTTTATTTTATAGGCTGTTTGACTCCCAAACAATTCTTGGAGGCTGCAAGTAAAAAACCAACATATAAAGAATATAATCAACCAAGAGCAAAATAACCACCGCTGCCCCCACCCCGCAAACCCAAAGTCAATCAGATCACAACAAAACAATACAGGGGCTCTGCAATCACTCTTACCCTACTGCCTAAGAGAACAAGCAGGTCTTCAGTAGTTTCCTGAATGGCATTAGGGTGGAAGCCATACTAAACTGTTACTTAATATATGTGTATATGCATAGTTATCTCCATATCTGAATATCTCCAATAATATTTCAACGAAATTGTGTTTAGGGACCCCCATCCTTATCGAGATACTAATTTGGGAGAAATTGTTTTTGAACAATTACCTAAGTAAGTATGTTTTGGTCCTATCAACTGTTGATAGGACTTCATAGGAATAGTATCAGCGGGAGAGTCAGTTCTGACCTTCCTCTGAAATAAAAAAAAAACCCTGTAAAGTACATGATGGTGACCCAGGTGCCAGTTCCAAGCAATCAAAAGTCTCCTTTTAGAGCAGAGGTGTCAAACTTGCTGCCCGCAGGCCAGATGCGTCACATGCTGGCCACGCCCACCCCCATTTTAGCGAAGGGGGAAAAAGTTGTGATACATCATGTGATGACAACATGACAACGCAAGTTTGACAGAGTATTACATATAAAAAAATTCAGTTAGCCCGACATGCTACTGTAGAATTGCAGCAAGTTAGAATTACATTTCATTTATATTGGCTACTCAGACTGTGCTCTGTAAAAACTGTCTTGTAAATGAGCAACCACAAAAGACTCTTCGCTACATTCTAGGAAAAACATTAGGACATTTTCTCTGTTGAAAAATTTACCTCTCTAATTTGTTACTAACATTCTTCGAGAAAGCAAGCAGTCTATATTTTGACCTTATTTTTAATCTAGTAGTTAGCTGACTTAACTCAGATGTTTTTATAAACACTGTGGCAGTGGTGGGTTGCTCCTGGTTCTGTCTGGTTCTTTAGAACTGGTAGTAAAAGCAGTGGGAAGCTCCACCCACCTGCCCGGATGTCATAATTGATGATCTGCGCATGCAATCCCGTTGTGAACCAGTAGTAAAGGTAAATAGAACCCATCCCTGCACTGTGACTTATCAAAATGCTCTGTGTGGGACGCTTTTCATTGACAATTTACTAATTGATTCATGCTTTAGAAGTTGAATGAGTTATTTTTACTCTAATTGCCCTGAACAATATTATTTTAATTATATTTTAATCCCATCTCTTATTGAGGAACATAAGATCACATACGGTCCATAGTGCTCTCTTCTCCAACTATTCCCCATATCAATCCTGTTAGATCATTTAAGAGGAGAGCGTGAGTCACCCAGTCAGGTTTCATGGCTTAGAGTGGAGTTAAACACAACTACTGTTACCAAATTTTTTCTTGGACATCACTATTTTCAGTGTTCTCAGTATGCTGTTGCTATGCAAGTGCCATAAGCTCTTACTGCATCCATGACACCACCATTAGTATCAATACGCTAAATCCAAAGAACAGATTGAGATGGGATTAAATCCTGTTTAGTCTTAAATTTTACCAGTCAGTTTCTTCTTTCCCATCACACACTAGCATATCTTTAAACTCTGACTTTTAACTGGATTCTATGCCAAAATGAAACTTTTTAAGCTTCAGAATATGTACAAAGTATGTACAGTGTACAGTAAGGCTTGCAGACCAAATGGTTGTAGGTTTTGGGACCACTCGGTTCCAAGACTAGTTTACCTTTGACTTTGAATGGGGTTGTATTTCCCGTTTCAAGGGTGGTGGGCAATCTGGGGCTTTCTTGAACTCACAACTCCTGCTCAGTGAGTTGGCAGGTAAGACCAGGAAGGCTTTGCCACAGTTTCATCTGATGCTTCAGTTGCACCCTTTCCTAGATTGAGAAGCCTCTCAGTCCCTCATGTACTTGTCACTTCATGGCTTCACTACCGCAAAGCACTCTACATGTGCCACTTGTAAAATGCAACTAATCCAGAATACAGTGCTGTGGAAAGTTATGGACACGCTTTGCTATGACCATCTGATATCTTTGCCCCAGTAGCTGCACTGGTTGCCAGTTTGCTTTCAGGTATGATTCAAGATGCTGGTTATAACCTATAAAGTCCTTCATGGTATTGGGATCCAGCTGAAGGACTGCCTATCTCCTGTAGTATCTCCTGTGCAATGCAAATTAACAAAGTTGGCACATTTGAGATCCTTCGAACAAAAATGCTGTCTATCAAGACACAGCAAGTTTGCCTTCTCTTATCACAGTGCCTGCTCTTTGGAATGAGATTCCCCCTTGAAATCCTGATTTTTCCCTTCTTGTTGGCATTCTGAAGAACCATAGAAAACTGGATGTTCTCCCAAGTCTTGGGTTGGAGTAGCTGGCTGTCAGTTGTTTGTGGAATGTTTTGGGGTTTTCTGGCTTCAACAGTTTTGCTTTTCTTTGTCTGAGTTTGGTTTTATTGTTTGTTTCTCTCTGTTTTACTGGAGGTTTCTTTTTTTATTGCTTTTATGTATTGTGAGCTGCCCAGAGTGGTTTGGAGTCAAGCAACATCAAATCAATCAGTCCATATGTGTAAACATAATGATGTATTTCTCATGTGAATGGTGTATCCTTCAATCTTTAAAAAAAAATTCCTGAGTCCTGTTAAAATATTGGGCTTTTGAATATTACATATAAAGTAAATATTAAATGCAGTCTGGACACAGAGCAGAGATTCTGGTCAAGTCTCAAAGAATTAAAATAGAGGAAGACTGCAGGCCCAATTAAACACATGAGAAATAAAAAAGTGAATATGTCAGCAATGGTAACAGCAGCATAAAAGTACTGACGGTGTATTAAAAAGAGATATGTCCTCATTTTATATTATATTCCTCTCATAATCCCTGTCCTTCTCACTTTTTCCCCATAGAATGTTCTTTCTAACATTGAATATTTTTTCAATATTCAAGTGTCTACATGACCAAATAACATCCCTGCAACCTGCAATACTTCAAAGTGATATTAAATAAGCCTACCATATGTTGTTGATTTAAAAAAAATATTTCAGAGCATGATGGGGTCTTTTATTATGTGTATGTTTCCTACTGCTTAATGTATGGTTTATCATAAGGACTCATCACTAGCCACATGGCTTTCATTATTGATTATGTTCCACTTATTACTAAACAAATAGATGTGGTTTCCATTGATCCCAAAATATTCTGTGATAACATTCACGGTACTTCCAGCTGGTACTGGACACATCACTACAAACCCAAATGATTATTTTTTGCTGTGTTTGTTAATGAAATAATAATATTGAGATTCCTCTCTAAAATTTAATTTAAATGTGAACAACTCTGGTTCATAGGTTCTGAGTCTTCTTATATGATCAATTAGGGGGTTTTATTAATAATTTAATTAATACTTTGATTAATATGAGACTCAGTGCCATAAAAACATGATTATTCCTATCTTTTGTGTCTCTATACATTTTCATGTAATGAGCATCTCATTACACTTTTATTTATATAGTATATTCTAACTAGATTTTTTCCTCTCAGCTAGTAATGGTTTATTCCACCATTACAAATAAAACTTCAGTTCCTAATAATGGCAGTATATTATGTTTGAATTGAATAATATATTTTACACCATAAAAGTCCATTCAATGAATATAATTTAGAAAGCTTTTTACTCACAGAATCCACCAATTAATTTCAACCAGTAATAAGCGGTAATATAGCCTTAATAAAAATAAACTGCACATCTTAAAATATTTTAACAAGCAACAGGTGGAAAGCTTTAAAAGCAGTGGTGGGATTCAAATAATTTAACAACCAGTTCTCTGCCCTAATGATTTCTTCCAAACCAGTTCACCAAACTGCTCAGAAAGTTAACAACGGGTTCTCCCAAAGTGGTACGAACTGGCTGAATCCCACCACTGTTAAAAAGGAGACTCCTTCTAGCCTTCCAGATTTCATTGCCCAGAATTCCCCCAGCTACTATGGTTACTGCTTAGAATTCTGGGAATTAAAATAACATATCTGGAAATAACCTAGTTTAGATTAGACTATAATAAAAGCTAAGCTTTCCATGATGTACTTTATTTGGTCAAAAAAGACCCTCAAAATTTCCTTAGGATAAAGATGGCTTTTACTGGCGACACCAGTCATTAGAATAGAATAACAGAGTTGGAAGGGACCTTGGAGGTCTTCTAGTCCAACCCCCTGCTTAGGCAGGAAACCCTATACCATTTCAGACAATTGGTTATCCAATTTCTTCTTTAAAACTTCTAGTATTGCAGCATTTACAACTTCTGGAGGCAAGTTGTTCCACTGATTAATTGTTCTAGCTGCCAAGAAATTTCTTCTTAGTTCTAAGTTGCTTCTCTCCTTGATTAGTTCCCACCCATTGCATCATGTCTTGCCCTCAGGTGCTTTGGAGAATAGTTTGACTCCCTCTTCTTTGTGGCAGCCCCTGAGATATTGAAACACTGCTATCCCGTGGTGGGCTGCTGCCGGTTTGGACCGGTTCAGGTGAACCGGTAGTTGCAACCTGAGGATGGGCCCACCCCCACCCCTACCCACCCCGCCAACCCTCGCCCATCCTCCCGGGTGCAATCCCATGCTCACATTTCCGGTGCTGGGCGAACCGGTTTTTACAGTATGTGATGCCCACCTCTGCTGCTATCATGTCACCCCTAGTTCTTCTTTTCATCAAACTAGACATACCCAGTTCCAGCAACCATTCTTTATATGTTTTAGCCTCCAGTCCCCTAATCATCTTTGTTGTTCTTCTCTGCATTCTTTCTACAGCCTCAACATCATTGAAATGTAAGATCTATAATTTAGTGCAATATGGTGATCAGACTTTCTCTCCACATACAACGCTAGTCTTAAAATGTAGTTGATGTTGGATTTTGTGTTCTTTGGCACAATGGCAATTAAAAAGGCATGCTGTGTTCCATCAACCACAGACATAATATCTGGCATTCAGCATAGAACAGCTACTGCAATGGGAGAATAGCTGAATAAATAAATTCTTCTTCCCACCCCAAAAAGAAAAAGAAAGGAAATGGAGAACATCTCATTTTCTCACTGCGGTAGCAAAGTCCTAGCATTATTGTTCTGTATTTTGGCCCATTTGCCTAATTCTGCTGACTGGCCATTATGTTTAGAAACTGCAGGTAGTCTTCAACTTACGACCCCAATTGAGCCCAAAATTTCTGTTGCTAAGCGAGATGTTTGTTAAGTGAATTTTGTCCCATTTTACGAGCTTCCTTGCCATAGTTGTAAAGTGAATCACTGCCGTTGTTAAATCAGTAATACAGTTGTTAAGTGAATCTGGCTTTCCTATTGACTTTGTTTGCCAGAAGGTCACAAACGATGATCACATAACCCTGGATGCTGCAAACTGAAACAGTCATAAATACGAGTCAGTTGACAAGCGTCTGAATTTTGAGCATGTGACCATAGGGATGCTGCAACAGTCATAAGTATGAAAAACAGTGCCATTGTAACTTTGAACAGTTACTTAATGAACTGTTTTAAGTCCAGGACTACCTGTATACCTTGAAAAGCTGGATAAGTCAGATGCCCCATATAACCCAATGGGGAAAAAAATTACCGTTCATTTTTATGCAAGTGAAATTTTCCATTTGCAACATACCTAGCAAAAAGAAGAGGGCAGTGCAGAGAGCATGGCAATATCACTGTCAGATTGCTGGAGACTCCAGGCATTCTATAAGCACCAAAATGGATTCCACATCTGATAATGCCATATTCTTCTGCTGTATACCACTTACACTGCATCTCCATCTTGAGAGCCATACTGCGCAGTACTGCAGGCTACTTCAGCTGACTGCTAGCTGCAGTTCAGCAGTTCAAATCTCATCAGGTTCAAGGTTGACTCAGCCTTCCATCCTTCCAAGGTCGGTAAAATGAGGATCCAGATTGTTGGGGGCAATATGCTGACTCTGCAAACCACTTAGAGAGGGCTGTAAAGCGATATATAAGTCTAAGTACTATTGCTAAGTGCTATCTCCATATATGAGGATGAAGTTTAAAAAGTGGAAGCAAATCAAAAGCTTTATTTACTTTTGTTGGCTTATACTAGCTTGTAAGGAATTATCCTTTTGATTAGAACCTTGAGTTATGCTACTTCTATAGAATTAAAACCATTCTGAGGTCAGGAATTTGTTTTGAATATTAAAACTGAATGACTCTCATTGTTATTTCATGAAGTGTTCTTCATAATTTAGACCATAACTATTGTTTAAAACAAGAGATCCAGAAATGCTGCATCAATTTTACTTTGGTTCCTTTCTATTGTAAATTATGTTGCAGTAAAATACAAAAGTTATATATAAAGATAGCCAGCTGTAAATCTAAAATAGTAATGTTTAGACAGACTTATAGTACAGCTTTATTTATTGTTGGTATTAATAATATGTGTATTTGTTCCTAGATACAGTTAAAAGTTGTGTAGCAAAGTTGTCCTTCAGCTGTCCCCTGAAAGGTCACTACTGCCTGTACAGTAAATCCGGTTTTGCTCTTATCAGTCACCAGCCTCAACTTTGGATCCATATCATGTTTCTCTTTCAGCAGGTATGTGCAATATGAATATAAATCTCATAATCATTAAAGTAGCTGTCAATTAAATTCAGTGTTAACTGTAATCCCTTGAGATATGTTGATGTAAATCAATGTTGTTCTGAAGATACTCACCTCCAACTCCCAGGTTGAGAGTTCAATCCTAGCCAGTGAAAGATGTTTCTCTATCAGAGTGCAAGGAGAAAATATCTGCTGTGAGCTCCACATAGGCATCAGGAAGGGCATCCATCCAGTAAATGCTCAGCTCCATTCAGTCGGTTCAAATCCCCCCGATAAAAAGGATTACAGGATTGTAAAAGTTTTTACATAGGTAATTAGAAATACATGCAAAGAAAAAGAAAAAAATATATAGTGAGGTAAATGTGAAAAAGAAAAAAAAGAGAAAACAGAGAAAACAAGTTAGAAAAAAGAAGCAAATAAAAGAACAGAAAATATGAGATAGGATGGATGCATGGATGGATGCATGGATGCATGGGCAGAGATAGATCTTCCAATTTTCCTCTTGCCAGTTATACGTATAATATTGATCAGATCTCTCTCCCTCCAAGATTTCATCCTAATTCCCTTCTTTCTATTATCAAAACCATAAGTCACAAAGCATCAGAATTGTGATATTGATATTGTGAAGTGTTATATATTTATTTATTTCATAGAGGAAAGGGAAATGCTCAACTACCAAGCAACACTATAACAAATTATTCAGATCATTTAATTAAGGTGATAGCACTGCTTGATACTTCCTACTATTAATATACAGTTGTTAAAAGTCTGGATAGTTATACCAATTTTTTTCTTAATGAAAAATTTTCCTTTGCCTTAGAAAATAATGGGGCCAGATTAATTTAGGATCCTACTTCCTTGAATCAAAGGTAAATTAGAACTAATGGGTTCACAGACTTTGATCCATATCTAATATGCTCGTCTATATCAACATGTACTGTAGTTTGAGGAATGAGGTCTAGAAGAGCTAATCAATTGGAGTTCAATCAATTGGTGAAGCTAATTATGATTTCATGTTGATAATAATTTTATGAATTACTTATTATTATTGAACATTCTCTTTGCTACAATATAGGTGTGAATAAAGTATAACTGACGTTAAAAGTAGATTAAAAGCAAAATCATATTGTGGAACCACTGCCAAAAAAAAAAAGCATTAGAAAAAGCAATCCATGATCTGGCTTCCCAAGACCTACCTCCAAGTCTTGCTGAAACAGGTTTGGGGTATCCAGTGTAGCAGCTTTTTAACATGAAGTTCTAGTGGAGAATAGCAGCTTCAGGTTTTGACAGTAGCTTCAGGTCCCATTCACAGTATGGGAGAATCACTTTCCTGTGATGAGTTCCAATACTAATGAATATGGTTTGATATTATAATCACACTGTTGAGTCAATCTTATTGCCCCACTCCCCCTCTACATTTTCAGTAAACTCACACTGTGTTTCAAATTTACTAGTGTGTAAGCCTGATTATTTTTTGGTCTTTGCTGGTAATAATGTGTATGGTAGTAAATTAAACTTAATTAGATGTAAAGAGAATATTTATTTGCATTCAGCCACAAACAGTTACTCTAGTCCATAATTGTTCTCATTTAATGAGCTTCCCCTTCTGCTGATGGAGCTGAGTGGAAATTCTGGGGTTTCCACTCCCCAGAACTGGGGAATGCTATAATAATTTTCATTTTTAAAAATGTAATTCTCTTTTTCTCCTTAGTTCACGAGGAAGCCTCTGTACATGCATCAAATGATTCTTTGCTCTGATTTCTGTTATGCTTTCGCTTGCTGATCATTCTATAGAATCCTAGAGTCTGGGCAAACCAACATTTATGTTAGAAATTTTCATTATTTCATATTAGAAATGTCATTATTTTCATTATACTGTAAATACAACATTTTATTATGGACTGGAAGTTAAATTAAGATGCCAGTAATTTCCATATAGTTGAGTGGTATGTGCCCATCTAGGAGTGGACATTTCTGAATACAATGAATTTTACCTATTAAAAAACATGTATCAGTTTATATTGTTTCATTTATTTATTTATTTATTTATTTATTTATTTATTTATTTATTTATTTATTTATTGAATATACATCAATATCAATACATTAACCGTGAGGCATCTGGGTATCATTCATTTGAATACAAGTAGTAATGATAGTATTAATATTATTTGTTGTTTAAATCATACTTATGTAATTGTAATAATATTCTTATACATATTTGTATTAAAATATAAACCTTCATTATTTGTCCCACATTTTAGTCCCCCATTCTAATAACAATAAGAATATCATTAGAATGTACATAGTATCACCATCTTTCAACATCTAAACTTTATATCTAGCTATTACTTTTAATATATTATATAAAAATATGCATAATAATATTCCCCCTATTTCTTGTGTCTGCCTCTATTCTAGCTCCTAGTAAAGCCAATGTTGTGTTACAAAATATTTCCTCTATCTGTCAACTCTTGTCTGTTTTAATATTTCAATTCTTATTCATTTTTTGACTTGCCTCCCAAATTCCTCCCTTGGGTCTTCTCTATCTACATCTTACCTATTAAAGTATTTCTTCCATCTCTACTATCTTTTATTGCCAAACCTCCAGAGGATCTGCCCAAGTCTCCATTTTCTTTTCAAAGATATCTTTCTGTTTATCTAGTATCATTTTCTGGTCTTTTAGCATATATTTTCCCTGAATTGCTTCATAAGTTTTTATTACCTTCTCCCTCTTATCTTCTTGTTTTGTTTGTTTATTTAGTTCTGTCTTTTCCCCTGGTCTCTCTATTGTCTCCTCTATTTCCTGGGCTTTTTGATCATTATTTATTATCCCTTGTGGAGCACTTTCTAACTTCCCATTTATGTTATTCATTAAGTCCATTTTCTCCCTGTGATTCCTTGTCATAGTATCATGAATGCTTTGAAACATCACCACCAATTCTTCTTGCAACACACTTATTTCCCCCTGCTGAAATATCTTGCCTTCTTTTTTGATAAATCCAAATATCGTTCAGTAGTCTGTCAATGTTCTATCACTGCCCCAGAGTCTCAATTACTTTTGCCTTCAGAAAGTCGATCTGGAAACCATTTACTCAGTCCTGATGTTGCTCCTCTGGAAATACAGTAATATGGTTCTTTATGTCCCACAATTAGTCAATTTAGCTCTTTTTAGGTAATCCAGGAAAATTTCCAAATGTCTCCTCAAATCCCCACTATAAGTTCAACCATAACTCCTGATATTTAAAAGACACTTTACTTAGATGTTTTCCATATTTTCAACATTAGAGCTCCAGTAGTCATGGAATAGATAAGTATAAAGCAATAGATAGCACAGCAGTTCTCCAGTGTTATTTCCACTTTCTCCGCTGTTTTATCAGTATTTTTCTCAGAGTTGTAGGAATATAATGTGTTCCATTCACCAGTAGATGGAGCCTTCCATTTAACTTCAGCATTGCATAGATTCTAACAAGTTCCATTTGTATTTATTCAAACAAATAATCAAAATTCTGACAAGTAATTCCAGCATTTTAAAATGCCTTATTGCCAATAAAAATTAGAAATCCAATCTTTTTATGTTTTTAAAAGTTTTGCGCTCTTTTCTTAATATCCTTTTCTTTTCATTTGGGTCTATAATTTTTCTCTCTGTAATTGTTTGCTGCTTAAACAAACTCTTTAAAGGGTCCCTTTTCCAAAGTTTATTTTCTTTAGGGTAGGTTTCAGGTTAAAAAAAAAGTCACCTCACCCAGTTCCAGTCACTGTTCATCCACACCGCTCCAGCACAGTCTTTGTTTCTTTGGCTGCCCCAGCTTCACAGCAGCCTCATCGGATGAGAGGGAATTAGCCCTGGATCAAGCAGGAGAGCTGTTGCTCTCTGCAACCTGCAGGGCACCCCTCCACTCTTTGTCACCCCTACAGAGTGACCTTAGCCCCTTATGGTGCCCTCCAATGAAGGGATTTGGCGCAAGTTTGTGGAGCCCCATTTTTTGCATCCAATAACGATGCAATGTCAACCAGACATCCTCTGTGTCAACTTATATTGTTGATCAGTTTAATTTGAAAATACATAATTGGAAGTAAATCAGGAAAACTAAAATAATATTGTTTTCTAACATCAAGCATAATATTTCAGCTAGATATAAATGATTTTTTTTCTTTGAGACTGCTGTAATTTGAAAGAAGGGAGTCAGTCCCAAACTTTTCTCTTTGCTCATTTTAATAGTTTCAAATCTTTGTAAATACTGCCTATGGAGATTCTATGGAGATATTTGTAAGTACTATTTAACCATAAGTTTGTGTTTAACAAAAATAGCAAAGAGAAAATTTTGTTGAATCCATTTGATTGTGGCTCTAAGAATTAGATTTTAATTTATAGATGAATCAATGTGCTACGCTATGATAGATGTTTAGGTTGTGTTTTGTTGTGTTATAGCATTGATAAGATCTTTTATAAACACAGTCTATAAAATTGCATGACCACAATTACACCACCATTTGCATTATCTTGCACTAATGCTCAAAAATGGATTTGTCAGAATCATGAAAATCTTTACATTCATTTAAACATCAAAAGTATGTTGATTGTTTTGTTCTAATGTAAGCCATTCATCCAAATATCTAATTACAATAGTTACATAACCTCCCAAAGAAGCTATGCCACTATTGAAGGAAAACAGTACCAGCTTCATTTGAGAAAGATTTTCTGGATATTCTTTCGCACTCATTCCAAATATTGTCCTCAGTACTCTGAACATAGCTACTGTGAGCAATATCTCATATAATTAAAAAATTATATAGTTTAAAAATATCAGGCCAGTGGTTATTGATTATGTGCCATCAACATGTTGACTCTTAGTGACCATATGCTGTAGATAGATTTGCTCCATGATGATCTTTCCCTATTCTGGCCTTTCAGACCTTATAAAGGAGCACTCATCAGTACAGTAACTGAATCCATTCACCTTTCTGCTAATCAACCTCTTTTTCTCTCCTTCCACTTTCCCAACATTAGACACCCTTCCAAACCTATCCAGACAGCTAGGTCCAAAGTTTTAGCCTAGTCATCTGTGCCTTGAGTGACAACTCTGAGTTGATTTGTTTGATGATACTTTTGTTAGTTTTCTTGGATGGCCATTCTTGGATGGCCATGGACAGAATAACAGAGTTCAAAGGGACTTTGGAGTTCTTAGGTGTCCACTCCAACATTAAAATTTTAAAAAAACCATGACTACATTTCCTATCCTGTTTTTTCAAAGTCCAGCTTTCACTTCCATAGAGTGTCTCAGGAAATTCCATATCTTGCACAATTCTGAGGTTATGCATCATCACGGCATTTTAATATTATTTCCAAGGACTTCACGGCTACTCTACCTAATGCTAATCTGTAGCATATTTCTTAAGTTTTCCCAATATTTTTAGAACACTCATTTAATTATCAGTTGCAAAAAATGTTTCCTTGTAATGCCCAATTTCATCTAGAGATGCACCCACAATTGAATCCTGGGGTACAAATATTCTTTTCAATCAGTACTGCTTTTCTTTTTGTCCATTAGGGCTTGTTCCCAGAACCATTGTCCATGCAGAATAATTATTTGCAAGTCCTGAAGACCTTGTGGGAAAAAACCCAGCTTAAGGGAACACATAGTTTTGAAACTGCAATGGTGCAATCTACATTTCCACATAAGAAGGTATTTTTTTTATTATGAGCCTTCAAAGGGGTGGGGTTTGTATGTATTGTCTTTATTTACTGCAAGAAAAATCAAGACCATGTCTCTGAATCTGCATATAGATGAAAGCAGTTAAATCCTCAAAGTTGGAATTTTGAAGGTGATGTTTATTGTTTGATATATGAAGCCTTCAACTGAAAAATGATGGAAAACGGTTACAGAGGGTTACCTCCATCTCATTCATCTTTGTTATATGTATGATAATCATACATGGCTGGCCAATTATATGAATAAATTATAATATTGTACTTTCTGGTACAATAAGTAAGGTTTTGATTGCTCTGGCCTCCAGAGTTTTAAGCTTGTTGTGATCTCCAATATCTTTTTAATCCCTTTCTTTTATATACATTGTTTTAATTTATTGTATCTCACTCTATGTTCAATCAATAAGCATAAAGAAATCTTCTTCTGGTAAATTCTTGTTGTTATCCTGACAATAATCCTACTGTTTCTTGGCTACAGTTCTGTTTCTGTAAACAGAACTGTTAGGGTGTGTGTAAAAAGTAGTTTATCTACAAGTAACAAGCAGTCTCGGTGTAAGTAAAACAGTCCAAGGTCATAAACAGTAATATCAGTCCAGTAAGTATCTTCCCTTACCAAAGCAAACAGACTTTAGTAACTCTTGGTATACAGTACCATATAACAGACTCAGTAAGCAACAGGATACAAACAGGTATCACTCAGGAAGAACCAGGAAGAACCAGGAGGATCCAGGAAGGTCCAGAAAGAAGGAACGCTTCTCTGTGCTGCTTATTTATTCACTGCAGCCTAATTACAGGGTTCAGCAAACCCTGATTACATGGCTCAGTTGTTTCTTAAAGAAACAGATATATTGCCTGACCAACAAGTTAGGAGTAAGCTGCAAACTGAACCTAACATTCTCCCCATTGGGCAGGACAATATACACAATAGATACAAAAACAAAAACACACATCCAAATCATACATTGTACAGTAGTATCAGTTACATTTCAGATTCTTAATCCAAAGCTTTCACAACAATTGGTGTGTTTAATGGCACCTTGCGCTTTAGTAAAGTTATTGGCAATATTGTCCTCCGATGCGCAATATTCCAATGTAATCATGTTATCCTTAACACATTGCCGAACATTCAGATAACGTATATCAATGTATTTAGTCCTTGTCTTTACAGCAAGATTCGTTGCCATTTTAATGGCTGCCTGGTTATCTTCATAAACCGTAATAGGATAGTCCATTTTGAATCCAATATCTTCCATCAACTGTTTATAATAAATCAGTTCAGTACATGTAAGTGATAGACAAGAAAACTCCGCTTCCATGGTAGACAAACTGATATGTTTCTGGCGAATTGATCTCCATCCAATCAGGCAGGTATCCAACATGATTGCAATTCCAGATGTAGAAGTTCTGTCAAAACTGGCATCAGCATATGCCTTTAACATCATATTGGCATTTGGTTCAAAATACATAGCAAAATGCAGAGTTCTTTTAAGATACCTAAGAACACATTTTGCAGCCTGCCAATGCCTATCAGTAGGCTCTGAACTATATTGTGCTAGTTGATTAACACTAAAAGCTATATCAGGCCGTGTCCAGTTGCTCAAATACGACAAACTGCCTATTAATGATTGATACAGTTCTTTACTGAACTGTGGACTCTGCAAACTATCCTGTTGGAATTCCTGTGCCATAGGAGTCTTGGCAGGTTTACATAATTCCATCCCATATTTTTTTAACAATTTGCAGATCTTATTAGCTTGTGATATTTTAAATCCTCTAGATGTTTTCAGGATATCCAGCCCTAGATAATGCCGTATATGTCCTAGATTTCTAAGTTTAAATTTTGTTTGCAACTGACCAATATTCTCTCTGGCCTCAGCGTCAGTTCTGGTAATTATGGCAATGTCGTCTGTAAAGAGTAACAAGAATGAAACACATCCATCCTGTTCTTTTTTAAACAGACATTTATCTGCTACGCCCTCATAGAACCCAATGTTACGTAATTCCTGCACTATACATTGGTTCCACTCGTAACCTGATTGCCTTAAACCATATAGGCTTTTTTGTAGCCTCCAACACTCAGTTCTATCCTGTGTATCATAACCAGGAGGTTTCTTCATATATATTGTATGCCTCAACAGAGCGTTCAAATAAGCTGTCTCGACATCTATATGAGTAATTGAGCATTTATTTCTAGCTGCCCAAACAAGCATCGTTCTCAAAGTGCTCGCTCGTAAACTTGGAGCAAAAACCTCATCATAGTCTCTATCTGTCTGTGAGAACCCTTGTGCAACAAGCCGAGCTTTATGGGTTACTACCCCATCTACACTTTTCTTTACCTTATAGACCCACCTACAGCCTATAAGTTTCTCATTTGGTGGTATTCTTACCACTTCATAGACACCAAGCCTCTTCAATGAATCAATTTCTCTATCCATTGCCTCCTGCCAGGCTTTTTGCTCCTTTTCTGGATATAATATTATATCCTGATAACTGGATGGTTTGATATCTACTTGGCAAACCACTGTGGCTTTATAGCGATCTGGTGGATGCCGGTCCCTGGAAGATCGTCTAGGCATAACAGGACTCACATTAGGTATATTGGGTTCATCCTCCCCTAACCCTAATTCCTGTTCCTGTTCTTCAACCTTAATAGATGGTTTATCATCCATCTCAGATGAACTATCATCAGGAATATGGTCCATCTTAACATCAATATCCGTAAAACCATAGTCTGCTTTTTCTAACCTGTCCCAGCCTTCGTGTTCTAGGAATTTAGCACTAGCGCTACACAAAACTTTTGTTGTTCCTTTTTCCCAGAACCTATAGGACCTATGGTTAGCCTCATAACCAACAAAAATCATTTTCTTTGCTCTCTGTTGGTCCTTCCTTCTCTGACCAACCGGTATATGCACCCAGGCTGGTGCACCAAAAGTATGTATGTAACTTAAATCAGGCTTCCTGCCGTGCCATAAAGCAAAAGGTATTTTTCCTGTAGAGGAGTGCACCACATTATTTAAAATATGATTGGCACATAGTATTGCTTCTCCCCACAATTTATCAGGTAAACAAGCATCAGCCAGCATAGTCCTAGTCATAGCTTGTAGGGTCTGGCCTCTTCGTTCAATATATGCATTATGTTCTGGCCGAAAAGGGGCAGAACGTTTATGCTGTATCCCAGCGTCCTTTAACAACTTAGCCAACTGATGGTTAGTAAACTCAGTTCCATTATCAGTAACAATGCATTTCACCTTAAACTTCTGCTTCCGTTCTACAAAACGAAGCCAATTTGTGATACACTGGAACGTATCACTTTTGGACTTCATAAGGTAGCAAAAACCATATCTGGTAAAGTGATCAACTATACTCAAAATATAGCATGCTCCCCCTAAACTGGGTTTCTTTGGCCCTATTAAGTCTAAAAAGACTACCTCCAAAGGTTTAGTTGTTTTAAACCCATTGCAGCGGTTTGCAGGTGTAACTTTACTTTTATGCTGGTTACAAGTATTACAGTTTAGGTATTTGCTACAAGCCCTTAAATTAATGCCTTTAGACTGCTTAACAGTCAAATGCAACAACCTGAAATTCAGATGACCAAGCCTTCTATGTAATAAATGTACGCATTCATCATGAGGCTTTACATTTCCAAATTTAGCTTTTGACTGAACTAACAGTAATGACTTATCCCTAATAACAAACAAGTCGTTTTCTAATTCTGCAGTAACTACAGTGCCTTCACATTCCAGCAAACATTTGTTGTTTTTAAAAGTTACTGTAAACCCAGAATGTAGTAATGACTTTACAGATAAAAGGTTATATTTCAAACTAGGGATATAAAGCATGGGTAAAGGGTGCTTACTAATAGAACATTGAACAAGTCCCTCCCCAGCAACAGTCACATTCCAGCCATTAGCTAATTTGACCTTTTTAGTACTTTTCTTCATATTTAGAAACAGTTTTCTGTTTTTTGTTATTGATTGAGAGGCACCGCTATCAATCACCCACCAATCATCTTTTATATTATTAGATGAACTGGTTGCTAAATTACACCCTTTCCTGGGTTTAGCAGAGTTTCTAGCAGACACTTTCTTATTATTACAATATTTTGCAATGTGCCCCTTAGCCCCACATGCATAACAGCGTTTAACAATATTGACATTCTCATATACAGCTTCCACTTTTGGTTGCTGTTGCATCCTTAACTGGTCTCGTTCTTGCCTACGTTTGGCCTCATCCAGTAACCTACCAGTTATACTGGCCAATGTTAGTTCATCTCTAGACAATACTTCTAATGATGAAACAAAAGAGTCATAACTGTCATCCAACGATGAAAGAATAATATAAACTTGCTGCAGTTCAGTAAACACAAGGTCTTTCTCCTGTAGCTCCTGGAAAAGCCCTGTCATGGAGTCCAGGTGAGTCATCATGTCTCCTCCTTTCTGAAGATGTAAGCGAAATAATTTCCGTGTCAGGTAGATATGGACACCCACAGAGTCACGAACGTAGAGCTTCTTTAGCTTTGTCCAACACCTCGCAGCAGACTCTTCGCCCCAGAAATGGACAAGTTGCTGGTCTCCCAGTGTCAGGCCAATGATGCATAAAGCACGCTCGTTGTCCCTGTGAAACTTCGCTATCTTTATGGCATCTTCTTCGTCAGCAGCATTCAATGCAGTAATGTCCGGTGGATTATTAACCATGTCCCACAGTCCTTCTTTTCGCAAAAGTAGACAGCATTTTGTGGACCAGGTAACATAGTTTGTTCCATCCAACCGGGTTATAGTAGCATAACTTGTACCTTGCTCAAAAGCTATCATCTTGACTACTACACCCACTGCCTGCACTTCTCACTTCCACAAAAACAAATTAAAGAGCCCTGGAACGTTCTGGGCCCATAACCAATGTTAGGGTGTGTGTAAAAAGTAGTTTATCTACAAGTAACAAGCAGTCTCAGTGTAAGTAAAACAGTCCAAGGTCATAAACAGTAATATCAGTCCAGTAAGTATCTTCCCTTACCAAAGCAAACAGACTTTAGTAACTCTTGGTATACAGTACCATATAACAGACTCAGTAAGCAACAGGATACAAACAGGTATCACTCAGGAAGAACCAGGAAGAACCAGGAGGATCCAGGAAGGTCCAGAAAGAAGGAACGCTTCTCTGTGCTGCTTATTTATGCACTGCAGCCTAATTACAGGGTTCAGCAAACCCTGATTACGTGGCTCAGTTGTTTCTTAAAGAAACAGATATATTGCCTGACCAACAAGTTAGGAGTAAGCTGCAAGCTGAACCTAACAAGAACAACAGTTTCTGTTGCCTTTTTCTCTATTGCCCAGTCTGGCCTAGAGCCCTGAAATTCCCTTGTGGTCCTAAATTCCTAGTCCTAAATAACACATCTTAGTAGCCCAGCCCACACAAGCACAGTCAATTTCTACTTGCTGAGATGGGTTAGAAATTTCACTGTATTAATAAAATAAGCATATTTTGTCTCTGAAGGTCAGGAACAAAAGAACAAATATCCTTTAATTTTTCCCCATGATGCAGCGTTTTTACATGTGATTGCTGTATGACAGCACTAAAATATATGATCGTAGAACACAGAATAACAGAAGGAACTGTGGAGGTCTTTTCAAGCAGGAGACCCTCTATACCAGGAGTCTCCAACCTTGGCAACTTTAAGAGTTGAAGTCCACAAGTCTTAAAGTTGCCAAGGTTGGAGACCCCTGCTCTATACCATTTCAGATAAACAGCTGTCAAATCTCTTCTCCACCAATGGAGCACCCACCGCTTCTGGAGGAAAGCCGTTCTACTGATTAATTCTCACTATCAGGAAATGTCTCCTTAATTCTAGGTTGGATCCAAAGTTGAAGCAGACTAACCTATTCCTATAATTCTTCAAATTCTTTTAAGAATAGTCTGTTGGATGAAATTGGGAACCATCTTCCTTATGAAATCAGAAACCATCTGCCAGATACCTTCAGGAAGTACTAATTTCCTTCTCCCATTGTAGATCTTCAGCAACTGTTATTCAAAAATATACTGTCTATGTAAATCCTACCAATCTGACATAGGTAACATTCATTGTCTTGCATGACTAGAGGACAGTGGCAAAGCAATACACAGGAATTCAGGTTCTGATCTTTGCAATGTTTCCATTTATGCCATCTGTTTGCAGAAACATCTGAGTTTTCTCACTAATCTCTTCCACATGCTGTTGATATATGAACGGAAAATGCAAATAAGCTTTTTTCTTATTTACAAAGAGAAAGGAGGAAACTCATTTCAAATAGCAGAAAAACTATCATAATGAATTGTTTAGTTCCCTTTTGCAAAGTCACATAGTTGTGGGTTATGGCAAGGACTCCAGAAGAGTAATTATTTGCGCAGGCTCTGTCATATCAACCTTTGCCCTTTGAAAAGATTACTGTTTCAAAGCAATTGCATTTTCAAAGATTGTAAATAATACTGTTTCAAAGTCAGTGAAGAATTTCTGGTCAAATCTATTAATCTTTAATTGGGTTCAATTGAATCTCCAGCATGGAATCTGTTTAAAACAAAAACATATTTGAGGTAAGCCTTGTCTGCCTACAATTTTTCTTTTTTATAACAAGAAAAAATATATTTGCAACCCTAACTTCAAATTGCATAATTAAAACCAAGCAATGAGAAATTCTTTCTCAATCCTTCAGTGATGTGTTGCTTTAAAAAAACAAAATCTAGAAAACTTTTAGACTAGAAAAATGCTACTTCAGTCACGTAGAAAACCCCAAATGATGACTCTTCATCAAGGAATGTTATCATTTCCTGCTTTGATTAACAAAGGCTTTTGTTGTTGTTGTTAGTTGCGAAGTCGTGTCCAACCCATCGCGACCCCTCATCAAATACTTTTTAAAGGCTCCTTGGTTTTATTTGTTTGCTACCCATCTTACAAAAACACTAGAGAATTCCTGGAAGCCTGGCACTCTGATAAATTAACCATCAATAAACACATAGACATAAATAACATCTACCTATTGTGCAAAAGAGACCATCAACAAGCCAAAAAGGGAATCTAAAAACCAAAATATGTTCTCACCAGCAACCAACACCCAGATGAGTATAGATTAACTTCAAGATTAACATCAGACCAACAATTAAGTAAACAATACCCCAATCAAGGAACTGCCAAACAAGCCAACAGTAAACAGCCTATCAAAGAACCTCTAAGATCACCCTACCAACACTGACAGGGCAAGCCACTAAAATAATAAACTAAGAGCAAACCCCATTCCTTACTAGCAATGATTATGCTACCTAGTTAGGATAATGAAATGTCTGCAAGAAAACGACCAAGCTCAGAGAGCACCAAGGCCCCTCATGTCAACCCTGAGCTACAAATATTCTCCTTTATTCCCACACATAATCTTTGCCTATAATATAAAATCTTCATTTTCTGCCACTTCTCTTATTTTCTTACCAAGAAAGAAAAAGGAATAAATGAGAGTATGGTGGAGTAGCCACAAGATATTTTTTTCTGCTTGGTAGCATTAGGTGACTTTCTAGAAGGAAGGCTACAAACTCAATCTGGAAACATTGCACTCACTTCCAAGAAAGTAAGTTTCTGATTGTGCCTTTAAACTTATTTAATTCTAAAATTAAAAGACTCTGTTTGGCATTGGTTGTTTGTGCATACAACTATGGTAACTATCCTGCTGAGTCCCTGCATGATGAAGAGAAGAATTGCAATTTTACTTTCAGCTCTGTGGCAACACATCTGGATTATATCCAACAAGATCTGTATCCATTCCCTTCAGATATGAATTCCATCAGCATGCTTGACTGCATGAATTGCAAGCATGAGGGCAAGCATAGAACTAATTTGACATTTTCAATCTACATATAACTATTATTGCTGTGAGTATGAAGTTATTCCATACCACATTATTTTTGCTTCCTTTGTAAAGCTGGAAACATATTAGACTCAATTGCTGATGTAAACACATTTTAACAGGCCATATAGCCTCCTTTGGCAGCAGGCCAGTTAAACTGCCCTGCGACATAAATCTGTCGTACTCCAGTGGTTTCAAGACAAGAATATCCCTTTGCAGTCTAGCTTAAACAATTTTCCCTGAGAAAATACTTCTAACAGAAAAGTGAACGTGAAGAGGTAAATTGATGAACAGCAAGGAAAAGCTAAATAAATCTGATTGGGGTGAGGTGGGGTGTTGTTTTAATTTACAGCTGGCCAATTTTAACATAATAAAACACGTCAACTATGTCACTCTGCTACACTTAATCAGAAAGAGCCAGATGTTTTATATCAGTCAAATAATTTTAAAATGCCTGGCATTCTGAACATGACTAAAAACTCTTCACTGGGAATTCTTTTTAAAAGTGTTTTAAATATTTCCTTTTTTCCCTAGTTGATTGAAATAGCTCTTTTAAATATTTGTCATAATTACTCAGGGGGTAGAGAATAGGAAAACCTTATCCTTCACTATCTGGCATGGTTTCCTCAACCTGGATAAGTGTCAGTCTTTGCTGGAGACCATGAATATATTATATTCATGGTCTCCAGAAATACAATATAATTATATTGTATTGTTCTTTGTAGAAATTGCTGTCAGGCATTTACATATAGTCACTCTTATATCCTAGAGCAGTGTCTATCAGCCTTGGCAAGTTGAAGATATATGGATTTCAACTCCCAGAATTCCACAGCAAGCATTCTGCCTGGGGAATTCTGGGAGTTGAAGGCCACATTTCTTCAGGCTGCCAAGATGGTAAATTACTGTGCAAGAGTGTCCACTTGCATATCTTCTGTGCAGGGACAGAAAAAAAAATTGATTCCTTCACAATTTTTAGATAAATCTACCAGTTTTGATTCTGGCAGATATACAAAAATACCCAGCATGTAGATGTTTAATCAAACATACACTTTCCAGGATTATGCAACGTAGTTCAATATCTAGCAATAGATGTGGAATGGGACAATTTACCACAGTTGACTCACCCTAACCAACTCGCTGTGATCAACTCAACATGGGTCAACTCGCTGCAGGACAATTCAAGGTGGGATAATTTAAGAGAGAGACAAGTGAATTGCAGCGGGTCTTGCCTTGCTTTGGGTTTGAACCTTCTCAAGTTAGAAGTCCTCCAGGCTGCAGTGAACCAGAGCATGGAGTCCCAGCGGCCTGTCAGCCAAGGCGTGTGCTCCATCGACCAAGCCATGGAACAAGTGTGGTACACCCAGGTAGTCCCTGTGCAGATCCAGGCCAAGGGCATAGTGCATCTGTGAGAGGATGCCCGCCACCGCCATTTCTTCCTGGCATGCCAGCTGCAAGGGCCAGCTGCTTTGCTGACATTCAGGTACTGGTCCTCTACCTCCAGCCTTGCTACATGCAAAGGGATGGAAGGGGAAGTGGTGAGCTTGGAGTTAGGTTCAATTAAGGTTCACTTGCACGGAAAGGAAATGGGCAGATTTGAAGATGAGACTGAGAGAGGGGAGAAGGGAAGCATTGGACAGAGACAAAGCAGACACACTGGAGAAGATGGAAAAAGAAACAAGCTCAACCATGCCTCATGCTCCTAACCATTTCTACTGGGGAGCCTACTTTTAAGCAAACTTATCGTTCACCCCAGAAGTAGGCATACAAAATTAGCCTCAAAATCTTGACAGCTTATTCACCGCCATTTTACCATTTCTTATTTTTGTTTATGTGGTAGAACTACCCTGTTTTCCCCAAAATAAGACATCCCCTGATAATAAGCCCAATCGGGCTTTTGAGCACATGGCAGTAAGGCCAAGCGCTTATTTCAGGGTTCAAAAAAATATAAGACAGGGTCTTATTTTTGGGGAAAGACGGTAAGTAGATTGAAGTTTGAAGTGTTGCTTGATTGGAAAAGCCTCAGTTTGGTCAATGTATCGCAGTTGAATGGTCAATTTACAAAAGAGGTTTATTCTAGCTCTGGTGCTCTCTGTCTGTTTTTAAGGCAAAAAGAATGGTTTTTAGGAGTGGCAGATCTGGCAGACACCTAACCTGAAGGTTGCTGCTGTCAGCCCATTTTTTCCACATTTAGCTCCTTGTGGCAGTGTGGGAGCAAATGGGCCGCCTGTGAATCCCCAAGGAATCCTTCATTGACCAGCTGGGGAAATGTCCCTGACCGATTAAGATTTTTTTTCTGGCTAAGGAAATAGCCCCAGAGAAATCTGAGACCCCTTTTATAATGAACTCAACAAAGATCCCTGAGCGATCCACTTCCTCTTCCAGTTCTGTGCATTTGTTGGGTCCAGGGACACAGGACCAGTCCCTAGATGTCAACAGAGCAGCTGGCCTCTGGCAGCTGGCAGCTGGCAGTGGGCATGTCAGGAAGAAGCAACAGTGGCAACAGGCTTAATCTCACACACGCACCACACCCTCGGCCTGAATTAGCACAAGGACTATCTAAGTGTGCAGCACTTGCTCCACGGCCAATAGAGCGTATACCTTGGCTGATAGACCACTGGGGCTCCTTGCTCTGGTCTATCTCCAGCTTCAAGGACTTCTAACTTGAGAAGGTTCAAACCTAAAGCAAGACAAGGCCCATGCAATTCATTTGTCTCTCTCTTGCGTTATCCCACAATGAATTGTGCCCTGGCAAGTTGTCCCATGGCAAGTTGACTGTGGCAAGTTGGCCATGGCAAGTCAGCCATGATGAGTTGTCTTGAACCTAATAGATGATGGTAGAAAAAAATGGCTTGCAAAAGTTATGGATACCAGGAAAATTGCCTAGAAAAATTGGTATACTTATAGGAAGGTCATATAAATATGTGAATAAATATTGATGCACTTATCTACCAAATATCAGAATTCAACATTCTGTTGTAAGATGAGCTACTAAATGCAAATTAAATTGGCAGAACCATCCAGGTTCAACCCCTTGAGCAAGATGCTGAACTAGAAGACCTCCAAGGTCCCTTCCAACTCAGTTATTCTGTTATCTGTTATCTCTGAGTCACTCAGAGGCAAAATCTGTAATCATCATAAAAAAGTGTGTTCCTTCTGTGCAATCCTGTGAAGGCTTCCTTAGGTTCCACTGAATTTAATGGGATTTCCTTCTAAATGCATATGCAGAGTTGAGCATTGTGCATATAATTGTGAGTTATTAATATTTTAATATTAAACTATTAATACTAATTGTTAAAACTGTTGCTAAACCCAGTGTGTTTACCTTCCACTGGTATAATTATAAATTTAACCCATCAAATATGTATAAATTATTTCAATATTTAATTATGTACTTATTATTGACTGCTGCATATGACCAAATCCATGTATATCAATCAAATCAGTCTGTATGACTGTTTTTAAATAAATTTGCACCGAGGGTTGTATTCTAATTTTCAGTTATGTACATGTCACAGAAAATATTTTTATAGTGTAATTCAAATTTGTTAATGCATAAATGTTTCCAGCTGTATTTATATCCTTACAGATTTCTGGTCAATTGCTTCATGGATATTTTCAAAGGACAGCAGCTATGTTGCTTTTAAAAAAAAAACATTGCAATGTTTTCTCAATTCATTGCAAAATCATTTGTATTGGCTTATAATGTTGCTTGTCAGGGAGAAATTACTCATTCCTATACTTTTAGAGATCCATGAAAGCTAACAAACAATCATCTTTTATTTACCATGAGAAGTAGGGCAGCTACATTTATCATTCATGTTTAGCAGGAAAAAACATTTTTTTTTTCAGTAGAACAGCTCCACAGTTCATTATAAAAGGTAAAGGTTCCCCTCGCACATATGTGCTAGTCGTTCCCGACTCTAGGGGGGCGGTGCTCATCTCCGTTTCAAAGCCGAAAAGCCAATGCTGTCCAAAGATGTCTCCGTGGTCATGTGACCGGCATGACTAAATGCCAAAGGTGCACGGAATGCTGTTACCTTCCCACCAAAGGTGGTCCTTATTTTTCTACTTGCATTTTTTACATGCTTTTGAACTGCTAGGTTGGCAGAAGCTGGGACAAGTAACGGGAGCTCACCCCGTTACACGGCACTAGGGATTTGAACCGCTGAACGGCCGACCTTTCAATCGACAAGCTTAGTGTCTTAGCCACTGAGCTACCGCGTCCCTTATACAGTTCATTATGGGACATCTTAAAAGGACATGCAAAACAAAAAGAAAAGGAAAACTTCTGTGAACAAGAGAATAGGAGATTTCCACAAAAATATAGTTATGTCTTTATTAGAGAACAAAGCTGGAGATTGAATTTGCCTTCAGGATCTGTAGATATTGTCAAATGAGGGACAATATCTACATGCACAACCAAGCATGTGATGATGAAGGGTGAAATTTTCTTCACAGAATCATGGAGAGGACTAATTACAGTTGGAATTACGCAGCGTTTCAAGACTTTTTCTGCTTGGAAGACGACAGAATCTTCTTCATGCAAATAGAGAGAGAAAAACTATGGTGCTTCCACCTCACCACAGATCCATGCAGTGGATACAAAGAAATGCATAAATGATCTGGGAACAGGATTTCTGGATTGGATGGTTGAAAGTCATCATATTGCTGTTATTAAGACTGGAACAAGCAGCCTTTTCTTCAACAAGATAATTGCTGGGCCATAAAGGAAAAAAGTGGATGACCTTATTTTAGTGTTGATTGTCACAATGTACTCCCTGAGCTGGGATTGCTCTAGTGCTCTATTGCACTATTACCATTAAAAACCATTTAAGTCCAGATTCCAACATGTTGAAGAGAACATGATTTTTCTTCTCTGTTTTTTACAGCTTCTATAATTGCACTCAATAATTTGCAGGTGGTTTATGTTTTATCTTTTTAATTAGAAATGAATTAGATAGCAGTTAACATGTACAGATACTCACACCGTTATGATGTCATAGTATTCTTCAGTATTCTTATTCTATTAAAGCAACAAATTTCTCTAAGGCTTTTATGAGAGTTTGTCCGCAATTAACATTTTAGACTGATGCACAAAAAAAATATCTCTAAGAAAGATTTGCTGGGGGAAGGCTGCTTGTTTTTTTTTATTATTATTATTATTATTATTTTCTTTGGCTAAACTGAGTACCTTGTGCCATAATCACTTAAAAACAAGTACTGTGATTTCATGTTACTTTGGATATGTGAAGAATCTAAACAGGGGGACAAAGCCTTAACTTACTAACACATCTTGCCATCATTGTGCCTATCTCTGTGTTTTCATGATGGTTTCAGTATCACATTGGTTATTAAAGAGGGATCACTCTTTGGTATGCTTTTTTTTTTTTTTTTGGTATGGGAGACTTTGGGCAGTGTTGGCCTTCAGAATTTAGTGACTGTGGTCTAGACAACAGATTTCCTGATGTTTTGCCAGCAACTGTGTCTGTATCCAGTGGTGGAATTCAATTTTTTTTACTATCGGTTCTGTGGGCATGGCTCGGTGGTCATGTGAATGGCTGGGCATGGCCAACTCAATATCACTCCCACCCAGTCACATGACCCCCCCCTAACCACACCTACTCAGATTTTGTAGCTCCTGGTGTTTTCTGTGGGAAATGGGTCATGTGACTGGATGGGCATGGCCAACTTGATTGGTCTCACCCTTAGGAAATTTCTCCTTAGTCCAACTCACAATAAAATAGCACAATAAAATGGCAGTGTTCCAATATTTAGAATTGAATAACAGAGTTGGAAAGGACCTTGGAGGTCTTCTAGTCCAACCCCCTGCTTAGGTAGGAAACCTTACACCACTTCAGACAAATGATTATCCAATCTCTTCTTAAAAACTTCCAGTGTTGGAGCATTTAAAACTTCTGGAGGCAAGCTGTTCCACTGATTAATTGTTCTGTTAGGAAATTTGAGGGGCTCCTACAAAAATGAGGGAGTCAATCTATTTTCCAAAGCACCAAAAGGCACAACAAGAAACAATGGATGGAAACTAACCAAAGAGAGAAGCAACCTAGGACTATGGAGAAATTTCCTAAGGGTGAGACCAATCAACCAATGGAATAGTTTGCCATCACTAGAGGCTTTCAAAAAAAGTGAGGGAAGTACACCCAAAAAGACAGTGCCAGGAACCACTAAAACAATGCAGAAACTTAAAACAGCCATCCCCTTTAAAAAAAAAAGTCAATCCTAAAGCAAATGCAGCTGAGAGGGAAACTAAGAGCAGCTGCTCAGGCTAATTGAAAGCCTGGGCGTGCTGCCAAAAGCTATTAACCCTTCCAACTCTATTATTCTATGTTCTCTAGGTTCTAAATTGGGTGCTTCACAGCAGAAGCAATACAACTGGCTGGACCACACATGCATTAGATTCATGGCCTGTACGACCAAGCTGCATCATTGTCCCCTCCTCTATCTTTTCCCTCAGGAAGAAATAAGAAGTAGCCAACCCTGCAGCAGCTATAAAAGGTCTTGGGAAAGTCTAGGGAGTATCAGCTGATCACAGAAGTGTTACTTAATACTCTTTATAATGAACATGTTTGTAATCTTGTCCTTCTTCCTGAAGGGAAGAAATTAATCCCATCCCTAGATGGGTGATTGATGGGTTTCCCTGCCCTAATCCTGTAAATTTCTGTTGTTTCTGTTGTTCAATCATTGACTTGATTGACTTGTATCGGCTGCATTCCAGCTACAACTGTTAAGTGGAGCTATTAACTGAAAGGAGAGAGAGAGAAAAAAAACACCTCTCTTGCACTTTATTTTTAACTGGTTCTATGAACTGCCTAAGCAATTTACAAATGGTTCGGGCGAACCAGTGAGAACCGGCTGAATTTCACCTGTGTCTGTATCCTCAGGGTAACATAGGATGTCAGCCACGGCTGCCAGTCAATCATCAGAAAATCTGTTATCTGGACCGCAGTCACTAAATCTTGAAGCCCAGCAATATCCAGCAGATACCAGCTATCAAAGATTACACCATGGAGATATTGTTTGCTACTTAGAAGCAGAGGAAAGCCATGATATTTTTCATTTTTCTATCATAATTAAGATTACATGGTTACTTGTTCATGCCACATCCTACTAAATATGCCACATTATGCTGTCACAATGAATTTCCACCCTTTTGCACCCAGCTTGCACACAAATACCAAAAGGGCAAAATTTGCATGATGCTTGATTCTGTTTCTATTCTTTTAATGAAAGCCTCCAATTCTGCAGACGTCTCTGATCACAGAAGTTCTTACCTTACCTACAAATTCATAGAATAGAATAGAGCAGAACAGAGCAGAGCAGAGGAGAACAGAGCTGGAAGAGACCTTGGAGGTCTTGTAGCCCAACCAGTGGTGGGTTGCTCCCAGTTCGGTCCGGTTCTTGTGAACCGGTAGTAAAAGCAGCGGGAGGCTTGGCCCACCCGCCCAGATGTCATCATGGATGATCTGCGCATGAGCAGAAGCTTCTGCGCATGTGCGCTCCCATTGCAATCCGGTAGTAAAGGTAAATAGAGCCCAACCCCCTGCTCAAGCAGGAGACCCTGTACCATTTCAGACAAGTGACTGTCCAGTCTTTTTTTAAAAACCTCCAGTGATGAAGCACCCACAACTTCTGAAGGCAAGTCATTCCACTGGTTAATTGTTCTCACTGTTAGGAAGTTTCTCCTTAATTCCAGGTTGCTTCTCTCCTTGATTAGTTTCTGCTTATTATTTCTTGTCCTGTCCTCTGGCGCCTTGGAATACTGAATGATAGTTCCTTTACTCCTCCTCATGCTTGTATGCTCCTCTCAAGTAGTAATATCACTTGTCCATTAAGAAAATGCAACAGAAAGGGTGAATTAGGGAAAATCACAAAGCCCAGAGAATGTCTTTTGGGACACAAACCTCATTAGAGGTGGGGTAGATTTTGCTTCCATACAAATGGTACATAAGTACAACTGGGTGAAAAATTGCATATAGAGTCTGGGACAAAAAGACTCTTGCCTGAAACAGTAGAAAATACCTGCCAAAATTCTCAGTTAGTGCAAAGCTTATATTATATCTCAGTGTAAAGGTATTTTATTGTACAGTATATTTAATTTTTCAGCTAAAAATAAAGATGTTTGCAAAACATCACCCAGTAGAGTTTCACCAACATATAGAGATGAAAGGATGAATCCGGTACTTATAAATGTTTAGTTCACATTCCAATCACTATAAGGGATTTTGCTTTATTTATGCAGGCAATCAGTTACACAAAAGTCAAACCCATTGTTATTTTCCCCAATTTTTTTTTAAACTTGCTTAGGATCTGGACCATGTACAATTACACCTGGAAGAAGTGAGGTTCTTTGATTTATTCAGTTATAATGAAGAAGTGGGAGCTTGGCAATGTTTCATGTGTAACAATCCTGACAAGGCAACAGGTAAGAGACTTTTCTGCAGAAGAACTGAGTTATATATGTAATACAGATTCAGAATCTAATAAAGGATGTGCTGCATAAAATATCTGAATTATGCAATCATGTTATTAACAGTGAGAGCCTCTCTGGTATAGTAGTTAAGGTTTACCATTTTGTCTGAAATGGTATAGGGTTTCCTGCCTGAGTAGGGGGTTGGACTAGAAAACCCCCAAGTTCCCTGTCAACTATTCTATTCTGTTCTGTTCTGTTCTGTTCTGTTCTGTTCTGTTCTGTTCTGTTCTGTTCCACTGTCTTGCTTGGAAAACTTGGCTATAACTTGACCTAAGCAAGGTTAGGTCATTATCATCATCATCAGAAAAAAAGGAAGAACAAATTAAGTTAAATGTGAAATTTAAAATGAAATCTTTTTGGACAGACTCTTAATATTCACAGTCTGTCAGATCACTTCTAAAGTTGCACGTTTACCTGTGATCTCAATAGTGAAGTTTGGCCATTTCCATAAGGCAGATTTCAATTATTGACAAGTTTTGTTATTTTACAGATCAAATAAAGGGTTAGGGTTAGGTGGCCTTTAAAACCACTTTAAAAAAGTTTCTTAAGAATAAATTAGGGTGGAGAATATTACTGTAATAAATGGAGAGAAGTTTTGTCATAGTATTAAATACACAATAGAATTCTATATTAAATACTAATGTAATTATGAGATTTCAGGATTTTCAGAGTGTGAAAATATAATGGCCACATTCAAACATCGAATCTAAAATGTGAGATTTCATAATTGACAAATCTGATGGCTGAGACAATTCCACCACACTGGAGGAAATGCAATAAATGCCCTTGGTACTGTCCTTTAAATAAACATGTAAGATGTGTTTATTTTAACATTCTTGATGCTGCTATTTTACTTTTTGTACATTGATAGTTAGCATATTGTTTACATAAACTTAATAAAATTTTGCTGAGCAAATCAAGCATATTTTTTTTGCTCTGTAGTTTTTTTAAGCTATTAGTTTCCTTGTCAATTTCTGTGTCTTCTGGGTAGACCTCAGTAAAATGCAATTGTACTACTAATTATTCTTTTGGGACCAGTATATTTGTGCTGGAAACAAATCACTGTTTTGGACAGATGGAATTATGAGAAGTAAAACAATTGCCAGTTAAAATGACTTGCCATCTGAAGATGTGAAGCCATTGAAATTATTCAGCAGGATGGAAACAGCTGGCAATTAAGGAGTTTGGACAACTTTTTAATGCTGACTGTTGGCTATTACGCAGAGATGAAAACTTTTTAAAAATCCCACTAACATCATACAGCCTTGTATCCGTAAGTGCTTTTTATTGTATTTCAACTGGCTCAGTTTTGCTTCAGAATTGATTCTATGACATTTCCAAAGACAAATTTATTCATTTTCCTCAGTAGCACATCTGTTTAAGAGTATGATCTAGACTGAGTTATTATTTGGTTAAAGTGTTGTTTTTTGCAACGCCTAAATAAAGTAAATTAAAACTGAAATCATAACCACATCAACCGGAAGAATGTATTATTGATATGAATAAGATTAATAAGAAGTTAATAAGAGTTACAGTAAAAGCAGGGATGTTATTCTTTTGTTCTAAAACATGTCATACAAGTTCAAACATTATAATATTATGGCATATTTTAATCCTAATGCCCTTTCTTCAAGATGTATACTAAAAGCTCTTAAGAGTCTGCACAATCAAATTCACTTTCAATCTGTTTCCTTCTTTTTCTCTTCCCTCTGCACCCTCCCCCAATTCTACATAGTACAACCCAATTTTAAATTTATGTATGCTTACAGATTTTTTTTATTCCTTTATGTTTTATTCTTCTGCTGTTATTTTACCCAGAGTAGAGTAATAGCTAAAAATACATGTAGAAAGCAGTAGAAAGCTGGTGTGCATTGGTCCTACGTGCTTAATTAAATTCTGCTTCATTGATCAGTGAATGTTAGTTGACATAACTGCCTACAATATTCACATTTACACCAATTTTATTTATGTTCCCTGTTGTTTCTATGCATTATAAATGTAGGTTTCCATTCAACTGCACCAGCTTTTTTGAAATGTTCTGTAGCTAATCACTTTTGGCAGCCCATGGAAGCAACATAATATGCTTTGTACATGCTCATAGGAAATATTAACTGTGAAGTCTTTGGTGCTCTCTGACCTTGATGGTTTCCTTGTGGATGTTTCATTACCAAACTAAGTAACATCAACAATGCTGGAGGG